>JARBWK010000001.1:78156252-78755142 GCA_030556195.1 Anolis apletophallus
CTCTGGGCCTTCCAACTCGTCCTCCGAGTCCCCTTCAGCCTGTGCGGGTCCCAATGGCATCGGGACCCCCGGCGCCTCACCCCCTCCCAGTGGCACGAACGAACCCATGGGTGCTACACTGACATACATTTAACAGATATTTATGGTTAACCTTATCAAAAGCTTTATAGACATCCAATTTGAGTATTCCAATTTTTCCCTTATTCAAATTTGCATGATTCATTGCAATTACCACATTTTTTTATTGGATCCCCGATTTTTCTTCCCTTTACAAATCCATATTGATCTTCTTTAATTATTTTTGGCATTATCGTTTCCAATCTTTTTGCTAAAATTTTTGTGAATATTTTGTAATCCTGGTTACATAGACTGATAGGTCTATATGACCCTGGTTGTGTTAGATCTCTTCCCTTTTTTGGTATGGTGATAATTTCTGAAACTTTCCATGTTTGTGGGACTTTTTGCTTAATGTATATTTCATTAAACAGCTCTGTTAGATGTGGTACCAATTCTTCAATATATGCTTTATAATATTCCGCTGGGAATCCATCTGGCCCTGGAGACTTAGCCCCCTTTAACCCTTTAGTTACATTTAATATTTCCTCTTGTGTTATTGGTTGATTTAACAACTCTCTGTCTTCCTCTGCAATTTTTCTCTGATATTTAAGTTCCCTTGTGCTACCCCCTCCTCCTTATATAAATCCTTGTAATATTTTGTCATTATCTCCCTGATCTTACTTTGCTCCTCTTGTTCTCTCCCTTTTTCATCTTTTAATCTCTTTATCCAGGTTTTTTCCTTTTTTTCAAATAATAAGCCATCCTCTTCATTGATTTTATGTTCCAACTTTGGGAATAACTCTTAACATATAAGTACTTATTCATTATATTCCTTTCCTCCAAGGCTTCTAATTGTTTTCTCTTCTCCTTTAATTCTCTCCAGATCATTTTATCCCTAGTTATTTTATGTTTGTACTGCAGAGTTTCTATTTCTTTTATTCTCTTATCCTGTTCGTATCTCCATCTCTTTCTGAGGTTTGCCTCTAGACTTATACAATGACCTCTTATCACGGCCTTGCTTGCATCCCAAATTATATCTTTAGTTACTTGTCCATTGTCGCTAATCTCAAAATACTTGATTATTTCTTTCCTAATTATTTCATACTCTTGCTCTCTACTGTTTAAAATTGTATTATATCTCCAGATTTTTTTCTTTTTTCTCTATTTCTAATTTTACTTTTACTCTTAGTGGTGCATGATCTGACAAATGTATTGGAAGTGTTTTTGCCTCTGTCACGATGCACGGACTGACCGGCCCCTTAATCACACACACAGAGACGGGCTGAAGGCTAACTACTTTATTGAATATAAAAACAGTTCAAAGATATTGTCTATTAGTATAGTGAAACAATCCAAAAAGGCTTGAAGTAACAATGTCCAAAAACCGTGGCAAATAGGCTAAAAGTTCAGCAAGACTCAAAGTTCAGCAAGGCTCCACACAACCGTGCAGATCAGGAAACAAGGCAAGGCTCCGCACAACCATGCGGCTCAGGAACAAGGCAAGGCTTGATGACCACGGGCTAGCTTAGCTTCGTGGTCCCACTCCGCTTCACGCCTATTCAGGAAAGACGTGGCCGGGCACTGAGGATCGTTCCCACGGATCCTATACTTAATCCCTCGGCCGAGGTCCCCAACGCTCTAGGCTTCTTCGTCTCCAATCGCTGCTCACGGACCTCGGCCGGTCTATGCTCTTAGACCATTCCCTTCTGCTAGACTCGATGTTCCGTCTCCTATCAAAGGTTCGACCTTGTCTCTCCGCAGCTGTGTTTCTATCTCCCTGAGAGCTCTCCTCCCTAGCCATTTCCCATGCGCTTTCTTCCATGTTTTCCCCTGGAGGCTCCTGAGAATTTCTTCCTCCCGGGTGTTCATAGCTGCCAGAATCGCTGTCCATCTGCACCTGGTTATCTATGTCTTCGCTAGGGCCAAACAACATTTCTTCCCATGCCAAGCTCTCTGTGGGCGAAGGAGGCCCATCAGGGGAAAGCTGCCCTTCGCCCCAGTCATCTAGCTCATCCTCTGAATCATGTTCTGGCACTGCTGGTTCTAATGCTAATGGGACCCCAGGTCCTGACCCCTGCCCTCCAGGCACAAACGAGAACTGCTGTGCTACAGCCTCTAGAATTAATGATTGGTTTGTATTTTTCCCAAGAATGTAATCTATTTTGCTATATATATCATGTCTTCCTGAGTAATATGTCCCCCTATTGTTCTCTGGTTCCCCTTCTAATAGATCCTGCATGTTGTATTCCCTTATATTTAACTTCCTGTTGTTATTTTGCCTTGTTGTTACTAATTCCAGATTGTAATCTCCCCCGCACAGTACAATTCCCCTTGTGCAAATTTATCCACCTTTCTAAATACTTGTTTTATGTATCTTTTTTATTTTGGTTTGGGGCATATATGCAAACCAAGGTTATTCTAATTTTTCCTATATTTCCTTTTATCATTACCCACCTCCTCTCCGAATCCCTTTTTATTTTTTCCACCTGAAAGTCTGTTGTACTTTTAATTAAAATAGCTACACCACGTGCTCTATTTGAACCTCTAGATTCATAAATCTGGCTCCAAATCCTGTCATTCAATAGTGGGGTACTGTCCCTGGCCGTTTGTGACATTCTTGTAAAAAAAGTATGTCAACCTTATTATCTTTCACCATTTTCATCAGTTTTGCCCTTCGTTGTGGAGATGATAAGCCATTACAGTTATGTGACATGATTACAATTTCCCCCATAACAAGATATTGTTTACCTTTACCCTGTAGTTTCTTTTCCCTGTTTGCTCATCTTCCCCTCCCCCAGTCCCCCAGAGTCCGGTCTTCTCCCTCCTCCTCTCAGAGGAAGACCTGAAAGAGAGTTCCCTTCCATCCCCAGACTCTCCAAGAGGTTGTGTTACTCTTCCCCATCTCCCCTCCTGCAAGTTCTTACACCCCATTTATCACAGTTTAATTATTTTGAGTCTGCTTCTTTCTATATCCCCATATTGGATCTTGTTTCCATTCTTCTTGACTCTTCTCTAAGTTTCTGTTTTTTCAATTCTCGAATCTGTTTCTCCGCATCTTTCAGTCCTTGGAAATCCAGCATCTTCAGCTCACTTGAAACTCTTTTCTCTTGTCCCTTATTCCCTTCCTTTTCCTTCTCATGTCCGACAACAAATAGTGTTTGAGGTGCACATAACTCTGTCAGTCCTCCTTCTGCATTTGTCGCCTCCAACTCTGTTATCTTTCCAGCTGTCTTGTGAATGTCCTTGACATTTTTACTCCTTTCATTTCTCCCTTTAGTAGTCTGAGCTGCTGCCTGTCCTTCTTCTTCTTCCTCTTCTTCTTCCTCTGATTCCGCCGTTCCATCCAATTTTAGTTGCCTGAGCATTTTCTTCCCACTCTCCAAGTCCACAGCTTTGTATGTTTTATTATTTTTGAAGATAATTAATGTTGCAGGAAATGCCCAGGAATAACGTTGACCCTTCTGTTCTAAAGTTCTTGTAATTTCCCTCATTCCAGCCCTTTTACTAAGAGTCTCTGGTGATAAGTCCATGAGTTTTTGCCAGCAAAGTTCAAGTCCTTAATTTTTTTAAGTCTTCGAAAAACAAATTCCTTATCTGATTCTCTTGAAAATCGAATCAGAATGTCCTTGGGTGCTTTCTTCCCTTGATTAGCCCAATGCACTCTCTCTATCTGCTCTGATGAAATCTGAGTCAATGTCTGTAACCATATAACAATGTCCTCTTTCAGGCTCTCCTTGATCTGGAAATCTTCCCCTCCTCCTCTCAAACGTATGTTTGCACGTCTGGAATGATCTGCCAGGTCAGCAATTTTGTCTAGGAGTTGTTGATTTGCATATTTTAAATTGCATATCTCCTCTTTCTGTTTCCTAGATTCATCAGCAAACTGATTCATCATTACTTCATATTTCTCCACCCTATTCTTGATCAGTCCGAGACGGGTATTAACCACTGTAATTTCCTCTTTTATTTCATCGTTTCCTTTTCTTAAGCAATCAGTATTTATCTTAAGCTCCTGAAGTTCTTTAATTATTCTATCAATTTTTTTATTCCACTCTGCTTGCTCCGCCATCACGGCAACTTACTTTCGCTTTCCTCGCTTTTCCTCCACTGGTCTGTTTATTCTTTCTGAGATTTATAGCTCCAGGCACGTCGCTTGCAACATCCCAGCTTCTCTTTCAGTCCAGTTCCAGGTCGAGGATAGTTTTATGGATAGATTTATGGTCTCATTGGGCTTTTAAAAGCTTTTTAAAGCTTTTATTTCTTTGCCATTGGGGAGCGAAGTTCGAGTGCGTCTACTCCGGCTGACGCATCCCACACCCCACCGACCGAGCCGTCCGATCCGATTCTGAGGGAGGTCGAAACGTTGCTTCAAAAGGGGGCGATCTCTCCATCCCCGGCATGCCAGGTTGCGCGGGCTTACTTCTCTCACTACTTCATGGTGCCGAAGTCCGATGGTTCCCTGTGACCCATCCTCGTCCTCAGGGGGCTAAACGAGTTCATTTTCCCTGGAAGTTCAGAATGATGTGTCAGGCCCCAGGCCTTTGTCTCCCTAGAACCAGAGCAGCGCCATGTTAGCCTCAAGATGCCAGCCAGGCCTGGCTGTCTTTCTCCTACAAACCAACGGCAAGACAGGCTGGGTGAAACATTCAAGGTCGCTACTGTTGTTCAAGCCGATGCTGATAAGTAGGCGCTGGGAAGCTCAGAGATGGGGTGACTCCTGCTTGCCCAGATGTCCAGAGTTAATTGGGGTTGCATACCTTACTGCTGAGGGGATCTAAACAACAGCTGGGATTCATCTTGTGTGAACGGACACTCAACGTAAAGTACATGGGAGCTTCAAAGCCTTGAAGAACTATAAAACCCTGGGCCTTGCATCCATCCCCATCTCGCGCCAACTTTGCATACTAAGACCATGGATTCCTGAATAGGCCTTTCGGCCTTCCTTGCTTAAGAACTTTACCTGCCAAGCTTGCTTTGCTTCATTGGATCTGGCTCATTTGGGCACAAAGACTTTGTTTGCTTTGAATCCTGATTGCTACGGGACTATAATCAATTGCTGCTTTCATTTGAACACTGCTGCTATTTTGCGGGTGCAACTTAAGGCATTTAGATTGACTTCTAGCCTCTTTCCTTTAACCAGTTATTCTAAAAAAACCTTTTGTACCTCAGCTGGACTCTGTGGTTTATTAAGGGAGGTTCCAAGTGTCTAGGGCGCGACATGGTGATGGTGTTGTCCATCCTTCCCTTACTCCACGCCGGCGATCACTTCACATCCATCGACCTCCGAGATGCCTACTTCCATCTGTCGGTCAGGCCCAACCATTGATGGTTCCTGTCCCTCAAAGTAGCCGGTCAGATGTATCACTTCAATGTCCTTCCTTTCGGCCTTGTAACCACCCCCAGGACTTTTACAAAATGCATGGCGGTGGTGGCGGCCTATCTTCGAAGGAAAAATATCTGGATTTTTCCTTATCTGGATGACTGGCTCCTGGCGGCTCAGTCCTCAGAGACGCTCAGGGATCAAGTCACTTTCACTCTATCCCTTCTATCCTCACTCGGCCTTCAACTCAACGCCGAGAAGTCACAGCTCAACCTGACGACTTTCATCAAGTTCATCGAGACGATGTTCGACTCCCAAGCGCAAATCACCTTCCTCCCAGAAGTCAGGTTCCTGCCGCTCCGTCGAGAGGTCAAACTCTGCCAGCTGGCAAGATCAGTCACAGCCAAACAGGTTCAAGTAACTCTGGGGCACATGGCCTCGACGGTAACGGTGACCCCGCTCGCCAGGCTCCGGTGTTGACCACTGCAAAGATGGTTCCTCGACCACTTCAACCCGGTCGTGGAACACGGCTCCAAGGTCCTCTCGATGCCGATGTCAGTTCGGGACTCGCTTCGCTGGTGGATGTCTCGACGTCACGTCTGCGTTGGCGTCCCTTTTCACCTGCTGCTGCCGTCCATCACCCTGACTACGGACACGTAGCTTTCAGCCTGGGGATGCCATACAGGAGAGCTGTTGATTCATTACCAGTGGTCTACAGTCCAGAAGTTGCACCACATCAACTACCTCGAGCTACTGGCGATGTTCAAGGCTCTGCCTGCATTCGCCCTGCTGGTGAATGGACAGTCAGTACTGGTCAGGACAGACAACATGGTGGCCATGTACTACGTCAACAAACAGGCGGCACCAGTTTCAGAAAACTCCTGACCCTGTTCCTTGCCCTGTGGAAGTGGTGCATCCGACACGAGACCATCATTTGAGCAGTTCACCTTCCGGGCAACCAAAGCACCGAAGCCGACATCCTCAGCCGGACTCGACGGTCATCCCACGAGTGGATGCTGCACCTGGAGGAGCTGCACCTGCTGTTCCAGGAGTGGGGTTGGCTCGATGCTGATACCTTCGCATCGCCGGACAATACTCAGTTACCACACTATAGTGCCCAGCTTGCCCCTGGGTCGCATCCAGGTTGCCTGGGGGATGCTCTTCTCGACTGGTCAGAGGGATTCCTTTATCTCTTCCCACCGTTCCCTCTCCTTTGGATCATCGAGCAACTTCATCTTTGCCGTTCCAACTGCATCCTGATCGCTCCCTACTGGCCGAGACAAGTTTGGTTTCCAGCCCTTCCTCAGATCTCCAACGGCCAGTTTCAACATCTCCCCCCCCCCCGGCCCGATCTTTTGACAAGGAAAGCAGGCCAGGTCGTCCATCCTGACCTTCCCTCACTGCACCTGACGGCGTGGAGAATCCAGCCTTGAGTGGTCTCCTTCCCGAGGTCGTCTCCATCATGGCAGCAGCACACAAGCCGTCGACATCGAGGGTGTATGCAGCCTGCCTTTCCCGCTTCGCTCACTTCCAATCTCAGCACAGTGACTCCACCTTCCCACCTACTATACCGACAGTCCTGGAGTTCCTGTTGTCACTGGTGCAACATAACCTGTTTCTGTCTTCTTTGAAGACCCATTTTGCAGCTCTCTCCTGGCAGATCCAGCAAAGAGGCGGTTCTTCCTTGTTCCAGTCCCCACTGGTGAAGATGTTTCTGAAGGGATACAACAACCTCCACCCACTGATTCATCCGCTGACCCCGGGGTGGAGCCTCGACCTCGTGTTGGCCCGGCTGACGTCACCACCGTTCGAGCCATTGGCTGCCATCGATCTCCGCTTGCTGTCCTGGAAAGTGGCCTTCCTGATGGCCATTACCTTCGCCCGCTGTCCATCAGAGCTTGCGGCCTTGCGGATCGACGAGCCCTACCTGCTGTTTTTGGCAGATAGGGCGGTTTTACGCATCAACATCACTTTCTTACTGTCACACCTCAAAGGCCTCAGGCATCGCTTTTGCTTGAGCAGAGTTTCAATCAAGGAAACCAGAGTGCATTTTCCAAATCAACTTGCTTAGCCGTCAACCCCTGCTTGGGCCTCCCATGCCATTCCCGTGAGAAAGACCAGAGATGTAAGAACAACATAGGCTTCAAGGCTGTACCATCCTAACTCCCTGATAGCGAAAACGGGCTGAAGAAGCCGAGAGGTAGACTCCTCTCACCCCAGATGTTTCTTGCTAATGAGCTTTGCATTCTTAGAGGACTGAGTTCACAAAACATTCAGGAGGCCATTAATCTTAGAGGTTGACGTGCGACGCAACTTTGGAATAGTATAATTGCCCTGTGGAGAGACCAAGCCTTTGTCTTGTACCAACATCATGCTTGGGAGAGGATCCTGCAAGTAAGGCCTGCCGGCCTTTGCAAGCTTTGCCGGTCAGCCTGCTCCGGGCTGACTAGATCCTTGTTCCAGTTCGTCGCCGAAGCCTTGGGTTTGAATCCTGAAAGACCTTGCCAGCTATTGAACTCTGCTTTGAATCCTGAAAGACTTTTCTAGCTTTTGAATGCTTTGCTTTTGGATCCTGAAGGATTATTGCAGTTATTGGACTCCTTGCTTTTGAACCAAACATCCCTGCCTCATTGCTACAGCAGGGATCTCTTTTAAAGACTCTTTGCCTTTCAACTGACCGTCCCTGCCTTATTGCCACGGCAGGGATCCTTTTAAAAGACTCTTTTGCATCCGGCTTGTGTTCCCTGTTTGCCTGCTGCTGCTCCACTGCCACGGAGCACACACACCCCTTGCTGAATATTGCTGAACTATATTTTTGTCTGCTAGTTGAAGGCACTATAAGGATTGCCTTCAACCTCTTTCCTATATTTACCTATTCTCAATAAAACCCGTTGTACCTCAGTTGCTGTGTGGTTTATCCAGGGGGGTCAGGTTGCCAAGGCCTCGGAGGGTGATACTTACCGAAGGTGGTGTCCTCCTTTCATGTGAACGAGGAGATTGTGTTGCCGTCCTTGTCACCGTCCTCTCCGACAGTCTAAGCTTTACTGCCTCGATGTGAGGCGTGCCTTGTTACCTTACAGGGACAGGGACTGCTGCCTTGTGCAGGTCACCTAGACGTTTTGTGTCCTATGCGGCTGACAAGCTCGGCTTGCCGGTGTCGGCATAGTGCCTGTCGAACTGGGTTGCCTCCCTTATCGAACTTTGCTATGAACTGGCTCGGCAACCTCCCCCTCCTACTGTTAAGGGCCGTTCTACAAGGGCAATGGCAGCGTCCACCGCTTTCCTGAAAGGGGTCCCGCTGGACTCTATCTGCAGGGCGGCCATTTGGGCCAACCCGCTGATCTTTGTAACTCACTACCGGGTGGACACTGGTTTCAGAAAGGACATGGCCTTTGGGTGCTCGGTCCTGTCTTCCTGTCCTGTGTAGTCGATCACTTGTCAACATTGGTGTTCCTCTCCTTTCGATGCCGATACTACCTCGTTGCTCGATCTCGAGCCTAATACCGTACTTATGTATCTGTTGCCTTCTTCCTGAGCATACCACCCCCTGTTGTGTCAGCTCCCTTGGCTGCCTGTCCAATTCCGAGCTCAATTCAAAATGCTGGTTTTGACCTTTAAAGCTCTATATGGTTCTGGCCCAGCTTACTTGTCTGAACACATCAGCCGCTATGCCCCACCTTGTAATTTAAGACCATCCGGGGAGGCCCTGCTCTCGCTCCCGCCTACTTCTCAAATGCGGTTGGTGCGGACGAGAGATAGGGTCTTCTAAGTGGTGGCTCCCCGTCTGTGGAACGCACTCCGAATTGATATACGATCAACCCCATCCCTCCTGGCATTCAGGAAAAATGTGAAATCCTGGTTATGGGACCAAGCGTTTGCACATTAGCATGATACAGCACTTTAGATTGGACTGAAATGGCAAACTGCTGGACATGACCCAAAGCTTCTATTATGGACGGAATACTGTTTTTTACTTATGTGAATGTATGATGTATTTTACTGCTAATTGTGTTTCAATGTATTTTAACTCTGACTGTTTTTGGTTTTTATTATATGTATACTGTGTTTTTGGCTACGAATTGTTGCCGTTGTTAGGCTGCTCTGAGTCCCCCCTCGGGGGTTGAGAAGAAGCGGGGTTGAGTGGTGTGGGATGCGTCAGCCGGAGTAGACGCACTCGAACTTCGCTCCCCAATGGCAAAGAAATAAAAGCTTTAAGAAGCTTTAAAAAGCCCAATGAGACCATAAATCTATCCATAAATCTATCCTCGACCTAGATCTGGACTGAAAAGAGAAGCTGAGGAGGTCACAAGCTGTGCCTGGAACTATAAATCTCAGAAAGAACAAACAGACCGGCCGAGGAAAAAGCGAAAGTAAGTTGCCGTGATGGCGGAGAAAGCAGAGTGGAACAATAAGCTGGACAGAATTATGGAAAACCTTCAGGAACTTAAGATAAGCACTGATTGCTTAAGAAAGGGAAATGATGATATAAAGGAGCAAATTACAGTGGTGATTACTCGTCTCGGATTGATTGAGAACAAGGTGGAAACATATGAAGGGATGATAAGGCAGGTTACTGAAGAATCTAGAAAGCAGAAAGAGGAGTTAAACAAGTTAAAAATGCAAATCAACAACTCCTAGACAAAATTGTTGACCTGGCAGATCGTTCCAGACGTGCAAACATACGTTTGAGAGGAGGAGGAGGGGAAGATTTCCAGATTAAGGAGAGTCTGAAAGAGGACATCGTTATATGGTTGCAGACATTGACTCAGATCTCATCAGAACAGAGAGAGAGAGTGCATTGGACTTAACGTGGGAAGAAAGCACCCAAGGACATTCTGATCGGATTTACAAGAGAATCAGATAAGGAACTTGTTTTTCAAAGACTTAAAAAAATTAAGGACTTGAAATTTGCTGGCAAAAAAGTTTGGCCACTCATGGATTTATCACCAGAGACATTGAGTAAAAGGGCTGGAATGAGGGAAATTACAAGAACTTTAGAGCAGAGGGGCCAACGTTATTCTTGGGCATTTCCTGCAACATTAATTATCTTCAAAAATAATAAAACATACAAAGCTGTGGATTTGGAGAGTGGGAGGAAAATGCTCAGACAACTAAATCTGGATGGAATGGCGGAATCGGAGGGAGAAGAAGAAGAGGAAGAGGAAGAAGAAGAGGAAGAAGCAGCAGACAGCACTAAAGGGAGAAAAGAAAGGAGTAAAAATGTCAAGGACATTTACAAGACAGCTGGAAAGATAACAGTTGGAGGCGACAAATGCAGAAGGAGGAGGATTGACAGAGTTGCGTTCACCTCAAACACTATTTGTTTTTGGAGATGAAAAGGAAAAGGAAGGGAATAAGGGACAAGAGAAAAGAGTTTCAAGAGAGCTGAAGACGCTGGATTTCCAAGGACTGAAAGATGTGGAGAAACAGATTCGAGAATTGAAAAAACAAAAACTCAGAGATGAGTCAAGAAGAATGGAAACAAGATCCAATATGGGGATATAAGAAAGAAGCAGCCCCAAAATAATTGAACTGTGATAAATGGGGTGCCTAATCATGTCACATAATTGTAATAGTTTATCATCTCCACAACGAAGGGCAAAACTGATGAAAATGGTGAAAGATAATAAGGTGGATATACTTTTTTTACAAGAATGTCACAAACGACAAGGGGACAGTACCCCACTATTGAATGACAGGATTTGGAGTCAGATTTATGAATCCAGAGGTTCAAATAGAGCACGTGGTGTAGCTATTTTAATTAAAAGCACAATAGACTTTCAGGTGGAAAAAATAAAAAGGGATTCAGAGGGGAGGTGGGTAATGATAAAGGGAAATATAGGAAAAATCGGAATGACATTGGTCTGCATATATGCCCCAAACAAAAATAAAAAAGATATATAAAACAAGTATTTAGAAAGGTGGATGAGTTTGCACAAGGGGAAGTGTAAAAAGAAAAAAGAAAAAAAGAAAAAGAGAAGAAGCGGGGTAGAAATGGTGGAAATAAATAAATGTATCATTCGACATGGCTGTGTTTTTATGTCATATATCCTGTACCGTGCCCCTAGTTCCTTATGGGGCACTGTGGTTATTTATATGTCACTAAGCACGCTTCTATCCCCTTGTGGGATTGCACTGAATATTCTTGCATTATGTTCATGTTTACTTGCACTTGCCTTTATTGCACTTGAGGCCTGTGTGCCTAGAGTTATGGTGCTTGTTGCACTTTTGTTTACTTACAGTGATGGGTTTTCTCATCCCCTGGCATGTCATGGGCATTGCCCGAGTTATTTATTCGTATTGCTTGTTGCAATAAAACTTTACTGTTTGGTCCTTAAACTTTGGTCGCTTTGTTTTCCTGCCTCCTGGACCTTAGCTTGCTAGATCTTCATAAGTGTGCATTCACAGAGCCCATGAAGAAAAATGGTAGGTTACATACCTGTGACCATCTTTCTTCGAATGGAGCTCTGTGAATCCACACTAATCCGCCCAGCCATCCCCTCTACAACAAACCTCTCCTTCCTCATTACCGTTGTGGCGAAGGAATGTGGGAGGTGCGTGCTGAGCGGCTTATATGCCCCCCCGGGTGGGCTGGGCGGAGCTACCGCCAAAACTTGAAAAATTCAAACTGGGGAAGTTTTCGTTGGAGCCTGCTTTGGCGTGCAGGCTTCATAAGTATGGATTCACAGAACTCCACTCGAAGAAAGATGGTCACAGGTATGTAACCTACCATTTATCAGCTTCCTTCAAATTGTGGAATGGCCTGCCAGAAAAGATTTGTCAGCAGAATATGCTGCCTGAGCTTAAAACAGCATTAAAGACTAATCTATATACTCATGCATAAGTCTAGAAACTTTAAAAATCAGCCCCCAAAAACTGGGGAGAATGGCTCAATTTGACTACTGTCTCATTGCCTCTTAAACAAAAAGAAGAACCTTCACTGCACAGAACAGAGTGGTGAAAAGCAAGAGCTTGGTCCATCCTGGGAGAACCGAATAGAAACACTGACTCTCTCTGTTCTCTCTGCCATTGTGCTGCTTCTGGCCTTTTACTAATGTTATGATCTTTTAACTGGTTATGTATTTTAATTGGCGTTCCGTGTGTTTAGCTGATATCTATCTTTTACTTTATTTTAATTGGTTGTTCCTCATCTTGAACCATAGAAAGAGACAGCTAAGAAAGAAGACCTTGTTAAAATACAATTCCTACAATTCCATAATATTGAGCAATTGTAGTTAAAATGTTCTCAAACTGCATCAATTCTACCCTTAACTGACAACTTTACTGACATATTAGATCTTATTCTCCCCTTAATTGCTATTATGATGACAAAAGATTTGGTTTGACTTGATTCTCTGATGTTTCATGTCTGGGTTATGCTTCCACATGCATCCCTGCTCCTGCTACCATTAAACTCACAATTGGCACTGTTTCTGTAAATACTGTGTACATAAAGCACCCACGCCTCGGATGCATTCCAAATTTGCCAAATTGCATATTGTTTTGGAAATACAGTGTTTGATCAGAAGAAAGATATATTCCCTCCTGTAAGAGACAAAAACAGCTCCAGGGGACTCACAGAAGTCAAGCTAACAGTACACTTGTAAAAATGAAATATGAATTTTCCTTCTCTCATTTTGCTTACAGCAAAAGAATGTATAAATAATTCAGTGTCATAGAAAAATTTGGTAATAGAAACTTTCCATTCACCAAAAAGGTCTTTATTCCAAATAGTTCCAGTTCAATTGAAGTCATTCATTTAAATCCATCCCCTCCGTGTCCCTGCCCCTGTTATACCATTTAACTGTTTTGGATAAACTTGATAACAAGATATATTTGAACAATCCCTGTCTGTAAATTGGATGCATAGTGTTCATGGAGATTTAAATCTGGAGATCTTGTATGAAGTGCCTTACTAAAGACAACCAGCACTGAAAATATTTGAAAGGATGGATATGGAGCCAATTTGTTTTCTGCTGCTCTAGAGACTAGAACATGAAGCCAATTCATGCTACAGGAAAGGAAATGCCACCTAAACATCTGGAAGATCTTTTTGATGGTAAGATTTGTTTAACAGTGGAATTACCACCTCAGAGCATGGTAGAGTCTCCATTGGAGGTTTGAAAACAGAGGCTGAATGGCCATCTGTTGGGAGTACTTTGATTTGTGTATTTGCATAGTGGAATGGGGTTGGATTGAGTGATACTTACAGTCTCTTCCAACTATGTTTCTATGATTCTCTAGGAGTGTTGAAAGGGAATGAAACAGCCATGGATTATTATTATTGCTATTACTATTATTTTACTGACACAAAAACACAGTAAGACACAGCACACAAGATATACAGTGTTCCCTCACTACTTCCCAGACTTTGCGGATTTTAAAAAATACTAATTTAAAATATATATCATGGTATTTTCACTGTTTTGTGGGGTTTTTCCGCTGCCGCTTTCTGAGGCGCTTTCCTTCCTTAGTCCTCCCTCCAGCCCTGAAGGGCCGTTCCTTCCTTTCCTTCACTTTATTTTAAGTGCATAAAGACTTAAGATAGTGTATCCCTACTAAAATAATGTATAAATATTAAAATAGTGTCCCTACTTCACAGTTTTTCACTTATTGTGGGAGGCCCTGGAACGTAACCCCCGCAATAAGAGAGGGAACACTGTATATGCTGGATTTCATATCACAAAATCACAAGTCAAATACTTCCCAAGTGTTTAGAACTGTGTGATATTATTATTATTATTGCTTATCTAGTTAAAAGTTTTCTCTGTTGCTTTTTTGTATATGTATGTATGTATGTATGTATGTATGTGTGAAGATACCAAGTGCCAATGTTTTGTTTTCAGAAATAGTGTTCTATAGTGCTCATCTTTTTGTTGCCAGCTGTTGCATATTTTGGTCTGGATGGAGTTCTGTGGATTTAAAGACTTAATTATTATATCCACTTTTGACTGCAAAATTATCAGGTGAATTTGTAAAGTTGGGTGTGTGTCATGTTGTAGAACATTTAATGACTCCATTGCATCCAGGCCCCAGGAATTTTCTTTTGGAGTGTGAGAAAAGCCCCCCCCCCCAAACTAAACTACAAGCTCCAGAATCCTGCAGGCAGCTGCAAGATTGAAAGCAGACACAGACTCTAAATATTATTGGGGGGGGGGGGAGTGTTCCTTTCAATTTCTGGAAGTTTGGTGTTCTAACATTTTGGTTCTTAAAGAAGCAGTTCTAAGCAGACAACCTTTGGAGTATTTAGCCCCCATAATTTCACTATAGGCCTCGAGCTGTGATATCTCCTGCTGCTCAATTTTATATTGCCCCCAATTGTTTTAACTTTTTTACTATATATGCTGGATTTCATAAATAAATAAAATAAATAAATAAATAAATATATATGCTGGATTTCATATCATAATCTTTAGCCCCCATAATTTCTTCCACCCATCATGACAGGAGTTATAGAACGCATTGCTTCAAGAGAGCACTCTGAACACCACTGATGACAGCTCTGTACCACACTTGGCACACAGAACCCCTATGACCAACAAAAAATACTGCAGAGGTTTGAGGGGAGTGACCCACCGTGGCGGGAGTTGTAGTATGCCCCAAATCTATAGACCACCCTAAACTGCAGCAATGACAGCGACCAGTGTGAACCCAAATGGCGATGGACCTGGGCCAAACCTGGAGCACATACCTGGCATGCACATCTTTGAAAACTGGTTGGGTTTGGAGGGAACCAACCTTTAATTTAGGGAGTTATAGTTCACTCCCATCCAAAGACAGCTGTGAACCTCAATGATGATGGATCTGGACTAAACTTGGCATGCAGCTCAACATGACCAACTTTGAATATGGACAAGTTTGGAACAATGACAGGTGATGATGGGAGTTGTAGTTTACCCATATTTATTTGCATTTTCTAATCGGTCCATTCTTAAATTCCAAAATTGAACAGATAATATTTTGTATGCTTATTGTTATAAAAGGCCTAACCTGGGCATAGGTGGGTGCCTGAGCTAGTAATTGAATAAAACACATTTTTAAAGTCCCAGGAATATCTGATTTCAGCCAAAAATGTGCTGTAGCAAATGTCAGTTTATCCCAGATCCATGCTGAAATCAGCTCTACAAAATGCAGAGCTCCTTGTAGGCATCCACGCCTGCTGAAGTGCAGTAAAGAATCTCATATGGGGGAGCTGCTGAAAAATGCCCCCAAGGGAATGGAAAAATGCCCCAAGGGGTAATCCAGGGCTGTCCAACTTCTACCGGACCTTGGGCTGGAATTCCGGTCACTGATCACCTGGGGGGCCAAGCCCCTGGCTCAGCCCCTCCCTGGCTCCGCCCCCTCCCCACCCTCGGCTCCGCCCCCTAATTACTTGTTGCATTATTAATTATAAAATAAATTGCAAAGGCACCTTCCCCCACCCCTCATGTTGCTGTGTTTCAGATTTAAACATGTTTTCATAGAATCATAGAGTTGGAAGAGACCTCATGGGCCATCCAGTCCACACCCTGCCAAGAAGCAGAAACATCGCAGTCAAACAGCCCTGACAGATGGCCATTCTGCCTCTTTTTAAAAGCCTCCAAATAAGGTGCCTCCACCACAGTCCTGGGCAGAGAGTTCCACTGCTTTGTATTGTTTCCCCCTTTTAAATTATATTTAATTATATTTTAACATCAATTAAAATACAATTATACAGTAATAATAATAAAATAAAGAGTAAAAGAGAGGAAGAGAGGGAAGATGGATAGAGGAGGGAATAAATGGGGAGGATATAAATATAAATATATAACGTAATATTTGAACTGGATTATCCAAATCCACACTGCCATATAATCTGGTTTAAAGCAGATAACATGGGATTTTATTCAGCTGTGTGGATATGGCCTCAGATAACAGGGCCCTTCCACACAGCCATATATCCCAGAATATCAGGCAGAAAATCCCAACACTGCCAAATATCCCAGTTCAAAGCTGATATTGTGGAATTTCCTGCCTGGATATTCTGGGATAGAGGGCTGTGTGGAAGGGCCCAGAATATCCAGGCAAAAATCCCTCATCTGCTTTGAACTGGGATATATGGCAGTGTGGACACACATAATCCAGTTCAAAGCAGATATTGTGGGATTTCCTGCCTGGATATTCTGGGATAGAGGGCTGTGTGGAAGGCACACCAGAATATTAAGGCAGGAAATCCCAAGAGGAAGAGGAAGGGGGAAGGGGAGAGGAGGGGAAAGAGAGAGGGAGGGAGGGAGGGAGTCAGGAGCAGAGGCAGACCGGAGACCCATCGGAGACTCTGCTCCATGAGTGACACCCCTTACCTCGAGGCAGGTGTGTGTGGCAGAGCCTGTTGCTTTCCCCCACACACGGCTGGAGGTGCTGCACTATTTCCTCCCTCCCCTCTTTGTGTCTGATGGGCGCGCGCGTGCGTGTGTGTAAGCCAGTTATGCGATGGGATCTCCTTCATATGTTGGGCTTCCAGGGGCGATACCCATAGCGGTGTTTTTTGGAGGAAGTGGTCTTTATATTTTTTCCAAATTTTCAGCAGAGCCGCTCTGACAAAGTGGTTGGAAAAGTTCTTTTCGATTGTAGCTTTGTCCTGCCACAGGTAGGCGTGCCAGCCCCGGCGCAGGTCAAACCCTTCTACCGTAAGGATTTTCCTCTTTTCCAGGGTGGCCCACTCTTTTACCCAACTTAGGACTGCCGCTTCAAAGTATAGCTGGAGGTTAGGTAGGGCCAAGCCCCCTCTTCCCTTTCTAACGCACAGCGTTTTATACTGAATCCTTGCTTTTTTCCCTCCCCAGACGAACTTCAAGATATCTGACTTCCAGATCCTAAAGCTATAGTTAGTTCTCAATATCGGAATGTTTTGGAAGAGGAACATCATCCTCAGGAGCACACACATTTTAATGGCGGCAATCCTCCCAGTCAGGTTCAGGTACCTCCAGTTCTCTAGTTTCTTTCTAATACTTGCCCAAGTAGTTTCATAGTTGTTTTTTAGTAACTGATTGTTGTTTGACGACAGGAAGATCCCCAGGTATTTCACTTTGCTGGCTATTTCAAAATGTGAGATTGCGTGCAGGCAGTCCTTTCTCTCCTTGCAGATGTTTTTGTTAGAATTTTGGTTTTTTTCCTTATTGATTTTAAATCCTGCCAGCGTACCAAAGTCTGTCATTTTCTTTAACCAGTTACTAATTGTCTCCAGCGGGCTCTCTACCACACATGCGATGTCATCAGCATACGCTTTCACCTTGACCTCTGCTCCTCTGATGCGAAGACCTCTTAGTTCTCTATCTCTTCTTATTGCTTCTAGGAGGGGTTCGAGGACCATAATAAATAGGAGGGGTGACAGCGGGCACCCTTGCCTGGTGCCCTTCTCTATGTTGATTGAGCGTGCTGACTCGCCGTTTATTAGCAGGTTTGCCTGCTGCTTGGAGTAAACTGCCTGGATTGCGTTCTCGAAACTGAACCCCATGTCTTTTTCCTTTGTCAGCTGTTTCAGGAAGCTCCAGTTGGTGTTGTCGAACGCCTTTTCAGCGTCGACGAAAAGGACCCCTACCTCTTTCTGCGGGTTTTTCTCGTAGAATTCTATGACGTTTATCATAGTTCTTGTGTTGTGCCTGTTGGGCAGGAACCCCGCTTGGTCCTCGTGAATGTGTCCTTGAGATAATTTTTCAATCTGTTCGCCAGCACTGCTGCAAAGATTTTGTAATCCTGGTTCAAGATTGGTCTATAGTTCCTGACATGGAGAGGGTCCGTTCCTTCCTTATGGATGAGGATGATGTTCGCTTTCTTCCAGGAGTCTGGGATTGACGCCGAGGTCAGCGCATTATCCATCAGCAATTTGAGGTGTGGGGTAACCTCCTTTTGGAAAACTTTATAGTAGGTGGCTGTTAGACCATCCGGTCCAGGGGCCTTGTTTCTAGGCAGTTTCTTGATAGCCTCCCTTATCTCTTCTTCCCTAATCGGGGAGTTTAGGGCTTCTCTTTGGATATCCGTTATTTTGACTAGCTTTAGTGCAGCTAGGTACGAGGAAATCTCGCATGGGTTCACCCCTTCTTCCTTATACAGTGCTTTAGAGTATTCTTTAAATTCTTCAGCTATTTCCTCCTGTGTGTGGATGAGAGTATTGCCTTTTGCCAGCTTGGAGATGCATTGTTTCTGTCGCTTTTGAGCTAGCTTCTTTGCCAGCATCCTCCCGGGTTTGTTCGCATTTAGTAGATAGAACATTTTCAATCTTTTTATGCTCCTAGCCATTAGATCCAATTGGAACGAGTTCAGTTCTTTCTTGATCTGCTCAATCTCCCGCCTCAGCTTTTGGTCTGCCGGTTTCCTTTTGAGCAGGTTCTCCTTCGCCAATAGATTCTCCTTCAGAATCTTTTCTTGTTCAAATCTTCTCCTATTCTTCCGGCCCCCTTGCTGTATAAAATAGCCGCACATGACCGCCTTGCTCATGTCCCAGAGCGTTTCAAGTTTGATTTGATCTTTATTATTTAACTCAAAATATTCCTTGATCAGTTTCTTATTGAGTTCTATGTCTTCTTCAGACCTAAGAAGGTTCTCATTTAATTTCCACCGTCTGTTTGCTCTTCTATTGCGGATTTCCATGGTTAGTGGACTGTGGTCAGTATTGGTTCTTGGCCAAATTTTTATTTTATCGGCTTTAACAGCTATTGCCTTCGAGGCCCAAAACATATCCAGTCTTGACCACGATAGGTGGCGGTGAGAGTAAAAGGTAAAATCTTACCATTGGGTTTCTTTCTCTCCATATATCGCTTAAATTAAATTTTGTCATGAGGTTGAGAAGGCACGACGGGAGTTTACCTGCAGAGGGACCCTTCCCTCTTGTTGTTTTCTTAGATTTGTCCAAACTGGGGTCAAGAACCCCATTAAAATCGCCCATCAGGATAAGGTCGTCAAAGGACTGTTCCTCTATCTTCTTTCTCAGTTGTTTAGTGAATTTAGCTTTAGCATCGGTGGGGGCATAAATATTACAAATCAAAATCTCTTGCTGTTCTAATCTAATTTTTATTCCTAACATCCTCCCATCTTCATCCTTGAAGGCGAAGGAGGAGTTAAGAGACTCCTTAGCGTAAATGACCACCCCTCTTTTTTTTGTTGGGCTAGGGAGTGAAACTCCTTACCTAGGTCTTTCCTGACCAAAAGAGATGCGTGTTTTCTCGCAATGTGTGATTCTTGGAGTGCAATTAAATCATATCTACTCCTCTTAAGCTGGTTAAAAATTAGGTTTCTTTTATTGGGGGAATTGAGTCCATTAACATTATTACAGTAAATCGTCACCGCCATCTTTATCTAGAACAAATAGGTCAGTCTCCATCTCACTCGATCTAGCCTGCGGTTCTTCCTGGTCGTCTGCCGAATTTGTTCGGGGCCTTTTCTTGTCCTGTTTCTTGTAACCCTGAGGGGGTTTGCTCTCCTGATTCAAGTCTCTTACTCCACCATCAGATCCGCCTTTTCTTCCCGAATTCTTCTTTTGCTGGTCTTCCTCTTTATCTTTAGAGTCCATGAAGAGCTTAAATTCTTCGTGGAAGTCACGGGCCTTTTCCTCTGTTGTGATCCATCTCTTAGTCTCTTTAAAAATCACCGAGAAGCCTTCCTGTCTCTCCCACTTGAATCTTACGTTGTGTTTTTTTAGGATGTCTGTGATAAAATAGTATTTTTTCCTTTTAATAAGTGACGCGGAGGTGAACTCTTTCAGGATAATTATATTGTTGCCTTTATAGATGGGTTGGTTTTTGGCTTTATTCAGAAGGATTTCTTCCCTTATTGATCTTCTTCCAAAAGTCACAACGACATCGCGTGGGAGTTTGTTTTTCCTTGCAAAATTCAAATTCACCCTTAGGGTCTGTTCAGTGTTCTGCAGCATGTGTTCCGTTGAGATATTAAGGATTCCCGCCGTGATCTCCGCGATTGTCCCTTTCAGCTCCTGGGATTCTCCTTCCACCACATTCCTAAATCTCAATTGGGTCTCTGTTTCTTTTATCGCCAGCCTCTCTTGTTGTTTTTCCAGTTTTGAATTGGCTTCTTCCAGTCTCTGGATTTTTTCCTCCGTCTTCCTTTGGGCTCTTTTGGTTGCCGCGTTCTCATTTTTAATACCTTTCAGGTCACGCTGGATGCCTTCCATTTCTTTCTTAATGGCCACCAGATCTTCTTTTAGCTCCTCTTTCAGCTCCTTCTTCATTAATCCGAGCTCTTCTTTGAACATTGTTTTCATTTTGTCCTGCATTTTTTCGCTGTTGTCCTGGTTCTGCTCTTGCAGGTCTTCTTTCATTTTATGAATTTCTGCTATAAGATCTCTCCCAAGGGATTCTCCTGAGTAGGAGCTTCTTCTGGGAGTTGATCCACTGGCTCCTTTAGATGTTTTCGTTACATTGGTGAATTTATCCATTCCCTTGTCTTATCTGAAGTACAGTGTCCTCTCAGTTAGGGGGATGCCTCTCCACTTGTGTGGCTCACTGGATTGGGAGCGGGCTCCTCTTGTGTGTCGACTTGTTTAGGTGGGGTTAATTTATGCTTCTCCTCCTTTCCCCTTGTTTCTTAGAAAGTACTTACTTGTGGCTCCTTTTCCGGGCTTCTTCAGTTGGGTTGCCTGCCTT
Source organism: Anolis apletophallus (assembly GCA_030556195.1). Taxonomy (NCBI): domain Eukaryota; kingdom Metazoa; phylum Chordata; class Lepidosauria; order Squamata; family Anolidae; genus Anolis; species Anolis apletophallus. Next base: position 78,177,244 of record JARBWK010000001.1, read on the forward strand.
TGAGTCTGTCCCCCTCTTAGGCGGTGCTTTCTTCCCTTTGGATTCCAGGGCTTGCAGGCTCAATTTGGCTTCCGGGATGGTTACGCACACCCCTCTGCTTCGCCCGCGTCACTTTGCGGCAGCCGCGCCGGTCGCGTCAAGCGTGCGTCATGCGTCACGTCCTGTTTGGCTCAGCGCGTTTCCCGAGTGGCCTATTTGTTTGTGGGCCCGCCTCTTCCTCCTCCTTTCTCCCTCCTTTGGATTCGGGCAGCCGTCTTAACGGGACCCACTGCACTTTACTTTGCCTTGCCCTTATCTTGCTGGTGTGGACCACCCGGGGTCCAATGTCACGTCAGGATCGGTCTGTACCAGGTCAGCAGCCCTCTTGCCTTCTTGCCTCTTACCTTCTTCTTCTCTGTCTCTGGAGGCTTCGGGAGCCAGAGCTTGGAGACTCTGTCCTTCCTCTGCTTCCGCTCTCTCTTCAATTCTGAGGTGGGGGGTTTGCTGTAGTCCCCTGCTTTCTTACGTCTAGCTCCTTCGTCGCTCTTGTTAGTTTTCCCTCTGGTGAGTTAAAAAGGAAGGCGTTCGGCCCGGTCGACACTTTCGTGTCGCCCTTTTCTCCCCGCGGCTCCTCTTGAAGCTGCACGCCAACTCCGGTGCTCTCCCTTGAGGGGGGAGCACTCTTGGTCGGTCCCACAACCTAGAGTTTGCCTGTGAAACAGCCTCTTCCCCGCTGTTTCATGGGTCCTCGCTGGGTCCCTGCCAAGGGAGAAGGGTCAGGTCGCCCCCAAGTTCTAGGAGCTCTGGACGTCTGCTGCGGCCGCCATCTTGCCTTCCCCAGAAGTCAAACATTTTCACTCTTTGCAGTTCTAGCTGCGATATTACTTTATGAACAGTGGAAGAATGTAGATTTACTTACAAGGGAAAATTAGATTTTGCAGATATTTGAAATCAACAAACTATTTAATAAAACAGAAGTATTTAGACAACTTCTCAAAAGATTGGCAGACATTTAATATATAAAAAGGAACACATGAAGATGCTTGTAGAATTTGAGGATTGTCATACAATAAAACTATAAGGAAGAAATTAAGGTTATAAATATATTACACAGTAGCAAGAAGATTACTTTTTCACATATATATTTTTAGACTGAGGAATGGGAAATCAAGGGTTTTTTTAATATGTAGGAGAAATGAGAGATAGAGCTGTGTAGTGTAGTTTGAGAGTAGTTTTTGGGAGAATTTTAAAAGGATATTAAGAAATTAGTTTAAAATATTTCTAATTGACTAGTTCTGTTTCACTGTATTATTGTATTCATTTTGTAACCTTTTTAAAAGTCTAGAGCAATGGGTTATTTTTTAGAATGCACATTTATTCAGTAACTTGGGTCAACTCAGCAACTTTAGCAATCCTTTATTATTACTTATTTATTTATTTCTGGTATTTGTACCACATCACTTCTCTACCCCCATGGGGGTCTCGGGACGAATTACAAAGGGCACCGATACGATGCCACTACACAACAGTTTCAATAATAAAACCATAATTGAACATAAATCATAATTAAAACAATACATCAGCAATCATTAAAACAGTCTCATCAGCCATATCGTCGTTCCAGTCAATGTCCCTCTAAAGTGCTACATACATCTACTGTCCCAAAGCCTGGTCCCAAAACCATGACTTAATTTTTTTCCTGAAAGCCAGGAGGGAGGGAGCAACTCTTATCTCATTTAGGAAGGCCATGTCTCTCGTCCCCGCCAGACGCACTTGTATTTGTTGACAGGAGCGAGAGTAGGGCCTCCCCGGATGATCTTAGATCCCAAGGTGGGTCATAGGGGTGGATGTGTTTGGATGTGTTCTTCCATTCTTGGTGCCTCACTTCATTTCCAAATTTGAGCAAAAAATATACTTGCCATTATCATGTTTCAAACAAATAATCCATATTTATCCATAATGCCCAATAGAAACACCTCTGGTCACATTATAAAATTCACATCTTTTTATTAACATAAATCTCAGACCAGTCATTTTTCACAGAAATGTAGTAACATCAATTTAGCATTGATTACTTAAGTTGTTCCTTTCCAGCCATGAAAGGTAGATTTCTGCTTCTTGTAAAAATTCTGTCATGTTCCCAACTGCAGCATTTTCACACACTGCATTACTGGTAATTCTCTGTAGAAGAAAAAAAATTATAAACCAAACTCATATGGAGTCTTGATTTCAAATAAAAATTCAAATGCCTTCTTTCCTTGTAGATTAGTGAATTTGACATAAATAGTGCATAAATAGTGACGAAGAAGATACAATTTTCGCCTTACCTTCGACTCTTTATCAGCGAGCATAGTCATAAATAGTGACAGCGCAAAACCTGGATCAAAAGCTAGGAGGGCTTATGTGTCAATTCAGCTCCCTCATTATCTCTTTAAATCAGTGTTTCTCAACCAGTGTGCCGGGGCACACTAGTGTGCCGTGAGCGATCATCAGGTGTGCCGTGGGAAATTGGAACCTCCAATATCCTTATTAAAGGAGCACGACTACATCACAGTACAAAATGCACAATTAATCATACATAATCATACACAAAAAACACATTCAAAGTACCCAATCCTGCTGGAGAAAATCAAAGGTAGTTTGGCGTGGTCGCCACAGAGAGCAGAGGAGTTGCAAACCAGGAAGTAGAAAGTTCACGGAGTGCTCCTCTACAGAAAACTCACGATATTTAATGAAATCACGGAAATGAGTGCAAAAAACAAAGTGTATCCTCACGATGTTATCCAATGTCAGTTCCAGGATCCGCACAATAACAGAGTCAGTTTGCGGACAATTTAAAGAAGCAGCACCATAATCATAGCGACAAGGTAGAAAATCACATAGATAATCACATATATTCAAATGCAAGAGGCTGAAGATAGATGTGGCGATGGAATCAAAAGCTGGCATGGGCAAACTTGGACCTTCCAGGTGTTTTGGACTCCAACTCCCAGCATTCCTAGCAGCCTCAGGCCTTTTTCCCCCCCCCCTCAGCCACTTAAGCAGGAAAAGGTCTCAGGCTGTTAGGAATAGTGGGAGTTGAAGTCCAAAGCACCCAGAGGTCCGAAGTTTTCCCATGACTGACAGCTGTTGAGCAAGACCTTTGTGTGTGTCTTTCTGCCATTCCTGCCAGGATATCTATGTTGTGTTCATCGAAACAGGCCCAGGTTTCACACTGAGTGTATAAATACATTTAGAAACATATTAGCTATATGTATTACTGTGTAAGAGTGTCATTTTGTGTCATTTTGGTTGGTAGTGTGCCCCAGGATTTTGTAAATGTAAAAAGTGTGCTGCGGCTCAAAAAAGGTTGAAAAACACTGCTTTAAATGACCTACAGTAAATTCAGGCCTCTTAGAGTTCTCTTACTGTTTCATAGGTATCCTGCCATAGATGTAACTCCAGCACTATATTGTGCCTTATGGTGTTCTCCTGTGGAAGGTAGTGCCAAATTTTCTAAAATGTATTTAATATGTTTATATTTTTAAATGCTGGCACACTCAGAACTGTGTTTTTCTTCTAGGTTTCTTAAATTCCAATAGTTTAATCAATTATAAAGCTACATTGTATCAAAATGTGAGCAGACAACCAGCTACATTGCAATATCCTTGCTGAATAAGACAGGTGGTTAAGATAATTGACAATTGCTTCAATGAAACAATGAAAAGATATTGAAAGGTAATTAGTAGTTATTTGCCATTGTGATACAAATATATCGGGAGAAACATGCCAAGAGGAATGCACGTCAAGCCAATCCTGTCTTCTCCCTGGAAACCGATGCCCTCACTGAGGAAGAACATGTGGATCAAGGATAGGGCTCCACAGCCTCCTAAGCACCCACAGTCAAGACACTACACTTGGAGGACAATCATCCTGGGGCTACAAGGGATTGCCTAAGTAAGTAAGCAAATATATCCCCTTTAATTCAAGTAAATGAACCCCTGATTAATATGAATTTAATTTGATTTGTACAGCCTTCCCCTACAGTCTCTGATTAGGGTTTTGCACTGTCACTAGTTCAGAGTCAAAGGTAAGAAGGAAGTGATATGTTCTTCATTTGGTTAGACTAATCAGCACATTTTAATGCTTTTAATCATAAGCAGGGGCGGTCTAAGGTAATTTTAAATGGTAGGCGAACATTATTTTGGCGCCCCCCCCAAAAAAAAATTATTTTCGCGCCCCCCATGTAAAAAAAATATACAATTATAATATCACAATACCATTAGTAGTATTATATTGTATCAATGTATATACAATATATTATAGTACATACTCATACTATATATCATAATTATATTATACTACATTACAATATAATTATATTATAATATATTGACATTATAATATAATGTAACATTCTATTATATTATTATTATAAAATAATAAAATTATTTATTTAAATAAAATTATCCTCTACTAAATATTTTCATTACTCCTATAAAACTCAAATAACCCAAAATAAAGTAAAATAAAATATTATATATTACTATTTTGTACAATACCACTATACTGCAATATTGTTTGTAATATTACATGTAATATAAAATATATCATCATTCTATTGTTATATTGTATTTGTATTATATTGTATGACAATATTAAGCAGAACTGTATAATAATCAACAAGAAATGCAATGTAAATGCATCAAAATCAGAATATATTACCTACCACCCGTCTCATAAATCATAGGAGTCTCCCATAAGTCCAAAATTAGGATCCCAATGTAAATGGAAATGGAAAAACAGCCAAAATGCTCAAATGAGGTCGAATACAGGCAGCGCGGCCTGGGCAAACTTGGTCCCTCCCTCCCTCCCTCTAGGTGTTTTGGCCTCCAACTCCCACAACTCCTCATAGCCTCAGGCCCCTCAGGTCTAGACAGAAATAGAGCCGAAGAAAGGAAGGAGGGAGAGAAGAGGTCACAGAGGAGGAGGAGGAGGAAAGCCCTTCATTCCTTCCTTCACTTACACTTCCTTCACTGATTCTTTTCTCCTTCCCTGCAAACGCGTGGCGGAGACAAAGGGAGAGGGGAAGCACTCCCTGCCTGCCCGATAGGGAGTGCTTTGCTTACAGGCTTCTGCGCAAGGGAGCTACTGGGCATGCGCGGAGGTTTTCGCGCATGTGCAGTTGCTTCTGCGCTCAACTTCAGCTCCAGAGCAACTGCGCCTGCGTGAAAACCTCCGCGCGTGCCCAGAAGCGGCGTCCGGAGCGCACAAGGCCGGGGTAAAAAGCAGGCAGCTGCTGCACTGTCTGAGGAACATCGGCAGGGCCAGGATGGCGCCCCATGTGGCCAGGATGGCGCCCCCTTCCCAGATGGCGCCCTAGGCGGCCGCCTACTTGGCCTATCTTGTAGGACCGCCCCTGATCATAAGGAAACAGTGAGTGACATTATTTGTAATCCTGAAAGGTTCTGTGATTCAAAACATTACATTAGTTAAATGTTTATCAGAAAACTTACCAGGCATTGTTGTGTGATTTTTTTAACGCTGTTATTGATTGACTTGATTCTCTCAGCACAGCCTGACTGATTTTTCATAACTTCAAATCCTTTCTGTAGGCATGACCATTTACAAGGAGGCTGCTGAATAATAAATGCTTTATTAATCCAGTTGTAGATGTGGTTGCAGTGGTCATGTAATAGTGGTAGTTATAAAGCACACAAAACATAACCACCCTAATAGCAGAATCCTGCCTCCCAAAATAAAAAAGATGCATTTTTAAAACATTAGAAATTGCCTTCATCCTATTGGTTATTATTATTTTTACACTGTTCTAAATGAATTTGGCTAATTTTATTGTATTGTATGCCACCCTGAATTCTTTAAATAAAGGTCGGCATGGGATATAAATAAATAAACAAATAAAATAAATAATCCTTGTCTTATATATTTTTGAAATTGTTTGCATATAGGATTAAACTTATCCATTCTTTTGAATGTTCTATGCTATATCAACTCTTGAATTTTCAGTGTATGTCTGCATAATGACTGGGTGAATAAGTCCATGGCATAATGATCTTGGCCTTGGATTGTTCCTCTACATCAGAGCTTTCCAAACATTTCAGGTTGGTGACACACTTTTTAGACATACACCAACCCTAATTCAGTTTTTCTTGCAAACTGGAAGTTAAAGCAACCCCTTATAAGAGATATGGACATTCATAAATTTTAATAATGAAATCTATGGGGGCACAGCATATTTCATTATATATATACAGTATATATATATATACAGTATATATATATATATACAGTATATATATATATATATATATATGATTTATTAACACTGCTGGATAAATTACATTAAACATTAACTTTCAGGTTTCTTTTCCAACAATAAAGCAAAAGAGAGGCTCCCTCCATTGAATTAAAAGACCCCAGTTTGTACTGAATGAGATTCCGGTTTGTGATTATAGATGCAAATCATCCCAGAATAGGGTTTATAGGATAGTGTAGGTAGTTAACTCTTTTAGTCCTATTTTGTATATGGTTCTGGTTGCTAAATGTTGGTTCTATTAAAAAAAATAAGGACCCTGATTAGCTTGATCAGTGTAAAACAAAATACCTCTTTAGCTGCATCATGGACAAATATATGAAAACAGAATTGAGTTTTTATTTTTAAAAGTTGGAATCTTGCACATGATCAGTTGGTAGTAAATTATCCTGAATGCAGTGAAACATACTTCCAGATACCTACATACCGGATAATGCTGAATATCTAATGAATGAAATTGCCAAGGCATAAGGAAATATGCCTAAAGATTAGTTCTGTTTTTGGAAATTTAACATAGACAGAAAAGCTAGGCTAATTAAAAAGGGGCCTTTTCTATTCCCATTGTTTAACAATTTCATTTCAGAATATATCCAAAGGGAGAAATATGTTAGTTTATTTTAACATAAGATGTAAAGGAATCCAGTTGTACTTTTGAGATTATCAAGCAAAAAGAAATTTCTACCATAAACTTTCATGGACCCAAGTCCACTTGTAGTCCCCAAAAGCTTATATTTCCTGGTTAGGCGATGTCTGTTTCAATTCAGCATTAATTTTGGATTTTGAATGAGAGAAAGAATTATATTAAAATCTTCACTGAAATGACATATAGCAGTTAATTTGGATTTGAAGTAGCCAAATAAAAGCCAAAATATTCTTCTGAAGTTTATTTTGCAAGCCAGCACGGTCTAGTGGTTTGATTAATTGACTATGACTCTGGGACCAGGAGTTCCAGAGTCATGGAAACCCAGTAGATCACCTTGATCAAATCATACTCTTTCAGCCTCAGAGGGAGGCAAAGATAACCTCTCTCTGGACAAAACTTGTCAAGAAAACTCCATGGTAGGTTCACTTTAGGGATGCCATAAGTCAGAAATGACTTGAAGGCACCAGATAACAGCAAACAACAATTTCATTTGAAAAACCTGCTCTAATCCATAATCATAGAGAGTTCCGATAAAATATGTTACTTATAGATGACTTAGCTGTCCCCTGCCACATGTTGCTGTGACCCAGTCTGTGTATATGTGTTTTCTCTGTGTATGTGTGTGTATATATTTGTGTATATATGTATATATGTGTGTTTGCATGTGTGTGTGGTTTTGTGCATGCGGGGTTTTTTTTGCTTTTAAAGTCTCTTCTGTGTTTTTCAGTGTTTTTATGAGTGATGATCACTCGTGACCTGATAGGTGTATTGTGTACAAATTTGATGTCAATTCGTCCATATCAACACTTGGATAGATCCCATTTCTTAAATGGGTGTATTGTAGTTGCTACTAGATTTGAACCATGATATTGCTCTTGATATTGAAAACCCAGTATGAAAGGCATAGACTTTTAATATTAATTTGAGAGCTAAATATTTTTAAAAAATTTTGAATACCATTTCAACCAAGCAAATGTTGCCCCTTTAGTAAAGAGAATATTTTCATTTTTGCATACACATTCAAGCACTTAATAATAAAGTCTTAAGGAAGAAAATTGACATTAATTTCCTCTGTGCCTAAATACATTTGATGCATTGTTTCAATGGACTTCAGTTTGTGTTATGGGAGTTTACCAGTCCAAACTTCCCATTGCAACCTTCTGTACCATTGCTCCAGACTGGGCCAACAACATCTCAAGTGGATATTCCACTGAGTGCTACAGTTAAAACGTGGAAAGCCACATTACTTTAAATGCCATGTCTCCATGAGATGGTCTTGGAAACTGCAGTTTCCCAAGGTCCATGAACCTTCTCTGGGTGCATCTGCACTGTGAAATGAATGCAGCTGGGCCTTACTTTAAATACCATAGCTCCATACTATGCAGTCCTGGGAGTTACACTTTTCCAATGTCCACACCCTTCTCTGTGGGGCAGCCGAGAGAGAGAGAGCACCACCACTTTCCCTCCCTCCCTGCCTCCTTACTTCCAGAATTGAAGACATGTAGAAGCTAATATTTCAAAGAGAAGTTTTTTCCCTACAAAGAACACGGGGGAAGGATGGTGGGCAGTACCTCGCGATTACAGTTCAATGGCAAATCTACTGAAAAAATACTGAGTACAACTGAGTAACACAGATACATTTAACAGTGTGATGAAGGTAAGGAAATCATCCCTTTCATTTCAAAACTGAGTCAGACTGAGCTCTACTCTACCAAACACTTCCCTGCTTCAATGTGATGAAGTGGGAAAGAACTTCAAGGAATAAGAAAAAAATCAGTCTTTCAGTAATACTCATTGTGGTAGCTGACGAATACCATAATCCATTCTCCCTCCCTCCCTGAAAGCAGCTGGAATATTTGCTTACCCATTCAGTAGGTAATCTCAAATTTGCCTGAAAAGAAACAAAACAAAAATAAAACACATGTAAACTCAGTATAGCTATTTAAATTGTTTGTATGCAGAAACACATGTTCAAAGAGAATAGGTCACTTACGGTGTCTCCACTAAAGCACCTGGGGTCCTTACTCTAAAATGATAACATCGGAAGAATTATTTAACAATGACCAGTTAGTTTGAAAACAGTTTTCAAAAGAAAAACAAAATCTAAGCTTCTTTAAACATGTTTATACTTACGATATTATTTACTTTTATATTGAGCTCTCTGGTACGGCATCGTCCTTTGACCTGTGCTAAGATGAAACAGCAGAAGGTGAGGTAAACCAGCAGCATGGTGTTCGAGAGCTACTTGCTTTGAAAAAAATGGCTCAGTGACTCCTTTAAATAGAGAAATCTACAGAATTATCTTGATCATGAGAAGGGGGGAAAAGCTAGTCACCGTATCAATACTAAGCGCCCATCATTTTTTATCTCCAAGGTTGGAGTTCCTTTTAGTGCTAAGAAATGCAGAGGTGCACAATCTATGTTGTGGTTTTTCTCAAGATTAAAATTCATAAGTCTTTTACCAAGGCGATTAATTTAACCATTACTGAGTGAAACCACAATAGGAAAGAGATAAGTGTATACTTTTCTATTAGGGCATGGCTGTTTTTGCAATCTTGGTTAATTCTTTCAGTTAAAACTTTCCCCACATTTGGAGAATTCAGTGTATTTGTACAGTCACATCCTGAAGATACAGAATTCCCCTTGATTTCCATATGTACACTAAACATGGGATTTTCTTTGGAACACAAGTTTGGAAAATATGTCTATGTTGATTATTCCACTTGGCAGAACTGCACTTTTGAGAATTTATGTATCTGAAACTTGCATGTGCTGTCTTGAAAAAGGTGGATCAGATATTTTGTTCCTCTTATCTCTTCATTTATATCAATGTTGAGTATCTAGGTGAAATCAATGTACATTATAAGCCTGAAGGCAGGGAATTGTTTGTTGTTCTTTGGCTTGTATGGTGCCATGTACAGTGATGATGGTATATAAACTAATGATGATGATGATGAGCTATCAGGCTCACATTATAAGAGTTTTATTTAGACAGTCCACCTCCTTTAGTAATAAAGGAGGGAAGTAAACATGAGCCAGTGGTAAGTTCATAAGAATGTAGTTGTTCTCTTTGCCTTTCAACCTACATGTCTGAGCTATCCAAATTATTTGTTTCAGTTATAAATGTGATATATAACATATACATGATATATATATATATATACATATCAGTTTATCAAGTTTATAGGATTATACAAATATTGAGTAAAAAAATCAATCAAATTAAAAATCGGTTTTCTCACAGCAGGAAGACAATTGCTCAGACTATTCAATAATTCCAATTAAGAATAAAATTACCAAAGATTTATACTCCTATTGGAGTGGTGCCAGTTAAATTGAGAATATGGCAATTCAGATTTATCTGAATCCAAATTCCTCTCAGATTAGAGTTGTTGGAAATGACTTCAGGACCGTTCAGAAAATCCACTGTTGTTTTCATACTGGTGCATTATACATTCACACAGATCTGAGTCACTAAGGTTATTTCGGTGTCAAATTTTGACTTGAAACCAGGCTCAGTCTGTCGAGATTATCTATTTTCTCCAAGATATTTTTTCAAGTTCTATGCCATTTTGACATCAATTCTAACAACCCCTGCCCTGAAAAATTGCAGACCTATGACCTTATCACAACTGGGGCTTTTGGCCCCTTGCTACTCTTTGGGGATGGGGCCTGCCAAGCGCCATCACACAACACTGGCTTGCCCTCACCCTGTCCCATTAACCCCCAAAGTGGCAAAGAAGTGTTGCAAGATGCTTCCCAACCAACGATGCAAGGTAAGTCATGTTTTGGGTATTTCTGGCTGAGCTATCCACACTTTTCTCCCCCTTTCCCCATCTGATGGGGACATGGTGCCAACGCGCATTGTCCAGTTCCCTCCATGTGATGGGGAAGGAAGAGGGTGTCAGGGATATCGCGATTGACAGCAAAACAGGGGAGGGCTCATCTGTATGATGAAGCCCTAAAAGAAGAGCACTGAAGCATGTAATAAATAACATCAAATTACTTTTTCAACAGCAGTGTATTATTCAAACACTGTAACAAGTAACATACATGAATTACTTCTAAAAAGTTACTAACCAGCTAATTCAGAACCAGGGCATGTTACTATGGGATTCTGAGTCCCGATGTCTCTAAAATGTATATTTTCCAAGACTATATCCACATGAGGGCTGCATCCTAGCTCCAGTGCAGAGTGCCCTGCCCTGGTTAATATCATGCTGAATTCGGAATCAGAATTCAAATTAGTCTTGAAAGGCATACAGCTCCCAAATTCTGAATTTTAATCATGTTTGCATGGTAGAAAGAGCATTTCTACCATGATCATGTGTTCACTGTATTGTGCTCACATGACTGCAATGGCTGTGTTTTTACATTCCCAGCATGCGTGGAAATATACATATATACACATTTGTTCCTATTTATACAAGCCAATAGTCTTTCTCCTTTTATTGTAATTCTTACTACCTACCAACACATTCATTAGTTTTTGCTACATCTCCAGCATCATCATCTCTTCCCCACGATCTGCTGCCCCCAAAGCCTGCAGTCTAAAGCTACAGTATGCTGCCCCATTTTTCTTTGCTGGGGTGCTTTATCCAACACATGCAGGAGCCATTCATCTGTACATGCCTTAAGGTACAAATGGGTGAGGCCAGCCCTAGACATTTTAGTGTCCAAGATCAAGGAGAAGGTAATGATTATTACTTCCATGAATAGAAAGCCACTGGAGTGACAAACAATGCCTGCTTCAACACTAATGGTGGAATGATTTCCAGTCCTGTGCCTGAGAACAGAAGGCTAGCCTAAGGGGCATAGGGCAAACTGGCCACATGGCAAACTGAGCCTTATTGTCTAACCCCACACTGCCACTCTCTGCACCACAGCATCACTGGCTTTTCCTTGCTCTGCCAACAAGAAGCCTTGCCTTGCTTCTGTGAATCAAACTTCAAACAACTCTAAGCAAAAGAAGGAATTTTGAAAGACAATTGATGGATTTTGTGGTAATATTGCACAGCAGTGTACAAAATCACACTACTTCTTTATTCAAATTTGAAGGGTAGTATTATCCTGACATTTTGGGGTTTGCATTTTCTGGCTAAAGGAGGGGACTTTCCTAATGAATGAGAAACACCGAGGGCCAACTGCATAAGGTCTTTGCTTGCATTCATCATGGAAGAGATGAGATTTAAAAAGAAAACCATGTTGAGGGGGAAATCTCTGCAGAGTAAAGCTATGAAAAATTTTGCATGCTTTTATCATACATCACTATCAAGATAATGTGGAGAAGTAACCACAAGGAAGAGATGATGATGCTGGAGATGTAGCAAAAACTAACCACAAGAAGTAGAGAATTGAGCTGTTTAGTTTTTTTTTAATGACTTCATAGTTTTTCACTTTCCAGAGATAAAGCTTTCTGGCTCACAAAAAGAAAACTTAAGTCACAACATTTTGTTGTAGGCATAAAAGAAAAAATGCTAAAGGAAACTATTTGATCCTCCACATCTGCATCATCACTGCTGGAGTGCATAGAGTTTAGCTTTATTTAGTTACACAGCCAGCCCTCCAAATTATAGGAAGTTGGCCTATTATAGAGGACCTAAAAATTCCAAGAGAGAACACTTTTCTAGGCATTTGTAGGTCATCCAGTACAATTCTTTGGTCAGCCTCTAGAATTGTGTTGAGAGAGCTAGGAATTCCAAGAAAAGTGTTTTCTTTTTGCAATAGTCCAGTGACTCTAATCCTAGTAAATGTGGAGGGTTGACAGTATTTCATAGTTCTGTGGATATAAATACTTGACTGTGTTGATCAGTGCAGGGGCAGCAATGAATATAAAAGCACAATTATTATGTCACTGAAATCTGCATATTATTTCTTTTTTATTCATATCTCTGTATCCAAATAGCTTATGCTCACAAAATATTACAAAGTTTGAAGTGTTATCCTATACCTCTCTGTATATCAGGCTTTCTCAACCTGGTGCCCTGTGGATGATAGAATATACCAGGTATGGAAGGTATTTTGGCAGGGATTCAAAGTGTCATATTCATTCCTCCTTCCTTGTACAAAAGCATTTGGGTTTCTTACCACTGAGCAAAACGTTTGCAAAAAGAAGCCTAATGAAATATTAAAGGTGCCAGCAAAAATGGCTATCAGATAAAAGCTACTCTGAATATTTCACACTTGCTGCACCATTCAGAAGCAGCACAAATTGTCATCAGTTTACAACACGGGTTGGCAACATGTGGTATTTCAGATTTTGTTAGACTTAAAGTTCCATCAGTCTTATCTACCATAGCAATTGGTGAGAACTGAGGGCAATTACAATACAAATGTATTCTGAGGGCCATGATGTACTCAGCCTGAGTTTAAGAAGACAGCTTTTAGACACACACACTGATGGCACAAGCCGTATTGAAGAGACAATTCTACTAAATGTGCAGAATGCAGCTTACTAGGGGTGGTTGATCCACAGAAAAATTGTTTCTAAACTCATGGGGGGGGGGGGGATTCCGTTGATGGGTCAAAATAGAAAGTATCCCGAAAATTTTTACAAAAAGTTCGTAATTGAAACGTAATTAATAACGAATTTTGTTATTATTACTGTACATTATTTGTTCCACACATGCGCTGGCCAGAGGAGAGTGGAGGGTGCTGCCTGCACTCCCCTCTGGCCAGCTGACACTCAAACGGGGGTTAAAGATAACCCCCGTTTGGGTCTCAATTGGTGAGAGGAGGGTGCCAGGCTGCCCCCTCTACCCTCCTGTCGCCATCTGACACACAAACGGGGGTTATCTTTAACCCCCGTTTGGGTGTCTGAAGGGGGCCTTAGATCCAATGCGGAGGGAAGCCAATCCGCTGCAAAGTGAGTGTTTTGACTCACGTTGCAGCGGATTGCCTTCCCCTGTGTTGGATCCATTGCAGGGGAAGAAAATCAGTTGCAAAATGAGTCCAAACACTCACTTTGCAGCGGGTTGACTTCCCCTGCGTTGGATCCATCGCAGGAGAAGAAAATCTGCTGCAAAGTGAGTCTAAACACTCACTTTGCAGCAGATTGCCTTCCCCTGTGTTGGAGTGAATGACAAGTGCTTAGCAGGGAAAGAGGTGTGGAGCATCCACACCTCTTTCCCTGCTAAGAAAGAAGGAATCCAACCCGGGTTAAAGGGAACACGGGTGGGATTGTGAGCTCACAGGGGCAAAGGAAGGCGATGCCTCCCTTCCCCTCTGCTAGCCTAGAAACCAAGGCGAGTTCCCTTGCGTGTCAGATGGCACCCTCCTCTCGCCAGCCAAGACCCAAACAGGGGTTAAAGATAACCCCCGTTTGTGTGTCAGATGGTGACAGGAGGGAGGAGGTTGCAGCCTGGCACCCTCCTCTCGCCAGCCAAGACCCAAACGGGGGTTATTTTTAACCCGTGTTTTGGTGTCATCTGGCGAGATGAGATGATGCCTTCCACTCCCCTCCCACCAGCTGACAACCAAAGGCGTAAACGACCTAATAACGCGCCCTTTACGTGGCTGGCCCGGTTTTGATGGCTGGCCCGGTTTTGATTTAGAAAGGTCACTTCCGGGTTGGACGACAAGGGTCAATATAGGGTTGAAATAATTTCAAATACAAAAAAGTAACGAAAATCAAAGTATTACGGCCGGAGATATCCACCCCTACAGCTTACACAATGGCGGGGTTTGTTTTTGGGGGGTTTTTTTGCTCAAATATATATGCAAATATAAATAAATATTTCTGATTATCTTCTAATTAAGGTGTGTGGATAACTTTTTTGGCCATGTTTTAGTCCTCTTCAGCCCTGCAGGGATCAACAAAGAAGGGTTGTTGGGGGGGGGGGTGGTAAATTATTTGCCTTAAAATACTCCAAAAAACTCACAAGGTACATTTCCCTCCACATTTTGTAGGGCCCCTGAAGCATTTTGGCACAGAAGAGGCTTGGGGGGGGGGGGGAGTCTCAAATCACGGTGGGAATGCTTCAATATCTACTGGAGCACTGGTTCTTAAAATGTGGATCCGGAACCCAAATGAAGTCCCCTTGGCTTAATGTTGGGGTTTTGAAAAATTTTGCAACAGAATATGCCACTGTCACACCACAGAGCCTCCAGGCTGCCCATTTGCCCAGGCCTACACAGGCCCATCCGGCCCAGGAAGTGGTTAAACCGTCAGTTTGATGCTCCCCAGGCCCCATCAGGGCCTCTCTGCATTCTCGTGTAAAGTGGCACGGAATGCACAGATAACTACCTCCAAGGTCACCAAAGCGTAACTCCCTTTTGGCCAGGCGCTGCAGAGGAACCATAAACTATTCCTCCCTGAAACATCTGTGCCGGTAATTGGGGAACATTCCGGAGAACCTTAGGTAACAATAAACATATAGTTTCTCATCAATCATTGGGCTTGATGTTCGACGCACTGGGACTGGCCAAGGGACCCTATATCAGAGAACCCTGCACTATAGGGGGCATCTCGGATCAACTCATGCCAACGAACAATGTCACTCTGAAGAGCCGGCCGCAAACGGCCTGACCTAAGCTACTCCCACCCATTCCACAGGGCTGCCTTGGTCCATCGAACTTTGTGTGCGTCCTGCTCAAGTCTTGTTGCTGCTAAGACTTTCTTGCTAAACTTCCCTGCTTCCCAAGCCGCCCGGTCGTGGAAACGGAGGGAATCTGTTTGGAGACTCTTCCTGCGCATCCGGCTTGGAATCCCCGCCGCAGGACTTTCTACCTGCTGTTCCTGATTGCTACTTTAAGGCATTGTATTGGCCTTCACGCTTTCTTCTTTCCTGCACAATAAAACTGTGTTGGACCTCAAAGCTGTGTGGTTTGTTCAGGGAGATCAAGTGTGGCCAAGCCCTAGAAGGTGACAGCTTGATCCGAGATCCATACTCCCTGACAAACCGAAGACCGGATGCAGACTCCCCCGGGAGCAGGGGCAGCCGCGCCAGCCATGGCCCGAACCCCTACAGCCGCGGACTTCCAAAGACTCCAGGCCGACATGATTGCACTCCAGCAGCAGTTCGCGGCCGTGATCCAAGCTCAACAACCACCGAACCGGCGCGTCCCAGTGGCCCTTCCTGCTTGTTTTGCCAGGGACCCGACCGCTGCGCCCACGTTCTGCGGACAATGCCATGCATACCTGGTGGCCAGAGTGGCCGACTTTGCAACAGAGGCGGAACGAGTGGCGTTTGTCTACACTCTCCTGGATGGCCCCGTGGCAGCGTGGGCCACTACCTTGGTTGATGATACCAACGCACCCCAGGTCCAGACTGTGCAAGGGTTCCTGGATCACATCCGTGACACCTGGGGCCACCCCGTGAACCAAGACCTGGCCGAGAAGAAGATGCGGCGCCACTTCCAGTGCGATCTCCCCATCGGTCAGTACATCGCTGAGTTTAGAGTGCTGGCTAACCAAGTGACCTGGAACGGGGACGCGCTGCGGTCCCAGTTCCTGGAAGGACTCCGGCCGGAAATCCAGCTGGAGGTAGCCCGCACCCCGGACATTCCCCTCACCCTGGATGGGGTGATAGCCATGGCCTTGCGGCTAGATGCCCATCTCCGCGCCCAGCAGTTGATGAGCCGGAAGGTGTTCGGACCGGCGCCCCCCCGTAAAGCCAACCCGGAGCAGCAAGGCCCGCAAGGACCCCGGCCGCAGCCGCACATCACCCCCGCAAGGGCGGAGGAAGAGCCGATGCAACTGGAGCACACCTGCCTGCGACTGGACGATGCGGAGAAGGCCCTGCGCCAGCGCCTCCACCTATGCTGGTACTGCGGCGTCTCCGGCCACTTTTCCAAGGATTGTCCAGCCAAGCCCAAGTCTGCACCCCGCCTGGCCTCCGCCGAGGTCAAGCCGGAAAAGCCCCGACTCGGATCCCGAGGCGTCGGGAAAAGATGCGGACCGAGCGTAGAGAGGCTCGCCAGCTCGGTCGGCAACCCCTACGCCGAGCCCAAGACGGGGGTCCTGTTCCTGCTTCTGGTCACCCTGTGGTCAACCCAGACGGGCCCCACCATAATCCATGCCATGCTAGACTCTGGCGTCTCAAATAACTTCATAGACAAGGACTTTGGCAAGCACCTGGGCCTTGAATGCTTTGATTTGAAGGAACTGAGGCCCGTACAGACTATCGACGGGCGGATCCTAAAGTCAGGCCCCATCAAGCGATTGACTAAGCCCACCAAGATGAGTGTGCTGGAACACCAAGAGGAAATATCATTCCTGGTGGCCCAGATTCCGCACTTCCCCGTTATTTTGGGAGTGTCCTGGCTCGCGCAACACAACCCACAGATAGACTGGGATCGCCGGGAGGTGCGGTTCCTCTCAGCCTACTGCCAGAGACAATGTTTCAAAAGCCGGGCCGGGGCCGCCGCAGAGGTGGGGGCCGTAGCTACGCTCCCACGGAAGTATCAAGAGTTCTGGGAGGTGTTCAGCGAGAGGGAGGCAGACAAGCTCCCGCCCCACAGGCCTTATGACTGCGCGATTGACTTGGTCAAGGGTGCGCCGATCCCACGTGGACAAAGGCACTCCGGGAGTTTTTGGATACAAACCTGCGAAAGGGATTCATCCGCCCAAGTCAGTCTCCCGCCGGAGCTCCAGTCCTGTTCGTGAAGAAGAAGTCGGGGGAGCTACGCCTATGCCACGACTACCGGGCCCTCAACAGCATCACCATCCGCAACAGGTACCCCCTCCCATTGATTCCTGAGATGTTAGAACAAGTGCGGAGTGCCAAGGTGTTCACAAAATTAGACCTGAGGGGGGCTTACAATCTTGTGCGGATTCGGGCCGGGGACGAATGGAAGACCGCTTTTCCGACCAAGTACGGAGCATACGAAACGCTCGTGATGAATTTCGGGCTCTGTAATGCCCCATCCACATTCCAACATTTCATGAATGATATCTTTAGAGACTATCTAGACCGGTTCCTTGTGGTCTACTTAGACGATTTCTTATCTACAGTGAAAATCTGGAGGCCCACGAGCTACATGTGAGAGCGGTGCTGCAGAGACTCCGGGACCATGGCCTGTACGCCAAGCTCGAGAAGTGCACCTTTGAGGTGGAGAAAATAGACTTCCTGGGCCATTTCATCTCGGCCCAGGGGATCTCCATGGACCCTGTGAAAGTGGAGGCCGTGGTGCAATGGGAATCTCCTAGCAGCCGAAAGGTTATTCAGCTATTCATGGGTTTTGCTAACTACTACCGCAAGTTTATCCCTGGCTTCGCCAAGTGTTCCGAGCCCATCTCCCAATGTCTGCGGGGGAAAGCCCCTTTCCGTTGGACTGCCGAGGCGGAAGGGGGATTCCAGCATCTAAAGCAGCTGTTTGTGTCCCAGCCCATCTTGCAGCAACCAGACCCAGCCAAGCCCTTCCGGGTACAGGCCGACGCCTCCAATGTGGCGATCGGAGCAATCCTCTTTCAACCCAGAGGGGAGGATTGGCTGCCTTGCGCGTTCTTCTCCAGGCAGCTAACGGCTCCCGAAAAGAACTATACCATCTGGGAGAAGGAGCTGCTTTACAATCAAACAACTGGGACTATTTCAATCATTTATGACCCAATGGTAAATAATGTAGAACAATATATAAACAATATCAGAACCATATAATAATACAATGCTGTTGGAGACGATTTACGTTAATAGCATATAATACTTAACAGTCAACAATACTCACTCTACCTCAGCTTGCGTGTAGCTACAAGGCATAGGATAGAAACATGAAATCAAGTATATAATGTTCATCCAATTCCAGTCTCTTGAAGACACCAATATGTAGAAAGCCGCAATGGCAAGTATAATGGTTCAAAATATGTGTCTACGATGGACAATGGATGAATTCAACATGTAAATCAGAGTGAAGGGATATCCCAAAGTCTTAATAAACAAAATTATAATCCGCAGCCCAATGGCTGAAACACGAGCCTCCCAGGAGGGGGAATTGTAATCCGCAATGGTAGGTAAACGCGAGTAGCTGCTCCAAGCCTCAAATGGTCAAATTCGCTCAGTTTCTGTGAGATCACTGGGCAAACCACCTACGGGTTGAAAAATCAACGGAACCTACCCGTTTCGAATAGTATCTTCCTCAGGGTGGCCCCAAATCAGTAGAAATGCAATTTAAATGATACTCTGTAATACAAAAATGTGCATACTATAATAGTATCCCTAAAATAGCAACAGTAACATAAGGGAAGGAGATAAGAATCCCACTTACCAATGTCAATATCGAAATACATATTTATACCGTTACAACGGTGACGCTGAGATGCAAATCAAAATGTATATAACCACAGTGGCGACGACCGAAAATCCGGTGCAAAGAAAAACTGAAAAGCTGCTTAAGTACACAAGATTCAGCGCTGCAATCAAGCACTCTCTCAATACAACTGTAGATCCAATTATTTAAAGGAGAATGTCGTTTAAACTAAGGGTTTCGTTTAATCCGTCTGGTTGTTCGCTGTTAGCGCGGATTATCCATTTTCTTTCACATTTGAGTAGCGTAGTCTGTGTATCAGCATGCGGAAGTGTGGTGACTTTTTGTAGTCCTACAAATTTAAAATCTGGTTGTGATGCATGTGCACTTTTAAGGTGTCTATACAAATATGTGTCTTCATTGCATGTCAAAATGCGTGATTTATGTTCACTAAGTCTCCGCCTCAAAGATCGTTGTTTCTGTCCTATACCTTGTAGCTACACGCAAGCTGAGGTAGAGTGAGTATTGTTGACTGTTAAGTATTATATGCTATTAACGCAAATAGTCTCCAACAGCATTGTATTATTATATGGTTCTGATATTGTTTATATATTGTTCTACATTATTTACCATTGGGTCATAAATGATTGAAAGTGAGCAATAGTCCCGGTTGTTTGATTGTAAGGTATTGCTAGAAGGAGCTGCTTGCCATCAAGGCCACGTTCCAGTTTTGGCGCCACCTACTGGAAGAGGCACAGCACGAGGTTCAGGTCCACACCGACCACTGGAACCTCGAACACCTGAAGACCGCACAGAAGCTAAACCAGTGCCAGCAGCGCTGGGCCTTGTTCTTTGAGCGATTCCACTTCAAGATCCACTACATCACGCCGGCCCAGACCAAGCAGGTTGATGCCCTGTCACGGAAGCCGGAGTATACACGGGACTGCGAAGACAGCCCCGACTGCCGGTTGCTACAGCTGGAAAACTTTGCAGCAGCTACGGAGACTGACCCCCGCCCCGGAACGCAGCGCACCCGAACCCGCGGAAAAACTTTCCCTGGATGCACAGATTCGCGCCAGGCAACAGGAAGATCCGTGGGCCAAGGAGCAGCTGGAAAAGGAAGTACAGTACCCGTTTAGCGTGTGCAATAAACTTTTGTGCCACCGGAACCAGATTTATGTGCCCCAGGGCCCGGAGAGGCAAGGGATCCTGAAGCTGTGCCACGACAGTAAGGCTGCGGGACACATTGGGCTGTTCAAGACCATTCAGCTGGTGTCCAGGGAGTTTTGGTGGCCCAAGATGCGGAGGGAGATCGAGAAGTACGTAGCCACCTGCCCGGTTTGCCAAAGGGCCAAGCATGGGGTGGGCAAGCCGCAGGGACTGTTGCAACCGCTGGCCACCCCCCCGGAGATGATCTCTGCAGACTTTATCACGGATTTGCCAACCTCCCAGGGGAACACTGCGGTGTTAGTGGTGGTGGATTGCCTCACCAAAATGAGACATTTCATTGCATGCCCTGGACTACCCTCCGCCAAGGAGATGGCGGATTTGTTCCACCACCATGTGTTCAAGCTCCACGGGCTGCCTAGCAGCTTGGTCACTGACCGGGGCAGCCAGTTTACGTCCCAGTTTTGGAAAGAGACTCAAAGATTGCTGGGAATTGAGGCCCGGATGTCCACCGCCCATCATCCGGAGACAGACGGGCAGACGGAAAGAGTAAACGGGACTCTGGAGCAGTACCTACGCTGTTATACAAATTATCAGCAGGACAACTGGGCCACATTGCTCTCCCTGGCAGAGTTCGCCTACAACAACTCTGTGCACGAAAG
The DNA here is from genome assembly GCA_030556195.1 of Anolis apletophallus. Classification (NCBI taxonomy): domain Eukaryota; kingdom Metazoa; phylum Chordata; class Lepidosauria; order Squamata; family Anolidae; genus Anolis; species Anolis apletophallus. Next base: position 78,198,188 of record JARBWK010000001.1, read on the forward strand.
CACCCAACAGACCCTGTTCTTTGTGAACCTGGGCTACCATCCCCGGTTCTACCCTGCCGTGTTTGAGCCCGGCAATGTCCCTGCCGCCGAAGAGCGTTTACAGGAGCTAGCCGCGGTGCAACAGACTTTAAAAGTGCAACTGGACCAGGCCAAGGCAGACTACAAGCGGTTGGCTGACTGCCACCGTCGGGAGGGGTGGGGGATCAGGTGATGTTGTCCACCCGCCAATTGCCCTCCCGCCGCCCCTGCCGTAAACTCAGCGCCAAGTATGTGGGCCCGTACAAGATAACCGCCAAGATTTCTCCCGTGGCTTTCAGGCTCCAACTCCCCAAAGGAATGAGAATCCATCCTGTGTTTCATCGTGCACTGCTGCACTTGGCCAACGATGTCCGCACCGAGGGGGGAAAGGTCCCCCCCCCGCCGATCATCATCGATGGGGAGGAGGAATATGAAATAGCGGAAATCTTGGACTCAAGAATGCATCACCGCCAGCTACAGTATTTGATTGACTGGGAGGGTTTTGGCTAAGACGAGAGGTGCTGGGTTCCCGCGACGGACCTCCACGCCGAGGAGCTGGTAAGACAATTCCATCAGGACTACCCCGAGAAGCCTGGCCCAGCAGGGAGAGGAGGGGGCTTGCATAAGAGGAGGGGTGGTGTCACACCACAGAGCCTCCAGGCTGCCCATTTGCCCAGGCCTACACAGTCCCATCCGGCCCAGGAAGTGGTTAAACCGTCAGTTTGATGCTCCCCAGGCCCCATCAGGGCCTCTCTGCATTCTCGTGTAAAGTGGCACGGAATGCACAGATAACTACCTCCAAGGTCACCAAAGCGTAACTCCCTTTTGGCCAGGCGCTGCAGAGGAACCATAAACTATTCCTCCCTGAAACATCTGTGCCGGTAATTGGGGAACATTCCGGAGAAACTTAGGTAACAATAAACATATAGTTTCTCATCAATCATTGGGCTTGATGTTCGACGCACTGGGACTGGCCAAGGGACCCTATATCAGAGAACCCTGCACTATAGGGGGCATCTCGGATCAACTCATGCCAACGAACGATGTCACTCTGAAGAGCCGGCCGCAAACGGCCTGACCTAAGCTACTCCCGCCCATTCCACCGGGCTGCCTTGGTCCATCGAACTTTGTGTGCATCCTGCTCAAGTCTTGTTGCTGCTAAGACTTTCTTGCTAAACTTCCCTGCTTCCCAAGCCGCCCGGTCGTGGAAACGGAGGGAATCTGTTTGGAGACTCTTCCTGCGCATCCGGCTTGGAATCCCCGCCGCAGGACTTTCTACCTGCTGTTTCTGATTGCTACTTTAAGGCATTGTATTGGCCTTCATGCTTTCTTCTTTCCTGCACAATAAAACTGTGTTGTACCTCAAAGCTGTGTGGTTTGTTCAGGGAGATCAAGTGCGGCCAAGCCCTAGAAGGTGACAGCCACCTTTTTACACAACTCTGTTAGCAGCAACATGCTGTGTTTGCAGCGGACTCTGCAGGAAATACTTCAGCTATGTTCCACAGTAAATGTTTGATTTGTATATCTATTTTAAATACCCTGGGTTGTACAACAATTTCTTAGGCAGGTGGAAAAGGGTCACAGAAGTTTTATTGTGCAGAAAAGGGTGGTAAGTGGAAAAGATTTAAGAAGCCCTGCACTATAGGTGCCTGAAGGCAGTATTTTTTTGTCTTTATTTCTGTGGAAGCTAGCATGACCCCTAGTGATTTCCTATAGGCTAATACAGTGGTTCTCAAAGTGATCTGTGGAGCCCTTGGGGCTCTGTGAAGCATACTGAGGGGTTCTATGTTTTTCTCCTCCTCCAAGCTTTGTTTCCCTCTTTCCTGCTCCTTCCCCTGCCTCCCTCGCCAAAAAGCCTTTTCAACCTGTAACTGGACATAGAATAACAGTTTAATTGGGATTCTCAGATCAGTATCTTCATCTCCACCTACAGATCTGACAAGTTAAAGCAAAGTACTATTCATGAGCCATCCATTGTTAACATCTCTCTAAGAGTTTTCTGCTTTCCAGAAATGTGCGATTTTTCTATATGCCTACACACCCACACCCACATATTCTCCCTTAGTATTGAAAGTTCAGTAATGTCAAAAGGAACAGAAGGATTGCAGTAGGGTAATCACCCACTTTTTAAAAAGATAAACTTAAGCAACCTACAAGATGGAAATACCAGTTGCTAGGGAGAGTACATATTTGTAAGAAGAAAAAAATTCCACCAGGCTGCATCACAGAATCATAGAGCTGGAAGTCACCACAAGAGTCATCCAATAAGAACATAAGAACATAAGAAGAGCCATGCTGAATCGGACCTCAGCCCATCTAGTCCAGCATTCTGTATCACACAGTGGCCCCCAGTTGTACACGGGGATCTCGAGCAGAAGGGAGGGCAAAACCCTAACCTGCTCCCGACCCCCCACAACCAGTACCCAGGGAAATCCTGCCTACCTCAACCAACTCCGAGGTGGCACTTGAATGTCCTTTTCAGTAACTACCGATACCCTTGGTATCCATGAATCTGTCTAATCCTGCCTTGAAGTTGTTCAGGCTGACAGCTGTCACAACCTCTTCTGGAAGTAAATTCCATAACCCAATGACCCTCTGGGTGAAGAAATATTTCCCTTTATTAGTCCTAATTTTCCTACCTTGGAGCTTCAGGGAGTGCCCTCTAGTCCTAGTGTTTTGTGACAAAGAAAATAATTTTTCTTTATTCACCTTTTCTATCCCATGCATGATTTTATACACTTCGATCAAGTCACTTCTTAGACGCCGTCTTTCAAGGCTGAAAAGACCAAGGCGTTGCAACCTGATTTCATAAGGGAGCCGCTCCATCCCTTGGATCATTCTTGTTGCCCTTTTCTGTACCTTTTCCAGTTCCATTATATCCTTCTTAAGGTGCGGAGACCAGAATTGTACACAGTACTCCAAATGTGGCCTTACCATAGATTTGTAGAGAGGTAATACAACATTTGCTGACCTATTTTCGATTCCCTTTCTGATCATGCCTAGCATAGAATTTGCTTTTTTCACTGCTGCTGCGCACTGGGTTGACATCTTCATTGAGCTGTCCATCAAAACCCCAAGATCCCTTTCCTGGTTTGTCTCAGAAAGCTTTGACCCCATCAATTGGTAGGTGTAGTTGGGGTTCTTTGCCCCGATGTGCATGACTTTACACTTGTTTAGGTTAAAATGCATTTGCCACTTTGTTGCCCATTCACTCAATTTCGAGAGATCTTTCTGGAGCTCTTTACAATCAGTTTCATTTTTAACTACCCTGAACAATTTAGTGTCGTCTGCAAACTTTGCTACCTCAGAATTCACTCCTACATCCAGATTAATGAATAAATTAAAAAGTAACGGACCCAAAACTGAACCTTGGGGTACGCCACTTCTCACCTCTTTCCACCCAGAGAAATGTCCGTTTATTACCACCCTTTGTTTCCTACAGTTTAGCCAGGTTCCAATCCAGGACAAGACCTGTCCTCTGATTCCATGGCTGAAGAGCGTATTTAGGAGCCTTTGGTGAGGGACTTTGTCAAAAGCCTTTTGAAAGTCAAGGTAAGCAATATCAATTGGGTCCCCTTTATCTATGTGTTTATTTACACCCTCAAAGAATTCTAACAAGTTAGTAAGACATGATTTGCCTTTGCAGAAACCATGTTGATTTTCTTTCAGCAATGCCTGTTCTTCTATGTGCCTAGTAATTTTTTTCTTTAATAATGGTTTCCATCACTTTGCCTGGAACTGAGGTTAAACTGACTGGTCTATAATTTCCTGGATCACCTCTGGATCCTTTCTTGAAGATCGGTGTTACATTTGCCTCCCTCCAGACCTCGGGTACAGTACCTGATCTTAGAGAAAGGTTATATATCTTAGCTAGAAGTTTAGCAATTTCACACTTGAGTTCCTTAACTCTGGGGTGGATGCCGCCTGGACCTGGTGATTTGTTGACATTTAGTTTAGTAAGGCATGTGAGAACATCCTCCTTGTTTATCTCTATCTGTTTTAATTCTTTTAATTCCCTCCCTGAAAAAACTGACTCAGCTGCAGGCATATGTTGTCTGTCCTCCTGTGTGAAAACTGAGGCAAAGAAGTCATTCAGCCGCTCAGCAATCTCCTTGTCTTCACTGATTTTCCCTTTCTGACCATTGTCGTCGAGTGGCCCAACTGCTTTTCTAGTTGGGTTCCTGCTTCTGATGTACTTAAAGAAGTTTTGTTATTTTTTTAATATTCTTTGCTATATGTGCCTCAAAATCTCTCTTGGCTTTCCTGACGGTTGCTTTGCATTTAGTTTGCCAGAGCTTGTGTTCCTTTCTGTTCTCCTCGGTAGGAAGAGCCTTCCATTTCTTAAATGAGTTTTTCTTCTTTCCAATCACATCTTTTACTTCATTTGTAAGCCATACTGGTGTCCTTTTGGACTTTCCATGCCTCTTTCTTTTTATTGGAATGCATTTTAGTTCGGCCTGTTTTAAGGAATTTTTAATCAGTTTCCAAGCCTTTTGGAGGGATTTGATTTTTTTTTACTGCTCCTTTTAGTTTGTTCTTTACAATTTTTCTCATTTTGGTGAAATTCCCTTTGTGAAAGTTTAATGTCTCCGTGTTAGTTTTCACTGACAGTTTGCTATCCAAACTTAAGTTGAAGGTTATTGTGTTATGGTCACTGGTACCTATGGGCTCAGTTACAAGGACATCTTGAAGGAGATCTTGTTCATTAGTTAGCACCAAGTCCAGGATCCCCTTTCCCCTGGTTGGTTCCATGACCATCTGCTTAAGGGAATAATCAGCTAGCATGTCAAGGAACCTTGTCTCTCTTTCATGCGTAGAACAAGAATTTGGCCAATCTATTTGGAGATAGTTGAAGTCCCCCATTATGACTAATGTATTTCTTTTTGAGGCCTGTTTAACTTCATTTTCAGATAGCAGTCTGCCTCTGGAGTTTTGTTGGGAGGGCGATAGCAGATCCCTAGTGCTAGATTAGTTTTTTGTCCTGGGACTTTTATCCACAATGTTTCTGTAGGTGAGTTTGAAATTTCTTGAAGTTCTAATTCATGAGATTCTAGCTCTTCATTTATGTACAAGGCCACACCGCCACCATTTTTCCCTCTCCTGTCTTTCCTGTACAGTTTATAACCTGGAATCTTTGTGTCCCATTTGTTTTCCTCCGTCCACCAGGTTTCTGTTATGCCAATAATATCAATATTTTTTTCTTTTGCCAAATATTCCAACTCCCCTATTTTTGTTCGAAGGCTTCTAGCGTTTGCGTACAGACATTTATATTTATTTCTCTGGTGCACTTTCAACTTTGGCTGTTTGTGAGAATTTGTAGAAGGCCTACCATGTCCTACCTCTCGACTACTACTATCTATCTTTTCTGTTGACTCAGCCATTTGTGTGTAGATTTCATCCTCCATACTTGGCATTTTACCCTCTCGAACTGGAAGCTGCCCAGCTCCTGTCGACTTTCCCCTAGGAATCAGTTTAAAAGCTGCTCTGAAATCTTTTTAATATTAATCGCCAGCAGTCTGGTTCCATTTTCGTTCAAGTGTAACCCCGTCCCTTTTGTACAGGTCTGGCTTTCCTGAAAATGTTCCCCAGTTCCTAACAAATCTAAATCCTTCCTCTCGACACCACTGCCTCATCCACGCATTGAAGCTCCTGAGCTCTGCCTGTCTGGCTGTCCCTGCGCGTGGAACAGGTAGCATTTCCGAGAATGCTACCTTTGAGGTCCTGGACCTTAATCTTCTACCTAGCAACCTAAATTTGGCTTCCAGGACCATCCGCTTAGCCTTCCCAATGTCATTGGTACCAACATGTACCACGACCACTGGCTCCACCCCAGCACTCTCTACCAGCCTATCTAGATGCCTCGTGATGTCCGCGACCTTTGCACCCGGCAGGCAATTTACCATGCGGTCATCATGTCCATCACAAACCCAGCTTTCTATGTTCCGGACAATCGAATCACCCACTACAAGAAGCCCACCTCCTACCACCTGTCGAGAAGTATCTTGGGTGCACCAAGATATGGGCACAGCCTCTGAGGAAGGGGTCCCAACTAAGGGAACCAGTCCCTCTTCCTCAAACTGATGTTCTCCCTGCCCAAGACCCCCATTTTCCAAGGCAGCTGGAGGGCTGCTCGGCACGGAGTGGGATGCTCCTATTGCATCTCTGGAGATCTTATCCTCCATCCTCACTTCCTCTCTATGCTTCTCCAGGTCTGCTACCTTGGCTTCAAGGGAAGAAACACGTTCCCTGAGAGCCAGGAGCTCACTGCAGCGAATGCACACCCAAGACTTCTGCCCGGCAGGCAGATAGTCATACATGTGACACTCAATGCAAAACACTGGGAAACCCCCCTCCCACTGCTGGCTGACTACCTCCATTTCTTATTAATATGGTTTTTTTGTAGATTAACTGTTTGCTGTGGTCTTAATTTACTTGATTTAATTTTTTTTACAAGTCTTTGGATATTTCTTTTCTGACTTGTTACAAGTTTGTGCCTATCGGCGCGCGGGCTGCTAACAAAGACCTACTAGCAGCTAAAACAATACTAGAATCTAAACAACAAATTTACCCCAGGAACTTACCAGTGCTCCTTTCTTTCTCCTTTATTTATTTTCTGTTTTATTCCTTATTTGAAAGTAGTCTGCTTAATCTGCTTCTCACAAGGACAGTTTGCTGACTGATTTAAAAAACAGAAACTAGGCAATCCATCTCCATTTTGCCATGCAGGAATACAGAATCAAAACTGATAAAGGGCCATTCAGCCTCTGCTTAAAAACCTCTAGAAAAGGAGATTCCACCATACTCTGAGCAGCATAGTCCCTTGTTGAAACATCTTTTAACATAAGGAGGTTTTTCCTAATGCTTAGGTAAAATCTTTTTCTGTAGTTTGCTCTGTGTCCTAATCTCTGGAGCAACAGAAACTTGGCCTAATCTTCAATATGACATCCTTTCAAATATTTAAGCATGGCTACCATATTACCTCTCAACCTTCTCTTCTCTAAGCTGAAAATACCCAGCTCCCTAAGTCCTCATGGGGTTTCCCTCCAGGTCTTTTACCATGTGTGGGGGACAAAATGTAATGGATTGGCCTATCTTGCAGAGTTGGTGTAAAGGCAGTAGACAGGCCTGGCTTGGAAAAGCTAAGGGGAGTGTGGGAGTGTGTCTGTGAGTGTGTGTGTGTGTGTGTGTGTGGAGTGATCAGGCAGCAGACAGCTTCATAGCTGGAAGTGCTTTCTGATTGGCTGATGAAATTGGAGGGAGTGGCTTAGCAACTAGAGTGGGCGTAGCCAAAGGGAAAGGAATTTGCTAAGGCATCCATAATTAGGCCTCTAAGGCAGCCATAATTTGGAGTTTGGTGTTTAAAGAGTTAGGAGTTTTGTTATAGAAAGAGGGGTTAAGCAGGGTTGCCCATTATCCCCAATGCTATTTACACTAGCTATAGAGTATTTAGCGGATAGAATAAGAAATAATGGTAGAATAACGGATACAGAATAGGAAAGGAAGTTGTAAAAGTAAATTTGTTTGCTGATGATTTACTGATAATAACAGAAAACCCAATAGAATCACTAAAAGAATTGGAAATAATATTAGAAGACTTTCATAAGTTCTCAGGACTAAAGATCAATATCACAAAATCAGAATTGTTGGGATTTAATTTGGAGAAAGGATTATTAGAAGATATTCAGAGAAGGGAAGACATTAAAATAGCAAAAGAAAATAAAATACTTGGGTATTTTTCTAACTAATAGGTCAGAGAGGCTGTGGGACTTCAATTATAAGAAAATATGGGGAAAAATACAAGAGCAAATGAAAAACTGGAAGGAAAAAAATTTTAATATATCAAAGAGAATTAGGGCAATTAAAATGTGCATACTTCCTAAAATACTGTATTTGTTTCAAACACTGCCATTAGATATTTCACAACAAACATTTCAAAAATGGGATCGAGATATTAGAAAGTGGATATTTGGGGGAAGAGACCAAGAATAAGTAATAAGGAATTATATATGCCAAACAAAGAAATAGGATGGGGGATACCAAAATTACAAGAATATTATGAAGCTTTTCAACTGAAGACAATTTTAGAACTAGAAGAAGAAAATCAAGCAAAATGGATAAGAATAGAAAATGAAGTAAACAAAGGTCAAGGTGAATATGGAATTTTCACACAAAAATTGAAAGAGGTGATAGGGAAAACAATAGGCCCGAGGAAAATAGCTTTAAAAATATGGGAGAAATGGAAAAAGAAATGGATGCCATTTTTCTCAAAGGAAGCCCCGATAGGGAGTCTGAGAAACAAAGAGGATAAGAGCGTCATCAAGAAACTGGAACAGTGGGGATATTGTAAAATAAAAGACTTATATAACGAAAAGAATGTACTAATGGAATGGAGTCAGTTGAAAAACTTAGGAGGAGAAAGATTTTGGCTAACATTGAGAGGCATTTGGGAACAAATAAAATAGGAAGATAGCAATTCGGGTGAAAATATAATAGATAGGATATTAAAAGAAAGATCCAGTGGAAGGCAAAAAGGGTTAGGCAAAATATATGGAAGAATGCTGGAAGATAAGGAATTTATGTATAAAAGGATGGAAAATAGGTGGGAAAAGGAAGGAGGCCTAGGGAAAGAAAGAATAGATAGGATAAGGATTGGACTAAATAAAATAAAAATAGAAAAATATAGGGAACTAGAGCAGAAAGTAATAACAAAATGGTACAGGACACCAATCCAACTGGCACATATGATCCAGGGTCTAAATCCGAAATGTTGGCACTGTGGGAGTAGAGAAGCCTGGTACGCACATCTCTGGTGGGAGTGTAAGGAGATACAAAGGTTCTGGAATCAAATTTTTAGGAAGATCGAACTATATACAAAAATAAAAAATGATTTAAATATGGATATTCTCTTAAAAGGGATATGCGGGGATAGTAAAATCAAAGCGCAAGAACAAAAATTAGTTATGATGATGTTTAGAGCGGCACATGCCGTGATTGCCTGGGGTGGAAAGAAAAAGAAATGGACCCTTGAAAAATGGTATGAATATGTGTGGGAACAAGTTCAGCTGGAAATTATGGATATTATAAGAAATGAAAAACTATGGACAGAAAAGCAGAAGAAAATCAAAGAAATATGGTTACCCTTCAAAAACTGGATACAGGAAGCTAAACCAGAAGATGAACATTGGGGGAAAAAACTGGACAGAATGCAACGATGGCTCAAATAAATGAAGGACTAACTTGTCAACGGGGGGAGGGGGGGAGGGTCAGGGGGGAAGAAAAATGTATTGTAACTAAAGCAATGTAAAGTAAGAGTAAATGTAGTATAACAATACAATAAAAAATCTTTAAAAAAAAAAAAAAAAAAAAAAAGAGTTAGGAGTTTTGAAGGAGAATGAAGGAAAAGTTTTGGGAATTGTTCAAAGATACCTCTTTGATGAAAATAGTTAAAGCTTTTAGGAAGAAGGTTTAAGAGATATAGTTAGGCCTCTATAGTGTTAGAGTGCTGGTGTGGAAAGAGGATTCAAAAGGTTTAGAATAATCTGTTTGTATTCCTGTGTATAGAACGTTGCTTTTAAGAAACTCAAGTTTTAGAACCTTTCTCTGTAAAAGCAAAGCCTGACAATTTATTGAAACCACTATGCATCTTCACTGTTTAAGAACAAAATAAACAACATATTCTTGTTTTATTTCACCTGAGGAATTCCTTTGTCTTCTTAAACATTCTGGCAACGAGGTGGCCTATGAAACAAGGGAAGGTGGCAGCAAAAGAAATCTTATTAAATATTGGTGGCAGCAAAGAAAAATATAATATGCAGTGGTAGTATCCCACTGTCCTGCCTGGTGTGTGAGGGTGGGTATATCCCTTGTCCCTCATGGCCTGGCCTGGCCATACCCGTCGTTTCTAGTATTACTTGTTGTAAGAGACTTTTTTGCAGTTGTCCTTCTCTGGACACATTCCAGTTTGTCAATATCCTTATTGAATTGTGGTACCCTGAACTGCACATTGTATTCCTCCTCTGCTCTGTGACCTCCTCCCTTTCTTTTTCTTTCTTTCTTTTCCTTTCCTGCTCCCTTTCTATCCCCTTCTCCCAACAACCAACTGACTGAGAGAATATGCACAGAGATATTTGTGGCTTTTCACTCTTAGTGCTGGTCTTGTGCCCCTACTCCCCATGGTGCTTGAGAGCTGATTGTAATAATTTAATGTCTAAAATGGGCCCCTGTTGAGCACCTATCAGTTTGCCCCCACCTCCAGTTTGAGAACCACCTAACAAGCGATACATTTTCATGGCCTTGTTATAGACAGAATACGGTCATTGATTTATAAATGAAGAAATAGGCCTTTGTTTTTAAGCTAATATATTTCTCATGAAGAAAGACCATATATATCTGATGAACAGATAATATTCTATAGAACAGTAAGAAATGTTGTAGTTGAGCCTGAGGCTGAGAGAGAGGAGTCTGTACCTAGAAATGCCAATCGGTCTACTCTTGGATGAGGAGCAAGAAAAGAAGAGACTGGGGGAAATACTTAGCAATTCTCCTGGGGATGAAACATTTCTGGGTTTTTCGGAGGATGATGGGAGTGGGGACGAGGAGCAGTCGTCGGGAGGTATGGATGAGGATCCACAGTGTACTGAAGGAGACTCTAATGAGATGGATTGGACTAAGGTGCAACAAATACAGGATGTCTGCTTGGAACCCACTAGCAATGATTCGTTTGCAGGGTTCACGGGAAATGGGAGTTGGAGTGCTGGGAATGGGTCTCATGGGGACTGTTAGGGAGAGTTGAGTCGTCACAGGAGACGGATCGCATAGAGAGAAAGACAAAGGGTGGCACGGGAGGAGATGCTGGCAGCTGAAGGAAATGGGGAAGAGGCATTGGTGGAATCAAGCCCTGAGGAGGACTGAATAAAGAGGGTTTGCATTTTACCATTCCTTGCAGCTGGCAAGGTGTTTTTCTTGCTATCCAGGCCATTGCCTTCTGTGCTGGGTCGCTGCTGGACTGATCACTGGACTGACTGTGGACGTGGAGTTTTGGATCTTGGTATTGTATTTCATGGGCTTCTGCAACTTTGCGTCCTGTTTTTGTCTGCACCATCTTAAATCCCCTCTGTGCTAGATTTCCATGCTTCTTTGTTTTGGACTCCAGATTGATTTGACTTTGCTGCGTCATCTACATTCCTCCTGGTTTGACGTAAGGACTGAGGACTCTACTCCTTCTGTTTTCCTCCTGGCATGATGTTTGGACTGTTTGACAATGCTACTACTTCTTGACAACGCTGTTGCCATCTGTTCGTTACTCTGCCTTGGAGTAGCCTGTTCTTCTTGGTTGGTTGTGACCTTGGGCTACTCACACACACTCTCTCAGCCTCACTTCCTCTTGTGAAGGAGTTGGAACTTGGGAGTTTTCTACCTTTTGGCTTGTCTCATCATTTTGCTGTGCCTTTTATCATATTTGAAATGTTGTGAGAAGCTTTGGGGCTGTTGCTAATAAACTATTGTTTACTTTATTGTGCCTGGCTTCTTAAGGTGGTCTGGTTCATGACAAGAAATGTGTAATCTTCACAGTGACTCTTCTCTCATATTAGATTGTAAACCTTATTTCTTGCTATGTTTTATCTATATTTTAGGACATTCATATTTTTAGTGTCATGTTCATTATAATTTCAATTATAATTATAATTTCAATTTCTTTCCCCCCTAAATGTATTGTGACAGTACACTTTTTCTCTATTTTTACATTCTATCATTATTTTCCAAGTACTGTAAGGAGTGACAGATTTCCTTGAATTCCTGATCAAATTACTCCAGATCATTCCTTTGTTACTTGGCATTTTGAAGTGTCTGGTCTTTGATATATTCAGGTGTGAACAAGACAGTTAAACCTAAAAAACCCCAAGTTTATGGCAACAAGACTGATCAATAACTGGCAAATAGAGGGTGGAAACATGGAGTCAGTGACAGACTTTGTATTTCTAGGTGTAATGATTACTGCAGATTCATAACTGCATTTACTTCTTGGGATGAGAGCAATGACAAATTTCAATAAAATAGTGAATAGTAGAGACATCACACTGGCAATGAAAATTCACATAGTTAAACCAGTGGTATTCCCCGAAGTAACCTATGGATGCGAGAGCTGGACCATAAGGAAGGCTGAGTGAAGGAAGATAGACGCTTTTGAGCTGTGGTGTTGGAGGAAAATTCTGAGAGTGCCTTGGACCACAAGAAGATCCAACCAGTCCCTACTTCAGGAAATAAAGCTCAACTGCTCATTGGAGGGAAGGATATTAGAGGCAAAATGAAGCACTTTGGCCACATAATGAGAAGACAGGAAAGCTTAGAGAAGACAATGATGCTGGGTAAAAGGAAAGGGAAAAGGAAGAGGGGCTGACCAAGGGCAAGATGGATGGATGGTATTCTTGAAGTGACTGTCTTGACTCTGAAGGAGCTGCGGGGTGGCAATGGCCAACAGGGAGCTCTGACGTGGGCTGGTCCATGAGGTCATGAAGAGTCAGAAACAACTGAATGAATAAACAACAACATAAAGAAAAAAACCATCTCAGATAGTTGAAACATTGACAAGAATGATCTTCTTTCCCCAGTCTCAGACAAGAAAACAACAACAGTGTACATGATATTGTGCAAAAAGTCAAGCAGCAGGTATTGCCATAGTTGATGGACACTTAAGGGGTTCATTGGAGGGTTACTGATGATCAACACGAACCACTTTGGTATCCATTTCATCCACCTCAACATGGTTATTTAGATTTGTTGCTGTGCTTGCACTGTTGGACTAAACCATAAAAAATAGTGGTCTAGGCTGTTTGTTATAAAACTAAGGTTGCAGAATTAATTCAGTTCAACTCCACTTTAAGTGCCATGGCTCAGTGCTGTGGAATCCTGAGAGCTGTAGCTTTACAAAGTCTTTAGCCTTCTCGGCCAAGGAGTGCTGGTGCCTACAAATCACAGGATTTCATAGCATTGAGCCATGTGAGTTAAAGTGGTATCAAACTGCATTCACTTTGCAGTGTAAATACACCCTATTTGCTATTTTCTGAGAAGAGCCAAATACGTGTTGAGAATATCTGGAGATCTGTGACCACATAGATTGCTTATAAATAATTATTTTCCTTTATTAATTTATGGATATCTTCTTACATTTGGTTTATCATTCAGTGTAACAAGGCATTCTCCATTAAAAACACACATATACTGAATAAGAAAATAGCAACTGTGCGGGGGGGGGGAATGATACATTGGGATACACTTGTGATGTGCAAAAATCAATAGATTAAACTGGCAGTTAAACATTTGATGTCTTGAAGACATTATACAGTTCGTCCTTGTATTCCAATTCACAGGACATCTAATCATAAAAACAAGGGATGAGAAGATGGTTGCAATGTATTAGAAGCTATTTCCTTGTGTTGTTCTAGGTACTGGACCCCAATTAACCACTTATAGATGATGATAGAAAGTGAGTCCTAAGGTTGTATAGTTGAAAAGTTTGGATGATTTTTTTGATTGCAGCCTTTACCTCAGAATTGAATTGATTTGCCAACACTTCAGTCTTTCATATGTTGGATCAGCCATTACTGTTCACAAATAGAAATTTCTCCGGCATGATGGGTTTTTAAAGGCAGTTTCCACATTCTGCATTGATTGTTGAATTGGCTCAGGAAGTAGCAGTGATGAGGAGCAGATTGACTCCTTAGGAGGAAAACAGAAATACTTAAGAAATGCAATGTAACAAACTGCATACAGGCAAAAGGATTTTAGCAACTGCTGTACTATCAAACTTTTCATATCTATGGCACACAATATTGTTTTGCCATCTTGGCACTAGTCAGAAGTTTTGCTATATTGTTTTTTTTTACAGCTTCCAGAATTTCATACTATTCCTATGAATAGTCAAAACTTTATTCCAGAATTGTAGCCATTAATAAGCAGCAGCCCCCTGCCGAGCCAGATTTTCTCAGCACTGCATGACCAGAACAGTTTTAGAAAATATATAACTTTTGCAAATATACGAAATTAACAATGTCATGTACTTCTTTAAAAAGAACATTGCGCAAAGTTAGTTATCTTCACCATACAAGTTCAATAATACATTTTGTCATCTACCAGTGGGCACTCAAGCATGATCAAGAGAGAAACAAATGGGCACTATAATTTCCCATAGAAATTAGTAGCAACATTCATTTTTCTTCCAGTGGAAACTGTCAAATGCAATCCCTGTTCCTTGGACACTGATACTCATGGTTTTACTTACCCAAGTCTGAAAAAAGATGTTTTCTCCACGCATTTTCTAGGCCTCCAACATGATTCTATGGAGTCATTTTTGCTGGAAGCTGAGCATAGAGTTATGCTGGTGAATCTATAAATGATGGAGAGATGTTCTCTCTATGCATATTCTAGGTCCTCCAGTGAAATTCTATAGTATGCTTTCACTGGAAGTCATTTATTTCAGTAGGGTTTGTTATTTTCCATGGCTTCATGTTTCTTTGGTAAATTGCAGCCTTGGTTGGTTCTACATTGATTTCAATGAGCATAAGAGCACTTCTGCGCTGAGCTGGCCCATTATACTGAAAAATGTTCTGCTACTTTCAGTGGAAGTTTCCTTTAGGACAGGGGTGGGCAAACTATGGCCCCCGGGCCGTATCCGGCCTGGCGGCCGATGCTATCCAACCCTTGGCTTCCTCAAGGCTTTGACGTGAAGAGGGGGAAGCGAACTCCCATTGGGGTGGCTACAAACACGAAGAAGCAGGCAGGCAGGCATGCGGAGGGGGAAGAAGGGGAGGCAGCAAATAAAGTGTGTATGTGTGTGTGTGTTCACTCTCCTCCTCCTCCCTTCTCTTCCTCCTCACGCGCTCCCCCCTCCCTCTTGCCTCGGCGTTCTTTTCCTTTGTCAGGCCCCAGGCCTTAGTCTCCCTAGAACCACACTATAGCCATATTGGCTTCAAGGCATCTTCCAGGCCTGCCCGCCTTTCTCCTGTGAATCCATCACAAGGCAGGCAGAGTGAAACGTTCAAGGCCACGACTGTTATTCCCGGCGATAAGCAGAGGCACTTGGGACCAGGAGATGCACTGACTCCTTTCCACAGATGTGGGCTCTAATTGGGCTCACATACCTTGCCGCCGAGGTTTACCAAACAGCAGTTGCAGTCCATCGTGTAAACCATGACACTCGACGCAACCACGTCGTAAGATCAAAGGGTTACAGAACTATAACCGTTTGGTCTTGGAAGGGCTCTCCATCTCGAGCCAACTTTTGCATCCCAAGATCATGGATTCCTGAACAGGCCTTTCGGCCTTCCTGCTTAAAGACTTTGCCTGCCAGCTTGCTGGCTGCCCTGCTTGGATCTAGCCCGCTTGGGCACCAGCCTTTGCCTCATTTGCTTTGTTCCTGATTGCTTAAGGAGTGTGACTCATTGCTGTCAGTGGGAGACTTTGCCTATTGAATCCTGCTTTGAATCCTGATTGCTACGGGACTATAATCCATTGCTACCTTCCTGGGAACTGCTGCTATTTTACTGGTGCTGCTTTAAGGCATCTTAGATTGACTTCTAGCCTCTTTCCTATAACCAGTTATTCTAAATAAACCTTTTGTACCTCAGCTGAACTCTGTGGTTTATCAAGGGAGGTTTCCAAGTGCCTAGAGGGCGACACCCTTCTTCTGTTTCCTGTTTCCTTCCCTCCCTCTCTCTTTCCCCCTTTTATTCCTTCCCCCTTGAATGCAAGAGGGAAGGAGGGAGTGCAGCAAGGGAGAGTGGGAGGGGCCAGAGCGAGAAAGGGGCGGGGTCGAGGCCAGAGCGCGTGGGGGGGGCATCCATTCCCTTCCCGGCTTCCTCCTCTTCTCCTCTTCTGCCTCTTTAAGCAAATTGAGGATTTGTGCCAAGTTTGGTCCTGATCCATCATTATTTGAGTCCACAGTGCTGCTCTCTGGATGTAGGTGAACAACAACTCCCAAACGTAAGGTAAACGCCCACCAAAGTAGAACAACAAGGAAGGCTAGTGTAGCAAGAGAACCAACAAAGAGGGAAAAAAGACAAGGAGGCACAAACACTCACCATAAACAATGGATTATATTAATTATAATGGCAAAATGCAATGATATTAAATTCATACCACTGGGAAGCAAGGAGTCCAAGGAAGGTAGTCCAAGTATAATGGTCCCAAAAAAAGATTTAGAAAATATTAATATTAGACCCAGAACGAAGTGAAACTAGAAATCTCGCCAATGCGAGATATTTGTAAATGGGAACTGTTTTTATGTTATTATTATTATTGGCTGAATGGCCATCTGTGAGGAGTGCCTTGATTGTGTTTTTCCCTTATGGCAGAAGGAGGTTGGACTGGATGGCCCTTGGAGGTCTCCTCCTACTCTAGGAATCTGTTGTTGTTATTATTATTATTAGCAGAGGCTGAATGAATATTATCATCATCATCATTATTATTATGAATAAATTCAGGGGCTTATTATAGTTGAATTCAGTCTTAAAATATATTATATGACTCTCACTGAAATAAATTTCCAAATATTTTGCTTTTATGTCTCTGAGCCAAAAAGGTTCCTGACCCCTGATATAATGAATCACAAATTATACAAATGTTCACATTTTGTTAACCATTGTTTTATAAAATTTGAGTGAATAAATGTCATTTTTCCTATGATAACCTCTCTTTTTCATTGCTCATAACATACACTCTTATCAGTCTTATTAATATATCAAAAACGCAATGTAGTGCCTTTTTATTATTATTAAAGAAATTCAATTGATATTATGTAGAATGTAGTTCAGCCTTTAGGTGCGGCCCTCCATAATATTTTTTTGGCTCTCGTGTGGCCCCTTGGAAAAAATAATTGCCCACCCTTGCTTTAGGAAAATATTTTTGAGATCAATATTTGTTTTGATGTTATGATAATTGCCTAGATTTATAGATGGAGACATTACAGAATCACTCAACATAGTTATGAAACCGACCTGGCAGTCAAGGATTTGCCTCTGCTTGCTCTCTGAGGGCTCTGAGAGAAAGTTCATATCCAAGAAACATGGCAGCACTCATTGGGAATCCACGCACAGCATTCACTGTAAAGCCTCTGAAAAAGACCTGGTCAGAAGAAGAGAGAAAGGTGAGCCTGAAAGAACTTATCACATATTTCATTACAGATGCAGGAAATAATGAATGAGACCTCAGGTTTTTCACATCCCTTTTCTGTGAGGGCCTTAAGTTAACTCAGTTCAGTTATTTCCCTCAGCTCACTGCAAGTTGTGAAAGATAATAAAGTACTTCACAAAATGTCACCATTTCGCTTGTGAGCACTCAAGGCACTTGGTCACTAAGGAAAACAGCTGTAAAGAGTCTCAGAAAACTTGAGTAGGAGCAAT
Source organism: Anolis apletophallus (assembly GCA_030556195.1). Lineage (NCBI taxonomy): Eukaryota > Metazoa > Chordata > Lepidosauria > Squamata > Anolidae > Anolis > Anolis apletophallus. The sequence goes on from JARBWK010000001.1 coordinate 78,215,602, forward strand.
ATTATAAGTCAAACTAGCTGACCCGGCCACGCTTCGCTGTGGCTTTTCCGTCTTCCTGTCTTCTCCCCTTCCATGGTTTTTTTCCTTTCCTGTTCCTAACTGTTTTGGTCTTCGTGTTGTCGTGACGGTTATGGAAAGGGGGGTTTTTACCGCCATCTCCCAGCCGTTTCTGGATCCGGGAGGAGTGTGTCGAAGGAGGCCGAGGAGGCAGCGGGCATCCAGGCGGCGAGGAGGCTTTGTTTTCCCAGTGTAGAGCAGCTGTATGCTGTGGTCTCCGGGCACACTGTGGAGCCCTCCAGACGGTCGCCAGTGTGTCTTGGCGGCCGCCATCTTTATTTGGAGGTCTTCTGGCCATAAGGGGTGGGACTTCCTTTTCCCGTGGGGTGTTTTCCGTGTTTCCAGGAGGACCCCTTTTCTTGTTGTGCCAACTTCCGGCGGAGCCTTTTATGGCGGACCGGAAGTGGTTGGTCCGCCATTTGTATTGTAGTTTTTTGGCGATTCTTACCTTTTTGGGCTCTGGCTTCCCCGGTCGCCCCGAGAAGCGGCGGAGACGGGCAGGAGAGGTAAACCCAGAGTCCCAGTAGGAGTTCCGGTGGGCGGCCAGAGCCCAGAAGTAAGGAAAGCGGGCCAGTGGGAAGTGGGGAAGGAGTGCGAGGAGGCGGCGGAGGAGGCGGGTACGGTGGCGCCGTCATGGTAGCGAGCCCCCCCCCTGCCGAAGCCGTGCTGTTTCGGAGATGGCCACCGGCAGGGAGAAGGAGGAGGACTCGGTGAGCGAGGGGTGAGGGCCTGGGGTGGGCTACGATGGCGGTCTTTTCTCCTCTGCCTTGTCCTCTTTCTTCTTGGCGGCTCCGTTGTGCGCCTGCGCAGTTGGTCTCCCTCTAGCGCTCGCGGGCAGCGCAGAACGGAGTCAATGGGCGGTTTTTGGGGCTGTTTTTGGGGGGTTGGAAGTTAGTGAGGTGGGTTTTTTTGTGTTATGTCTGTACCTCGTGGTCTGGGGGAATGTGTCTCGTGGGATTTTTGTTTGGGGGGGTTATAGTTTGGCCGTGCATATCAATCTTTGCACGACCACGTCTCCTTTATATATATAGATAAGGAAAGGAGTGGAAAAACAGTAGGTCCATGCTATTTTCTATAGAATTTATTATGACTTGGATAATGAAGTTCTATGTGTTGATATTTATTTGTCCACAGGATAACACCTTGGGATATAGAAGTAAATGCAGACTGAATATCCTTTATCCCAAATGCTTTGGATCAGAAGGGTTTTGGATTTTGATTTTTTTCTCCAGATTTTTGAATATTTGCATATATATAATGGGATATCTTGGAGATTAGACCCAAGTCTAAATACAAAATGAAGCAATGTGTCATATATTCCCAGCCTAACTGTAACTTTTAATAGTATTATACGTGTCTACATTGAACCACCAGGGAGCAAATATGTCACTCAGCATCCATGTGGATAGTTTTGGATTTTGATATACCGTATATACTCGAATATAAGCAGAGTTTTTCAGCCCCTTTAAGCCACCCTCAGCTTATTTGGGTAAAGGAGAAATAACTGAGGGGAAAAAAGGCTCTGAGGCCAGCTGGTGGAGTCCCTGGCCTTGTCTTCGCATCCACAGCTTCCTCCTCCACTGCATCCGCTGTGGAGGCTTCCTTTTGGAAAAAGCTACCATGCACATGGTGAAAAAAAAGAGAGGAATGCCCACAGCAAGATGAGCATGGAGGTAAATGTGTGCTGTCTTTTCTCCTCCGCTCACCATGCACTCACCCTCTGGAACCTCTGTTCGTCTTGCCGCGTGTCTCTGTTTCTCCTCTCACCATGCACACGGAGATCAAAGAAGAGGTGAGAGAAGAAACAGAAATGTGTGTGCGGCAAGACAAGTAGGGAGGTAGGTGTTTGCCTCTGTTTCTCCCCCATTCGCCCCGCGCGCAAACTGCCTGATCTCCACACAGCAACCCAGCTGGGTTGCTATGTGGAGAGCAGAGGGTGCGTGCACGGCGAATGGGGGGAGAAACGAAGTCACGCACCTACCTCTCTGCTCATCTTGCTGTGTGCATGGAGGGCAGAGAGGCTGCATGCATAGGGAGTGGGGGAGAAATGGAGGCGCACGTGCATGGCAAGACATGCAGGGAGGGAGGTGTACGTCTCAATTTCTCCTCCATTCACCCCGTGGGCAGTTTCTCTGCTCTCCACACCTGTGGCAAGATGAGCAGGGAGGGAGGCGCACATCTCAGTTTCTCTCCCATTCGACTGTCTGCCAGCTGGGTTGCTGTGCAGAGGGTGCATACACAGCGAGTGGAGGAAAAATGGAGGTGTGTGCCTCCCTCCCTGCTCACCTTGGCACACACACTTCTCTGTTTCTCTTTCAGTCACCAGAAGGGGAAAACGGAAGATGGCCTTATCAATAATTGACATTGAGGATAGATGGCCATCTGACAGGGTTGCTTTGATTGTGCTTTCCCTGCTTGAAGGCAGAATGAAGCAGGTTGGACTAGATGGCCCAAGGGTCTCTTTCAACTCTATTATTACAAATAATTGATATTGAGGCTAGATGGCCATCTGACAAGGGTGCTTTGATTGTGCTTTCCCTGCTTGAAGGCAGAATGAAGCAGGTTGGACTAAATGGCCCAAGGGGTCTCTTCCAATTCTATTTTTTATTATCAATCATTGATATTGAGTCTAGATCAGGGGTGGGCAATTACCGTTCCTCCAGGTGTTTTGGCCTACAAAACACCTGGAGGAGCGCATTCCACAGTCGGTGGTGGCTCCCCGTCTGTGGAATGCGCTCCCTAGCGACATACGATCAATTCCATCCCTCCTGACATTCAGGAAAAAAGTGAAAACCTGGATGTGGGACCAGGCGTTCGCATAGTAGCACAGGACAGCACTTTAGTAGTTTTAATGGAAAGTTGGTGCATAGGGCTCAATGCTTTTATGGATGGAACACTGTTTTTAACATAGGTGAATGCATAGGATGTGTGAATATAATTGTATTTTAATGTATTTTAGTGTCAAATGCTGGAGGGTTTTATATTGTGTTTTATACTGCAATTGTGATGTAGGCATCAAATTATGCCTTTTGGAAGCCGCTCTGAGTCCCCCCTCGGGGGTTGAGAAGAGCGGGGTAAAATGCCATAAATAAATAAATAAATAATACAACTCCCAGAAATCCCAGCCAGTTTACCTGCTGTTAGGATTTCTGGGAGTTGAAGTCCAAAACACCTGGAGGGCTGGTAATTGCCCACCCCTGGTCTAGATCATCATCTGGCAGGGGTGCCTTGATTGCGCTTTCCCTGCATGAAGGGGGTTGGACTAAATGGCCTTTAGAGGTCCCTTCCAACTCTTGGATTCTATGAAAGGAGTCATAGTCAAACACAAGCCAACAGTGTGATGCTGCAGCTGAAAGGGCCAATGCCATTCTAGGCTGTGTCAATTGGAGAAGCCTGAGAGAAGGTGAAAGGGAACTGATATGACACTTTACTTCAGCTGTTTTAAAAATGGCTTTTAATGATAATTATTTAATGTAACTGTTTATTTTAACTTATTGTACAATGTTTAGTATTGTCTTTTGTTTAAAATTTTATGGGTTTTTTTGTTTATGTAGGCACTGAATGTTTGCCTGTTAATAATAATAATGTTATTGTTGATACCATATTGTTTTTGTTGACCCTCTTTTTCCATTTACAGAGCTAGTTTACTGTATTTCTTTGAAATATGATAAATATTCAAAAACATTTCACCTACTGATTCCTCAATTAATGTAATTTTGTTGATACCTATTATTATTTTGAAATTTATCAGTAGTGGTTGCATTTCCCATCCTCGGCTTATACTCGAGTCAATATGTTTTCCCAGTTTTTCGTAGTAAAATTAGGTGCCTCGGCTTATATTCGGGTCGGCTTATACTCAAGTATATACGGTATATCTGACTTCAAAATCCCACACAATGGATACTTCACCAGCAATGTCCATATCAATACCTTGTAGCACACATAATATGAATTAAAATAAGCTGAGAGAGCAGGACTTGCTGAAGGCTGCCCAGGATTTTTTTTACAGGGCGTTCTGGTATTTATATCTGTAGTTTTTAGGATTGCAACCAGATGGTATTTCTGTTGCCCCAAAAATATTTTTGCCCATTCCTGGTGCCAGCAGAAACATTTCATTCCAACCAAGCTATATCACAGGTCATAGAGGGTTTCTTGGCTTCTCTTCCTCCTAACATCTGTGGCAAAGGTAGTGGTTGTGACTCCGGGCAGGAAAGGTTTTGGTAGCAGATATTCACCATTCCTCTGTTCTAACAAACTGCAGGTGAGAAAGAGGCAATTACTAGCTCCTCTATCATCTTCTTCATGCTGGCTTCATAGCCAGAGTGAAGCCTTGCAGAGGCTGGATTGCTCTGGCTGTAGGTGGGTGAGGAATCCGTAATAGTAAGACAAGCAAACAGCTCTGTTGTGAGTGATTATTCCTTATTTGAAATGTGCATACTTCTATATATGTACAACGTGAGATATCTTGGAGATGGGACCCAAGTCTAAACATGAAATACATTTATTTTTCATGTACACATAGCTTGAGGGTAATTTTACACAATATTTTAATACTTTTGTGTATGAAGCAAAGTTTATGTGCATTTAATAATTAGAAAACAAAGGTGTCACTGTCTCAGTCACCCTGGTGAACAGTTTTGGATTTCAGAATTCTAGATATGGGGTGCTCGACCTTTGTCCTATTCTTTCCTCACCTGCCTATCAAAGGGCGTTTTGCCTGTGTGTGATTCACTGTATGAATGCCTAAAAATTAAGTCAGTGTTGAATGTTTGCCACCCTCTCCAGTGAGCTGGGTTTTCAATGCTGCAAATGAATGTGGGGAGGTGCTCTATTAAATGCCAAGACTGTGTTATTTTTGACAAATAACCTATCATGTACTGAACTAAGATTTAGCTTGGGGGCAAATGGCAATTTTCCATTGGCACCTGGAATGAAATGCACTGACACAGCTGTCAGTGGCTGTAGGCAAAGAAAAGTTGGAAACATTTGTAGTAGCTCGATAGGACTGAGGCAACTGAGATAAAAGGGTGATCATTTAGATAAATGTGAAAATGTACAACTGCAATTGCCTTGAAGTAAGGGATGTTGTACATCAAATCTCAAAATGTGTACTTGGTACACACAAAGCTAGTGTTTATTTATTTATTTATTTATTTGTTCCTTCTTGTATTCTGCTCCTCCCAGCAGGCTCGGGGCGGATAACATCATAAAACCCGGCTGACATGTAGCATTCATGTCGCCGCACAATAAAACAGCATAAAATACAACATAGGTCCCGAATTTAAACAATTATGTCAAGCCATGGCATTCCAGGGTCTAGGTGCTGGTCGGAAGATGAGTACATTTGGCTGATTCACCTAGCCAAAGGCCAGTTTGAACAGGGCGGTCTTACAGGCCCTGCGGAACGGAAAGAGCTCCGTGGCGGCACGGACATCATCTGGGAGAGAGTTCCAGAGTGCCGGAGCCGCCACGGAAAAGGCCCTCTGCCTAGTCGCGGATAAGTGGCAGGTGCGGACCGATGGAATCAGAAGAAGATTAGACTCCCCTGAACGTAGTGATCTCGGGGGTACGTATGGGGCAAGGCGGTCCCTCAGGTACGCAGGCCCTAGGCCGTGTAAAGCCTTAAAGGTTAACACCAACACCTTGAAGGCAATTCGGTACTCAACAGGCAGCCAGTGCAGCTGCCGAAGGATGGGCGTGATATGCTCCCTTACCGACGTTCCCGTCAGCAAGCGAGCTGCGGCATTCTGCACTAGATTGAGTTTCCGAACTGTCGCCAAAGGAAGGGCAACGTAGAGGGCGTTACAGTAGTCTAATCTCGAGATGACCGTCGCTTGGATCACCGTGGCCAGATCATCCCTGGAGAGGTAGGGTGCCAGTCGCCTAGCCTGTCGTAGGTGAAAGAATGACGCCCTGCTGGCCGCAGAGACCTGGGTCTCCATGGTCAGCAGGGGGTCCAACTGAACACCTAAGCTCTTAACAACAGGCGACGGGTTAAGCCGTTCGCCGTCTAGGGTAGGCAACCGGCACCCCCCAGGCCGACCAGGCCACAAGATCTCCGTCTTCGACGGGTTCACCTTCAGCCGGCTGGCCCGCAGCCAACCAGTCACGGCCTCAAGGCACTGATGGAAACAATCGGGTACGGTGTCCGGCCTGCCGTCCATTCTCAGCAAAAGCTGGGTGTCATCCGCATACTGATAACACTCCAGACCAAAGTCGCGGGCCAGCTGGGGGGGGAGAGGATGGCCCCCTGGGGGACCCCACAGTCAAGTGAGGATCTCCCGGAGACCTCCCCGCCCCCCTCCACACGTTGTCCCCAGCCCCGGAGGAAGGAGGCCACCCATTTAAGGGCGGTCCCCCTGACCCCGGCGTCGGCTAAACAGTGGGTTAACAGAGCGTGATCTACAGTATCGAAAGCTGCCGTCAGATCTAACAAGACGAGCAGTGCCGATCCGCCCTGGTCCAGCTGGCGGTGAAGTTGGTCTGTAATGGCGACAAGCACGGTCTCCGTCCCGTGCCCAATCCCCCGGGAAGACTCCTTGCTCAAGGGAGCTATTTATGATCGTGCCTAGTGGGCCTCGTAGCCCCTCCCGGCAAGTTCTAACAAGCCAGGAGGGGCACGGGTCGAGGGAGCATGTAGTAGGTCTGGCTGCAGCTAGTAACTTGTCGACAGCTGCTGCGTCCAGCAATTGAAAACGGGTGAAGGTGGGCCCGCCGAGTGTTAATAAATCCAATTCAGGACACAGGTGTTGGTAATAAATGTAGGAACTCTGCAGATTTCAAGAGCCAACTTTAAATTGAAGAAGTAGGAATGGCAGAGAAAAACAATCTGAATAAATTTCTCCGATTTCTAATTTGAAGCTAGACTTCAAGCTAGTGTTTTCCATGGGAACAAGACAAAAGTATCTTCTTTCTGAATGAAATTTCAATTCAGAATTCTATAGTTGGTTTCCAAGTGAAGAGGAGCAGTTCTGGTCAAATTCATCTGCGTAACATGTACTACATTTCCAATTAGTCATCCTGGATCATAGCTAATTATAAAATTACCCTACTTGGTTTCACTAATAATCATTCTTTAAGACATACCACCCCAGTGGCAAAATCTGTGTTATAATATTAAATTATTCTGTTGAAATTATTCATCTACATTTGTAACTGTGACATTTGACAACTGTATTATTCTATTGTTTAAAGAAAACTAAGAGTTCTATGGCATCTTAAAGACCAACAAGTTTCCTATGGCCCATATTTTTGTGGACTACAGCTCCCTCCTTCAGATACATGAACTGTTATTCAGATTTTCAGAAGATTACACATACACACATAACACACTGAACATATGTTGGAGTGGGTTGTAGGCAACAAAGTGAAGAGGAAATCATACTAGTTCACTTTTGTTAAGTGAAATTAGTTAAGATATTATTTTGGTAGTGCTTACTTTTAGACCCTCATTGTGGTAGCTTTGGGAGATACAGTCAATGACCCCTCTATATTTGTTTAAATAAACCCCATCTGCTTGAAGTCGACTCTTCACAACATCCATAGGAGTAGCAGTTCCCCAAGATATTGCTCCTAGGAAATAAGAGGAACATAGTTTGGGTGCATGTGTGGATGGGTAGATGGCATAAGAAGATAGAAGGATGCAAAACAATCTTCTGAATTCATGCATTAAAGAGAACAAGAGAAGAATTAAGGAATCAAGCTATTATTATTATTATTATTATTATTTATTGGGACTTCTCGGCCGCCGACTCCCGGGGGCTCACGGCGGCTCACAAAGCCAATGGCACAGCGCCAAGGGTTAAAACAACAACGTAAAACAATTAAAAACAAATTAAACACAATTTAAACAGGCAATACAGTTAAAATAAGGAACAGCAGGTCCAACAGCAAGGTAGAATTTACACCAGCCTACTCTCCGAAGGCCTGTCTAAACAAGTGGGTTTTACAGGCCCGCCTGAACGGGAGTAGGTCACGCAAAGCTCTGGCTTCGGCCGGGAGGGCGTTCCACAGCGTGGGGGCTATTACTGAGAACGCCCTCCGGCGGTCGATGTTAAATGGGCCAGCTTTACGGATGGAACAACTAAAAGATTGGCCTCCTCAGACCTCAGTGATCTCGCTGGGCAATATGGGGTGAGACGGTCCCTCAGGTACGCTGGCCCCAGGCCGTGGATGGCCTTAAACGTAAGAACCAGCACTTTGAAGGCGACCCGGTGCTCAATAGGCAGCCAGTGCAGATCCTGCAAGATTGGTGTTACATGGCCACCTGCTGGGGTCCCAGACAGGAGCCGGGCGGCAGTGTTCTGCACCAGCTTGAGCTTCCGGATCGACGACATAGGCAGGCCAACGTAAAGCGCATTACAGTAATCTAGCCTCGAGATGACCGTGGCTTGGATCACCGTGGCTAGATCGTTCGGGATAGGTAGGGGCGAGCCTCCTGGCCTGGCGGAGGGGGAAGACAGCAGCCGTGCTGGCCATGGAGACCTGGGCCTCCATGGTCAGCTGGGAGTCCAACGGGACGCCCAGGCTCTTCACTGACGGCGCTGGGTGCAGCGCCGTCCCGTCCAGGTCGGAAGCCGGCCACCCACCCCGCCCGGGCGGCCCAGCCACAAGATCTCCGTCTTCGCGGATTCACCCTCAACCTACTGGCTCGCAGCCATCCAGTAACGGCTTCAAGGCAATGTTGGAAATTATTGGGGACGGACTCCGGCCTGCCCTCCATCCTCAGAATGAGCTGGGTGTCATCAGCGTACTGGTGACAGACCAGCCCATAACTCCGCACCAGCTGTGCAAGCGGCTGCATGTAGATGTTAAATAATAGAGGGGAGAGAATGGCCCCTGAGGGACTCCACACACTAATGGGGAGCTCTCGGAGACCACCCCCCGCCCCTCCTCACACGCTGAGACCGCTGGTGGAGGAAGGAGGCCAGCCATTTAAGGACCGTCCCCTCACTCCAGCCATGGCCAGGCGGTGGATCAAAAGATTGTGGTCGACCGTGTCAAACGCTGCCGTGAGGTCCAATAACACGAGCAGCGCAGACCCGCCTTGGTCGAGCTGGCAGCGGAGTTGATCTGTGATGGAGACCAGAACCGTCTCCGTCCCATGCCCCGAACGGAAGCCGGACTGGAAGGGGTCTAGCCATGCTGTGTCATCTAAGAAGGACTGCAGTTGCTCCATTACTGCCCTCTCAACCACCTTGCCCAGGTACGGAAGGTTCGACACTGGGCGGTAGTTGGAGGGAACCGCAGGGTCCAATGATGGTTTCTTCAGTAATGGAGCTACCACCGCCTCTTTTAAGCACTCTGGAAAAACCCCTTGCTCAAGGGAGCTGTTAATGATATTCAACAGAGGCCACGTAACCCCTCCCGGCAAGATCTAACAAGCCAGGAGGGGCACGGGTCGAGGAGCAGGTGGTAGGGCGAGCTGCAGTCACTATCTTATCAACAGCATCTGCGTCCCAGTGGCCGAAACCGGTCGAGGGTGGCCCGGGCGGAGGGCCACGGAGTCTCTAGCTCTCTTACTGTGTCAACTGTGGCCGGAAGGTCCCGGCGGAGGCTCAGTATCTTGTCTGTAAAGAAGCTCTGAAAAGCACCGACAGTGAGGGCCTGATCACTATTTTTGGGACGGTAGGGACCGTCGTCAGCGATCGAATTACCTTAAACAGTTGGGCCGGGCGTGAGCTTGCAGACGCTATCAAGGCAGAGAAGTAGTCGTTTTGGCTGCCTTGACAGCATGCTCATAAGTCTCTTTAAATAGCTTATAAGCTGATAATGAGGCTCCGTCACGGAGTTTCCGCCACTCGCGCTCTAGCCGTCTCCTTTCCCGTTTCATGGTCCTAAGGTCTCCTGTATACCAGGGAGACCGATGATTACGGGGTCGGAGAGGGCGCCTGGGAGCAATCTCATCGAGAGCTCTTGCCAGTGAGGAGTTCCAGGTCTGAACTAGCTCTTCGACTGAGACGCTGATAGACTCCAGATCCCTTAGAGCATTCAGGAACCTTTCGGGTTCCATAAGTCTCCTTGGGCGAACTAAAATCTGTTCGGCGCCCTTGCATGGGGGAGGCGGTTGCTCAACCCGGATACTTAGAGCACAGTGGTCCGACCATGGAACCTCTATTACGGAGGCTAGGTCCACTTGAACCCCTGCGCTGAACACTAGATCGAGGGTGTGTCCGGCCGAGTGTGTGGATCCCGACTTACATAGGGAGAGGCCCAATGTCGCCATGGTCGAGATTAGGTCCGCGGCTGCAGATGGAACAGAGGCTGCGTCGGCCGTGGACATGAAGTCCCCCAGAACAATAAGCCTGGGAAACCTCAATGCCCACTCCGACACAGTCTCTAGCAGCCGCGCCAGGTTTCTCCGCTGGTGCGCTAGGCGCACGGTACACCAGCAGGATCGCCAGGCTCTCCGGGGACTCCCACCAGACCAGCACTTTCCAGCCCCGAGGTGACAAGCGCAGGGATCGCTCTAAGGTGTAAACCATCACGGAGAGTATTGCCACCCCCGTCCTCGTTCCTATTCTGGTGCGTAAACGTGGCCAGGGGACTGGCTACGTTACCAGTCCCCCCTGGCTAAAGGTTAACAGAAGTTAAAGAATAAATAGGCAATGATTTAATACTCAGTTCAATGGAATTTAGTTGCTAGCTACTTCGATTGTTTGCAGAACAACACACTGTTTAGATTTTCCAGTTTAACCTACAGTACCATATAAAATTCAAACAATGAATGTTAAGCTGCAGTAATAAATCACAAACAAATCTCTTTGAAACAGCTCCAGCTTGGCATTTGATGTCACCTCATCTGCTTGAGGCAAGCTTGTTGAAAGCTAAAGTGGGGGCAAGCATAACACTGCAGCAGCTATGCATTAGACTCTTCTTTGAAGAGTAGTTTCTCTATCTCCATCTCTGCACTGGAAGTACTTTCGAAAATCAAATGCTTAAAAGTGAGAGATACCTCAGTTAACAAAGTGTCTGCCAAATATACTTTTTATGAAGTATTTTATGCCCAAAAGAAAGGATGCTTTGAGATGGGGCAGCTGAGTGGTGGACAACAAAGCTGGAAGAAATGGTAGGAAGAAGGAGGGAGGATATAGAAGCTAGAAGAAGAGAAAGAAAACTGGGAAGAGAAAGGGGGTACAAAAACAAAGATATACTAAATTATAAAAATTATATAATATATAAAAGTATTACCAATGAACAGAAGAAGAAAAAGGAGGCACTAGGGTCAGGGAGAGTGAGTGTGCCACAAAAAGAAGGTTGACTACAGAAAAAAGTTTTATAGGAAATATATGGGTGATTTAGCCAAAATATAATATAAAATCAACTCTTGGGCTCAGTACAACAAAGCAAGAAGTAAAGCTTGCATCATTCATGAGACTTTTTTTTCTGTATGTGCCCTGGAGGCAGCAGTATCAGGCTTTAAAAAAACCCTCTCCCTGACATGTATGCTGTAGGCAGGACCACATATAACTGTGATACCACATGGAAATGGTAGAAACCACTTTGAATACAGGGTGCATTTTGCTGCCTGACCAGCCATTAAAGTTGTTTCCTGCTCCCTTGCTCTTGGTTGTCATGCTTTCTGTTTTTCTTCTTCTTTAAGTTTTATTCATATTCTGGGCCCATTTATCCTGATCCATCATATCCATTTCCATAGTTAGATGATCCAGGAAAATGTCTGACATGCCACATTTTGGTGATATTACCCCTGATCAACACACACCTTGGTTCCAGATGTTGACACCTCAGGAAATGGGATGCTGTAATTTCTACGTAATTAAGTAATAGCATTCATATTTCATTGAATATGTACTTAATTCTATTCAACGAAAATACAAGTTAACATTTAAGGTGTTGGATCTTAGATTTTTTGCTGCTGCTGTTATTATTATTGTTCCAGTGCATCACCAGATCTTTTGCCATGGGCTCTGTTCAGTTTACAAAAAGGGGAAAGAAATCTTGTAGAGAGAGAACGGCCTTGAAAAGTTTCTGTGTGTATATTGCCCATTAGTTGCATGTAGTGTTATTGATTTGAGTGGCACAATCTGAACAACTGTGGTTGATGCTTAATATATCATTCTTATCAAGGGCTTCTTCTTGTAGCACCAACTCTGTAACATCACCTGGTCAGTCGTCTGTGATATCACAAGGCTTTTATTATCAGGTTTGGATTGTGAAATATCAGGGCCAGGACTAGTCCTGATATGGCAATATTATGTCAGTATGGTTTGTCTGTTACACTTGAATTTGTGACATTTCTCATAAGTCTTTGTGTTTACTTAGCTTAGAGGAATACATTAAGGATGATTTCAGTGCTATGAAATTCTAGAGGACCTATTCATGTTAAACAGTAACTACTGCATTTTGTTTTCAAGAGCATCTGTGCTAACTTGCCAAAACCATTGCTTCGATTAAACTGTATGTCTTAACTGGACTTTTGCCCTTCATGAATAGTAAATCAACAGTGAAAAAGGTTAAGAGAAAATACCTTTGTTTTATGAACTTAGGTACCATTCAACTGACTTCCAGGGAAAGATACATAACCATTGAAACTAATAATTTTATACATAAATAATATATTTCTATATCTGGGTGTAGTTGACCAGTAGGCAGCATGATATACCGCTATGAGTGCCGGACTTCTAATCCGGAGACAAGGTTCTGCTGCTTCATGGAAACCCAATTTCTGCTCCATAAACCCCCATTACAGGTTTGCCTTAAGGTTGCCATAAGTCAGAAATGACCTAAAGGGACATAACATGTAACTGTCACATGGCAGCACTATCCAAAGAATTCTAGGGACGTACAAGCATTCACAAATAAGGCAAATAAAACATACATCACTTTTCTGTAATTGAAGGACACCAGCAAGAATCACAGAACTGAATGGACTGCTAATATGAAGCTGAAGTCCGAGATAAATAGGTCTAGGGATTAGTACAGCAACTTTATTTCCTTGTACAACTCAGAGAGGCTAGTGGATCTTCTCCAAAATGGGACCCATTAAAACAGGTATATGAACTAAAACTTAATCATGCAAAGTTTTAAAAACGAAGAAAATACCATACTAAAACAGCAATACTTTAAGACATTATGAAATCATTTTCAATGTCTGACAAAACATTACATGTTCGCCACACACACATCATTAAATATTTTTCTGCATAGTAACGAAATTTGACCTGGATGCCAAACGCATACTTATTTTACCTACCAGCAACTGGAGAACAGGGAAGGGGCGGATTTTTGTGTGACAAAGAGCTTTACAGCCTCGGAACAGCTAAGGGTCTCTTTTGTGTCCTCACCAACCATACCTGGTGGACTGGGACTAAGAGAAAGCCCCCTTTCCAAGATCTTGAGCAGGCTCACATAGTGAGAAAGGGACTCTTGATTTTTGCCACAGCTGCTCTGAGATCCTAACCCTTCAGAAGTTTGCCTCTGGAATAATTTGGATGAGATGCAGAAGGAGAAGCAGTAAAATCAAGCATGGATTTGCCATCCCTGCACCAATGGAACCATTAACTCTCCCTGGTACTACCATGTAGTTGGAGAGAGCCATAATTTGCCTGCTGTGGATCCCTGCCAATTACTATCAAAATTTATGGAAATCAGAGGTTTCTTGGGAAGAGATCAAGAAAGTTCTGCCATTATTTCCTTGCAGAAAATGGTTGTTCCCTTACATCTTAGCATCTCTAGGGTGCTTTGATTGCAATTTTCCTGCTTCTTGGCAGGTGGTTGGACTGGATGGCCCATGAGATCTCTTCCAACTCTATGATTCTATCTTGTTCATGAGATTAGATTGAAACTAAATAATTTGTTAAAGAAATATATGAAACTAAAATACTGTTTTGGAACTAGTGAGATTTTCTATGTTGTCACTAGATTGCCTTTTTATTCCCTTTCAATTATGTAAAATGCAGTCAGTTTCTTCCTTTTGGAGCTGAATCATTCATACACACATAAATACAGGTGTAATGGAATTCACTTTAATAGATCCTTGTAAGCATGTGCAGCTTGGCAACATTGAGTATGTGACTTGATCTCCACCTACTGGTTAACCTGATCAACCTATTTAGGAATAAAATAAAAATCTGAACATAATGCCATTGCTGTGATTTGTGATTCCTCTTGCAGCCGTTTCATTCAGTGCCTCTTGAAGATGTTACTAGTGGGATGGGGTATGTTGTTAAAATAATCAGATTTCTTTTCATAACTTGAACAATTAAAATAAACACCCTCTTGTCCATTTAATCTTTACATATGACTCAGGAATATATGAAGTATCTTAAATTTCTTTCCAAGTAAAGAATACGATAAAAGTAGGGGTTCTTACTTTTTACCCATCCGTGTAGACTAAAACAACTTTTGAAAGGTTACAAGCTAAATGCCTTTAATATGCTTTGACTACAATCAATTTGCTGGTCATGTTGGCTGGAGCTCATGGAAATTGGGGGTTCCAGTTGGGGTGATGGCTCTGAATTTATAAATGTCCATACAATGAGACTCGTTAAAGAGAAAACTGAGAACGTCTATCTATTCTGTGTTATCTTTGAAAGTACAGTATGGGAAAAATTCTCAGCTGAAGAAAAGCAAAACTGGTTTGTACTTTTAAAAGTATAATTTATCTACATTGAGCAATTGCAAAATCCTATCGTAGGAAACTTTCCAGTCACTCCAAAGAACATTTTCAGGCTGGTTCACAGATGCTACTAGAAGATAAAAGTAAAGGAAGGATAGATGCCAAATATGTAAATCAGAGTTAGGTCAAAGCAGTATTCTGTGTGCATTATTGCCAAAACTGAACTCTGCTTTTGAAATCTTGCCTATTTTTGTCTCAAGCATGTAGGACTAGGAAATCTCAAAGTATGCCCTGGTGGAGAAAACCCCAGTGCCTGAGCTACCCAACTGGTGTAGCACAAGAAAGCCCTCAGGGCTTTGGAAAAGAGCAGAATGTATGCAATCCCAGAGTTTGCTTGACTAAACATGAACTGAGTTGAGCTAAAGTTAGGCAAACTTTCTTAAGATTCCTGTATATATTCTGACTACAGCACTATAGAGGAAAGGCAATTGCTGAAACGTGCCTCAAGGAATTGTTTATGAACTTATTTACGGATGCTTTGTTCTGATCTATCCAGCTCACATTCCAGAGGTAAACAGGTTCCGACCTCCCAGTATTCTACAGTCTATTTCCTTTTCCTTTCTTCTTGTACAGAATCTGAGGTGGTTTACAAGCAAAAACTGGGAAGAGTTAATAATATATATTTGTACAAAAGTTAAAAACCAACTAAATAGTTAGGTTAAGAACACAAAAAGTCTTCTCTCAAATATCTTAAATTTTAGACAGGCTCATACAGGGAGATATGACCTTTCAGATAGTTTAGCTTCTAGCTTTGTGGATCTTTATGGGTCAATTGTCGTTAGTTACTTTAAGCATATAGTGCTATATTATATACAGTACCCTATCTGTTCACTTTGAATTGTGCCCAGAAATGGGCTAGAGGCTGGGTGGTTTATATGATCACTGTAACCAGTCCCAGTCAGTAGCTTGAGCAATGTTTTGAATGAGGTTTACAATTAAAATCATAACTGTTTTGATCAATTTGCTTTCTTTCATATATTTTCAAAGCCCAGACAGAAGGATGCTTTCAGATGGGGCAGTTGAGAGTTGTAATACACAAGCAATAAATTTACCGCAATGGTAACACTGAGTACACAAGTATAGACTTCACAATAACAGAAATAGCGAAAATATCATATGTATTGAATAACAAAGCACAAGGTATACACTGTAAGGAGGCAGCGACAATAATGCCCCCCAACGCTCGTAATAACAACAGTAATGGTTGAGATACCAGTCAGTAGAGCGCGGTGTGGTTACCGGGCGGAGTTCCAGGAGCTGAGGTGACGTGGCTCAATGGGGAAACACAGTACGCAAGGGATGAGGATCGTGGCAGTGTGATGAACAGGTGGAGAATTCCCGGCGTGGTACAAGCCATCAACAATAAGCGGCTAAGGCAAATGCCCCGTGATCCCGCTTCCAAGGGCCCTTTGGGTCCATGGAATTACCTATGATGGGGCCATGATATCGCACGATACTATATATTCCATGAAACGCCTGTTTATAGAGCATCTGGCTGCTTGATAAAGCCATTAATCGGCGAAACGGACGGGCCCCCTGCAGCTGAAGCCTTTGCGGCGTGCCCGGCGTTTCTTTGGCGCTTGGGACCACTGTTATGTTGTGAGTTTCCCCCGGGGAACACCTCCCAGGATGACGTGTGTGGCTCGGGTTATAAGTCGCAGCGCGCTGTGCGCTTTGCTCCGGGCAACTGGCCCTTGGAAGTGGGATCACGGGGCATTTGCCTTAGTCGCTTATTGTTGACGGCTTGGATCACGCCGGGAATCCTCCACCTGTTCATCACACTGCCACGATCCTCATCCCTTGCGTACTGTATTTCCCCATTGAGCCACGTCACAGCTCCTGAACTCCTCCACTCTGACTGGTATCTCAACCATTACTGTTGTTATTACGAGCGTTGGGGGGCATTATTGTCGCTGCCTCCTTACAGTGTATACCTTGTGCTTTGTTATTCAATACATATGATTTTTCGCTATTTCTGTTAGTGTGAAGTCTATACTTGTGTACTCAGTGTTACCATTGCAGTTGAGAGTTGGACAACAAGAAAGCATAGTAATGGGCAAGGAGATGGTACAGACAATGTGGAGTGCCAGGTGACAGATTTGCCCCACTGCTCTCCCCTTCTCCCCCACTGTCCTTTGCATCAAGGACCCTAGTGTGATCAGGTCCTTGGTCATACCTGCAATGCCTCCAGCCATCCATACAGAAAAGGAACTAGGAGAATTACATCCCTCTGGAGTGATCCATCCACAAAGAAATGTGTAAGGGATGAAGTAAAGGCAATATCCAGGAATGTCACGCAGAATCATTGCAGAAGAACCTCGATATAATCCCACTAAACCCTCCTGTCGGAGGATAGAGGCAACACAGTGAACTGGACCTCTGTAGGCAGTCTGTACTGAGAATCCTGTTGTCTTCTGCTTCAATCCTAGGTTGGCTGTAGAATAAAAAAAACAAGCTCAAAATTCAGATTCTAAGAATAATTTAAAATCCTTTAAAATGTTACTGTCTCTGTGTTTTTCATTTGTGTGTACTGAGTAATATGAAACAGAAAACAAGTCTGGTCATGTTCACCGAAGTCCTTTCCCCCCCTTTCATTTCTCTGTTTTATCACAACTTTGGAAAGTGGTTGACAAGGGTCCTGGATCTGGAATATTAGATGCCAGTGCCCCCTCTAAGCATTGGCAAGTATGGAGATTACCTTAAACCACTCAGGGGTGTTTGCCAAAGAAGAATCTGGCTTGGTTTAGGGGATGTAAACCACTTGGTTCCCCCTGATGATGATGGATGACTATGTAGGGACATCTGCCCACATGGTTTCTCTCCTGTCATTTCAAGGGTTTCCACCTGTGGGTCACAATATTGGTTCATTATGGATATCACATGGATGCAGGGGACAGCGGGGGAATCCGTAGGCCAGTGAGGCAAATTGTGGAGCAAATTTGTCACCCAGTGGCCTGTATTTCCAGCATCACCAGCTTGTCGATCACATCAAGGAAAGCTTACCTTTCTGGCTTGCTCCTGTGCTGTCCCCAGCATTTTTTATCTCAAGATAGATAGTCAGCCATGTTCAGAGTTTGTCACAGAACACTTCACTTTCACAGCAACTATGGAGCCTCACTAGAAGTAGCTGTGTGTCATGTGATGAGATCCATCAGCAAAGTGTTCTATGATGGGGAAATTTGCTATTGTGATGAGGTCATAAATGGAACAGATTCACCCATGACCAATAATTCGGTGTGGGGGTGAGGGGTATACCAAGAAGTGCTTTAATTTTAAATTAACTGGTATGATTTTGGATATAAGGTTCTATATAATTCAACTAAAACATTTATTTTTGTTTTTGCAGTAGCATACTATTTGATCAATATGAAGAAAAAGTGACAAAATTAGGTGAATCTTTAGAATAGACAAACACAGTTCTATTTATGTTCTTATGTGGCATCACTGCGGGCTCAAAATTTGTTGGCTTAAATATTGTCTAATATTGTTATTAAATATTGTTAAATATTGTTTTGATTAAAAGGCTGAATCTATATATATAAAGGAGACACGGTCGTGCATTGACGATCATAGACAACTAAACCATGCCCTGCAGAAGCACAAAACTAGACAGTCCATAGAACCATAACCCCTCGGTACCACCGAGGCCCAAAAACCAGACCCGAGGTACCTCCCAACACCCCCAAAAACGAGCCCCAAAACATCGCCAAGGGAATTCCCCTCCCGGCCTCTTCGCTGCCAGCGAACGCTTAGAACGTTCGCGCATGGCAGCCAACACTCACCCCGCCTCCTCCTCCTCAGGAACAGCGGCGGGACAGCGGCGGGGGCGCCGTGGATGGAGGGAAGGGGCCGGGCTAAGGAGAAACCGAGCCGGCTTCTCCTTAGCCCCTCCTCCTCCCGCCCACCATCCCCGGCACGGCCGCCGCTTTCCCGGGACAGCGGGGGCCGTGCCGTGGATGCAGCGGGGGCAAAGGAGAAGCCGAGCCGGCTTCTCCTTAGCCCCTCCCTCCCTCCTCCATCCACGGCACGGCCGCCGCTCCCGGACAGCGGGGGCCGTGCCTTGATGCAGCGGGGGGGCAAAGGAGAAGCCGAGCCGGCTTCTCCTTAGCCCCTCCCCCTCCCTCCCTCCATCCACGGCACGGCCGCCGCTTCCTGGGACAGCGGGGGCCGTGCCGTGGATGCAGCGGGGGCAAAGGAGAAGCCGAGCCGGCTTCTCCCAGCCCCTCCCTCCCTCCCTCCATCCACGGCACGGCTGCCGCTTTTCCGGGACAGCGGGGGCCGTGCCGTGGATGCAGCGGGGGGGGCAAAGGAGAAGCCGAGCCGGCTTCTCCTTAGCCCCTCCCCCTCCCTCCCTCCATCCACGGCACGGCCGCTGCTTTCCCGGGACAGCGGGGCCGTGCCGTGGATGGCAGGGGGGCAAAGGAGAAGCATGTTTATATAAAATCCTGTTTCAAAATGATGTGCAATCTAGATCAAATATGTGAGTTCTCAAATAGATTGTGATAACTATGTTAAAATGTGTGTGCTTGTGTTGCTTTTAAATAATGGGCTAACTAAATCAAATAAATGCATTCCCTGATGGATAATTGTAACTCTGCTGGTCTGCTTTTACAAAATAGCTATGCTTTTTGGTGGAATCACCAAAATTTAATGCTTGCAGATGTGGATCTATATAACTCTATGGAAACGAGTGAAGATAGTTCAGACCACTACAGACAGAATATGAGTTTGCAAATAGTTGCTAAATGGGCATTCCTAAAAGAGGGGTATAAAAGCGAGTGAGAAGCTATAAAGGGTAGGGCTCTTACCTTGATTTCTTCCATTGAAAAATCATACATTGAATCAATCACAATGGACACAGGTCTCAGACTACATATAGGCAGGCAGTCCCAGACTGTGCGTTTATCTAATTTTTTTCTCTAATAACCCATATTCCTACCCACAAAATGATCTCTATCATTATTATTTGTGAAAACATTGCAAAGCTGTTTAAATATGAATATTACATCCACTTTAAAAGCGTTTCTTTGTCCCTGTCTCCAGAAAGTCTCAAATCTATGGAACCTCAAAGCAGGATAGCAATGTATCTTCTGCCATAATAAATAAGTCAATGCTTTGTCACAATTAGATCATTCCAAAAAGTTCAAAACAGTATCATAGTTCTACCAAGATAAAACTTTATTTCTCTTCCTTCGATAATTGGCATGAAGCAAGGGTGGCTACATTGCTTAGAGGTTAGCTATCTCTAGAGGTTCATTGTTAGAAGAAAGAAGAGGTCTTCAAGGATACAAACAAGTGCTGTGATTGACACACAAGCTATTTTCAGCAAAACAAACTAGCACACACACAAAACAAACAAAGCTCTCCCCAAACAAGGCATTTTAGTAATAACCTTGTTGGAGGATATAGGGTCTGTATTTTTGTGGCAATATGCCAACTATTATTTACAGAGCTATGTGTGGGCTAATCACATACCTTAGCATTGCCATGATGGCATTCAGAAACAGAAGAACAAAACAAGAATCAAAAGCACTGATTGGGTTGTGACTTATGAATGCTTGTGCTGATTTTTTCTTTCTCTTTTTATACCAAAACAGATTAAAACAGTTACCTTGACAAACATGGTGGAATCTTACCTGCAAGAAATGTTTGAGTCTGCATCTGTAGTCTTATCTTTACCAAGTCAACTGGCCCACCAATTCCTACTGAAACTGCTCCAGTTGCCATGCTTGCTAAAGCCAGGTCTGCAAGCGCTGGTGGATGATTAGGATTTGCATAGCGATATTGGCTAATGAGCCTTTGGGTGTTGCTGAAGACACCAAATACCACTGAATTGTAGACAGCAATGCTAACTAGTGGGAAAGACATTCCTTTGAAGAACCCAGCAATCTACAGATGAGATAGAATAAAAATGGGTTGGAGTATCCCTTTAAAATGGTAATATAATCAAACACTGTGACCGTTTTCTTTTCATATTTTAATCTTATGTTTTCGGGTACATTTATGTTCAGTATACTACATTTCTCACACACATTTATTAGAAAACATTTTTCTCCCAGTCCTTGAATGAAAAAAGTTTGCCTCTTTAAGGTTATAGTAATAATAAATTAGCAAAATTGAAGGAAGGCAGTCATTGGTTGGGGCACATACTTTGTTTAAAACCTGGTAATTCATTCACCAGGTAATTGCGACTAGAATAATTGTTAATGGTGAAAGTTAAATGGTTCTTGCAGGTGCATCTCATTGGAGAAAGGATTTACTTCAGAAAATGAGACTATAAGGAGATTTTAAGAATGTATAAATGTTAAGCTATCCCCATAGAGCACCATAGCTCTGTAAGCATGTGCCATGACAACTATGGGGGCTATTCTTCTGTACTTAAGCACACACACTCTCTTGACTTCCTTTTTCCTTCCATGGCTTCCCTTTTTTTCTAAACAGATAGATGCTCTGGTGGTTGGGAAGGGAAGAAAGGCTGCGCTCTAAACATTTGGTATTGTCAGAATGGCCTTTGACAACTACAAAATGTATCATAAATGGAAGTCTTATGGATTCTGAGAAACATCTGATGTTCCTATCACAAAATGTATCAGATTTTTTTTACTTCCCATTGCATTACATGCATGCATACAGAATGCCCCTGGGTGTCCTTCTACACTTCCATATTATATCTAGATCATCTGATTTGAATTGGATTATATGACGGTGTGGACTCTTATAATCCAGTTCAAAGCAAATAATGTGGATTGTCTGAATATACAGGGCAATTTTTATTCTAATAGGCATTCAAGCCTGCCTAAAACCAGCATATTACATTGGTAGCATTTTACTGCAAGGAAATCCATACATTTCAGAATTGTAATGCTTGATTCTATGTTTTGAAAATGGAGCCCCCGGTGGCGCAGTAGGTTAAACCGCTGAGCTGCTGAACTTGTTGACCGAAAGGTCGCAGGTTCAAATCTGGGGAGTGGTGTGAGCTCCTGCTGTTAGCCCTAGCTTCTGCCTACCTAGCAGTTTGAAAGCATGCAAATGTAAGTAGATCAATAGGTACCACTCTGGCGGGAAGGTAACAGCGCTCTATGCAGTCGTGTCGGCCACATGATCTTGGAGGGGTCTTACGGATGCCAGCTCTTCGGCATAGAAATGGAGATAAGCACCAACCTCCAGAGACTGACATGACTTGACTTAATGTCAGGGAAAACCTTTACCTTCACTATGTTTTGAAAAATCTTGTTCCAAAATCCCAGATATGAAGATTCCTGGAATTGCCAAATGGTTTGTAACTTCTGTGTTTAAGGCAATATGATGTAATTGATAAAGTATAAAATTGGAACTGAGAAAAACCAGGTCTACTACTGCTCCGTTTTACTGAGTATTTTATTTAAACTAGAAGGGGTTTATATGCTCTGTGTGTGTGTGTTGTAAATTGACATTGTTATATGTATTTTACTGTACCTTGTGTAATTTGTTGCACTACTACGTGCTTTTGTAAGCCGCCCCGAGTAACATTTAAGAGATGGTAGCAGGATGTAAACAAAGCATTATTATTGTTATCGTTATTATAAAATATTAACTCAACCATAAAGCTATTGATTTATGGTTTTTTGAGGATTCAAATAAGATTATTCTTTCAATCAGAGGTGTATTTTCTTGAATGCATAAAACATCTTGTGCCAAGGCATAAACCAACTTGCAATTGCAAACATTTCCAAAACCAGCACATACCTGATACTGTTTGTTGATGTATACAACTCAAATATCTTTTTTTTAAGAAAAAGGATGAAATAGGAACCCTTCCACACAGTTGTATAAAATCCACATTGAAGTGGATTATATGGCAGTGTGGACTCCGATAACACAGTTCAAAGCCGATATTGTGGATTCTATACCTTGATGTTTTGGGTTATATGGCTGTGTGAAAGGGCCCTAGAAGTGTTCATACAAACTTTGCTAGTTTAAAGGAATCCCACGTCCAATTCAAAACTACTTGATTGTTAATGGCAAAACTACAAAAGCTAGCTAATCAGTGCTCATATTTAAATCTTTCTTTTTTCTGTCTCGGTTTTTTGTCAGACAAAATAATGTACTTACAGATTCATTTTTGTACACAGTGAGGACGCAGTTAAAAGTGGTGCCATAGCCTTGTCCAGCTTGTAAACGAGTCTGCAGAAAAACGCAATTATGAAATGTAATTAAAACTGTATGTTTCCATTTGAACAAGAGCCCATGCTTTACAAACAATGAATACTTCATTTTTATTATAATTCTTGCTTTGTTGTTTAAAAAATGTTCAAGGCAAGAGGACAAAAGAAATATTGTACATTCTTTTCTGTGTTCACATTGCCAGAAACAGATCTGAACCACACTACGGTTTTGAAAACTTTCTAAAACATAAAACATCAACATGTTTTACATATAGCAAATAAGATAATTCTGCAGGATGATGGGTTAGACCAGTAGCTCATGATTTATCATTGGTAGCTCCCAGATTCTCTTTTGAAATCCCATGAACTAAATCCAAAGTAATTATGTCAAGATTTAGAAAATGAGCAGAATTTTTCCCTTTCTTCTAAATTAATCTCATTGAGTACAATGGTGCTGATTTTAAAATTTGCACATAGTGGTTTAAAGAATGTTATTTTTTTGTTATTTAAACTTTCAACATTATAAATTATTTAGTTGCTTTTTAAATACCTTTATACGTTGATTTTGTAGAGCTTTGAATTTGTATTGGTTTTTTAAAAAGTATAACTGGGCTCCCATTGTTAGGAGAAAGAGGAAATAGAAATAAGCAAATCAAACATTGTCTTGATGTAATCTAGGTTTTTACTAATAAGCCACATTGACCAAGAGCCAAAAAAAAAACTCTTTGCAGAAGCCAGAGACATTGTCAGGGAGGAAAGTGAAAAGGCATTACCTGTAGCCAAAAATCCCCAAAAGTGTCAATAGATGACAGATGAAAATAAAAAGTATAAGATGATAAAAAGTAAATTCAGAACCTGGACTGCAACTGTTCAATAACTTGTGCACAGGGACAAAGTGAACTACAATAATAAAGCAGAAAAATTAAAGAAGACAACAAAAACCAGAGAGATCAAACAGAAATTTAAACCGAGAGTGAGTTGCTATACAAAAATCAGCAGAACACTGTACATGACAAAATACACAGAAGAAATAATGGAAAAATACACTGGTCAAACTGAATAAAGGAGATGAAAAAATGACCATTTTAGAAAATGAGAGAGAACTGCACTCAGGGCACTTGTGAAAAATAAAACACCAGGAACAAATGCTGTACCAACAGAGCTGTTACAAACAATTAAAATTAAAATATGGAAAGCAAAAGAATGGCTCACAGATTGAAAATGCTCAATATACATTCAAATCGTCAAAAAGGGGAGCACCAGGGATTGCAGTAACCATAGGATCATTACATTAATCTGCCATTTACATGCTAGCAAAGTGATGTTGAAAATTCTACAGCATTTTTCTTTATCAGGTCATTTCTTTAAATGACCTGCCCGGGTCATTTGAGAAGTGCAGCAGGATGTAGAGTGGGTCATGGGAGCTCTGTGTGCCAAGTTTAGTCTTGATCCATCATTATTGGGAGTTGCAGTGGTATCATGAAATTACTGAAGGTAGTGCAAGTCCCATCATCTCTGTGTGTCCCGTCCCCCCAAAGTGTAGTAGGATGTAGATTGGGTCATGGGGGCTCTGTGTGCTAAGTTTGGTCTGTATTGGTGAATGGATGAGGGATGCATTGTTTTTCGGAAGTGAGTGAAGGTACTTCAAGTCCCATCATCCGTGGTCTGTCTCACAGTAAACTGCACCAGGCTGTAGAGTGGGTCATGAGGGCTCTGTGTGCCAGATTTGGTGTTGATCAGTCATTGGTTTGGTTTGTAGCAGGATTGGGAAGTGAGGGAAGGTACTGCAAGTCCCATCATCCATGTTCTGTCCCCCTCCAAACTTCAGTAAGATGTAGAGTGGGTCACTGGGGCTCTGTGTGCCAAGTGTGGACTTTCTCGGTGTTTGTTGGGGGCCACAGTGGTCTGTGGGAACAGAGGGGTGTAAAAGTACTACAAATCCCATCATCCATTGTCAGTCCTCCCCCAAACCTCACCAGAACGTGAAGGCAGTCATGGGGGTTATGTATGGCAAGTTTGGTCTCGATCAGTGATTGGATGAGGGTTGCAGCGGACTTTGGAAGTGAGTAGAGGCACTTCAAGTCCCATCATCCATGGCCCATCCTCCTCCGAACTGCACCAGGACATAGAGTGGGTCATGGGGGCTGTGTGTGCTGAGTGTGGTCTGTATTGGTCCTTTTTGGTGGCCTCAGTGGTCTGTGGGAACCAAAGTGTTTGAAAGTACTACAAATCCCATAATACGTGGGTCATGTCATAGGGGAGGTTATGTGTACCAAGTTTGGTGCAGGTCCATCACCCGCGCTGGTCGCTGTGGCCTGTGAAAGTGGCTGCCACATATCCGCCCTGGCCTGTGAAAGTGGCTGCCACATATCCGCCCTGGCCTGTGAAAGTATACCGTGTAAAACAGAAAGGAGTAAAAAAATGGAAAAGGCCTGTATGGAATGGATTCTGGGTTGCTGGCTTTTTTCCCCTCAGTGGGAAGAAATCCTGTTGTTTGAATGTAGAGGCCTGGACTCTGGGTTGCTGGCTTTTTTCCCCTCAGTGGGAAGAAATCCTGTTGTTTGAATGTAAAGGCCTGGATTCTGGGTTGCTGGCTTTTTTCCCCTCAGTGGGAAGAAATCCTGTTGTTTTAATGTAAAGGCCTGGATTCTGGGTTGCTGGCTTTTTTCCCCCTCAGTGGGAAGAAATCCTGTTGTTTGAATGTAGAGGCCTGGATTCTGGGTTGCTGGCTTTTTCCCCCTCAGTGGGAAGAAATCCTGTTGTTTGAATGTAGAGGCCTGGACTCTGGGTTGCTGGCTTTTTCCCCCTCAGTGGGAAGAAATCCTGTTGTTTGAATGTAGAGGCCTGGACTCTGGGTTGCTGGCTTTTTCCCCCTCGTGGGAAGAAATCCTGTTGTTTGAATGTAGAGGCCTGGACTCTGGGTTGCTGGCTTTTCCCCCCTCAGTGGGAAGAAATCCTGTTGTTTAAATGTAGAGGCCTGATTCTGGGTTGCTGGCTTTTTTCCCCTCAGTGGGAAGAAATCCTGTTGTTTGAATGTAGAGGCCTGGATTCTGGGTTGCTGGCTTTTCCCCCCTCAGTGGGAAGAAATCCTGTTGTTTGAATGTAGAGGCCTGGACTCTGGGTTGCTGGCTTTTTCCCCTCAGTGGGAAGAAATCCTGTTGTTTGAATGTAAAGGCCTGATTCTGGGTTGCTGGCTTTTTCCCCTCAGTGGGAAGAAATCCTGTTGTTTGAATGTAGAGGCCTGGATTCTGGGTTGCTGGCTTTTTCCCCTCAGTGGGAAGAAATCCTGTTGTTTGAATGTAGAGGCCTGGACTCTGGGTTGCTGGCTTTTTCCCCTCAGTGGGAAGAAATCCTGTTGTTTGAATGTAGAGGCCTGGACTCTGGGTTGCTGGCTTTTCCCTCAGTGGGAAGAAATCCTGTTGTTTGAATGTAGAGGCCTGGACTCTGGGTTGCTGGCTTTTTTTCCTCAGTGGGAAGAAATCCTGTTGTTTAAATGTAGAGGCCTGGATTCTGGGTTGCTGGCTAATCAGCGGCTATCAATGCCCTCTGTCTGGTGCCTTAGAATTTTGGAGTGGCGAGGCTGTCCAATCAAAGGACTTTATGCAAATAGCTGCCACATATCCGCCCTTCCGCCCTTCCGCCCTCCGCATACACACACACATACACACATACAAACATTCCGTTTTATAAAGGTATACAGATACAGATGGAGCAAGAAATGCCAGGTGTCCAAGCTGGGTTCAGAAAAGGAAGAGCCACTAGGAATCATATTGCAGACATACATATAGATTCTGTAAAATATGGATTACTCTTAAAGAAATATATGTGCCACAATACTTGATTGTTCTGATGCATAACCTATAGCACAAGAGTCTACAGTCAGAACAGAATAAAAAGAAACATAACTTCCAATTGGCAAAAGGATCAGATAAGGCTGCACGTTACCAGCCTATTTGTTTAAGTTGTATGCAGAACATATAATATGTAAAGCAGGATTAGACTTGGAGGAAGGAGCTGTGAACATTGGAAAAGGGAATATCGACAATTTAAAATATGCAAATGACAAACACTACACTACACAAGTCGATAGATCTGTTGTCCTTCCAGTTCTCCTGTATGCCCGTGAAACATGGACCGTCTACAAACATCAGTCTTGACTTCTGGAAAGATTTAATCAGCATTTCATCTGAAAAATCCTGCAAATCTCTTGGGAAGAAAAGTGGACAAACATCAGCATTCTGGAAAAATCAAAAGACCACCAGCACTGAAGCAATAATTCTCCACCATTAACTTTGCTGCACTGGCTACGTTATCTGAACACCCGATTACTGTATCCCAAAGCAGTTACTTTACTCTCAGCTCAGTAATGGAAATGGCATGTTGATGGACAGCAAAAGAGATTTAAAGATATGCTTAAAGCGAACCTAAAAAATATGAAATAAACACTGAGAACTGGGAAGCCCTGGCCCTAGAGTGTTCTAACTGGAGGTCAGCTGTTGCCAACAGTGCTATGGATTTTGAAAAGGCATGAATAGAGGGAGAAAGGGAGAAACATGCCAAGAGAAAGGTGCATCAAGCAAGCCCCTGTCGGGACCATCTTCCATCTGGAAATATATGTCCCCATTTTAATAGTCCATGCCAATTCAGAATACAGTCACTTGGAGACCCATTACTACAGTCACTTAGAGACCCATTGCCAAGACTCTACCCTTGGAAGACTATCATACCTGGCCATGAATGATTGCCTATGATGAGGTAAAGGTAAAGGTTTCCCCTTGACATTAAGTCTAGTCAAGTCTGACTGTGGGGGAGGGGTCTTCATCTCCATTTGTAAGCCAAAGAGCTGGCATTGTAAATGCCTCCTGGGTCATGTGGCTAGCATAATTACATTGAACACCGTTACCTTCCCGACAAAGTGGTACCTATTGATCTACCTACATTTGCATCTTTTCAAACTGCTAGGTTGGTGGAAGCAAGGACTAGCAACAGGAGCTTACCCTGTTCTACAGATTTGAACCACTGACCTTCTGGTCAGCAAGTTTTGCAACTTAGTGGTTTAACCCGCTGCACTACCATGACCCCTACATGAGGAATAATGAGGAATAGAAAATCTCAAAAATTTGGGATAATCATTGAAGAAAGTCAAGGAAGAAGGGACAAAAGCAAGTTGACAGTTAAACATTAGTGACTTCAGCTAATTTACATAACTTTAAAACAGACAATGAAGAGATTAATTTGTTCAAGATTTCCCATGTCTTGGTTCAATCATTCATTAGAATGGCGTCAAGAAATCAGAAGAAGACTCAGACTAGACTAGGGCTGGAATGGTAATTATGAAGGAATGTCCTGAAGTCTCAACACATATCATTCAATACTAACTTTAGAATTGTCAACACCATCTAATTTCCAAATTCTATTATTTAGAACAGTGGAAGATGGACAATGAAGACAGCAGAAAGCAAGAAAATAAAGTATTTTGAAAGAGAAGAGTTCTATGGTTATTGTGGATTGCTTAAAGGACAAACATGTGACTCCTTGAGCAAATAAAGCCTGAACCTGCCCTAGAAGACAAGATGACTAAACTGAGATTCTCATAGTTTGGACATATAACGAGAAGACATGACTCACTGGAAATGACAACATTGAATGGTAAGGTGGAAGGCAATAGGAAAGGAGAAAGACCACATTACAAGTGGATAGAGTCACTCAAGGAAGCCACAGTCGAGCAGGGTTGTTGACAATAGGGGGATTTGGATGTCTTTCACTCATAGGATCACTATAAGTCAAATTTGAATTGATGGCAATTAACCACAATAACTTTAGGAAGAGATAAAATGGGACTCACAGTTCTCCATACTGCCACCATACTTATAAGACTTAAGCAGACCTACTACCAAATATCTGTTTAGGCAATTCCTGAATTACAGCCGTACTAATTCTGTTACTGTAGAAGCCAGTCAGTTTTACAGGATTTGAGGAATCAAAATATTTATTTCTGTTTACCATTTTACACTAGTAGCTAATTATATTAGCTATTTCAGGGCTGTCCAACTGCCGGCCCTGCAGGTGTTTTGGACTTCAACTCCCAGAAATCCTAACAGCTGGTAAACTGGCTAGGATTTCTGGGAGTTGAAGTCCAAAACACCTGCAGGGCCGGCAGTTGGACAGCCCTGAGCTATTTACTTCAACAGAAATGTATTTACTTTTGTTGTAATGTAAACAAATGAGAGTCTGAGTGGAAACCTATGCAAATACTATACATGGATTTCATATATCATTGCATCATCTTCAGAAATGTCATCTTCACTCTAGTCTACATTCCCTCATGTTTACCTCAAACAAATAATAATTATTATACATTAGCATAACTTCAATGTACTCAAGCCATCAGTAGTGTCAGAAATTACCATTTTACCTCTGTGTCAATCTTTGCCTCCAGCCTTCATGTAACCAGTCATTCAGCAAATTACTTTATGAGTTGTTGGAAGGTCAGGATAAATATCACATAGTTTTTTCAAGATGAATCATGTATATCGATGCTAAGTGTTATGTGAAAGCCTATGGTTAAACATCCACAGATGTAAACCATAACAGTAATCTAGTTCAGCTACATTAAAATCCAGGAGATGTTTGCGTCACTTTTCAAATACCTCTTGCTCACTGACCATCATATTACTGTTTCACTCACCGAAATCAGCACTGACAGAACTCTTGCTGGGCTCAAAGTTTGCAAAGTGACTGAAGTACACAATTTAAGCATGGCTTACATGGTTTACTTGTTGGTTTGAAAAAACTGCTGTACTGGAACAGAATTCACCAACAATACGATCAGCTATTCAGCACTGTTCCCCCATTCTTACTCCCTTATTCCTCAGGATGCGCTTTTACTATGTTCATCAGTAAGTACTGAATAACTGTATGACTCCACTTCTTAATGCACTGCTTGAGACCTTTCCCCCTTCCCCCTACTGATTTGGACATGTAACAAAGCTGCCTGGTTGCTATTCCCCCGCAGTCTCCAGGTCCAAGGGCAAAGAAAGTGCCAGCTTGACAGTTGTCTTTTAAGTACTGAAAGATGTGTCGCCCGTTTCTTGGCAGTGCTCAGGCAAATGTAGAAAACGTAGCAAAAATGTTCCCAGAAGATCCATTGTTGCCTCATAGCACGCACCACCAGCAATGACAGTAAAACTATCCATTTGCCAGAACTGGGAGGCACATATTCTTTTGGTGCTTCCAGAGAAATTCACGGACAGCACAGAAAATTCTAAATACACAAATGCGATTAGTACTCTGGCACCGTTATACAGGAAGAAGATGCATTCAACCAAACACTGTACTTGGGTGTTTCTTTTAACTTTAAGATCACTAGGTACCCACGGCCACATCCCAGTTCATGGGAACCCAGAAAGTGTTATACTGGATCAATCTTCTGCCATATCCTGCCTCTGACAATAGGCAACAGTCTATGCACTGCAAAATACACAATGCCAAAAATAAGAACTTCTTTCATGGAGCACAAATGTATTAGTTTGATATCCCATTGACTGCAGTGGCTGTATTCAATGAATCCTGAGATTTGTAGTTTAGTGAGGCACTAGAGCTCTCAGGCAGAGAATTCAGAATACATCACAAAACCATGAAATCCAAGGACCCAGTGTAGTGGTTTAATTGGACTATGGACCTCATCACTTTGATGGGGTCCAGCATTCTGATTCACCAGCCCCCATGGTGAATTGGGGATAGTAGGGCAATCCTGGTGCCCTGTGCCCCACCTCAAAGGGAAAGGCAAACACCATCTTAACAAGTTCTGCTAAGAAAACACTGATATGGTCATCATAACCTAGAAATGAATTGAAGGCACACAGTCATTACAACTGTTCTTTACAACAGGCACTAATACTTATTTCTCCTTATAGCAGGTCTCTTGTATCATGTATTACTTCTTACATGTCTCTTTCCTGCATATGCTTAAAAATGATAAAGGGCAAAGTTGGTACCTACAATAGCAAAATGGAGCAGACTGTGTAAAGTCCGTTGATTATACTCAACTGCTGTTTTTATAACCCTCAGGAGATATTGGGAGATGAGTGACAAATGCTACAAAAACCTTCCATACAATTTATTAATAGGTAGTCTCAAAATCCCTTCCAAGTAATTCTAAATTACAGATAGTATAAAACTATAACTTCCCTGCTCCCTTAATTGTAAAGTTGTGATGACTCTCCTGTTAGGCCAGTTGTGAGCAAAGTATGGTCCCTCAGATGTCATCAGACTGTAACACCCAAGCATTTATCATTTTGGGCTGTGTTAGCTGGGGCTGGTAGCAATATTTCAAGGGCTACTTTTGCAAAAACCTATGATATGCCAAAGATTAATCTCATGGATATTTAAAGGTCCACTTAAATATCACTAGAATAAGACTGAATTTTTTCTGAGCTCCATCAGAAAAGTATGCAAAATATATTTCACTATAACTAGTCCAATGGAGTGCTATAGAAACAAACGGTGTTATTAATATTTGTATATATTGAATCAAAATTCTTATATATATTATTTACCTTTACTGTATCCAGAGGATGTCCCACAATTACAGCTGCAGCTCCTGAAGATTAAAATAATATCACTGCATAAAAGCAAAAAAATCCAAAATAAAATATTTTGTTCCTAATTTCATGGGAAATCTGCCATCTCAGCTAACCACATCTCTGGCAAAATGAAGGAAATAGTGTGGCTCAGGTTCCTTCCACACAGTGGAATAAAATCCCACATTATCTGCTTTGAACTGGAATCTGTGGCAGTGTGGGCACAGATAACCCAGTTCAAAACCCACAAATTCCCCACAAAGAAGGGGTTCGTGTTGTAGAAACTCATTGTCTCAAGGTTTTTTCTTCTTCCAGAAGAAAAAACAAATAATATTGAGCTCCTGAGTGGGTTTTATCTCAGATTCCCTCCCAAACACTAAATTCTAGTGTGAAGATAATTATAATCTCTGAGATGGAGAGAAGCACCTCGCAGATAGTGACAGGTAGAGTCCACTCATACACACTGATGTTCACTTTATGTCACTTTTGCAATTACTGCAAAAAATCATAAGAGGAGATTTAGGGTATAGATAATCAGAAGGTGAAGTCAGTTGGTTCTTTGTAGTCAGTCTTTATTAGCAATAAGTAAAAGCTGTTCTCAAAGTGTGCCTTGGAAAACCCTTGGGGCTCTGTGCTTTCCTCCTCCTCCTCCAAGGTTTCCCTCTTCTTTCCTGCTTCTCCCCTTTCTCACCACCAAAAGCCTTTTCTCCCACCTCCCTTGCTGCCAAAAGCCTTTCCTCCACCTCCCTCACTGCCAAAAGCATTTTCTCCTGCCTCCCTCACCACCAAAAGCCTTTTTTCCTTGCCTCCTCATTGCCCAGATTCTTTCCTCTTTGCAATGCTTGCTTCCCAAACCCTATTTCCCCTCCCACTGCCCAGGAGGTGCTTTGATTGTGCTTGTTCTGCATGGTAGAACTGGATGGCCCCTGGGGTTTCTGCTATTATTATTATTATTATTACAACAAAGGCTGGATGGCCATCTGTTGGGGTGCTTTGTGCTTTTACTGCATGACAGAAGGGGGTTGGACTGGATGGCCCATGAGGTTGCTCCTATTCCTGTTGTTGTTATTGTTATTACTATTACTACTACCAAAAAGGGTGGATGGTCATCTGTTGGGTGTGTGTTGATTGTGCTTTTCCTGCATAGCAGAAGGGTTTTTTTAGTTAGTTCACAAAAAATATTATTATTAGTAGTAGTATTAGTATTATTAACATCATCTTTATGCCCTGCCTTTCTCCCTTTGGGGACTCAAGGCAGCTAACACTCCACATTAGACAAGTTTAAAAGTTAGAGTACAAAAGTTAGAAAGCAATTAAATACTAACAGTATGTTAAAACAAAATTAAAATACAGTAAATACACTAAAATGGCCTTTCCCCCCAATCCCACCCAGACCTATTTTTTAAAAGCCTGTCTGAATAAAAAGGTTTTAGTCTGCCACTGGAAGGGCAGCAGAGAGAGGCTATTCTGGCTTCCCTGGGAAGAAGGGAGTTCCAGAGTTCAGGGTCAGCCATGGAAAAGGAAGGCACACTTTCTCATTCACACCAACTGAGTTTGAGATTGAGTGTCTCTCCTGAAGGTCCCATGGCCCGGGCAGGTTTATACAAAGGGATGCGGTCAGCTAACAAACACTCTCCATTCATCTGTCACTGGCCCGCAATGTATCAAAAAGTTTGCCCATGCTTGTGAGAGTCATTTATTGCTCGTGGAGTCATTTATTGGGACTCCATGAGCAACTTTTGCTTCAAAAAAGTCTCAGTGGCTGAAAACATATGAGAACCCCTAAGTTAAAGTGAAGGAAGCATTTGATTTTGGGTATTCCCCACCCCCACCCCCCCGTTCTTCATTTTTTAATCTGAAATTTCTCAGTTATTATTTTATAAATTAAAAAATGATGGCTTATTTTTTATATTTCTCCCTTTTCTGTATAAGTTGGCAGATATGTTAATTGATTCATTTAGAAACATTGAGGACAATCCATTAGTGTTCCATTAGAATTCATAATGAAATCTCATCTCCCATTTTTATTTATTTTTAATTTTCCCTTGAACTATTGGATACCTATAAATGATTCGGCCTATATATCTTATAAACTTTTAATATGATTTACAGTTTTAAACCAAAATAATTATTGTATTTATTCTAACAGTCATAATTTTATCTACTCTTGAAACAACTATTTTAATTAGATCTGGGTCAATAATTTTTTTCACCCCAAAGATAGAAATAAAAATTAATTGTGCAATATGTGATTCCTGAGTGGTTGAAGGGTGTGTCTGCACTGTAGAATTAACTGCCATGTGGAATCATGAGAGTTGCAGTTTAGTAAGGTACCAGCAGTCTGGCAGAGATGGCTAAAGTTGACATAAAACTACAACTCCCATGAGTCTATAGCAGTGACCCACAACAGTTAAACTGCATTAATTCCACAATATAAATGCACCCTGAGGTGTTTTGTTAGAAATTCTCAGAAAACGCATGATTATTTCTGGAAAACGTACTGAAAAGATTTGTGAAAATTGAGCTCAATCACTGTATAATGTAGTATAATTCCACCATAAGTCAGAAGGTCGTTTGAGACATACACAAAAATCAGCAGGTAGAAAAAGAAAAGAAGCAAATATTCCTATCCTGTTTTCCATTTGTGAGAAGTGAGAGCACCCTGCTCCGTGACCAAATTTGACAGGATGAACTGTCTGAACATTCGCAAGATGGTAAAATCAATGAAGAGCGCTGGCAGTGATCCATAGTTCCTTATCAGGCTCTCTTTCATGAAGGGAGTGGCTGGATTGTGCATTTTGACTGGCCAGTGTAATGTTCCAGCTGTCTAAACATCTGGTTTTGTCTCCATAATGAAAGTTTCTGGGGAGTTCTTTAAAAACTAAATCACAATATGGAGACATGGGGAAAATTGTAGAATAATACGAGCAATTTTAGTTAATACATTTCCCTGCCTGAACTAACTGTTCCCTGGACTACAGTTTCTATTATATCCACAAGGCTCTATACCCATAGCAAGGAGATCCAATGCTATGCAGTCGTGATTACGGCTTAATTTTGAATAAACTATTTCCATATTACACACATGACACATACACAGGGTTGAGAAATTGATATGATGTCCTGTGTGCTGTCAGTTAGGACACTCTACCTGTATTCCACTCTACATGTATCCCTTTTGTAAGTATTCTTCTGCTTTCCTTGCAACCTACCCAGCAAGGGTTACTTACCTCCTACCCATCCAGCTACAAAATCATCCAACTGAAGGCTGCTCATATTATTGTGATTGCTATTGTTATTTCAAGCAGTTCTTTATTCTTGGGCAGCTTGCAGATCACATTCAGCTCCTTCAGCACCAAGCAAAGCAACACAAGAGAATCTGAATATGTCTCTTTCACTCTGTTTTTTCCACATCCCACAGTGTCCCAGAGTGACTGCAGAGTAGTAGTTTGCTTCTTTGACAACTTTCAAAAGCTTCAAAACTGAAACAGCTCTTGCACCTTCTCTCTTTCAAAAGTGCCTTCAAAACTCATAATGACATCATGCTCACAGAGCTTAAAGGAACAGTGCAACGAGAACCCAAAGGTGCTGGCATAGTCCTGGTATGTTACAAATTAATACAAATAGCTAATTTAATCTTTTTGAATAACAGCTTCCTCTCTTTCTCTCTCCCTCCCTCCCTCCCTCCCTCCCCCCACCTCTCTCTCTCTCTCTCTCTCTCTCTCTCTCTCTGTGCAGGAAGGGAGGTTGATAGGTGATCAAAGTGCAGTGTCTGTGTGTGTTTGGTCAGCAACTAAAAAGTAAAAATGTATGTATAGAAATAGATTTGACCTGATGAAAGTGCAAGCATCCTGTACAGTCATGAATTGGGGGGGGGGATTGCTTAGGGGTGGGAAAAACTAAATTTGTAGAGCAGTAGTCTCAGTTCTTCAGAATATTTATTCTTGGGATGAAGATTATTAAACTATGAGAAAATGTGAGAAATATTACTCTTAAAAGTGCTTTCTTTGCAGGTTGTCACTTTTCTGAAAGTGATTGTCTGGATAGAGTTGACAAGAAGAGATTTTTGGTTAAATAGTGACAAGGTGGATCCAAATTTATTTATTTATTTTATCTGCGATGTTTGTATACTGCTTGTCTCGACCCCAAAGGGGACTCAGGGCGGTTCATAGTGTCTCCTGGTCATTTCTATCTTATGGTGGCGCTGCCATATTTTTTCAGAGTGAGTTTATTGCTGCCTTCATCTGAGGCTGAGAGAATGTGATTTGCCCATGGTCAACCAGAGAGTTTCCATTGCTGAGCAGCGATTTGAATCCTGGTCTCCCAAAATCTAAGTCCAGCACTCAAATCAACACACCATTTTGACTCTTCACAAATGGATCTTAATAAAATTTAAGTTACGTTTGCCTTCATCTAGAATTAATGCATTGCATCATTAATAAGTGTGTTTCCTACTTAATTCTCAATTAAATAAAAGTCTGTATATACAGATAAAAAACAATCATGCAAAATTGTTACATTTTAGTTATTAAAATTTATAATTATGTATACAACTACTTACATTGTCGTCTTCTTCTATTATTTCAGTGGAATAAAGTAGAGATGTTGTGCCATAATTACCCTTCACCCTGACAGAGATCTTTTTCATTTTGTTGCAACAGCTCAACATGTATTTCCAGAAATACATGTTTTAAATCATGTATTTCTTTGCCCCCAAGATACCCCTGCTAGGTGAACTTTTGCATCCTGAATGATAGTATGTGACTTCCACTTTCACTTTTCAGTTGAAAAACAAACATTTTCTGATTTTGGGCAGGGGGCTTGGCAGTTTGTTAGGGGAGAGAGCCCAAATGATAATTTTTTCTTCAATAGGTTTATAATGGTTTGAGACATGCATTTTATTTTTGGAGGAATCTGGAGCCTTTGGATGTATTTTTTGAATACTTTGAGGCCAAAAATGGCCCTGTGTAGCCCAACCCTTGCACTAAGTAATTAATAATACATTAATTTAACATCCTATTTGAGTGCAGTATTATTCTTGCTTTTATGTGTCCCTTGGTTGCCGGGAGGAGGGGAGTGTGTGAATGGCCCTCCAGGAACTCATCAATTATCTGGAATTTTGGGTATGAGGGAGTTAGACTAAGCACCAAGATAGAATTGGTGCTAGTGGGGCATAGCTCATTTCTTACAACTAGGGGACATCTCCTGGAGTTCAGGTTCCACTCTTCAATTATGTCATTTAATTGCTTGTCCATTGTTTTTGAAGATAGTTTTGCTACTTATGGTTCATCTTGGTAATCTTCTGATCCAGGGCCGTAGCCAGGATTTTGGTTCGGGGCTGAGTTTGGTTCGGGGCTGAGACTGGGTGGAAGAGGGTTTACCCTAGCAAACCTTTTGTATTGTTATCCCAATAACCCCATGAAGGTGGGATATAATGAGCATGGTGATCAGATCGTGATATGAATAAACATAACAGTTTAAATAATGTACCAGTAAGGCCTTCTCGCGACCACCCTGAGAATTTCGGGGGGGGGGGGCTGAAGCCCCCTTAGCCCCCCTGGCTACATGCCTGTTCTGATCCAATACTGCTCTCAATTTCTTGGCTAGGGCAATTTCCTGGAGGTTCTGCGACATTCTATTCACCCACTCACAGTTTGCAGTATAATCAAACTGAAGGGCTCTTCCACACAGCCACACAATGTGACTGGAACTGGCATAAAAATGTCAGTGCAAGCAGCATGGTATCCACACTAAGATCCTTTGAATTTTTCCTAAATTATATTTCAGAGTCCTTCAAGAAATTTATATAAAAAGGATTAATGCTGAATGCTTACATTTCTAAATTATATCTGAATAGTTCCTAAAGTTTGCATTAATAGGATTAATACCAAAATAAGTCTTGGACAGTGTATGTGTACGTTCTGAATGTGAGATGGAGTTCCAGATCTCCAAAGGTTACAATCTGATTTGCTGCTGATCCCGAACCAGTAGAAATATACTGAGTTAAACATGCCTAGGAACACCAATTTAAATTTGCTGGCTCTTCACTCTTGTAAAAAATGGAGTAGAATTACATACACGGAGCAAAATAGTTGACTGGATGTACAGTCTGTATCTAAAATTAAAATGCAGGGGTTTGGTCTTTGCTGTCCAATGGCAGCACAGATGACATGCAGGAAATATCTGAGAGGGGGCAAAGTGTCAAGGGATAATACTCAGCAATGAGATTATTTTATTACAACAGAGAAACCGTTTTTCCTGCATCTTCTAGAAATAGCTGGTAGAGCAAGCTAAATGAGCTTATCATTTTTGGACCTTTTCTTCCTCATGTTCAAAAAGAAAAATTGCAAGTAAAAATGTTGCACATTTGTCTGGCAATAAATCTTACTGAGTTTGACAATGTTTCTCAACCTTCCTAATGCCATGACCCCTTAATACAGTTCCTCATGTTGTGCTGACCCCCAACCATACAATGATTTTTGTTGCTACTTCATAACTGTAATTTATACTTTTAACTGCATTCAGTTTCATGAGAACACCTCCTGTTTTGTGGAAATCTGAAAATAAAAACAAAACTCTGCTTCCTTGCAAGAAAGTGTAAATCTTCAACCCTTTGTATCTGTCTGTCACTTCACTTCAAAGATAACATTCAGGAAAAGAAATCTTACCTTTAACACTACAGGCTTGTGTTTGGTGCTTTTAATTTTTTACTTTTTATAAAAGATTAATATTAATACAATTACATGATGAAACTACGAGTAATTGAGCAGTGGTCAAGAACTTTTCTGGGATCCAAGGGTTTCTGCATGTGTTAATTTTTAAAAGTAGCCTCCAAAATGTAACTATCATTATGTGTTTTGAAGAATTTCTCAGCATTCTTACAATATTAATCTACACGCTTCTGATCTGTTATGTGTGTTGACTTGATCAGCCACTCAAACTGAATAACAAGAATGGAAAAACTGCTAGTGCACTGCCACCTGCTGATTGCAATAACCAATTATGTCTTGATTTCTTTCCCCTTTTATGAACACCAGCAATGTTTTGAAAGCTAAGATAGTGCCCATTCCAGTTGCCATTTTGATAGAGAAGTGGAAGCCAAAGAATGTTTCCACATATTTGTAGGACTTGAGTGCAATTTGGAGTAATTTTCACCCCAAAACTGCATTGCAAATCTTTTAGTTTAGAGCAGAGGTTCTCAAAGTGTGCTCCGTGGAGCCCTTGGGCATCATAAAGCATACTAAAGGGCTCTGTGGTTCCCCCTCCCCCTTCCATCTAAAGTTTACATAAGAACATAAGAAGAGCCATGCTGAATCGGACCTCAGCCCATCTAGTCCAGCATTCTGTATCACACAGTGGCCCACCAGTTGTACACGGGGATCTCGAGCAGAAGGGAGGGCAAAACCCTGACCTGTTCCCGACCCCCCACAACCAGTACCCAGGGAAATCCTGCCTACCTCAACCAACTCCGAGGTAGCACTTGAATGTCCCACTTTCCTACTCCTCCCCCACTTCCCTTGCTGCCAAAAGCCTTTTTCCTTGCCTCTCTTGCTTCCAAAACCCTATTTCCCTCACACCATTCAGGGATGCCTTTGTTTTTGTCCCTCTGCATGGCAGAAGGGGGTGGGGCTCAATGGTCCCTGGGGCGATGGTGATGATGATGATGATGATGATGATGATGATTAGATACATAACAAGATTAGTACACAGCAAACAAGATCATTATGATGGCTTTTGTATGTGATCACATGTTGGACACTTCCCAAGTGTCTAGGACAGTGCAATGTATCAGCAAATAATGTGTGCAGTTCTGAGTAGGGTGGTCTTTTGCAGCTGAAAGATGGTAATTTTGTCAACGCCGATTGTTTTTAAGTGCAGGCCAAAGTTGTTATCATCATTATCATCATTATTATTATTACAACAAAGCCTGGGTGGCCATCAGTTGGAGGTGCTGTGATTGTGCTTTTCCTGCATGACAGAAGGGGGTTGGAGTGGATGGCCCCTGGGGTCTTCCACTGAAATACTATTATGTTGGTTAAAATTATTATTCATTTTAAATATTGTATTTTTCTTTTCCTTTTTGCACTACAAATGAGATATGTGCAGTGTGCTTAAGAATGTGTTCATTTTCCCCCCAATTTGCTCACACAAACATTCTTCATCCAACTGCTGCTGGCCCGGCCCATGTGTCAAATTTTAAAATGCAATGTGTCAAAAAGTTTGCCCATGCCTGAAATACATTATATATAATATAATTAATATAATATAATACACTATATAAACATTGATTGGGACTCCACAAGAAACTTTTGCTTCAAAAAGGGCTCCGCAGCTGAAAAGGTTTGAGTATTCCTGGTTTACAGAATTCATTGAGGGGAGGGGCGTCATCAGCATATCCCCATTCCAGTTATAACAGGATGTTTGCTGAATAAGATGTCCAGGACCTTTTTATCATGACATAACATATCATAACAAACCATTTATTTATTTATTTATTTATTATTTATTCATTTAAAACTTTTATACCTCGACCTTCTTACCTCCGAAGAGGGACTCAGACCGGCAGACAGAAAGTATTCAATGCTAACATTTAGAATCTAAAACATCATATATTTACAATAAAACTATCAAATACAAATACAATAAATACATTTAAAAAGCCTTTCGCCAAAGTAAAATCGAGTCCAACTCAATCTGTATATTCGGTCCGTATCTAGTGGTTAGCGACTTTAGTCGATTCGCGATCTCCTCCTTCATTCTGCGAAGGCCTCATTGCACAGCCACGTTTTCACCCGCTTCCTAAAAGTCGGGAGGGAGGGGGCAGATCTGATTTCATTTGGGAGGGAATTCCACAGCTGGGGGGCCATCACAGAAAAGGCCCTGCCCCTCGTCCCCACCAGATGCACCTGTTGTCACGATGCAGGGTCTCGGCCCGGCCCCTTAATCACACACACAGAGACGGTAATCAGCTAACTATTTATTGAATAATAAAAAACAGGTGAAAAGGGTAATTGTCCATAAAAAGTATCAAAGATAAAGAGTCTTAAGTAAATCCAAAGGCAAAGGCTTGGTAAGGCTCCGCAAAACAAAGCGGATCAAAAACAGACTTGGTCCGTGGCAAGGCAAACAAGGCAAGGTTCATGAAAGTAAACCCAAGAAACTTCTTGGCATGGCACGAGCCCAATCCTGGCTCTGTGGATCTTCGCTCGCTTCACTCCCTTCAGAACAGAAGTGGCCGAGTGTCGCACCCCAAGGGCTTCAGACCGCATCTTTCCTTGGGTCTACATTTTGCCCGCCTGACTCTGAGAAGCTTTTCAGC
The DNA here is from genome assembly GCA_030556195.1 of Anolis apletophallus. Taxonomy (NCBI): domain Eukaryota; kingdom Metazoa; phylum Chordata; class Lepidosauria; order Squamata; family Anolidae; genus Anolis; species Anolis apletophallus. Next base: position 78,256,342 of record JARBWK010000001.1, read on the forward strand.
ACAGCTGTGTTAACTCCCAGCCCCTGTTAGGGGCCTCTTTACTGCTCTCCTGTACTGTCCGAGGGAGATGCCATGCTGAAGGCATGTCAAGGCCAAACGAAGCCCACCAAGCTGATAGCAGAAGCGGGTACTCGGAGCAGTAAGCGCTACTCCCCAGTCCAGGTGGTTCACACTAATGAGGGCCTGCATTCTTCAGGACTGAGGTTCTCAAAACAACCCAGGACTCATCCATCATCCAGTTTGATGTTCGACACACTGGGCCCTGCTGACAGAAATCCTATAAAAGCTGTGAGATCCTGCTTAGCAGTATCTCGTACCAACGACTGCTATTGCCATGATGTCAAAGTGAACCAGGCCTTTCGGCCAGCTACTAAGATCCAGCCAGCCAGCCTTCCTCGGCTGCCTCGTTCCAGCATCTAGCCTTGTTCCTGTTCATCGTCGAGTCCTGCAGGAAGATGCTTTGCTTTGCATTGACTTTGCCTGCAGTACCTAAAGCCGCCAACCTTCTTGCGCCAGTTGGGGGCTCAGAGACTATCTATCGCATCCCGCATTCGTTCCTGAATTTCCTCCGCTTGAGATCCTACCATTGCGGATACTCAAGCCCTACTGACTCCAGTGTCTGCTGCTATCCGGAGGCTGCATACTAAAGGCCTCCTGGACTTATTATCCACTTTGCTACTTTATAATCAATAAAGCTTGTTGTACCTCAGCTGCCTTGTTTGTTGTCCAGGGGGGTCAAGTGCCAAGAAGCCTCAGAAGGCGACACCGAGCTACTGAGGATCCTTTCCCACGGATCCTATACTTAATTACCTTGGCGAGGCCCCCGATGCTCTAGGCTGCGGCGCCAATCTGTGCTACGGGATCTAGCGCTTCTCTGACGCTCTAGGCCAATCTCTCCTGCTGGACTCAATGCTCCATCTCCTATCAAAGCTCCGTCCTTGCCTCCCAGCACCTGGGTCACTATCTTCGTGAGAGCCGAACTCCCTTTCGGCTTCCATGGGCTCATCCTCCACTGTTTCCCTGATCCTTTCCTGTGACCCGAAACCACCTGGTTTCTCATACTGATCTGAGTCAGCACTCTCAGGGTCAGTCTGACTTTCCCAGCTATCATAGCCGTCAGGCCATTCATCATCCCAGGCCAAGCTCTCTGTGGGAGAGGAAGGCCCAGCTACCTCGTCATCCCCTTCCTCCATGTTCTCATCAGCTGCAACTGTCCCTAATGCAAGTGGGACCCCCCGGTGCTGCTCCCTGCCCCCCAGGCACGAAAGGGAACTGGGTTGCTACACCTGTGAAGGTGGTGGGACTGAGAGCAGGGCCTCTCCAAACTATCTTAACACTCTTGATGGTTCATAGGGGAGAATACGTTCGGACAGGTAAACTGGGCCAGAATTGTATAGGGTTTTGTAGGTCAACACCATAACACCATAACACTCAAAATAGATGTGTGGGACTCAGATTCTTCTCTCAATTTAACTGCTATCATTTCCTGGCAAAGTACAAGTAATTGTGGGTTTTCTCTTCCCTACCTAATTTTGATATAACAGAAACCGGGGAGACCTCAGGCATCACTTTTGCTCGGGTCTACATTTAGCCAATATGACTATGGGGCAATCTCCAAGCCAGCTTGTTTTCATCTAGGCCCCATCTGGGCCTCTCTGCCTTCCTGTGAGTAGCTGGTACGGAATGCCTAGCTAGCTATGTTCAAGGTTACCTAAACTAAGCCTCCCTTATTGCAAGGCGCCTCGGAGAGGCCCATAAAGAACTCCCTGTGAAACATCTGCGCCCGTTAATTGGCAGCGCATTCCAATGGACCTTAGGTAACAAAAACATATAGCTTCTCACCAATCACTCAGCTTGATGTTCGACGCACCGGAACTGGTCAGCGAACCCTATATCTGTGGTCGGGATACAATGGGATCCATCTCGGATCAACGTCGATGCTAGGAAGATGTTCCTTTGAAGCACCGGCTGTTACCGGCCTACCTTAAGCTGTACCAGCCCTTCCCAGCGGGCTGCCTTGGTTCGCTTGTTCCTGACAGCGTTGTGTTCAAGCCGTGATCCTGAAGAGACTCTGTTGCTTTGTATCCATTGCTTTCCAAGTTGCTATGGTTGCTGATGCGGAGGGAATCTATCCAAAGACTCTGTATTGCATCCGGCTTGGATTCCCTGCTACAGAACTATACCTACCTGTTGATCCTGATTGCTGCTACTTAAAGGCATTATACCTGCCTTCAAGTTTTCTTCCTTTTTACCTGCACAATAAATCTTGTTGTACCTCAGCTGCTGTGTGGTTTGTTCGGGGAGGTCAAGTGCCAAGGTCCAAGGGGGCGACAATAACAGCTAACTAGAGCATGTACTTTCTGTCAGTGCTTCTGCTGCTCTCAAAATTTATTTATTTATTTATTTGTGATATTTTTACCCCGTAGCTTCTCATCCCCGCAGGGGGACTCAGCACGGCTTACATTCACAGCACTACAGGCCGCAACACCACAATACAATTTAAAATACACCATACAATCAACGTCATTAAAAAGCATTTTAAACATTTTTAAAACATTACATTAAAAACCATTACAAACAACCATAATTAATTAAAGCCATCAAGTGTCAGTCCAGTCAAGTCCAAAATGTCAATCCAGTCAAATCCAAAGGTACAATTTACATCTGCTGCCCAAAGGCCTGGTCCCAGAACCACGACTTTAGCTTTTTTCTAAAAGCGAGGAGAGACGGAGTCGATCTTATTTCGTTTGGGAGTGCGTTCCATAGGCAAGGGGCCACCACCGAGAAGGCCCTGTCTCTCGTCCCCACCAGCCGCATTTGCGATGCTGGCGGAAGCGAGAGCAGGGCCTCCCCAGATGATCTTAGACTGCGAGATGGGACATAGAGGCAGATGCGTTCGGACAAGTAAGCTGGGCCAGAACCGTATAGAGCTTTATAGTTGTAACCGTTGTAACGAAGTTTTGTTAAAAGAAATCAATGTTCTAATCAGAAATGTTCCATGCCCTGTCTGTTCCTACCCTGAGGGACTGGGGTTTTTTTTCTACTTCTGCAGATGACAGGCGAGACACTCAGAAATATTCAACAGAACATAATTGCACTATCATATCAGTTCATGCAAGAATCGGGCTATTTCTCCAGTACTGACTTGTTAAAATTTCTGAGGTGAAACAAAGTATCACATCACCAGTATAAAGACTGTAACACCCCACCCCAACTCCATATTTGTAAGAACACATAGGTATAAAGGATGGTAGGGATACAATTTTTGACAGTTATGGCTCAAGAAACATCCTAAATACGTTACATAGGATTTGCATAATACTATTGCTTTTACATGAAGGAACAAGAAAAACAGAACGTTCAGGTGGTGTCAAAATTATTGGGGGTGTTTTGTCCCTTGATATCAGGTTTAGCCTCTATCTATTAAGCAGTAAGCCCACTGCCATTCTCTGAGGCAAGAGAATGGAAATTTACTCTGTCTATGATGGGAATTTGCTGGATAGATAATTTAAAGCTCAGACTAAAACATGGACCAAATTAAGTACCCAAGTGACATGGGAGCCATGAACTGGTCAGTTGGTAATTGCTGGGCAACAGTTCCCTCATAACCCATGGCGTTGGCCTTCCAGATGCACCATCCATCATCTCCCATCATTAACTATACTGGCTAGTGTTGCTGGGAATTGCAATCCAGCAACAACTGATGGCTACAAATTTCTCATTTTCAAGACCCTTTCATTATACACAGTTATAGTGCTATAATTGCAAATTAACTGCCATAACAATTCTGCCATATAGAATTCTGAGATTTAAGGAGAGATTTTTAGCAGTCTCATCCAGAAAGTTCTTCTATTGCCTCAGACCAGACTACAAACCCCAGGATTCCATATGGTGTTCCCATGGTAATTGAAGTGGAATATAGTGCCAAATTCAAAATTGGCTAGGTTGAGTAGTGATGTACTGTCAAAGAAAGTGTCTTCTTGTAGCAGTCTAGTTTATGAGAGACTAGACCAGAGCAGGAGCTTTAGCAGCCGGGTAAGCTACAGCCCTACAGATTTACTCTTGCTTTGAACACAAGGCATTTACTTTCATTGCTAATTCTTGCACTTTAATGGAGCAGATGTTCTGGGAAAAAATCAAGTCATTCACCCATTGAGAATACTGAAGAATCTGGAGATGGAGGACAGTGAAAAGAAAGACATCTGGATGCCATCAAGAGCTCCAGGCCACTTATGCCTGAATAATTCATGTGTGCACCTGCTTTAATGCAACAAAACTATTTGATTCCCATAGAAATATTCACTAACTTCATAGCATTCTTTCATTAAAATGGTCAGGTATCTTTCATGCCATAACATCTGGGTAGAGTTTCCTTCCCTTTATATACAGACTGCACATACAAATAGTACATAGTTTTTGTCCCAAGTGTAATTCTGAGGCATTTTTCTTTCTAAAAAGAAACACAGAGATAAAAAAGAAAGATACAGAGTTAGCACATTCTCATTTCTGAGGCTTTAGCACATAATACTGTAATGTTACCCAACATCAAAGGAAAGGTTGCTTTCCAAAGCATTTGCAAAATGTGTAGTTTAGCTTGTATGTCCAAGACATTATGTTTTGCTCTAATCTGTGTAGGAAGATAAACATGTGTAGTTTATTGAGCAAAATCCTAGTTATTGGATGCAGGCTGTATAATTGCATTATGGTACCATTGAGTGGTTTCACTATTATTTGCATATACAGTATGGAAATGTTCAAAACCTAGTGCTTTGTTTATATGCTTGGAAATTATATGTGGGGCTACCTGTGAGCTTGTTGCTTAAGATATTGACTGGAGCCGGGCTGGGCAACAGCACAGTTGGCATCAGTTGCCACTCCTACAATAAGCCCACAATCTTCATTGGCACATCCAGGCACACTTCGATGGGATGCTACATAAGAACATAAGAACATAAGAAGAGCCATGCTGAATCGGACCTCAGCCCATCTAGTCCAGCATTCTGTATCACACAGTGGCCCCCAGTTGTACACGGGGATCTCGAGCAGAAGGGAGGGCAAAACCCTAACCTGCTCCCGACCCCCCACAACCAGTACCCAGGGAAATCCTGCCTACCTCAACCACTCCGAGGTGGCACTTGAATATCCTTTTCAGTAACTACCGATACACTTGGTATCCATGAATCTGTCTAATCCTGCCTTGAAGTTGTTCAGGCTGACAGCTGTCACAACCTCTTCTGGAAGTAAATTCCATAACCCAATGACCCTCTGGGTGAAGAAATATTTCCCTTTATTAGTCCTAATTTTCCTACCTTGGAGCTTCAGGGAGTGCCCTCTAGTCCTAGTGTTTTGTGACAAAGAAAATATTTTTTCTTTATTCACCTTTTCTATCCCATGCATGATTTTATACACTTCGATCAAGTCACCTCTTAGACGCCGTCTTTCAAGGCTGAAAAGACCAAGGTGTTGCAACCTGATTTCATAAGGGATGCCAAGGCACCATCTTGGCTGGATTTCAGAGTTGGTGGGAGACAAACTTAACCACTGCATCAGCTGATAGTTTAAAAAAAAGATGGAAAATTTATGGAAAATTGACCTACCCATTTTTAAAAAAATTAGAGGGGTTGGATTTCCTAATTGGCTTTTGGAAAGTATAAAAGTGCAATTTGACGACCCCCTCCTCTTGCTTCTTCTTCATCTTCTTTCATGGAGATTCTTCTGTTAGTTTATTCTGGACTTCTCCAGATTGTGAGTTCTTGTAGTAGTAGTAATAATAATAATAACAATAATAAAGAAACTTTATTTCTAGACCACCCTCTTAACCCGGAAGGACTCAGGGCAGTTTACACATTAAAAAGGGGCAAACATTTAATGCCTTGAAATGGGTACAAACACATCAAAATAATACAAAATAATGGATGGTAACAGCAGAAAACTTGCAACGAAGGAATTAAGCATTACAGTCAAATAAAACAGGAACACTCCATTAAGCCATAAAAACTAAAGCATAAGTAAAAATTGCAATGTACACCCCAAAAGCAAATTAAGAGACATTACATTAAAAATGGCTGACACAGGTGCTTCATTTAAGATGTGTCATAACAGCCATAAAATACAAGTGGGTTAGCCCACTTGGTAATCAATTAGTGCAGTGAGATATAGTGGGGTAATTGGATTTTGCTGGTACAGGTTGAGCATCCCTTATTCTGAATTCCAAACCAAAAAAATTCCAAAATTCCAAATCATCCATGTGGGTGACTGAGATAGCAACACCTTTGCTTTCTGAAGGTTCAGCGTATACCAACTTTGCTTAATGCACAAAATTATTGAAACTATTGTGTATAAAATTACATTCAGGCTACGTGTATAAAGTATATATGAAACAAATGAATTTTATGTTTTAATTTGTGTAACATTTAAAAAAGAAAGAAGAGTTTTGTTTTGTTTAAGTGTGTCTCAGTATTAAAAAGAAACCCACTTGAAATAACAATAAAATGTTTCAACTGGTGTTGGGAATTGACAGAAACCATTCTGGGAAAGCAGATATGATGTTTGGATATATTTAGAGTGTGATGGGGGACTATAGCAAGAAATACCTTCATCATCCCAAATTAACCTTCAGCAACCTTCTGTCACATTTGCCCCATCTGTGTAAATCCTCTGTACCACTCACGATTTGTTAGCCCTGATGGGAACTAATAGATGTTGAGTTCTGTCTCTCAGTTTGACAAAGCTAGATAGCTAAATATAGCTTTGCCTATGTGCCAGGCATTCTTCCACCCTTCTTGTTCTGTTCTTTACTTTCTTTGGATGCAATTGTTCTAATGCCAACATTTGGCTCAGTGGCAGTCTGATTGGTCATGGCTTACAAAAGAGAAACGGTCTTGTTTTAAAACCAAATATTTTGTTTACCCACTAATACATTGTTAAGCAATAATTGGGGGTGGGGGAGCAAAATGGTACAAAGACATTACAAATGAATTAGGAGGGATATTTCCAAACTGCTCATGGGTCAGCCTAATTGGAGCTGGTCAATTTTTGTGGACAAAGGAAATTTAGGAGTAAATAGAGGGCATTTCTATTGGGGGAAAGAATGTCTATATTATTTTGTTCTTATTTATTTTCTCATATATGACCCCAAATCTACCCTCTATGTTTTGATTCGGCCCATTAAAATCCCCTTACTTCTCAAAGGAAGGGCTGTACACATTCCACCATTTCCTAGATCTACAGTTTTAAATTTAGTAGAAGGGGGTTGGGGAATACAGGTATTAAGAGCAAATAATTGCTGGCCAGTTAGTTTTGGCAGTGGGTTGTTGTTTGGGCAGTATTTTAAAAATGGAGATTACATTAATTCATATCATTGGCCATTTTTCTCCCTGAGGTCATGAGTAGTGTACACAAGCACATTAGAGAAAATTGCAGGAAGATAAACAGAAGTAGAAATAATTTTTTTCTGTGGCAGTGGCTGTAATCAGTTTGTGACAGAATCAAGTCTCTCTTGGTTCGCACTATTATTTCTCAGTGCTTGTATTCCTTCTATGCTCAGTCAGGTGGATATCAGAGGATACAGAAAATATGAGAGAGAGTGTGTGTGTGAACTGTTATTAACTGAGGGCTAGAGACAGTTGTGATTAGCAGCATCCATGTCAGTGCTGTGGACAATCCATTCTGGGCTTTAGTCTGAACTTTTAAAAAATGTCTTTTCCTAAACCTATTTTGTGGATATGGGTAAGCATCTGGAAAGCTCTGTTAAAATTGTTTTTCCTTAGGAGCATTCCTAGCCTCATGCCTTTTCCAGTTGGCTGGGATGATGAGAGTTGTGATCCAATCTAGAGAGTACCAAATCTACATTAATTAATTATTGGAGAGGTTACATGAGGTTGCAAATCCACTCTCTGATAGGTGATGGGTTCTTTCTTGCCTGTACCCTATGTGTATACTTACAAACAGGAGACAGCATGATGTAGTGCACATGTGTCAAACTCAGGCCAAATCTGGCCCATTTTATGTGGCCTACAAGATGTGGACCCTCCCTGTTCTTGTGCAGCCCTTTCTGCTAAGCATTGACTGCACCCTCTGTTTTTCAAACACAGGAAAAACCTAGTTTTGAAGGAGCGTGCTCTTGGCCAGAGACCACTTCCCTCCTGGCAGTGTCTGGAATCCTGGAGATTGCATAGTAATAATAGTAGTAATAATAACAACAACAACAGGAGGAGGAAGTGCTGTAGCTTTGGCTACGCTGAGAGGATGTTTCACATGGACTGCCTTTCACAACCGGGACTCAAATATCTGAGTGAAGCTCACAAGGCAAGCGATGGCCTCTTCCTTCTTGCCCCCAGGTAGCCTTTCCTCCGAGGGGCCGGAGTCGAGGCTAGGGCTGAACGCTTTTAAAAAGGCATGCCCATGTCTGATCCATTCCTCTCCTAACTTTTCTGGAACACAGTGGCCCCTCACTGTGTTGCACAAATTAAGAAGGGGATTTTGAAGAAAGTTATCTCCCCCTCTGCCATTTCTCACAGAGGGGCTGGGAATAATTTATTTATTTATTTATTGGGATACATGTGGTTTGAACTGGTCTTGGTAATCAGTGAGTGACTTTCATGTGGAAGGTGTTTCAGGCTTTCAGTACAAGAGCAACAGTTTTATGATTTGTTTATTTATATAACCATCTCATATCCTTTCTGCACCATTCCCTATCTTCTCCCTGTTTTCTCTTGTTTTCTTCAGTTTTGAATTGGGTAACATCCAATTCCAGAAGTTGGTCTTTGAGCTCCATCTCCATTTCCACAGAGTCCCACCAGAAGTGTTTTTACGTTATGTAATGGCCTCCATGGAACTCCCACAGGGCTTTGTTTCTTAAACATATGGAAACAGAGCCCAAAGACCATCTGATGAAGATCTAAATTAGTATAGTCACAATTTAATCCATAACTTAATTTATATTAATTATTTAGTTCCTATAAATGTGCTGATTATCAAGATCATGTGAAATAATATAATACAATGGAAAGACTGTTGTTCATGTTTTTGTAATTTTGGAACCCACTGAGCTATTGTCTTAGTTACTATCATCCCAGTTTACTGGGAAGCAGCTACTGTGATTGACAAAGGTCTGTTTCCCTGCTATTTGGAAAGCAACTAAGGACTGAGCTATGTAGTAAAATCAGCATTTCTACACATTTAAGAAATAGCAACCCATGGTGCCCTTCACATGACACAAGCTTCAACTATGGGGTTGCGGTATTTTGCTATTTTAAAAATGTTGGTTTACTCAATGATTCCTAAGCTGTTCAGCAATTGACTTATTTTTAAATTCCCTAGATAGAGGCTGGAAAAATGGCTACTTCCCCATGTAATGCAAAGGGGAAATTTGCTTTGACATACAAAAAAATTGAGTTACAACCTTGGCCACAGAACAAATTAAACTTGTATGTAAAGGTATTACTGTAGTTACAAATGCTCTAGGTTACATATTTGTAAACCTCTAACAGGATTGAATCTATCTTTGCTGTTTTTGGTGTTATTATTTTTAGAGCTTGAGGGAAAATCAAAGCAGATCTGATCTGATTACTTCATTTCTAGGGCATAGCATACTTAAAGCATTACTTGGAAACAATGATGACTTTTTAAAATCCCTCGCTTCATTTTTAAGTTATAACATTGACTCTATGCAATTTTAGTGTTGATGTCAAATTGCAAATGCAATGTCATGAAAAGCTGCTTTCAGGAATACTACATTATCACTGTTTTGCTGCTTTGTTTATGGTTTTCTAAGCTCAGGTTTTTTCTCCTGTCTCGTTCTAAGTCATTCCTCATACATCCTTTAGGCAGCAGTATGTGCTTAAATTCAGTCAAACTATTTTTCTGCTTTTCTAATATGTGCGCTTAATTTGTCATGGCCTATGGCTAGAACAATAAAACTTATTCATTCATTCCTGAACTGAGAGTGTGGCTGGGGAAGAGATCATTTGAAACACAAAATCTCCAGCATTTCATAGATGAAAATTGTGTGACAGAACAGCACTGAGATGTGGTTGTGTGGCTAGGCAACAAGAGGGTAAATTATGAATGAGGAAGAACAACCAAACTATTATTACCATTTTAAGCAGAGAAACTCTGAAAAGGGGGGGGGGATCAAATATAGTACTTTCTCTTTGTGCATGTATGTGCACAGCATTCTTAATGAGTAATATAACACTCCATTTGCAACAGCTAAAATAAGCCGAATACCAAGGCAAAAATAAGAAGTGGAAAGAGAAACTGGGAAACATTAAAAACAGGCGACAAAGCAGACATTCAGAGTATTATCTGGGGCCATTCCTGCCCAACTATAGAGGGTTTGGAGGCAGAGTTGACTTGACCAGGCATTCAGGCTGCTAGAGTCTTCAAACAAACAAACCTGGTTGCTGTATCCTCAATGGCAAAAACAATTTTGTAGTTGCATAAAAATAGCTTCCATAGAATGACTGGCCTAAATGCTGTTAAAATATTCCCTAGTGCTCTTCCTTCTCAGTTTTATTCACGTCATCCTAATCAGGCACTGCTAGTTCAATTTTGGTTCATTCCTGCTGCCCAATAATGTAACAGGAAATATTATTGGGTTGTTGTAGGTTTTTCGGGCTATATGGCCATGTTCTAGAAGCATTATCTCCTGATGTTTCACCTGGATCTCTGGCAGGCATCCTCAGAGGTTACGAAGTCTGTTGGAAACTAGGAAAATTGAGTTTATATATCTGTGGGTTTATATATCTGTAGAATGTCCAGGGTGGGAGAAAGATTATGATTCCAACAGCCTACATATGCCATGATGCAGTCAATGTGCCCATGTCCAAACCTTCTCAGTCTTTTTAGGGTAGACCTACACTGACCTGAAAATCCGAGCCTTTCCGGTGTGGTATATGCTGGATTGGCCCAGGTATGGTTCACACAGGGACTCTGCTATGGAAGGCAGGAGGGACTACTGAGTGGTACCAAACATGGTTTGGCACCAGTGGATGGCCATCCTATCTTCCACGTCACAACAGTCTTTAGCTGCAGCACAATTCCTACCTGTCCACTGATGCCTCCAGTGGGGCAAGGAGGAAAGGGGAAAGCATCCCATAATCCTGATTAATGTCACTGCAGGCAATGGCAGAGGGCAGGAGGGAACTGGGACTGCCGTCTCATGTCCCTGGCCCAGAATTTGGATTATCCTCTGACTTCAATTAACACAGAGCAAGGCTGACTTGCCTAGCATTACCCTCTATCAGCTCTGTGTGGTGTTTGACCAGCACAAAACTGACCCAGCCTCACACCAACCTAAGTAGACAATGCAGATGTGTCCTTAGAGTGCTATTCACATCGAGCCTCACAATTTTGACTTTGTTGGGTACAACTGATGAGAGTTGAAGCCTAAAGCAATTTGAAGGTACACAATTTGAAGGTACAGCCTTTACCCTGTAGCAAATCAACAACACAAAAAAGCATTGAAATGCTAGTAGTGTGGCTAGGGATAAGAATACCCCCCCCCCTCTCTAAAAAAAATCACCATGGGTCAGAACTGTCTTTTGGCACCTGCTCTACTCAAAATGCTCAGAGAATCACTTATAAGAGAGAGAGAGAGAGAAAATATATGGTCTTTCAGATGTTTTTGGACAACTATCACCCATCTCAATTAGCATGGGAAATGGTCCGAGAATGTAAAAAACTCTCTGAATAATCATCTGCATTCCAGGAGCAATATCTGCAGAGAGGTGGGCTTGCCACCCCAGCTAAGAATGTAATTTGCAACCCAATGGGATGATGACAGATTCAATTACAAGTGGAATCGAGGTCCTTTGGCTGAAATGTTTTCTGCATGTTCTTTATTTTTATTGACATCAATGAGGAATTACTTTCCAAAGCAGAAAGGATTTTTTTCTCGGGGCTGCTATAGGTGAAGAGATTATTTTTTTCCATCGCACCAATATGCATTTTAAAAAGTAACCATTTTAGATGCAAATATGACATTTTACTTCACATGTAGCTTCACCTTCCCTGCAAGCTGCCACCAGGTCTTTCATATTGCTTCTTTCGATTTGGTCAGGAGAGGGCACTGCATTTCAGTCAGACTCTAGCATAATTTTTATCACTTCTACTCTTGCAAAATAGTTTGGCCTTTTGAGAAATCCAACATCAGACTTTCATTGTACGTTTAGGAGGTGGATTGTTCCGAAGCAGAATAATAATACTAAACAAGTGAGATAGAACATTTGTGGCCTGCTTTTTCTCTGCCAAAGGATAGCCAAATAATATAGATGTTGTATTTAATAGATGTTATATATTTAAAATAATCAACTTAAACTTCTTCATGAAACCCTATTTAACTGCTTCACTGTGGCATGGAGCTGAAAGGAATGTATGCTGGAATTATGTCTTGTGGCTACCTCATATCCTTGACCTGGTGATGCTTGACCTCTTCAGCTTTCAGTTGTTACTCCTAAACTCTAAAAAAAACCATAATCACTTAGAAAGATAGAACAAAGATGTTTAGGGACAGGAAGAAGTCAAACAATAGGACAGTTTTATGGTGATATTGAAATGCATCTAATTATAGAGGGACCCTTTGTTAGTAATTTTTAATTCTATTTAATTTGGCTCTTTAACAATATTTTTGTAGCATAAAATGTTTTGTCATAACCATGCTATGGCTGACATATTTTGCCCATTTTTGATTCGATCGATTCCACTACTGACCTATAAGGGAACTTGGGTTTTCCATGTTTGAAGATAGGCTCAGACCATTCCAATCCCACCAAAGTCAGAAATATGTAGTTTAGCATGAATAGAATTTCTCCAAATTTCAGCTATAACTGTTAGAAATGCTCACAGCGGATACTGAAGAAGCATTATTCTTTTAGGCAACAAGATCCTTTACATTAAAATTCACACAGATAGTGGTGGTGATGATGTTATTTTTTGGAAAAAAACTTATACAATGTGCTTTAAGAACATAGGAAGCTGCTTTATATTGAATCAACCAATTGTTTATGGAGAGCAGGTCTATGTTTATTTGAAATTATGCAGTGGAGCAAGGATTGTAACTGCTCTTGCCGTATCATTTTATGTGCTTAAATTCTCTCCCTCCCTCCATTCCTCTCTCTTAAATAAGGTAATAATGTTATGAAGACATAAACACTGTTTAGTGTAAGAAGTTGAGATGGGCCTCCCAGATGGTTTTTCCTTCACAGTGGTTCAGATAGAAAGAGTGTGTTTGTGATTATTTAAACATGAAAAAGGAGCTTATGAGGATAACTTTAGACTCTGCCTCTCAAGAATTTAAAAGAGCAGAATGCAGATATACCAGCATTTAAATTCTATGATTGCAAATTGCATCATTTCCCATCGTGCTTTAAGAAAGTTCTGGAAAATAGAGAATAATTCATTATATTCATTCTCTACTTTGGATTCCTGGCTAAGTACGAGTTTTGAATTGATAAATCCTTCGCTAAATTAAGATTAAGGGTTCTAAATTCTGAGGAATCTTGAGTTTAACCTCTTCCAATAATCACTTTCAACATCATTGTATTGGGTGATGGAGGAGGAGAAGGAAGAGCTTTAAAATTCTCAATTTGACCCCTTACGTGTAGAGATAACACATGTGGACAGAACTCCAATAGGATTAACCTGTTAATTCTTTAATCTGGTAATCTCATCTGTATTTGAATTCACACCTTTGCAACCCAGATGGTCAAGAGAGTAAAAATCAGTATCTCATCAAAAGACTACAGATGGAAAAATTAATTAAACAAATTATTTGGTTTATTGACACAAAATGCTCACTCAGAAAATAAGAGAAAAAAACTGAAAATGAAAAACAATAACTCAAAATATGGCATAAAACCAGTAACATAACAGTGTTGGAAAAGCAATCAAATCAAACAGGACCCCTAGATCTACTAGGTATTGCAAAAGTTTCCATATATAGGGAAAATTAACTGCCATCATAGCAGTTTGGTACCACATGAGCTGTCATGGCTCCATCCTATAGTAATGTATATTGAATTTTGTGCTACAGAGTTCTGCTCCACTTCCTGAACCAAATGGCAGCATAGCTCTCTCACTGGGAACTCCAAGTACCTTCTCACCAAATTATAAACCACAGGGTTCCATAAAACACAGTTAAAGTAGTTTCAAACAGCCGTACCAGTATATGTAGATACACCAGAAATGGGCAAACTTCAGCCCTCCAACTATTTTAGACTATAAACCTCCATTTCCTGCTTCCTGGTACATAATTGGTACATTCCAGGAAGCTCCAGAGGGGCCTAATGGAAGCTCGGTAAGGTTTTCTTTATTTTTAAGGCTTTTAGATGTGGTTTTGGGGTTGCCCCATTGTACCACGATAGTTACTGCACTGCAATGGGGACAACCCACAGGAAAGCCCATTTTCCCCCTGGGTTATGGGGACTTAAACCTGCTTTGGAGCAGGTTTCTTAAACCCTCTCCGAAGTGGGTTTAATGTATATCTGGAAACGCTCTGACTGAATAGGCCCAGTGTAGTCAGGACTAGCAAAGTTTATCATTTGTAGTTAGCCCTACTGCAGTGCTTTCTTAATCCTTATCATTATCTAAATGCCAAATCCATGTTAGCTGTCACTCTGATTCATAATGAAGCAGAGACTTTCTCTATTGTCATCCATCTTAGTCCACTACAGCTCTCTTGGGGCTTGCACAACCCTGCAATTCCTTAGATCTAGCAAAATGGGCTACACTTTTAATGTGTTCCCAACCCCCGTAGAGTATGTGTGAGTATTGTCCCTTGCCATTATGTCTTGTAATAATAATCACAAAATTATAGAATAGCACTAGAAAGTACCCTATGTACCAGCATACTAGATGACTTTTAGCCCTGAAAAATCTTATTAAAAGTTGGGGGACATCTAGTACACTGGATATAAAATTTAAAAAACCCTAAAAATAATTAAAATCTGTATACCTTTATAAAGCGGAATGTTTGTATGTATGTGGGCGGAAGGGCGGAAGGGCGGATATGTGGCAGACACTTTCACAGGCTACAGCGACCAGCGCGGGTGATGGACCTGCACCAAACTTGGTACACATAACCCCCTTTATGTCCTGGTGCAGTTCGGGGGACATGACCCACGGATTATGGGATTTGTAGTACTTTCAAACACTTTGGTTCCCACAGACCACTGAGGCCACCAAAAAGGACCAATACAGACCACACTTAGCATACACAGCCCCCATGACCCACTCTACGTCCTGGTGCAGTTTGGAGGAGGGTAGACCATGGATGATGGGACTTGAAGTACCTCTACTCACTTCCCAAGTCCGCTGCAACCCTCATCCAATCACTGATCGAGACCAAACTTGGCATACATAACCCCTATGACTGCCTTCACATCCTGGTGAGGTTTGGGGGAGGACTGACAATGGATGATGGGATTTGTAGTACTTTCACACCCCTCTGTTCCCACAGACCACTGTGGCCCCCAACAAACACTGATAAAGACCATACTTGGCACACAGAGCCCCAGTGACCCACTCTACATACTACTGAAGTTTGGAGGGGGCCAGAACATGGATGATGGGACTTGCAGTACCTTCCCCCACTTTCCAAGACTGCTACAAACCTAATCCTATGACTGATCAACACGAAACCTGCCACACAGAGCCCACATGACCCACTCTACATCCTGGTGCAGATCGGAGGAGGGTGGACCATGGATGATGGGACTTGAAGTATCTCTACTCACTTCCCAAGTCCGCTGCGACCCTCATCCAATTACTGATCAAGACCACACTTGGCACACATAACCCCCATGACTGCCTTCACGTCCTGGTGAGGTTTGGGGGAGGACTGACAATGGATGATGGGATTTGTAGTACTTTCACACCCCTCTGTTCCCACAGACAACTGCGGCCCCCCCAACAAACACCGAGAAAGTCCACACTTGGCACACAGAGCCCCAGTGACCCACTCTACATCCTACTGAACTATGGAGGGGGGCAGAACATGGATGATGGGACTTACAGTACCTTCCCTCACTTTCCAAGCCTGCTACAAACCTAATCCAATGACTGATCAACACCAAACCTGGCACACAGAGCCCTCATGACCCACTCTACATCCTGGTGCTGTTTTGTGTGAGACGGACAATAGATGATGGGACTTGAAGGACCTTCACTCACTTCCTAAAAACAATGCAACCCTCATCCATTCACCAATACAGACCAAACTTAGCACACAGAGCCCCCATGACCCAATCTACATCCTACTACACTTTGGGGGAGGGTGGACCAGAGATGATGGGACTTCCACTACCTTCAGTAATTTCATGATACCACTGCAACTTCCAATAATGATGGATCAAGACCAAACTTGGCACACAGAGCCCCCATGACCCACTCTACATCCTGCTGCACTTCTCCAATGACCCGGGCACCGCCGGGTCCCCAAGCTAGTAAAATAATAAAATTAAACTACCGTACCTTGGGGGGAGGAGGGCAGAGGAAGGGCAGAGGGAGGAGGAGCGGCAGGCCGCACCGCCAAGAAGACAGCCCGCTGGGCTGTCCCCGCGGCCTGCCCCAGGATTGCAATGCAAAGCGATCCTGGGACTGCAACCCTTTGTGCTTCCTGCTGCTGTGCGCAGCAAGCCCGTCCCCTCCCGCCACCTGCAGCATGCATGGGATGGGCGCACTGAGGCAGTCTGGGAGGCATAGTTTCTTGGCTCCTACGCCCTCCAGACTGCCTCAGTGCGCCCGTCCCACGCATGCTGTGGGAGGCAGGAAGGGATGGGCTTGCTGCCCGGCGAGGAGATCGAGGGAGCACACGCGGGTGGGGTGGGGGATAGCTTTCGCATCATGTTGCGATCCCGGGGTTGGTGAGGCTGCGGGACAGTCCAGCAGGCTGTCCTCTTGGCAATGCAGCCCACCGCTGTTCCTCCCCACGGCCCTCCTCCACCCTCCTCTGCTCCTCTTGGACCCTTTGCTATGTGTCCAGGGAGGGAGGAAAGAGATCAGATCACGCCCAGCCATCACCATGGAATGGGGACTCGTCTTAAATGGTGAGTATATCCCTAACTCTGTATATTTTGTTTAAAATTTGGAGGGTCGTCTTATACCCCCAGTAGTCTAGTACGCCAGTATATACGGTATGTATTAGAATCCACTGTCAAAAGAAGAAATAAGTCCTCACATAGATGGTTACATTTTATTCTTTAAACAGTTGGTTATCCTGTTTTATTTTTTAAAAAAGAATGCATTTCAGCCTTGATGTTATTGGTTGTCCTTGTTCAAGAGTTATGCATTATGTCTTAACAACAGTAGAAGTTTCTGAAGTCACTAAAATCTCTTTCCAAATAACTGGACTGTTACACAATAAAGCATTGTAAACATTCTACAATATAACATTCTACAACAGGGCTGTCCAACTGGCGGCCCGGGGGCCGTACACGGCCCCCCAGCCTATTGGACACGGCCCCCGCTATGCCCCCGGCCGCCATTTTTAATTTTTTAATTAAAAAATGGCGGGTGGGGGGGGAGGCGAGGGAGGGAGGAGGAAGTGAGCCAGCTCCTCCTCCCTGCACCGCCCTCTTCTTCCCTCTCTCGCCGGTGCCGATGCAAACCAGATCGCATCGGCGCCGGTGAGAGAGGGAAGAAGAGGGCGGTGCAGGGAGGAGGAAGAGAGCTAGCTCCTCCTCCCTGCACCGCCCCCTCCGTCCCTCTCTGCGCCGCCACTGCGAGATTGCAGCAACGGGAGGGAGGGAGGGGAGGAGGCGGGGCAGGGAGAACGAAGGGAGCCAGCTCCCTCCTCCTCCTTGCCCCCTCCGTCCCTCTCTCCGCCCCACCAATGTGAGATCGCAGCGACGGGCGGGGAGCTAGGGGAGGAGGAGGAATAGTAGACAATTGCACCGTTACAAAATGTGAGGTTAAATAGTTATCAAATCATGTTTTTCATTAGACTTTTATGAAAAAGCTGCATTTTATCCAAAATGGGAGCAACATTGTTGGCAATTGGGTCTCCATGGGAAGGACATTCTGCAATTGGGGTGTTAGCTCTAAGAAAGCATCCCCCAGAGCCCCTCCAGCAGACCTCAGTCCTCAATTAGGCATTAATGAAACTGTGGTATAGTAGGATAATACTCTAGAACCCAGAAGCAAAAGAGGGGAATGAAGAAAATCAGACACACTGACTCTTATCTGAAGATATAGTGCTATCTTAATGAATTTTATTGGCTTGTGTGTATTGTTAGTCAAAGGCCTAAAGTAACATCAGTGTTGTTTGCACCTTAAAAGGAACTTACATTTATACACTTAAATTCATTCACTAATGAGAATTATTATCATTTTATCATGATCTGTTTTTAAAAAACTGCTAATAGATATTATTAACGGGACTTGGACCAAACCTAAACAGAATTGTTTGGAGAATAATTGAGACATGGAAATTGCTCTTTCCAAAATGAACCACAGCATTTATCGCGACTCCTCCCCTGAAAAGATGGAAAGAAACTGGGCAAATAAGATATGAGATAAGTTATAAGCACACCCAATGTGTGTGTGACACTTAAATGAAAATTCAAAATACCTTCATTATTAAAGTGGATAAATGCACCGGATGTAGCCATTTTTGTATTGAACATTGAAAGCAATACCAGGTCAAGGTACTGTGCTTAAAACTATCATAGCTACAAAGAAATCTCTAAATGGGGACAGAGCCACTTCCTCATACTGCATCATTTCCATTTTTCTAGAAAATTAAATTGAAAAAAATTATATAAGCCTCTTTTGTTGAATGGCAAGTTCTGTTGCTCTCTGATAAGCATGACGTACCAAAAGCTTAGTTTCTAATGAGAGTTCAAAGCTAAACAGTTAAGTCAGATCCATGGGGAGGGGCAAGAACTCAGACCATATTCACTGGGTTTTTTCGCAGTGTATTAACGTAGACAACAAAGCTGTCTTAAGAGATGCCCTGTTAGTTATTAACATTGACTTCTGTGGCTGTTTACTTTGAGTTTTCCTTTTTCAAAGTCTGGGACTTGAGTAAAGGGAAAGTGATTATAGGAGACCCATGTGAACAAAAATTCTGGAAGCTTTTAAATATGTAACATTTGGGCAAAAGTGATTGATTTGCTCTTGTATACGTTTGCCAGGTTGACTTTTGCAGATTTGATTATTTGAAAATTTGATCAAAATATTTTCCCTAAGAATTTCTACATCCTTCAGAGTGACTCTATGGTCAAACAAAACCTTGCTTATATTGGCAAGATTGTTGCTCCTGAATGTTGATGAATCAGTTAAATGAAATGCAATTCCAGTGTTGTGGATACTTCCTATTGCCTCTTGTACACACAGCAGAGAGGGATGTGTTGCATTACACTCCTTAAAATAACTTGACATGACTGACAATGTTTGAAGTAAATCAAGTAAATGCTGCTTCTTTGCTATTTTTCAGATTTTGCACAGATTAATCCCAATTTGACTACTCTTTGGAAACAGCATCGTTTTTAAAGACTTTCTCACAGCAAGAAGAAAAAAGGCTTGCTTTTGCAAGAAGAAAATCAGTGAAAGTCTTGTCTTCCATTGTGAAATGCTTGCATTAGGTTCAAGACTGCAGAAACAGAACTACACGTCTGATGCAACTGCACACAAGACTGCTAATATGTGTGCATAATCTGTTGTTCATTCATTGTGAAACATTGTGATTCGACAGAGATTGTGCATTCTTGTATTGGTCAGCATGTTCAATATGCTGAGGTTTAGTCTGCACCATTTTAGTGTTGGTTCCAACCATGTTCTTTTTTTCCCTAATAGGGAAACAAAAAAACCTTAGATAAATAATGTATTTATAATATTCCCCTTCTCTACAGGGTATCAATGTCTATTTTTTTCTTTATAAAAACCAGTTCAGGTAGGACTGACAGACTGATAATTACTAGGACAAAATCACTTGTTAATACAAAACAAAATCCAATGGATATCATACATAATTCTGAAAAAAGGGTAAAATTGGGATGACAAACATGTTAATTTGGTTGAAATGAAGCTTGATCCATCTCAGTCTCTTGTGAGTAATGGCTGTGGGTCCCCCAATACCCCACCCCACAATTTCACTACTAAGAAAGAACATTTTTGCCAAGGCTTGTTTTTAAAAATTAACTTTAAGGATTCGTGAGATTAAAAGATTATATGAGATGAATGAAAACTACATACTGTGTTCCCAAGTAATTGTGGATTGTTTTGAAGACTTGAAAGGAGTGCTAATAATATTGAAATACTGAGGTCTCAGAGCAATAATTATGGATTTTTGAAGTAGAAAGATAAAAGTAAATACATTCCCCCCGACAAACCTTTTTACTGAGATGTTTGCCATTCCCAAATGAGCCATTTTCCTGGATGAAGATGTTAAGAGAGAACCAGGATAGAGATATTGACTGTGATTTTTATGAAGAGTCTTTTTGGAGTTGAAAGGCTGGCTTTGCAAGCCATGCACTCAAATAGGGGAGAGGAGAGGGTTAATTGATGGGAAGAGAAAAGGTGGCGAAATACTCACAAGAGTATATAAACATATACTCCAATATGTAAACTGTACAGATCTTTCTCCATCTCTTTTCTCCTACCAGTCCTCTCTCTACTCTTCCCAAGAATTGAGCTAGTTAATTTTTTAAAAAAGAACTATATTTTAATTTATAACTTTTAATATCACACTTACTATAAATTTTAAATTTTTATTATGTGATGTTATGTTGTGTTCATTCCTTATGGTTGTAATTTTAATTTTTTTATGTGTGGCACTTTGGAGTGCTTTTGTGAGCCACTCGAGTCCATTTGGGGACATGGTGGCAGGGTTTAAATAAAGATTATTATGACTACTACTACTACTACTACTACTTAAATTCCTAGAAGTAACAGACAGACAACACACAATACTGTGTGTGTTTGTGTGTGTGATCCATAGAAGACAAAAGACAAAGACAATACAATACACAATACAGTGTTCCTATTCAGTCTTCTTAGACTGCTTTGTTAACTTATAAACAATATACTTCTCTGAACCACATCTTTTATATATGTTATCTTTCTTCTCTATGTATCAAAATCTATTACATCAGTGTCTCTTATTGCCCTTTACACTGTCTGTAAAAGGTTGCCAGATTTTAGAGACTTTTATAGTTTACTTTTTATATGTTTGTCCATTCCTCTCATTCAGCCAAATCCATTAATTTTTTCATAATGTCCTCAATATTTGGAGATTCATTATATCTCTGGTATTACTCATATACCAAACTAGCAACTGTTATAATATAACATATTAACATTCCATATTCTCTTTCAAATCTAATGGAGAATGGAACTAGTTTAGATTAGCTCTCTTAATAACTTTGAAATTCCTATAATATTTCCTTTGTTTCTCTAAGCCATTGGTGTGTTTGGTCCCTTGGTCTGACCACTTCACTTTGAAAGTTGGTATCGAGACCCCGCTGCCACTGAAGGTAGACCCAGAACCTATTCTAGCGCATCAGAAGAGGCTCATGGACTCCGTCAGATTTGCGTCGGCTGTTGAGTCCGCGGAAATTCCCGGAGGTACCCTCAACGAACAGGTAGAAAGATGGAATACAGCCTTGTCCACGGCCCTTGACCAGATAGCCCCTAAACGTCTCCTCCGGCCACGCAGATTCCGCTCGCCATGGTTCACCGAAGAACTGCGGCTGCTGAAGCGCAAGCGAAAACAGCTGGAAAGCGCCTGGTGGCGGAAACCTAGCCAGGCATCGAGATTGGCCTTCAGAAACATTCGCAAGACATACGAGCTGGCTACAAAAGAGGCCAAGAAAGCTTACAACACCTCCCAAATAACAGCTGCGAGATCACACCCAGCCCAGATCTTCAGGATTGTCTGAAGCTTGGTCAGTACAAACCAACAACCAAGAACCATGGACACTCCAGCCGTCTCAGCAGAGGAATTCCAGAAATTCTTCATAGAGAAGATCAACGCTCTCCGGCAAGACCTATCATCTATGTCCGAGGCCATGAGTGAGAGTGAAGAAGAAATACATACTCCAACCAACCAGATACTTGACCGCTTCAATACGCTGGATCTGGAGGCAGTTAACAAAATCCTCTCCGCAGCGCGGACAACTACCTGCTCCACGGACCCTTGCCCTTCCCATCTGGTTAAGGACTGCTCAGAGGAGCTTCTGGTTCCTCTGATGCACATAATAAACAACTCCCTGAAGCAGGGAGTCTTCCCGGACGCTCTAAAAGAAGCCATGGTCCGCCATGGACCCTGCGACGCCAGCTAACTACCGCCCAGTCTCAAACCTCCCGTTCCTCAGTAAGCTGATTGAACGTGCAGTAGCGACTCAGCTCCAAAACTTCCTTGAGGACTCAGATGGCCTGGACCCTTTTCAATCAGGTTTCCGCCCCGGGCACGGGACCAAGACCGTCCTAGTGGCCATCTCAGATGACATCCGCCGTCTACTAGACAAGGGAGGCTCAGTAGTTCTGGTGCTGCTGGATCTCACCGCTGCATTTGACACAGTAGACCACGATATACTGATACAACAACTTGCCGCCATAGGGATCCAAGGATCAGCCCTAACCTGGTTCAACTCGTTCCTGCGTGGACGTAGCCAGCGAGTAGAATGGCTGAGCCAAACATCTGGGAAATCTTTCCTTGAATGCGGAGTACCCCAAGGTGCCATACTATCACCAATGCTGTTCAACATCTATGTCCGGCCTCTCGCTGGTCTAGCCCGGAGCTTTGGACTAGGATGCTACCAGTATGCCGACGACACTCAGCTCCTCTTAAAGTTGGAACCCGGAGTAACCTCGGTGCCGGAAAATTTCACCCAATGCCTAGAAGCAGTGACGAGATGGCTCTGGGCCCATAAACTGAAAATAAACCCAGCAAAGACGGAGATCTTATGGCCGGGCCGTCCATTAGAACCAGTCTACTCATTGCCCCCCTTCGAAGGGGAACCGCTGACCCCATCCCCCTCGGTGAAGAGCCTCGGTGTCATCCTGGACTCTAAGATGTCAATGGAGGCCCAGATTGCCTCCACGAGGAAAAGGGCCTTCTTCCACCTACACCAAGCGAGGCAACTGGCGCCCTACCTTCCAACGGAAGCGTTAGCTACAGTAATCCACGCCACAGTTACATCAAGGCTGGATTACTGCAACGCCTTATATGTGGGTCTGCCTCAGTCACTAACCCGCAAGATCCAGAATGAGTAGAATGCTGCCGCCAGGCTCCTCACAAAAACACCAATGAGATGTCACATCACACCATCCCTGCAGCGTTTGCACTGGCTGCCGGTCGAATACAGAGTCCTCTATAAGACCCTGACCTTGACTTTCAAGGCCCTGCGGGGCCAGGGCCCTTCATACTTAAAAGACCGCTTGATCCTACCTGCCCACCCAAGAGCACCACGGCCAGCAAACGAGAACCTCCTCTGTGTCCCGGGTCCGAGAGAGTCTCACTTGGAGTCCACGAGACAGAGATCCTTCTCTGTTGTGGCCCCCGTCCTGTGGAACTCTTTGCCGCCAGACCAAAGAGGTTCCCTCGACCTGCCCCAGTTCTTGGCGGCACTTAAGACATGGCTATTCAGGAAAGCCTACGCATAACACGGAACCAGCGACTCGGAATTCACCGAGTCTGATATTTTAGTATTTTAACCATTTAAAATTTTAATATTTTTAATATTTTAATCGCTAGTTGTGTAAGTCGCCCGGAGCACAAATGTGGAGGGCGACTCATAAATAATAAAGTTCAGTTCAGTTCAGTTAATCAGGTTTTCTAAAGCCACTTGATGCATGCACTCTCTTATCAGAAGACATCCATTGTGCCCCTTCAAAAGCAAGGCTTCAATAGGGGGAAGGTTTGGAGAAAATGTCTGTAAACTGTGGAATAACAGTCCAGAGAAAGGGAGGAGTGGAGTTGGAGAAGTTATACCATGCATAAGAAAACTGTATATTTTATTTTTTCCTTAGCATTTCTCGCCTGCATTTATACGGCTGTATGGAAAGTATATTCGAATAACATTCCATATAATAATGAGAATCACAGCCCTTAATTATGTTGCTTCATACTTGCTCTCCTAATCCAGAAAGCCTGTAATACACTTATCTCGAAAATCCTTGATTTCTCAGATTCATTGTTCACATAAATCAGGCAGAACCGTCAGTGCAGAGGAGCTAATTTTAGATATAACTCAAAGCTAGAAAAGAGGGCTTTATTTCTTCCCATGCGTGATTGGAAATGCAAAATAATTAAGCTTCAGGATAATCTTCATATTTGTGGTTCAACTCTATGGCATCATTTCTTTTAACAGCAAACTGGTGGTTGAGTACTGACAGAGCCTGAGTCAAAATGAAGCAATAAGTCACAATAGTGTGGCGTGGTGATCCCAGATGTTTTCAGAGGTGCAAAATATGTTTAAAAGCAGAAAAAGAAAGACTACTCCACTGAGGAGTCAACATCCTCAGAGATATCAAGGGGCTACAGGATATTGAACATCAGTTTGAAAAGAATATCAGGAAACTGAGTTTGGAGAGAATTTGCCCTGGCTTGTCTATACTAATAACCCCCTCTGAACTTGTTTCATACCTTCATTTTCCCAGTCCATAGTAACCCTACAGTGATCCCATTAATGCCACAGACAGAATAACGAGCCCCCCCCCCCCAAGAATGCATCTTAATGGGGGGGGGAGAGTCCACCTCTCCAGTCCTTTAAGCTTAAGATGGCGACCGCTGTGCAGCTCCCTACGGGTGAGCTCCAGCAGGACCTTTCTGATTCTTCGGATACAGTTGGCTGGTCCCGTCGATCCCCCTCCGGGGGAGAGGCGGTGGACCGCCAAACCTCTGGGGTCGTCTTTGGTGACCCACAAACGCCGGACAATCAAATTTGGATGGGAAAAGCAGCTGAGCTCTCACGACTATCATGGAGGACGCCCAAGATGGTCAAGGACGGGTGGGTTGTCCGACCCATTACGGCCGCCAGCGCCCGCTTCTTGAGGAGGTTCGGCAGAAGATCATTCACCAGAAGGTCACCTCTACCGACCCCTCTGAAGGCTGAACAGCCGGCAGACCGGAGACCTCAGTTCCCAGAGATACACGGGGCCCAAAGGAGCAGCTCCCCACGGAGGCCGCGGCAAGCGGGTCGAGACCTTCCCGCTGACCATTTAGACCCCCGGGTGTATGCTGAGCTGCTAGAAGAATATGCGAGGCTCATGGACCATGTTAAGGACTTTGGAAATAGATTTGGCGGCCTACTGGAGACTCTGGGGATCCCTACGGCACAATTCCCGATTCTATCCAACAGCCTGGATGTTCCACCGCGGGCCCTCCCCGTAGATCAGGATTTTACGTGGGACAGGTCGTGGGACTTTCCCACTAGCCCCGTAGAGGCGGACCTGGAGAGGTCCGCTCCTCCGGCCGAGGACGCACCAACCACCCCCGGAGCCAACCTGGACATAGACCCTCTGCAGACCCTGCCTAGCGAGGGTGCGGGAATGGACTGGGAGAACCGTGAGAAGACTACCCCGGAGGCCGGTGACGAGCCGGCTGGTATAGATGTCAATCCCCCCAGGACCGAAGTCGATCCCCCTGGGAGGACAGCGTCGCCGGAGGACCGGGATGACCCGCAGTCCAGCCACTCACCCCTTATGGAGGAGCCATCCGGAGTCCCGGGGTGTCGTCTGGCGAACCCGGTGGACTCGCCGCTGCCGCCGCTGGCGGATTCACCGCTAGCTGAACTCAACATTTCGGCCGTCTTGGCCCCCCCTCCGGATGCCTGTTGCCGCCGCCGTCGCCCTGCAAGAAGTTGGGGGAGCCTCCTGGAGGAGGCGAGACCCAACATGGCGGGTGGCCTTGAGGACGCCCAGCTACCTCATGTGCTGGGGCCTCATGAAGAAAGACCACCCGGAAGCAGTCGACTCCCGGAAGTCCCGTCTCTGCTTCTAGCACTGACCCCGAACGAGGCCCCTGGAAGAGGAGGAGGAGGGTACGCCGCCGGAAGCGGAAAGAAGGCGCCCACCGGACGTCACAGGTCAGGGACCGGAGGTCAGGCCCACCCCCCTGCTGGAGAGACCGACGGGGCCGCGCCCCTGGAACTGACCCCCTCGTGGGTTCAACCACAGAAGGGCGACCAACTTCGAGACCGGTGACGACCCCGAAGACGTTCCCATCCAGGACGTTTTGGAGCTCCAGCTACAAGCGCTCGACGCTCCAAGGGTCTCACCGGTCTTCTACAACGGACAGGAAGGACACTGCGCTGACGGGAAGGGCCTCTCAGCGCGGACCTCCAGCTGGAAGTTGGCGGTCTCCACTTCCCACTGGCGTGGTGGCACCGATGTTCCCGCTGGGACATCCTTGCCTGCCCTCGTTTGATGGCAGAGTGGCGCCTTGATCGGCACCACTCCTGACACTACCCCACCCCCTCCTCTCCCCCACCCTCTTGTTTTTCCCTGTGTATTATGCAATATGTTGTCTCTAAGCTGTGTGTAAGTCGCCCGGAGCACTAACGTGGAGGGCGACTCAGAAATAATAAAGTCAGTCAGTCAGTCAGTCCTTTATATTATTTTCAACCACATGGCCTTGGCTGCCTCACTCCCCTCCCCCTCCCACATAAACACATCATGCATGTCAATTTCCTTTTGAATGGGGATGCACTAATGCTGATATACTAGTATGCAAGTGTGCACACACATATTTCTTCTCAAACAAATAAACTACAATAAATAAATAAAATTCACACCAGGAAAGAAATAGTTCCAGGAGATCTCCAGCTCACTTATTGTGCCCTCTACTAACTCCTTCCTGACTCCTTAGCAATGAAATGCTGCCTCAAAGAACTGATCAGAGGCATCCTGCCCCCAACCTGTTTTTTCTCGAAAACCGTAAGGTAAAAGGTAAAGATTTTGAACTGGATTAAATCCCAAAAGAACCTTACTGTGAGTGAACGGTCAAGAGCATTGTGTGTCTAGATTGCAGTGGCTACAAGGTGAGTGGAATTGTCATAATGTGGAATCCTTTCTATCATTATTATTGACTAGCATTCTTCATCACAGTTATGGATGCATAACCTAGAATTACTAATCTGTAATGGCCTCATATACATTAATAGTATGTACTTACAATCATGGCACCCCATTTCAGCCTTGCTCACTGTTGGGAGGGAGCTGGAAATGTTATTGTATCCTGATCAGCACCTGAACAGATTTCCTTCACTTGATGCAACTGCTGACTGCTAAATTGGATATGATGAGTTGGGTCAAGAGATGCAACTTTTTTACACATTTGTAACTAAGTAGACAATGTAGGATATTGATGATGATGAGTTATATTTCTATACGCTTTCTTCAAATTTGGCATTCAAGTTGGTAGAGTTGAGTCCTAGCACTCTTATCCCATGGCCTATAAAATCCTGATATTTGTCATTTTTCCGGACACTAGAAGAGATCTCTGACTGAAGATTCCAAATACCACTACTTCTAAATTGCCAGTGCCAGGATTCAGTAATATGTTGCCATATAAATTGCAGGGGAGTCACAGTGCTCTCATATTGTAGTGTGAAAAGACCCAGTTTGAGATTAGTGAAACCACAGAAAACTTAATGTTGATGTCTTATGACAATATCACCTACATAGTAATGAAAAGCCCCAAATGCTGCTCATTTCTCACATAAAAGTGTCTTTAAAAAAAGAGAGAAAAGCAATCAGGGCCCAAATAAAAGTGTACAAAAATATTTTTTTTGTCTCTGGGGTACTTTTGGGGTTTTTTTTTGGCTCAGACAATATTTGGGCCAAAAATGTCTTATGCCATTTTTCACCAATAAAAGCTGAACTCACACAATGTAGTGTGGCTTGCACCAGGGGCTACAAAGAGCAGCACTGAAATTCTCACTGGGGTCAGAAAATACCAGGTGTACTGACCCATTCTACTACTCTGAGAGTTATTAATTATTTTGAAAACAATATTGGCATATACATTAGCCATGTGACTATTTCAACCAAATGCCTGCAAATTTGACTGAAGCATCTGGCTCTTGGAGCTCTTTCTATGAAGGCTAAAGTGCTTTGCTAATGGATGTGGCAAAAGGGAGGCTAATCTGATGAGATTTTCACAGATTTTCCTGTGCTTATTAACTCAACCACACAATTAGAACTACTATTAAATGCCAAGACAAATGCACCTATATTTTGTAAATAAAGGGGCCTAACAACTTAGCAGCAACATGAAGAGGAGAAATGGTTTGCCAAGTCTGTGTGGGGCCTTGAAGAGGTGAAACATTTGGCAACAGAAAAATATGCTGAAATTCCTTAGTACTCTCAAGACCAATGAAAACTTGCTTTGCTTCTCAAATTGCTGTCATAAATACAACCAGACAACTGTTTCCATATCAAGGCAATGGCTTAACTGCGATCTTTACTATTGTTATTGTTATTATCATTATCCAAAAAGAGTACATACTGATCATTTTTTTAAAAAAAAACCTGTAGTAGATCAATTCCAGCAGAGTCAAATCCAGGCCTTTTTATTCAACTTTATCAACCCACTTGTTCACAACCACACGCTGCTTTAATATAAGTGCCAGCAGTGCAAAGTCTATCACAGTGAATTAAGGGGAAACTGGCAAATCTTCAATGCTCAAAGTTTGGGATATATATATATATATATATATATATATATATATATATTTATATATACGTGTGTGTGTGTGTGTATATATATATATATATATATATATATATATATATATATATGAGACAAGACTTATTACAGTCAATGACCAGCATAAAAAAATGTACAAACATCAGGATGTACAAACATCAGGGTACACAAATGTACAAACGTCAGGGTACACACAGGCAAAGTTTAAAACCCAATATTAAATAAAACAGTTAAAATTGTATTAAAATTTAAATGCTAAAATGACAATGGTAAAACCGAAATATATATAGAAACTTTCTAAGACTGTGACAGCATCTTGCGCCAACAAGCTATTGCTGCTGCACAGAAGCTGCCGACCCTAACAGCTTACTTCCAAGAGCTTACTTCAGTCCAAACTCTCCAAATGACTTCATGTATCGAAATTAACAACTAGTATCTAGAGAGTTCTCTTCAAATATCTTTAGGAATAAAGATTTGATTTTTTAAAAATTCAAATAATGGCAAGAGTATAGTGTTTTGTTGCTGAAAATTAGTAAGGCACTGCATGATGAAAAGGAATACATAATGTTTATTTATATACCTAGTCTAGGCATATACATGTCGTAAATAAATAAATAAATAAAGGCTCTTTGAGATGCCTGTCAGAACATTTGAGACAATATTTGAAGGTAATTGGGGGTACATCTACACTGTAACATTACAGTGATACAGTTTGACGTCAATTTAACTACGATGGCTCTGCTATGACATCATGAGGATTGTAGATTTCCAAGGCCTTTACCTTCTCTGTCAGACTCCCAGTACCTCAACAAACTGTGACTCATAGGATTCCATAGCAATGAGCCATGGCAGTTATAGGACCTCTTCACACAGGGCATTATTGTCCTGTTTTGTCACTTTGTTTCACAGCAAGAATGGGGCCTGCCATGTGCTATCACAAGATACACAGCAGGCCCCACCTACATTCCTCCCAAAGTGGAGGGGAAGTGCTTAAAGGCACTTCCTCCACCACTACAGGGAAGAAAGTGTATTTTGGGTAGCTCTGATGGAGCCACACACACTTTCATCTCCTTTTTCTCGCATGATGGGGGAAGGGGCACCCTTCCTCCTTACCCCATCACATGTCCTGTCCCCACCATGTGATGGGGTAAGGAGAAAGGGAATGCAGGGCACCATGAGTCACCCTGAGCACCTTCCCTTTCACCAGTGATTGCCGGCATAAGGGCAAGACCCGAAAGTCCGTGTAAAGAGCTTGAAAGTGGCATCAAACTATATCCATTCTATTGTGTAGATGTAGATGAAACCTGAGTGATATTGAAAGTTCTGTTTTACTCTTTCCTGGACAGACATATGTTTTGTACACATTTATTTCAGATATTCCAAAACATGGTAAAATTCAGGGGCCAATAACACATAATTAGCTATCTTCATTATGTCCTCCAGCTTAGAGAATGATTGGCAAGACAAAATGCTATTAAGATGCTTTGATGGAAGGCCATTGGAAAGCTAGTTGTCTCCTGCTCAGAGCTTCTTGAAGTGAACATGTGCAGAGTAGTTTT
Source organism: Anolis apletophallus (assembly GCA_030556195.1). Lineage (NCBI taxonomy): Eukaryota > Metazoa > Chordata > Lepidosauria > Squamata > Anolidae > Anolis > Anolis apletophallus. The sequence continues at coordinate 78,286,555 of JARBWK010000001.1, forward strand.
GTGGAGGGGTAAACAAACTTTGCTACTTTAAAATATGGATTTTTTTCATCTGTAATTTATAATAATATCCAGTCCACCCACTACATTTTACATTAAACAACCCACTACAATTTTTTTTTGGTTTTTAAATCACAGAAAAGAGTGGATATCAAATCAGCAGTCATTACTGATGTTTTAAAAGCTTCTTAATTTTTATTCTTGATATTTTCATGGCTCATTGCCCCTTTCCTGTAATTTTTTAAAGAACATTTTTGATCAAATTGGCTGCAAGGGATGTAAGTCTATGGACAACTGCCTGGAAAGATGCATATTGACTAGTGAACTGCAATTCTTACATTAAATAATCATATTTGCAGTATTTGTGAGGACCAGCCAACAATATCATGAGTGGTGTTCCCCACAATCAACATGAAATGCAAGCACTGCATGCTTGCAATATGAACCATGTATCAGCAGGATACTTGGAGGAAGGAAACAAGCCTTTGGGAAGTATCTGGGAATAGTAAAGAAAGGGAGTGGAAAGAAAAGGAAAAAGAGGCACAGAAGAGAAGAAGAGAAACAACTCAGAAACAATGAAAATGCTTAGGAAAATAAGGAAATGAGGAATTTTTTCCTGGGAAGAAATAAACCAAGAAAGACAGAAGGAAAGAGAGCACAGGGAAGTGTGGGTTGGGACAATATAAATAAGAAGGAATACATGTAAACAACATATTTACTAGAATTTCAGGAGACTTGGACAACAGATGGACAGCCTGAAGGCTTCGGTACTTTTGTTACAATCTCCCAACTCTATTGAGGGGAAGATGAATAGAAAAATGTATCAAATTGAGGAGGGGGGGGGAATATCCTAGGAACTAAGGGATCAGAACCTGGCCTATAATCATGCAAATACCACAAAAAGGGCTTGTACAGTGGTGGCGAACCTACGGTATGCGTGACAAAAGGGGCACACAGTGCCCCCTCTCCTGGCATGCACGCCATCGCTTCCCCCCCCCTCACCCACCCACTCCCCTCTTTTGCTCGCCCACTCACCTTACAGATGGCTTTGGATTGTGGGCTGGGAAATTGGTTCTCTACCACTGGCCTAGAACATCATTTCCCCCTGCTATTAAAAAAAGCCATATAAGAAGTAATTCTTCATTGCAGGATGGGAAAGGAAGTGGAGTCTGAAGTGTTGCTTTCTTTCAGTACCAAATACTTATGGTTTAATATAGGGTGTATTATTGATAGCTAAATAAATAAATAATCTGAACTAAACATAACCCTATTGTTTTTATTTTTGTTCTATATTTTCTTCCATGTCCTCATTAAATTTTTTTATTCCTTTTGAATATTTGTCTATTTTTTCAGCAAAAGGTCTTTCACCTCAGCTTTTCATAAGCAGAATACTTGTGGGGAAAAGAAAGATGATATTTCAAATAGGTTTTAAACAATCACTTATTAACAATAATGTGTTTAAAATGTGTTTAAGTTATTAGCAATCAGAGGAAGCTTTTGAATAAAATATTTTAGGACCTTGTCTAGTTATTGCAAAGTTATTCTTCAGCATTTGAAAGCTTAGTGCACTTTCCTCTTTGTAGGGTTGGGGTAAAGAAAATAGCGCCTTTTCATCTTTCTCTTCCTTTCATTCCTCCAAAAGTGCTCAATTTTTCAAAGTTCACTGAACATTTCTCCTAGCCTTTTCATAATATCCCCTTAATATGCATAATGATGTCTCATAAGAAGATTTAAATATAAATGATGACTAGGCTTGTATAATGGTAGGAATTCTTAAACCTCTATCTATGATTTCAGTCCCAGTGGGTTAACACACTGCACAACTTTTACTGTAATCTCTACTTCCCTCCCCTTCAATTTCAATACCACACTCTTTGCAACCATCTCTGCTGCAGAACATATTGCCTACATTTACAAGATTGAGAAGCAATGTTCTATTTGTCCTATGATACAGAAAATAGCCATTGGAAGAAACTCTTTGATTCACCTAAAAGATAGGTGTCTGAATCACAGAACTCAATTAGAGAGCCAATTAACGAGCAGTGAGTTTGAGCAAGCTCAAGACTCCCAAGGCACCAGCTGGTCTCCTAATGTACGTCATAGTTTTCTTGAAAATTCTGAAAACAAAAAAGGCCACAATTGTAAGGAACAACAGTGGACATCCTGATGGTTAGTCCCAGTTAGAATAGATCTATTCAATCAATTGAGCAATCAGTTGAGTTAACAAAGAAGTAAATCCCACTGATTCACTGAGTCTACTCTAGTCAGGATTAACAATAGGATTCAGTCCAGAGAATACCTCAGCAATGCTTAAGCCTTTAGCGCCATCGCTCCTATACTATGGAACGTTCTTCCTCCTACAGTCAGTGCGCTGCCCAATTTACTAGCCTTTTGAAAGGCTTGTAAAACCTTCCTGTTCACACAGGCATTTGGTTAGGAACAATCTTGGGGCTTCCACTTCATGGTCATGGGCCACTGCATTATGCAGCGAGCGTGCATTACCATATGGTTTTAACTATGGATGCAACTCTTAGCATCCTGCTGTGTTTTAATCTTATTGTGCTACTGTGTTTTATCGTGTTTTTACTGTGTTTTTAATCATTTGTGAGTCGCCCCGAGCCAGTCGGGAGAGGCAACTAAGAAATCGAAATAATAAATAAATAAATAAATTTGGAAATGATGTCTACTAATATAGTAGGAAAACGATAGAGGCTAAAATCTGGTGTATGCAAGCAGGACCTTGTGACTTTTTCTTTTAAAAGCTATTATTCCTTATAATATTTAAGAAATACTAGATATGAAACAAAAACATCCCTCTATTTAAAAAGATACAGCAGGTATGAATACTGTCAAGGGAGTAGAGAAATGTTTAAAAAAACCAATGCTCATGGCCTTCAACTCCACAGTTGTCTAAATGGTTCCCTTTTCATAATGTCTTTACTTTTTCTTGATATTTCTTTGCATATGTGCAATTTAGTTAGGCCTGAAGAATTTTTGCCATTCATAAAGCTTTGTATAAAGTTTGTACCACATTCAGCAGTTCCAAACTAAGAAGATTGACTACTTTGCTTGTAACATACTATATCTTCATATAGTCCTCCAATTTCATAATCAGTTTCGCTCTCTGATTGATCCACACTATTTCTCTCAACCTCCTCAATTTCTGCTATATTACTGGGAAGATCCGGGTTACCGAAAAACTCCTCACAAGTTCTGTAATATGGGAAATATCCAGTACTTAAATGATCTAAGTCATGGAGGGGCTCATCTTCATATTGAAGCTTTAAGGCACAGCCATTGCTTTGAAGTCCATCTTCTCTTTCTGTATTCTCCTGTTCATCTGGATTTGTACAAGAAGAGATCTCTACAAGGTTTGTATAGGTTCTATAATAAGGTAAGTACTCAGTATGAGACACTGGGTCATTTGTGATCACCAAATCATTAAAAAAGGTCAACTCAGTTTTGAATTCCTCGGGACTATCTTCTCTTGATGGTGACAAAGATTGAGAAGTTTCTTGACAAGCTAATGATGGGGAAATTTCATTTTCCTTATTAAAAGGATGTTGGTTATCCTAGAAGAAATAGGCACAAGGTTAATGAACAGAAACTAGGCACCACTGATCTGTCATCTAATAAAATGTGATTTTTCTCCACTCTCATATTTTTAGAGCTTAGCTGGGCCTTGAGGCCCAGCCCAGCCCCAAACATTCCTGGGAGGATTTATCTGATCATTTACCAAACCCCTCAGGCCAGACAGAGTGAACAGGAAAGGTCTTTCCTAAAGATACAATTAAGAATGAGACCCCAGGGATCCCATTATCTGCTTCATTAGATCAATATCCCACTTTCCCCCTCTTCCATGATAAGCAAACTATGCATAACTGTATTGAAATAACTATTTTCCTATCTGCCACTGGAGAAGAATCTTTACACATATATTTTGTTTATGAATGAACAATTGGGGGAGAGGGTTCACATATATATGCATAAGAACTGAGCTTCCACAGAAACTTGAAATTATATAAAATGTGCTTTGGAAACTGTTAGGGGTTGACATCCAGGAAGCCAGCCCGATATCCAGCTGAGATGGAATTCCCCTAGGGAAGCAAGGCCCCTTTAGAGATGTAATCACAATACTTGGACATGAGAGATGGCCGATGATTATTTTCTGGTTTATCTTCAGATCATAGAGATGTAATCAAAGTATTTGCATAACCTTTGTCTTTTGTCTCTGGCACCTGTTGTAAACCTCATAATCCCATCCTAGACTATTTCAGACCATTCCCCAAGTCTTGCCCTTTTTCTCCTGGGAGGATCTTCCACATGGCTCCAGCTACAAATGGACAAATAGCAGCTCTACATTTTTCCCCACTACAAGGGAGACTCCATCCACCTATGACGTCACAAGGAGTCCCCAGCCAATAACAGCTCAGATGCTATCTCAGCCATTTGTGAGCCATTCAGGAGAGAAAGCAGGACTTCTGAATAGCTGCCAAGGAGGATAAAATGTTTTGCACTGTATTATGTTATGTCAGTTATTTCGAGCAACTGTAGTATTCTGACATCCATTCTGGCCGGAAGAATTTGATTTCTGTTACTGCCTTCAAGCCTGGTCATATTTTTCCTTGCTTTCAAAGTAGCATGGCATGCTGGGCAACAACTTACACTGCCCCCTTTTGGCAGATAGATGATTTCAGTAACAGTGTGACATCTAGTACAGTGTAGACTGTACTCTAAAGAAGCAGAGATAGGAAGGAATGGGATATAAATGTGAAACACATGGCTGCCATTCTAATAGAGTATATTCTATTAGGGCAGGCACCTATTTTGTAAAGCAGCAGTATCTAGACTAATACTGTTGTCTGGCCATCCATCTACACACACACACACCAGCACAGAAAGACACACAGAAAGGAACTAGGAATTGTTCTTAAGAGAGAAAATGTGTGAAAGACATCTATGCAGGCTTTGTGGGAGTGAACGGAATTTAAAGATTCAAGTAGAAGTCACTATAGAAATCAATAGCCTAGATTGATTATTGATTGATTGATTGATTATACAGAGAGATGAAGGTAGGAAGATTTCTAATTCTGAACTAGAGTGGGTAGTACCTCATTTACTTCTAACTTGTTTTTAACCTCCACTGTTTCCTTCCATGAACAAATCCCATTTTTTGTTTTCAGTAAGTAGCAATCCTTTTTTTCTGTGTGGTCACTTCCATGCTGAATTACTTGAGCTTCTGTGTTGTTCTCGTTTTCCATCTTCTGCAACTTTTAGATGGAGACAAAAAAAGTTAAGTGGCATTAAAACTCTCTGAATTTTATACCAAAGTCTAATGTTTTTAGAAGATGGATGAGAATTTTGATTTAAGGTCTCTTCATCTAAATATTATCTGAATGCTATATAAGAATGAAGGATGAAGCTGTCAGTTCCACTTCTGATTTTGGAAAATCTCAGGATCTTTAAATGAACTATTAAAGCAATCTTCAAATGTTTGAAATTTTATATTTTTTGAAAAGCAGATTTACAACATTGTCAGCTATCCTTAAGTGTCTGCCTTGCACAGGCAAGTAATGTCAGCCTGGGAGACATCATCTAGAATGCCTTTACCCTGATGTCACTTAGTGTGTCTGAGATGAAGATGGGACCAAGAAAATTCCCCTCCCCTAGCACTTTGAAATTTGGGCATGCTCATACTCAAAACACTAGCCAAAAATCTGTTGCTAACTCAGGTTTCCTTCCACAGACTTACATCTGTGAGAATTAGACTTGAGCAGTCCCATAGCATCCATATCCAGAGAAGGGCTGCTGTTACATTGCCATGTACGAGGTCAGCAAATTGACTGATATGCACTGGGACTAGCACATATAGTAGAATCATAGGGTTGGAAGAGACCTCATGGGCTATTCAACCCTCTGCCAAGAAGCAGGAAAATTGCATTCATAGCACCCCCCAACAGATGGCCATTCAGCCTTTGTTTAAAAGTCTCCAAAGAAGAAGCCTCCACCACACTCCAGGGCAGAGTACTGGTTAGTACTGGTTATCACCTATATCATAAAGTATGTTATGTAACCATATGGCCTGAGCTCAGACTATCAAAAAGGCTGTGGCCAGGATTTTTATTGTCACAGAGTATGTTATGTACACATCATTACATAACACAAGTGCTAAGAAACTCTGTTAGTGAATTGCAATGATGTGCAATGGGACACTAGCGTGTCCCATTGTATACCAGCCCTGTTGTGTATAGGGACATCGGCGTGGAAGTGCTGATGCATATTGGGGCACTCATTCTGGTATCCTGTCATGCATCTTTGCAATTCTCTTTCTTGGCACCTCTGCTACTTATAAAAATAAGATTATGTTGCGTATAAAACTAACACAAATATATGCTGAATACATTGACTATGCCCCCCCTTTAATCCTATTGGGAAACAAGTTGTCCAGGAATACCTGGCCACTCTAAATGAGTTCAAATCTCCAGGGCCAGATCAACTGCAGTGCTCCCTCACTTATTGCTGAGGCTTGGTTCCAGGACCTCCCGCAATAAGTGATAAACTGCAATGTAGGGATGCTCTATTTATTTTAATATTTATACATTATTTTAGTAGTTATACACTATTTTAAGTCTTTATGCACTTTATGCACTTATGAAAGAAAGGCTCTTCAAGGATGAATGGAGGGAGGACTGAGGAGGGAAAGGGCCTTGGAGAGCAGCAGCAAAACCCCACAAAACAGCAAAAATACCATTATATATTTTTTAAATTAATATCTTTTGAAATCCGCAAAACAGCGAGTCCACAATAAGCGAACTGCAAAGTAGCGAGGGATCACTGTACACCCAAGAGTATTGAAGGGACTAGTGGAAGTCATCTCGGAACCATTGGCAATAATCTTTGAGAGTTCTTGGAGAACAGGAGAAGTCCCAGCAGATTGGAGGAGGGCCAATGTGGTCCCAATCTTCAAGAAGGGAAAAAAGGATGACCCAAACAAATACCATCTGGTCAGCCTCACATCGATACCAGGCAAGATTCTGGAAAAGATTGTTAAGAAAGTAGTCTGCAAACACTTCGAAACAAATGCAGTCATCACTAATAGTCACTAATCTGATCTATTTTTTCGATAGAATTACAAGCTGGGTAGATGCGGGGAATGCTGTGGATGTAGCGTACCTGGAGTTCAGTAAGGCCTTCGACAAGGTCCCCCATGACCTTCTGGCAAACATACTAGACCAATGTGGGCTAGGCAAAACTACAGTTAGGTGGATCTGTTATTGGTTAAGCGGACAAACTCAAAGGGTGATTCTCCCCAATGCTTCCTCTTCATCCTGGAAAGAAGCGGAGTGCTGCAGGGTTCTGTCCTGGTCCCGGTTCTGTTCAACATCTTTATTAATGACTTAGATGAAGGGTTAGAAGGCATGATCATCAAGTTTGCAGATGACACCAAATTGGGAGAGATAGCCAATACTCCAGAGGACAGAATCAGAATTCAAAACGATCTTAACAGATTAGAGAGATGGGCCAAAACTGACAAAATGAAGTTCAACAGTGACAAATGCAAGATACTCCACTTAGGCAGAAAAAATGAAATGCAAAGATACAGAATGGGGGACACCTGGTTCGAGAACAGTACATGTGAAAAGATCTTGGGGTCCTTGTGGACAACAAGTTAAACATGAGCCAACAATGTGATGTGGTGGCAAAAAGCCAATGGGATTTTGGCCTGCATCAATAGGAGTATAGTATCTAGATCAGGGGTGCTCAGAATGGTGATCGGGATCACCAGGGTTATCTTCGGGCCTCATCCTGGTGATCTTCAGGCCCCTGACCAGGTTTTTTGCTGTTGGTCCTCTTCACGCGCCCCTGCATGCTGCAAAGAAGTCCTCCGTCGTTGCTCCTCCCCGCTCCCTGCTCGTGCGCCGCCTCCAAAAGCTCCAGAGTCCAAGAGGCAGAATGGGCCCCCTCTTTTGGATTCCTCCTCCTCCCTCCATCCTTCTCCAGCCACTCAGAGTCGTAGGAGACCAAAGGGGGTGGGCCTGGATGACGCGATGCATGGCTGGCCCTGCGCACATGCGCAGAAGTGCCCATTCTGCCTCTCTTCTCATGAGCTTTTGGAGGCGGCATGCATGCTGGCAGCGTGGAAATAGGAGCAACGACGGAGAAGAAGAAGGACACTTTGGGGTCATTTCCTTACCGCATCTCAAAGGTCGGTCTTTTTACTTTGGGGTGGGTGCTTGATTGTTCTGTGGTATGTCTCTTTGTTTATTTTTAATGTTTAAAAATGGCCTTTTAGCTCCAAAGCCTCTCTGCTTGCTTTGTTCCTTGAGAAATATATGTTGAGGAATATGGAAATGTGGGAGAAATGGGGTGGGTGCTTGATTGTACTGTGGCATGTCTCTTTGTTTCCTTTTTATTTTTAAAAATGGCCTTTTAGGTCCAAAGCCTCTCTGCTTGCTTTGTTCCTTGAGAAATATATGTTTGGGAATATGGAAATGTGGGAGGAATGGGGTGGTTGGATGTATTTTTGCATGCCCCTTTGTTTACCTTGCTGCGTATTAAATGGCCTTGCAGTTCAACAGCCTCTCTTCTTACTTTTTGGCTGATAATATGTGTGGTAATATGGCAGTGTGGGAGAAATGGGGTGGTTGGATGTATTTTTATGCTCTGTTGTATATTGTTGTTATTAAATTGAAATGTTGATGTTTTATAACTTCATTTTATGTAAACTGCCCCGAGCCTGCTGGAAGGAGCGATACATATAAATGTATAATAAATATAAATAAATAAATAAGAAAATAGTTATACGTTTTACATTTCTGGGTAGGTGATCTTTGGGACTTGGTTTTTTAATCAGTAGCTCCCATGCTGAAAAAGTGTGAGCACCCCTGATCTAGATCCAGGAAAGTCATGTTACTCCTCCATTCTGCCTTGGTTAGACCACATCTGGAATACTGTGTCCAATTCTGGGCACCACAACTGAAGGGAGATGTTGACAAGCTGGAATGTGTCCAGAGGAGAGCAATTAAAATGATCAAGGGTCTGGGGAACAAGCCCAGACCCTTGCTGGGCATATTTAGCCTGCAGAAGAAAAGGCTGAGAGGAGACATGATAGTATGTGAGAGGAAGTCATACGGAGGAGAGAGCAAGCTTGTTTTCTGCTGCCCTGGAGACTAGGATGCGGAACAATGGCTTCAAACTACAGGAAAGAAGATTCCATCTGAACATTAGGAAGAACTTCCTGACTGTGAGAACCATTCAGCAGTGGAACTCTCTGCCCCGAAGTTTATTTGTCACTTATTTGTCATGTTTCTATACCGCCCCTCTCAGCCCGAAGGCGACTCGGGATGGTTTACACAGGCAGTCTCTGCCCTCAATACAACACAGCAACAAGTCAAACCCTCCCCCCCCCCAGAAAAACACATATAATACAACTTAACAATTAAAAACATACAAATTGCAGCCTCAGCGTCATGTTAAAATCAGTTTCCATCGCATCGTCGTCATTCCATATATCCAATTAAGCCTTACTGTATATTTCATCAACAAATGCCTGCTCAAATAGCCAGGTCTTGACTTTCTTGCGAAATGTCAGGAGGGAGGGGGCCAATCTGATGTCTTTAGGGAGGGTGTTCCAAAGCCGAGGAGCCACCACTGAAAAGGCCCTGCCTCTCGTCCCCGCCAGTCGTGCCTGCGAAGAAGGCGGGACCGAGAGCAGAGCCTCTCCAGATGACCTTAAACATCTCGATGGTTCATAGGGAGAGATGCGTTCAGACAGATAAGTTGGACCCGAACCGTTTAGGGCTTTAAAGGCTAAAGCCAGCACTTTGAATTGTGCCCGGTAGCAAACTGGCAGCCAGTGGAGCTGGCACAACAGAGGAGTTGTGCGCTCTCTGAATGCCGCTACTGTTATCAACCTGGCTGCTGTCCGTTGGACTAGTTGCAGCTTCTGAACAGTCTTCAAAGGCAACCCCACGTAGAGAGCATTGCAGTAATCTATACGGGATGTAACCAGAGCGTGGACCACCGTGGCCAAGTCAGACTTCTCAAGGTACGGGCGCAGCTGGCGCACAAGTTTTAACTGTGCAAATGCTCCCCTGGTCACCGCCGAAACCTGGGGTTCCAGGCTCAGCGATGAGTCCAGGATCACACCCAAACTGCGAACCTGCATCTTCAGGGGGAGTGTAACCCCGTCTAACACAGGCTGTAACCCTATGCCCTGTTCGGCCTTTTGACTGACCAGGAGTGCCTCTGTCTTGTCTGGATTCAATTTCAATTTGTTCGCCCTCATCCAGTCCGACACAGCGGCCAAGGTGGGAAGGAGTGACAGAGTTGGACATCATCTGCGTACAGATGACACCGCACTCCGAAACTCCGGATGACCTCCCCCAGTGGCTTCATGTAGATGTTAAACAACATGGGAGATAGTATTGAGCCCTGAGGAACCCCACAAGACAATGGTTGTGGGGTTGAACAGGTGTCTCCCAATAACACCTTCTGAGATCGGCTCTCCAGAAAGGACCGGAGCCACTGCAAGACAGTACCTCCAAGCCCCATATCTGCAAGGCGTTCCAGAAGGATACCGTGGTCAACGGTATCGAAGGCCGCTGAGAGGTCCAGCAGAACCAACAGGGACACACTCCCCCTGTCAAGCTCCCGGCGTAGATCATCCACTAAGGCGACCAAGGCTGTCTGTCTCGGTACCATGTCCCGGCCTAAAACCAGACTGCGCCGGATCCAGATAATCCGTGTCTTCCAAGAATACCAGGAGTTGTGAGGCCACCACACGTTCCAGGACTTTGCCCAAGAAGGGAAGATTGGAAACAGGCCGATAGTTGACAAATTGAGTGGGGTCCAGTGATGGTTTCTTCAACAGTGGTGGAAGTGTGGTGGAAGCTCCTTCTTTGGAGGCTCTTAAACAGAGGCTGGATGGCCATCTGTTGGGGGTGCTTTGAATGCGATTTTCCTGCTTCTTGGCAGGGGGTTGGACTGGATGGCCCATGAGATCTCTTCCAACTCTATGATTCTATGATTCTATAATCAGTTTTGGCACCATTTGACAGAGGGGGTATATTTTAGCAGTCTATATACCTAGTTTTCTAAGAAAGCAGTTTTTAAAAAATTGGAATAAGCATACATAAAACCATGCAGTAAGATCAGATGATATATGTTGCTTCAGAGCAGAGTGATCCATGTAGAAACAAAGGAATGTTTGTGCAATTGACCAAACTCACACCTTGAGCATGTGCTTCATCCTCTCAGTGAAACTGGTGAGGCTTAAATGTACCTAATTTTATTTGAATTGTGCCAGGTGAGTATGAGAATTTATCCTAGTGATGGGAGGTCTGTGCTCCTCCAACTTTATAACTCCACCTTCGACCAACCTCGGCCAATATGGCCAGGGCTCAGGGAAGATCGGGATTGTAGTCCAGTAACATCTGAAAAGCCCCACCCCTGACCTGTAAAATATTAAAGCAAAAACTGTGCGTAGTACTGAACATACATGTAATTAATATATAATCCTAATGAACATTTGTTTTATATTCTCTTTCAGTTTATAACATCTACAATGCCCTTTCTATTCAGTTGTATTAATAGTTGAAATTAGGCATGGGCAATAATTTATTTTATTTATTTACTGTATTTCTAACCCACCCTTCTCAACCCCCGAGGGGGGGACTCAATGGTTCTAAATGGTTCTAAAGTACTTACAAAACTAGGGGGCACTGGTGCTTTGCTTCTGCAGTGTTGCTAAAGTTCTGGTGGTTGAAATTTCAGAACTCTAACAAAACTTTCAAAATTTCATTATAAATGGCAGTGCCTAATTGGTTCTGTCAGAAAAATCGCCAATAAAGAAATAATAATGAAATTTTGAAAGTTTTGTAAGAGAAATTTTCACCACCAGAAAAATATTTTCTTAAGGGTAGCGTTTGAATCTTCTAATGTCTAAAAATTATTCTCCTTAGTGCATGGTGGATTCACTGTCTTTTTCCAGTTAAAGGCTATTTTCCAAGCAACATTTCTTTGAAGCTACTTCAAGGTGTCTCATAAAGATTTCAGTATATCAAAACCCCACACATTTTGTGGGAAGCTAGAATCAGTGCTTGGGGTGAAGATGGTAGAGTCATTGTTTTAAGTCATTTTGAAAGAGTTCTGTTCATACATCTTCCTTTCAGTTCTTTAGACAATCCCCAATTCTTTCTATAAAGTACGTATGTGAGACAGGGGAGAGGAGGGAGAGCTTGTCAAAAGATCTGAATGTAAGTTCAGCTTTCTTTTTTCCTTGACTTTTGCGGTTGTGGTGACCCTAAGGGACCCAACCTACCACCTGCCTTACCTTCTGTCAAGCAGCACACCCTGTGAATGGTGCAAAGATTCAAGCATGGCCCCAAATAGGCAGTTTGCTTTCTCTCTTTGATGAGGTCATAAATAAGATTCCAAGAGAGTTCTGACATAACTGGCTGCCATGAGCCTCAGATAAAGATCAGAACATTGACCTTCTTTCTTGTCTCACTGCTTCCCACATTACCATCAATATAAAAAGTGCCCTCTGGGTCATTTGTTGAACTTCCTATGTTACAGATTTCTTATGGAACGATTAGCTCTTGCCGTACTGTTTAAGAGAGAAGATTTTGCAGAAACTGTGATTTCCTGTGAAATCTTCTTTCTTGACACATATGGCAATACTTGAAGGGGAGATCCCCAGAGAATACCAGATGTGTAGGCCATATTTTAGAGGAAGGCAATGGCAAATAAACTCTGATAATTCTTTGTCTAAGAAAACCTTATGTCATCACTGTGCATCCAAAAGCACATACATACAGAAATGTACACATGAACTTTCTTGATCTAATGTGCATATAGTTTGTGGTAGCTGATGGCTCCCATGTCATTGGAATTGTGATTCTATTTTTAATGCTACTGTAAACTTTATGGGACTGGTTTGATTCAGTTTGATTCAGCCCCCAGACCTCCCTTCCCAGAGACAATATTGGCACCCCCCTTACTATCTCTCTCCAATACAACCCCCTTTTTTATTTTGCTAGGTATTATTTTATTTTATTGTATATGTTGTACTGGACATTGTTGTTGTTTTGAATGCGTTTAGCTTTCACTGATTTTAACTTTATAATAGTTTAATTGCCTTTTAACATTTATATCATATAAATTATTTACTATATTGGTTTTAATTATGTCTGACAGGAAGTTTTACTCTTCATTGCAACATATCAACAAAAATGTAGGTAGGCAAAAAGGGGGGTAGGTGAAATGCAGTAGCAGTAAGTGACTTTTCATTATTTCCTTTCCATTCCCTGTTTTACCTTGAATGATAAAAATGGCAAAAGTTCATCACAAAAGGAAAATGACACTAGTAAAATCAGAATGGAGACTACAATCAAGAATTCAGAAGAATTCAGAAGAAGAAAGGGATTGAAAAAGGCAGCTATAAAGGAATTAGACAGCAGTTGAACTCTCTGCCCTGGAGTGTGGTGGAGACTCCTTTTTTGGAGGCTTTTAAACAGAGGCTGGATGGCCATCTGTCGGGGATGCTATGAATGCAGTTTTCCTGCTTCTTGGCAGGGGGTTGGACTGAGATCTCTTCCAATGTCATTGTATTTGCCATTACAATGTATGGTTGTGAAAGCTGGGGAGAGAGAAAAGCTGATGGGAAGAAAATCAGTTCATTTGGGAATTTGGATGTTGGAGAAGAGTTCTGCATATACTGGGAATTGCTAAAAAAGACCCCCAAAATAATGGATCCTAGAGATCTGAACCCTCTGCAGAAGCTAAGACAACTAAATTGAGACTGTTGTATTTTGGCCGTATCATGAGAGGAAAGTAATCAATATAAAAGATGATAATGCTTGATAGAGTGCAAGGCAATGGAAAAGGGGGAAAGCCACATGCCAAATGTCTAGTTTCAATAATAGAAGCCATGTCCACAAGTCTGCAAGACTTGTGCAGGGTAGTTGAGGAGAGAATGACTTGAATGTCTGTCATTTATAGGGTTGCCATAGATCAATGTTGACTTGAAGGCAGCTAAAAGAACAAAAAAATTCACAAGGCATGATACTTGCACAATCAGCCTCTCCCAAAATGTATCAGGATATTAGAAGGCCCTATCTGTATCCTCTGTTCTATCATGGAAATTGAGATGGTTGTGCAACTCGTTTCTGTCTTCTTCTTCTTCTTTTTTGCAAGAGCTATGCCATTCTTTCCCGAGAAAGGCACAGAAAGCATTGCTCCTAACACCCAGTAAGCTGGACCTTTTTAGGCAGAGCTTACTCCTTCTGCATCAGAATTTATGAAGAAGTGTGTGATGGATACTAGGCTTCTTTGATCAAAAAGAAAAATGGTTCAAAACTTGTTTCAGATGTAGGGGGCGCTGGTGGTTTGGATCTAAAGTCAATTCCAATTATCGCAGAAAAAAAGTTCAAACCTTTTCAAAACTTCAGAGACTTCCGAAACCTTCATTAATGGTTTCAGTGTTATTTCCTGTTTCATTGGGTGGTCTTTGAAAGTAGTTGTTTTACTCCAGAAGAGGGGGTGGTGAGCAAAGGGATGAAATCCATCCACTCTGGTTAAAACCACTGGGAAAAGAAAGGAATCCATCCATATTAGTTTAAACTGACGCCGATCCATCCAATCCACACTATTTTAAACTGACGTGGGAGAGAAAGGAAAGGACTCCATCCACACTGGTTTAAACTGCCATGGATCCATCCAATCCACACTGGTTTAAACTGATGCGGGAGAGAAAGGAAAGGAATTCATCCACACTGGTTTAAACAGATGGCAGAGAGAAAGGAAAGGAATCCATCCACACTGTTTAAATTTACATTTTTCCTGCTGTTTTTCTCCCTTCCCTTCTCCTCTTTCCTTATCTGTCTTCCTTTCCCCTTTCCTTTTTTCCTCCAAATCCCAGCCCATTCAGGAAAACATTGGGGGGTATGTTGTTCCCTTGCAAAGCGGTGGTATGGCACCTTTTCCACTCAAGCCGCCTAGTCCCTTCCCGTTCGTGTCCCCGGCTCGCAATGAGCCCATGAGCCATGCCTGGGCCTTTTTAAAGGGCAATGGCTGCCATGCTGAAACCCTGTCCCTCCTCACATGGGTTCCCCTCATTGGCCGGAGGCAAGCATCCCAGCATGCAAGCTGCTGCTTGCCTCCAAACGCTGGGTCTTTTCCTATTCCGTTCTTGAGTCGGAACAAAGGTGGCAACATTGGCTTTGAAAGGGCAAGGATACTTCCGGGTTCCCAAATCATTTCGAAATTACTTCAAAAAGGAATTTGATCCGAATGTAATCCGAATTACGAAGATTCCGACTGGACCTAACCATGCCTAGTGGATACCTTCACAGAATGTAAATTTCCATATAAGATTGAAAAACCCCAGGCTCCGTGTAGAGGTTTTCATGTGAAGCAGCCTGCAGGGTAAACATTAAATTTTCTTTAATGTTATCCCAGTCAGTAACACAGTCCTGGCTTGTTGTGTGTTTTGTTTTTGTTTTCAATCAGTGTAAGTGCCAGATTTATGTTTGGAAATAAATTTCAAACTATTCCATGTGTGCTTGCAGCTGGCTCAATAATTTATCACATTGATTAGGACCAGGTGTGGGATTGAGCTAAAACAATGTAATTCCAACAAAAATGTACATACAATACTTTAAAAAGAGCCACCGAGTCTAAATATCAGAGCGAAATAAAATAAATTTCCTCCTTAAAATTTATAGAAAAATAATCACTAGATATGTGTTTGTGTGTCTGCATGTATGTGTATCAGCTGAATTGAGCAAAGAAGCAGCAGCTCATATGATTTTTAAAAATAAGTGTCAACACTAATTATTTTGTTGTGGATCAAAGTTTGCATTCTGTTACTTTTTCCTTCTGTGTGGAGCCCTTTGACTAAGTCAATGAAGATGAGCCCACACATAAAGGCAGCAGCAATGAATATGAGAGAACACAATGTGATTCTGTTTTGTACTCAACACTGTGCCCTTTATTCCAAACCCCAGAATATCACTCTAGGCACTTCAAACAAAGCTAAATTACTTTGACAAAATGTCAAGGCTACTGGGAAATGAATGGCAAGTTTTCTCTAAGCATCAAGAGATAAACAGGTCTTGAAACACCCAAGGAGCACCATAGAAGAGCTTTGGCTCGTTTTGATGACTAATCCATGGAAGGAAACATCTGGAAGAAAATTTAGCTTCGTCTCTGAGCCAATTTTATAAAAATTATTGAGGTGGGATTTGAATCGAAAAGGTCTTGTGTATTGAACCCTCAATAACTGTCACACCTCAAGGGCCTCAGGCATCACTTTTGCTTGGGCGAGACTTCAGCCGTGATGGCATTAAGGAGCTATCCAAGCCAGCTTGTTACACTCTCAAACCTTGCCCTGGGCCTCCCGGCCTTTCCCGTGAGAAACCAGGGATGAATGCATAACATAGGCATCTCAAGGTTGTACCACCTAGCCTCCCTGATAGCAAAGCGCTCCGAAGGAACCGAGAGTCTGCCTCCCTTTCGTCCAGATGTGAGCTGCTAACGAGCTGCGCATTCCTGAAAGACTGAGGTATCATAACATATAGATGGCTATCAATCATGGATCTGTGACACTCGACGTACCTAGATCAAAGCCAGTGAACACTATAATTGCCAAAGGATGCCCATTGCGGGCATCTCGTACCAACGCAGCGCTAAGGAGACGCTACTGGAAGGCCGCATCGGGCCTTCCAGCAAGCTTGTGCCAGCCAGCTAACACCGGGCTGACTCGATCCTGCGTTGTGCCTTGTTCCTTGCTCACTGCCACGTCTACGTGCTGATCCAGTGCTGTTCCTGCAAAGACTTTATTGCTACAGAACTTTATTGCTATTGAGAAGCTGTTCCCTGCCTCTGTATTCGGCGGGGATCCCTTAAGAGACTTTCCATTGCATCCGGCTTGTTCCTGTTTTCCCTCCGCTTGGAATCCTTTTGATGCAGATTATATACTTGCCGCCGTTCCTGTTGATTGCTGCTACCTGGAGGTCTTATATTGCCTCAGGCTCTTTCCTATACCTACCTATTCTAAATAAAACCCGTTGTACCATAGCTGCTGTGTGGTTTATCCAGGAAGGTCAGGTCCCAAGGGCCCAAGGGGGTGACAATAACTATATCTGGTATATGCTGTTACCAGCAATTCAGATGGGAATCCTTCTAGAATGGGTTGGACAATCTTTGCAGGTTGTGGAGGGAATTCCCTTTCATGTGAACCAACTTCGACTACACTACTCATCCTATTCAAAACTAGAGTATTAGATATGCAATTCCAGCTTTCAGAAAGACTAGTACTGATTTTTAAAAGGAAAACAAAGGTCTAATCTACACTACCATTTATTTATTTATTTATCATGTCAGAAGCTATTTGAGAATATAGTTATAATGTATTTTTAAAAACACAAAGTTAAAAACTCAGCATTATACAAATTTTCCTTTGACGAGAAGTTGGCCACTTGGAGTGCCTCTGGTGTCACTTTGAGAAGGTCCTCCATTGTGCACTGTCAGACTGCATTGTAGTAAGTAGTCCGTGGTTTGCACTTCTCCACACTCGCATGTTGACTCCATTTTGTGGCCCCATTTCTTAATTTCTGGATCTTGTGGTGTCAGAGCGCAATCTGTTCAGTACTTCCAAGTTGCCCAGTCTTCTCATCCAGTCACAGCCACTGATTGGGTTCTGGGGGTTTTGCCTGCTACTTTTGGACTCTCACTTGCTGTGGTGTTCTTGTGATTCTCTCTGTAGGTCTCATTAAGAGCCACATACACTACTATATAATGCAGTGTAGCAATTGTATTAGTCTGGTATATCCACACATAGACGAAGGCAATTGAACTGTGGTAAACCACTTAATCTGGCTAGACTCCAGGTCTGGACCTTTCCCAGTGTTGGGGCAATGAGGACTGCTACAATCTAGACCATTCCAAGTGTTAGGGAAGTTGCTACGTCACATTTCAATGTGGGTTCCACAGCCATCCTGCACTCCTTGGGATCAGGCAGCCCAGGAAGGTAAGATGGCAGTGCCTTCCCACCCCCTTTGCCTTCATCCTGCCCCCTCCCATGCCAGATCCCTCCTTACCAGTGCTTCCTGCTGTGTACTTTCTGATTCTTTGTCATTCAGTCAACAAACCAGCTTTGGAGGAGGGAGGGTGGCTCCAGGAGGGTAGAAAACTGAGCCTATCCCAGCCCTGTCTTCTGCCTTCAGCACAGCTGGGCCATCAGGCCTGTGTTCCACAATGGAAGTGACTCAGGGTGCCTTCTGTGGCCACAATTTGGCTCAAAATTGCCAAAAAAATTGCTGGTTACAAGCCGCATTTTATGCCTTTGTGGAAGGGCCCAAAGTGTGTGTGTGTGTGTGTGGGGGGCACATATCTTGGTTTTAAAAGACTCTCACCTCCTGGAAGTTGCCAAGTGTATTAGTCTTCATTTTAATTTTTTATAATAGTTGGAAGTTCAAGAAGCATATAATTGTTTGGGACCCAATCGGCTGCATGTTGCCCACTTTTGTGCTCTTAATGAGGACATGATGAGAGCTCTTTCCAGCTCCTGCAAAATAAAAAATGTCAACTTTGAAAGACCTACATGAAAGAAAACTTCACAGGGATCAACATCATTTTGACTCTCCATAATGACAAAGGATCGGTCCTAAGGGATGAATATGGTGCACCCTGTTTTTAATTCTAGACTGCTTTCAAAATTTTCACAATGTTGCTGTTTCTTTTTACTTAAAAAAAGCTATTTCTTTTTCGCATGATACAAGCTTGTGTGGTGAAATTCTATTTAAATACCAAACCACAGCTGGAAGTGCAATTTGACATTTTAAGGTATTGATTCCCAAACTCTAGTCCACTGAGTATTTGGGACTTCACCCCAAGAAGACTTAGTAATTTTGGTTAATATGCAGGGACTCTTGGAACTGAAGTCCAAAATACCAGGAAGACCAGAGTTTGGGAAACACTATTTGAAGGCAATGTTTTTCAGGGTTCTGAGGCGTGAAGTCCTGGAGCGGTCCAGAGACAGGACGTGTGGGCTTGGTTCTCATTTTCCCTATACCTAAACTATTTGAGAGCTACATTCAGGATATTTGAAAATGTACTTACGCCAGTTACTGGACATAATTTACTTACTTGCTGGACATAATCTCCTAGTGGTGCCTAAAATTTCAAAGCTTCAAGGTGGTTTAAACTGGAGTTTTTACTGCCACATTGCCATATTGCCTTTAGAGTCTATTCTCTGGAACTCCTTCCCAATATGAATGAGAAAAGCACATGCTGAAAACTCATTTGTTTCAACAAGTGTTCCTAGAAAAGTAATTTTGTACTTGTCATGGCAATGCGACTGTCACTTCTAAGTTGATGTACTGTATTTTATTACACTTTATTATGTATTGCTTATATATTGCTTAGAAGTTTTAGAATATGAGCAATCTATAAGTACTGGCAGCTACTAAACTAAATAAAGCAATATATCTAGAAGAATACTGTATTGGTATGCTACCAATTACTTAGAATTCTTTCAAGCTGGTTTCAGATAACATTTGGTGACAGAAAGAAACTTGTCACCCTTGTAGGTGTATTATTACTACTATTATTATGCTTTCTTACCTGCCTCTTCTCATGAATGAAGACAGGAAACAACAACCGATTAAAATACAACAGATAACATTAGGTAAAACACTTACAAATCAGTTGAAATACACATCAGAAACAAGTTAAAACACATAATATCAGTTTAAAAACAAATTAAGAATTTTAAAATCATCTGGATGGGCCTGCCTGAAGAGACTAGTTTTCAATCGTGTTTTGAATTTAAACTGTATCTGAATTTCAATAGGTTGTCCACAGTCCAAGGGCAGCTGAAGAAAAAAAATTATCTGGGTGAGCATTTTCTGCCTAGTTCAGGTTGACCAGAGTTGACTTGAGTGTACAGGGTGGATGATATGGGAGGAGGTGATCTCATAGGTAACCGGGAACCAAGCTCTGTAGGACTTTAAAATACATGGGAATTTTAAAGTAATAACCAACGTAAGGCAATGATATGCCAAGAAACAGATTGGGAGACACAGCCTTCTTGCTTGTCTTGAATCTTAGTCCTTTTTGATACCATCAACCAATTAAGCAGCCTCAGTGGTGACCAAGCATTAAGATTTCTTAACAGCCATGACTACCACATAGACTCTTAGGTGTGTTCATTCATATCCATTATGAGACATATCTGTTGTATTCTAGCTATTACTACTGAGGTTTCATCACCTTCAAAAATGCAGAATGCTATGGAAGTGGTGTGGCTGTGCAACTGTGTTTACCATGTTTGGATGTGACCATTTTGTTATTCCAGGTCTTTTGAAGCACAGACTAGGACCTTGGCAAATTTGCCTGGTATACATGCAGAAAGATCTATAGCCAGGAAACCACTCTCTGTGTGGCAAAGGATTTGGGATGTGTCCTAGAATATCCTTACTTCACAACATAGGTGTGATGCCAAATAAGTTCTCAGGGCCAACATTACCTTGCATAAGGAGGAGGTGCCCAATAGTCCTGTTGGCATGGAATCACTGAGTCTCCCTGATGTTGTTAGCCTTGAACACCCCTAGGACATGTATGGATAATTCATGTTTCTTACATCGAAAGACAGTCTATAAGCTAAACCAAAACTGGGAATGATGTGTGGTATTCCTGAGTGCAAATCCCAACAATCCCCACTAGCATAGTTATTGGTGAAAAATACTGGGAGTTGCAGTTCAGCAATATCTGGAGGGTCACATGATCCCCTCCTTTGTTGTAGATTACTGGTTCCCAATCTTTTTTTGACCAGGGACCACCTGACCAGAGACTACTTGATTAGGGTCCACTTGATCCAGGGACTACTCTTCAATTTGTCTTCCAACCCCCCGAAATAAAGAGACAGACACAATATATCTTGGTTTCAAATTCTGGGCAACTTTTATTAAAATAGTTACCTATTTAACTTGTAACTAAACTAACTTTTTGGTGTCAGTTCAACTTGGTGTGTGTAAGCCAAGGTAGCGTCTTCTAAAGTCTATCCCTCAGCTCTTTAGGCGCACTATCTGGGTCCCCTGTAGCTTTCAACCCGGGCAACCCGCAAGGGGAACATCAGGAAAAATCTCTCTCACCTTTTGAGACTAGACTCTCCCCGTTCCTGGGACATTCACCATCACCTCACCCCTAAAATTAACCTCTAGGTGAGTGTTTTTCGAATGCCCCACACCCTTAAGGGGTACCTTAAATGTATACCAACCTTTGGAAAACTAAACTATTTACGCTTTGCTATTTTATTAACCGACCATTCCATCTAAGCCCCTAATAGACAGTATAGGATAGGCAAAACCCTGTGGGCGAATTCCTATCCGACCCCCAAATGTGAAACCATTTGAGCGATCATTATTATACTATCCATGGGCGGGAGTGGTGGGCGATGGCTTCCAGCCGAATGAGGGAGAAATGAGGGCTGGCACCACGATGTGCCAGCCCCACCTCCCTTCCAGCACTTTCTGTGCAATCAACCAATCTCTTCTCCGAGGGGAGGAGACAAAGTGATCCACCCCCCAACTTGTTGGAGGGTGAATTGTATTGTCTTCCAACCCCCCGAAATAAAGAGACAGACACAATATATCTTGGTTTCAAATTCTGGGCAACTTTTATTAAAATAGTTACCTATTTAACTTGTAACTAAACTAACTTTTGGTGTCAGTTCAACTTGGTGTGTGTAAGCCAAGGTAGCGTCTTCTAAAGTCTACCCCTCAGCTCTTTAGGCGCACTATCTGGGTCCCCTGTAGCTTTCAACCCGGGCAACCCGCAAGGGGAACATCAGGAAAAATCTCTCTCACCTTTTGAGACTAGACTCTCCCCGTTCCTGGGACATTCACCATCACCTCACCCCTAAAATTAACCTCTAGGTGAGTGTTTTTCGAATGCCCCACACCCTTAAGGGGTACCTTAAATGTATACCAACCTTTGGAAACTAAACTATTTACGCCACGGATTGGGAGCAAATGTCCTATTTAGCTCCCATCCCCCACCAAGCCGTCTAAAATCAACTGAACACCTACCATTAAATCATTAAGAAACATTGCATTTCCTACATCAGACAGGTGGATTCCATCTGCCCTATAAAGGTGAGGACTTACGTGAGAGATCTGCCCATGAAATATGTAGGAGCCCCGACCTCTTGCAAGCGCCGTGCGCATGGCCCGGTTCACCCGTTTTCTTGCTTTTTCCATTTTTTTTTTTATACATCCCCGCCACCTGACCACCGGAGGCGAGGGATGATAGCCGACCAAGCAATGTGTACCCGAGGCCATGCTAGCCATATTTTAGAGATGTCCTCCCAAGCTTGCAAGTACAGGGCCCTACCCTTCAAAAGGCCCAGATCATTGCCTCCTAAGTGTATAACCAACACGTCCGGAGGGGGCCCCCTCCGGGACTGGAATAGAAGTGGGAGCAAACCGTCCCAACGCATACCTCTAATTCCCTGCCACTCCACAGTAGCAACTGAGCCGAGGCCCAAATGCTGGCCATAGTGAGACCTCATGGCCTGCCTTGCTGCCCAGTGAACAAAACTGTGCCCGCAGACGAGGATCCTCCATCTATGGCTCAGCGACACCAGATCTGAAACGACAGATCAAACTTAGTTATGACAACGGAGTACGCACGTATTTCCTGAAGGCATTTGATTTCCATCTGCCCAGGGTTTTTATTCTCTCCGTGTCATAACCCATAACATTGGCCACTGAAGCTGCACCAATGCGGAAGGAATGTGTTGCAAACCTAAAGTGACCCAATCCTAACATCTTCAGTGCCTTGCTAGTAACAGCCCAAAACTGGTACTTTGATAGCGCTGTGCCATCCTGGTGACTGAACAAGTAACCCGGCCCTGTCGCCGAATCCCATTAAAAAGCACCAAAGCTGTAACTGGGCATAAATCAGGGTCACTACACTTCGATAACTTGATAACTGTGCCCCTGGACCCTTGGTCCGTCTTGGAAGAACGAACCAGCAACTCTATACCATTTTGAGTAATGGTTAGGTCAGAATGTAACAAGGCCCTCAAGGATGTATCAGTCTTAGATGTTGGGACTAACTCACTAATCCTCAAGGCTGCAAAGAAGGCTGTCAAAGCTGCCGCATGAAACAAAATTTGTTCATGGGCATCTGCGCAAACCTTAGGCCAAACTAGCTTCAAGCCTTTCAAAATATCAGGAGTAATAGGTTCCCTAGTATCCCGGAGCTGCCCCTGGCTGCGTGACCATCTGGCCAAGATCTTATGCAGCCGGAAGTCATTAGTGGCGTCTGGAAGGCCCTGTGCCTTAAGCCAGTAAGCCAATGCCGCTAGGCGCACCCTGATCGAATGCGGGGCCAAACCTCTTCTCCTAGAAAACACGCAAAACTGCGCTATGTGTTCGTAAGGAACCGGGATAGCCTGGGGCATGTTGTAGTCCCTTCTAAACTCCTCAAACTCCTTAACTGCCCTTGAATAAGCCTTCATGGAACTAGGGGCCAGAGCTGACACCATACCAGTTAACGTTTCGTGCTCCCAACCGTCCAAAGATGGTCTGGCATGCATTGGGGCCGGACGTCGGCGCCGGGTTCCAACTGCCGGAAACGCTCCATCTGCATACGAGATAGTGCGTCGGCAAGTGAGTTATTGATCCCAGCAACGTGGAAAGCACGAAACAAGATATTAAACTTCAAGCAGTGGAGTGTAAAATGCCTAAGCGCATTCATGACCCTCTGAGATTTTGATGTCAGGGAATTAATTACTTGCACTGTCGCCAAGTTGTCACACCAAAAATGGACTGTAGAGTTTGCAAACCTCTCAGCCCATATTGTGACTGCTACCAAAATGGGAAAAAACTCAAGAAAAGTCAAATCGGCCGTAATGCCGGCGTCATGCCATGCTTGTGGCCACTGTTCCGCACACCATTGGCCATCAAAATAAACCCCAAATCCTATGGCGCCTGAAGCATCGGAAGCCACCTTCAATGCGTCCATAACGGCCAATTCCTGTCTCCAAAATGAAACCCCATTGAAATTTGAGAAAAACTTAAGCCAAATTAGCAGGTCAGCCTTAATGGCGCGTGTCACCCGCAAATAATGGTGCGGGGACTCAATGCCAGAAATGGCATCGCACAACCTGCGTAAAAATGCACGCCCAGGCGCCACCACCCTGCATGCAAAATTTAAGTGTCCAATTAGCTCTTGAAATTCCTTCAGGGTCGCCTTTTTACGACCCAGGAATTGCCGGACCTTAATTGTCAAATTGGTTATCTTTTCTATGGGAAGCCTCGAAAACTGATTAATGGTATCGAGCTCAATCCCAAGAAAAGTCAAAACCGTACTCGGACCTTCCGTCTTTTCGTCCGCTAGCGGAACCCCTAACTGGTTGGTCAATTGCTGGAATGAGCGCATGAGAAATCTGCACTCTCCAGTCCCAGCCCTACCTATAAAAAGAAAATCATCCAGGTAGTGGACTACCCCCTGGAGGCCGGATTTTGTCTTAACTGCCCATTCTAGAAATGTACTAAATTGCTCGAATGCGGCGCATGAAACCGAACAGCCCATGGGCAGTGCTCGGTCCATATAAAAAAGGCCACGGAACCGAAATCCGAGGAGATCAAAATCCGCCGGGTGAACCGGGAGCAGACGGAATGCAGACTTAATGTCGCATTTGGCTAAGTCGGCTCCCAGGCCCAAACAACGTACTACCCGCACTGCTGCATCGAACGAAGTATATTTAACAGAAGACAATTCCTCAGGGATAGCATCATTCACTGACCCGCCCTTGGGGTAGGACAGGTGGTGAATGAGCCGATATTCTCCCTGGGTCTTCTTGGGCACAATTCCCAATGGGGAGACTCTCAAACATGGAACCGGTGGCGTGTCAAACGGCCCAATAACCCTCCCCTCTTTAACCTCCTTATCTATCTTAACCTGAACTAAATGTTCCAAACCATTAACTGACTTTAAATTCTTCGCCAACTGTGGCCTGCGCGGTCCCTTTGTTGGGATCCGGAAGCCCTGGGAGAAACCTTCCCAAACGTAACGCGCCGCTTCCTTATCGGGATATAACTTTAACCATTCCCTCAAGTGGTCTAGCTTAATTGGGCTGGGGCCCTTTGGGAAGAGATGATTGTCCGGGATTCTTTTTCTGATGATTGTCTTTGGGTCCACCCCTGGTAAAACTGCCCCTGGAACAATTCCGTGTTGCATGGGATCCCGAACAGATACCACATGCGTGCTGGAAACGGCATGGGTTGCGGCTGCAAGTACCCCTGGCCGAAAAATCCCAGCAAAGGTTTCCCCGCCGTTGGGCCTGCTGCTGCAGGCCCCCCCGTCGAAAGGACTGGGTATTTTTGGTGACAATAGTCTGCCCGCTGTCTGCCTTTGCCTTAACCGACCCCTTTAAAGCCCCCATGGCCTCGGACCATAATTGAGTATTAATCAGGTCCCACCTCATGTCGGGGGCCAATGAGGCCTCCAAACGAAAACGCCTATCGTAGATAAGCCATGCTTCCCCAGGACCGTTAATGTGAGCCTCACTAATTAAAGTTTGATATCGAAACAGTGCTGGGCCCCTAGCGGGATGGGCTTCTGAGATTATGGCCGCGTAAACCGCGAAACATGCATGCCAATTTTCCCAGATGTGCTCAACCTTCCTCTTTTTTAATTCATCTTTCCGCTCGTCATCCAGGTCCTCTTTTTCTTTTTTATCCAATTCCCTAAAATATAGGGAAAAGATGTCTATATATTCATTACGCAGAATCTTATCAATTACTTTCTGCGTAAGGTGCGCACCCAATGCGACCACTGTCTTACTGGGGGTCATGTGCGGGCCATTTCTCAGTCCCCCAGTATTTGTTTGCCTCACTAGTCCTGGCCTCTTCGAGGGTGACCAAGGACGATGTGGCAGGTCGCGAAAAATCTCCCCCTTTCCTTGGCTGGTTTGAGTCGAAAAACCTGTACTGTACTACCCTGAGTGTTGTGCAGTGGGGAGAGTGCTACCTGGCCCTGGTCCCAGGGCCAAGATAGTGTGGTGTTTGTACCTTGTGATGTTGAGGGTCTCTCCGCCACATTCGTCTGGGGTAACTCCAGGACCGTTTCAGCTTGTTCGCACACTGGCGATGCTGCAACAGTTGTCGCTTGAGATGGGGGCCGTACTGTCGTCGCAGATGACGAGATCGGCGCCGCCTCAGGCTGAGACTGATCCTCGGGCTGCTCCACCTGTCGCATTGGGGGCTGTTCAGCTGGCCGATCTGCCGCCCGTCTCCGTGCTTCCCGCTCGGCATCTATTACTGAAAGATGAGACAATAGATCAGCATAAATCAGGTCTCGACCAGCTACGCGAGCGGGCCTCGCCTCCCCCCTCTGTACGTTTAGGCCCATCTCTCCCTCGATCTGGTGAACCCTCTGAGCGAGGGCGTCCAAGTCCGCTGCAGAGACCCCTCTCCCTAACAGGGGGGCCTGCGGGGACAATGCCCTCTTCGCCGTCTTTGCCGCCGGCCTTTTCCCTTAGGACCACCGACGTTCTTCTTGGGTGCCATCTGTAATGTAAAAGATCGAGACCAAACGTCACTGGAAAAGCCACCATATCGCCCGAGCTCCTCTCTTTTCTCTCTCTCTCTTTTTTTTTAATTAGGTCAGTAGCAAGCTAACCTCGATGTCAGGAGCTTTATTTCCTGTATTTATATAAAGATATATAAATATAATCTTTCCCTTATAACGATAGTTGTATTCTTTCCCTTATCATTAATGTATGTGAATTATGTTGTCAATTTTCCATTTTATTCATTATTCTTAAATATATACTTACAATCGCTATATATATCTTCATCTCCCCCATTTTTTTTTCTTTTTTATTTATTTATTTATTTATTTTTTAAATAGTATTATTATTAATTTTATTTTTGTTAATATTTATTTTTATTATTATTATTATCATTTATTTATTTCTGCAAACTGTCTTTTAGTTATTATTTGTATATTTGTATATATAATCTATCTATTTTATTGTTTTATTTTTATATTTTTATGTCTATTCATAATCGTTCTGTTCAATTTTTATTTATTTTATTTTATTTATTTTTATTTAATTAATACTTTTAAAATGGCCGCCTGTCCAAAATGGCGGCCCCCACAAGTAAGCCACCATGTGGCCAAGATGGCGACCCCCATAGCGGGCCGCCATGTGGCAAAAATGGCGGCCGCCAGCTTCCGGCCGCCGTACCTCAAAATGGCGGCTCTTCACTTCCTGCCGCCATACAAAATGGCGGCCTACATCCCCCGGCAGCCGTACGACAAAATGGCGGCCCCCATAAGAGGCCGCCATGTGGCCATGATGGCGGCCGACAACTTCCGGCCGCCCGTACAAAAATGGCCCCACTTCCGCTTGCCGTACAATATGGCGGCCGCCAGCAACAGGCCGCCGTACGGCAAGATGGCGGCCCCCACAGGGGGCCGCCATTGAGGCAATAGGCGTATGCGCGGACAGGAAGCGCATGCGCACTCCGAACTTCCCCGGCCGCCGCAAAAGCGGCGGCCAGCAAGACGGCCTGCAACAAGCCTGCCCTGGTCAACAGGAGGCCGCGGGGCCGGGCCCACCCCAACAGGGCCCTCCACCCCAGCGGCCCCTGCAGCCTCCCAGGGGGAGCCGGCAAGAACCCAGGCTCCCCCCCCCCCACGACCGCGAGGACGCCCAGTGGAAAGCCGAAGGCATGGCCACCGCAAGGAAGCAAAGCTAAAGATCGCGCATGCCTGCCAGGGGCCCCCTGCACCTCCTATCCCCCCAGCCCTGTAAGCCAAGCAGGTATTTATTTATTTTTATTTGCCATTTTCAAATGAATTACTCTTATGGTATGAAGTAATTTTTTTTACTGTATTTATTAAATTTAAGTGGCGCAAGGCCATGGGCTGGGGGGAATTGATATAGGGCCCAACCTATCCAGTCTCCCACCAATCAATTAATCTTAGCACAAAATAAATTAATTAATTGGCAATAATAATAAAAAAACGGGTGGCCAATGAAGCCAGCTGGCTCAAGAGGCAGCCAATCCAGGTCATGGTGACCATGCATGGCCCCTCCATGGACCCCTCGCCCCCAGGAAGGCCCCAAACCGACCTTCGTCTATTGAAATTAGGCCTCCTGGAACCAGCTGCCTCCTTCGACGATGGCTTCCAGCCGAATGAGGGAGAAATGAGGGCTGGCACCACGTTGTGCCAGCCCCACCTCCCTTCCAGCACTTTCTGTGCAATCAACCAATCTCTTCTCCGAGGGGAGGAGACAAAGTGATCCACCCCCCAACTTGTTGGAGGGTGAATTGTAGAAATCCCACTGACCCTGGACAAATCCCACTCCCCCAGAAACAGAGGAAGGCTATGGCAAATCTCTGCTGAATAAATCATGCCAAGAAAACCATATGATAGATTCAATTTAGGGTAGCCAAAGATTTTGACTTGAAGGCGCACAACAATCATATGTATATCTATTTTTAAATAAAGAAAATGAAGAAAAAGGAGGTAAAAACCATGGAACCATTAATATTTATTATGAATAAAACACCATCTGTTTATAATAAAAATGCATCAGTTATCTTTTTGAAAAAAAATCCAGCTGGTGTCTTTAGGGATTATAGTATCACTATGGAACAAAGGAAGCAAAACAAATGCCTGTCATGGAATAGAGCACCTACTGAAATATTTCAAGTGCCCGCTTATTTCCTTGAAAACATGGTTGTCATTAATAATCTTTCTAATTCCAGCAGTTTTTCCTAAAGACAGAAACATGGGTGTAATCTCTCTATAGCATCTGTGACATTTTTTGGGCTTACGCCGTTTATTTTAAACAAAGGTTTCTATTAACATTTCAAAATATATGGATGTGTGCTTGCATTTTCTACACACAACTCAAGTCGTGCCATAACATCTGTTTCATTTTATTGACCCTTGTATAAATCTCAGTTTGAAAAAAGATAATTCATTTTCTTCAATGTGCAATCAATAATTCAAGCTTCTCGCAACTTGCAGAAATGAAGAAAGAAGATCGTTCTTGTACCGAAATATTGTTTCATCTGACTCGACAGCTATTCCAACATGTGTACAGATGGCAAAAGGGCCACCCCAAAGCACACACTGTAATTGAAACATCATTTGTACATAACTGCCACACAAAGCATATCCTGCTAGCTAGGAGATTCTGAAAACTGAAGTCCAAAAGCTAATGTTTCCAAAATCTGAACTTGTGAAAAGATTTAAATAAATCAAGTCACTGTTGTTGAAAGATAATGCAAAGCATTTAATCTTTCCAAGTTTCTTTCCCAGAAGAAATGAAAAACAGACTATACAGGGAATTAAAGTAGCAAAACATGAAAAATACACTAACAGACTCCATCAGCAGTGTTAATAGTTCATTATTTCTGGCATCTATTGTCTTTCAGCACATCAGAAAGGTATTGAGACAGTGGTTTAAGCATCATGACATCCTCTTGGTTGCACCAACAGAAGCTCAAGAAAATGGGTTCCCACTACCATTAATTCCTTTTTAAATCTGTAACATATGTTTCAGCTAATGTTTTGCGCAAAATGTAACAATCTGTTGTAGATTATAAGTAAATGCACCCCCTTCCTACGCAATACTTTGATTTTCATGAAAAGCAATGTACTTGGTTGTTTCAAATAAGTTATTGGAGCTAGGTGGTACATGGCAATGACAACTAGAAATATGGCAACTCATAAGGAACCATGTACGCTCATATGCAGAGTTATTTATTTTTAAGAAGGGAGTTATCAAAAGAGAAATAGGCCCAGGAAGTCCCAGATTCTCTTTTTGTATAAGCCATTTTTAAGATATTCATTTGATGTTTTTCTTCTTTTGAAGCATTTCCTGAGAGCCCCTGGTATCGCCAAAGATTTTTGATTCTCATTCGTAGAAACATAAAAGCATAGAATTGGAAGAGACCACAAGGGCCACTCAGTCCAACTCATTCTGCTATGCATAAATGTATAAGGTTGGTTTAAATAAACCCAGAACTTTCTGAAATGAAATGCACCAGTATCTGCACATTCACTCCTGCTGCCTTGGAAGCAGTAAAGATCACCACCATAAAGTAAATAAAAGTATTGTTTCTAGGATGCAAGATTTGACAGAGATCCATCAAGGGAGAGAGAACTGTTAGCATTAAAACAAAGGGATCCTAATGCTCAATTGGTGCTATATTGCTAAAATGTTCTGTAGTTTGACTTTAAATCCTGGATGATGATGATGGCAGTGGTTCAATGGGAATTGGTGAGAGACTGGATGTGACACACAATCAATGGGATGGAGAGGGGGAAGGAAGGATATACATTCACGAATAAGTGGGCACATGAAGCCTCATTGCTGCACTTTGCCCACTCTTACATTAGAGGAATACTCATAAATATTTATATTGTTTTCCACTTCAAGGATTAAGAATACCAATCAGTGTGTCTAGTGTACATGTGAATAAACCTGTAACTGGCCAACTGAGCTCACTTTAATGGACATTAAAATTATTTTACATTGGTGTAGAAAACCACATTCCAATGTCTAAAAGCATGAACTGCCTTTGTATGTGTTTTGGGCAATCCCACTTTCTCACCATATAAATCATGTAACAATGGAGACTGTTAAGTACATCTATCTGCTTTTCAGATAGACAGTTCCAGGTTTTGCGGCTGGATTCTATAAAGTTATCATGAAGTTAACATTGGTCATTCTGAAAATTTTATTAATCCTTTGAGTCCTGAAAGATTTATTCACAGACTGATGTTATTTTCAACTCTAGCCTACAAATGTTCCTGTGGTGTTTGAGATCGTCTCTGTTACAATGACTTTCAGAAATATTTTCTACACTAGAGCATGAACTGCATGAACAGCCTCATTGATGTAGGTAAAATTCACATTGGCAAGGAATGGGGTGCTACACCTGGATGAAGGGCTTTGTTGTTGCTGTTGTTATTGTTACATGTAACAATGTATTTTTGATTACCACAAATGTCTGTAAACATTAACTGGAATTTCCATAAAGAGATCTAAGAACCACATGGATTATTATGGCTTGTAATATGAATATTCAATATGAACTGTAGAACATCAAACATGCATTCTACACTGCATTAGAAGTAGTTTATTTGACCATGGATCTACTGTATTTCAAGATTTTTTTTAAAAGATGAAATATTTATGCTGAAACCAGTTCCAAAAAATTTAGAATATCTATTTGTCAAGCAGGAAGAAGAAAACAGGCAATACTTTGATGAAGCAGTCTGAGATTTTAACATTGGTTGTGTTTTTGTGTTTTTTTCCCCTTTCTCTCTTTTTTATTGAATTTTATAATCATAATCATAAATATAGTACATTTTCTTTAACATTTACCTTTCAAATATTTCTATATTTAACATTGGCTGTTATCAATTTTGTTTGGTAGCATTAGGGATTCCCTAATGTTTAGATTCTCAAGCTCTAAAGAAATTAACTCTAAGTTCACTCTTCAGTGTGAAATCAATGAGAATGCCTAGAATGCACTTGAGTTTGCATTTTGCAATGTGTCTGGTATCCACAAGCATTATGGCATATACACTGCATTTCAATTCTATTAAAATAATAAAATAAAGGCAAATCAATTGCCACAATATTGCCAAAAATTAAAAAAAAATTATTAGGTGTTTGAAATGAAAAGCATGCTATTCACCAATCAAGCAGCCAGGAAGACCTGTAGGGGGGCTATCCTAAAAGGTCAGAGACCAATGATCTCTTCACACAGAACTAAAATCAGGAGCATGCGTCGCTTTAGCCCAGGTCGCCTATAGAGCCTTCTGGCTCCCATCAGATGATGCTGGTGTGGTTCTGTGGGTGAAAGAGGTAAGAGCTGACACGTGTTGCCCCCAAAGCAACACGGGAGGTCACTGCAAACCATGGGGGGAAGCTGCATGCTCCAACCATATTCCATGCTTCCCCCCATGTGATCACCCCCCAACTGGAGCTGGGCAATGCGCAACATGGGGCACCAGGTTCTCCATGCCCCTCACATGACAGCCATCTTTAGTACTGCTATCCTTTTGCTTCTTCTCCTCAGGAGAAGGGTGGCAGTACATAAGATTTCTGCATCAGTGTCATGATCCCAGGAGGCTGGGGATGGAATCCTAGAGAGCAACAATGGAAGGACAGTAGAGGTAGCTTAGTGACTGCGGGTTAAAATGTGTAGGTTTTTTCCACTTTTGTGTGGATCCTGCACTTCTAAACACCCAATGAAAGCTGAGTTCCAATTGTACATGTCAACTATTGTCAAAAATACATGGATAGGTTATTTCTCTGTACCTGGCACAATCGTACCCCCCTTTCTAGAAATTCCCTATTGGTGCTCACTTGGCTCTTAGTTGATCATGGCTTTCTGCGTAATGTGAAGAGTTACTCTGAGACTGGGCCAAGGAGTTTCATGCTGAGGCCAGCTGACTTGCTGTTAATTCCTCTGTGGTTTTAGAAGGAAGGTGTTTTGAGAATCAAAGTGCTTACTTCATCCTGTATTTGCTTTGGCTGCCTTTACAACCAGTGAAGCTTCAGCCAAAAGAACCCATCTGTTGTACTTTTCCCCCTAATAATTTCCCATCCTGTATCTATATAGTGGCTTGCACTCTGCTTTAGCATTTCCTGTTGTGGAGACCTACCATTGTTACGTTGCTCCCTGATAGAAATTATTATTTCTGGCACACACACATACTCTTCCACTCTGTCTCTTTCTTTTTCTCTCTCTTTTCCTGGAATACTGAGACCCATCTACTGTCTACAGTTACACAGCCCAAATATTTACACAAAGTCTTAATCAGATTTGAAAACAGTGTGACAGAGCCGCCAATTCGCCTGATGCTCTTTTCCGCAGCTGCTGTACCATGTCAACAACCACATACTGAAACAAGAGTATCAGGTAATTGCGTATGTGTGTATAGAAAACCACCACATTTTCAAAAGAATGTGTCCCTTAAATCCTTGTTGCTTTAGCTGATATCATTCTAATAGCTTTATCTTATTTGGGGAGAAAAAGGATTGCACTGCTAATACCTCTTAGTTTAAGACTCATCTGGCATACAAATTAAGTTAAATAGTAAGCACTTATTTCAGATGGCCCTAAATGGAATGTAGGGCTTAAATCCAATTGCTAATTCCAGGTAGATATCTTGATTTACGATTAGTTGATTCAATAGAGCTACTCTGCTGCAGCTAACAAATAGATTTCATCCTAGATCTAGTAGTAAACATGTCCTAAGTGTTTGATTTATACATTTACATTTTTAAGTTTGTTATTTTTGAGTTGTTCTATAAGTCCACCTGATGTTGTTTATTTTATTGTTTATGATTTGATCTGTTTGTTATGTTATGCCAGCATTGAATGTTTGCCAATTTTGTGTTGTAAACTGTCCTGAGTCCCCTTGGAGATAAAGGAAAGTATAGAAATAAAGTTGTTGTTGTTGTTATTATTATTATATTCATGTGTTACATAGCAATAATAAATTAAGATACATTTCTCATAACTTCAATAAAACAATGCAAGTAGACATACATACCCTCTCTGTTGTCCTTTAGGAGGCTGGTGAAGACCTGGATGTGGAACCAAGCCTTCCCAGAATAGGCTGAGATTGGCTATTGTCTGAATGTTTGACCACGTTTACAGATTGAGTGGAATTGTTTTAATGGCAATGTGGTTTTATGCTGGGTTTTTTTAATGTATTTTAATATGATGTAGTAGTTGTTTTTAAATTGTATAGCATTGAATTTTTGCTGTTATGCCGGTCTGAGTCCCTCAATAGAGGTGAGAAGGTCGGGGTACAGAAGTTTTAAATAAATAAAATATAAATAAATTTGTACTTTGTGTAATACTGTAGTACAGTACTTCTTAAGCTATTTAGTGTTGAAGAATTCATAGGGGTTTTTCTCTCTCCTGATGCCAGGAACTGGCATCATATTTATGCCTATTGGCTATAGCCCTTCCTCCCTCTATCCCTCTTGCTTGCTTGCTTGGACATTCTCCAGGGGCTAGCAATTAATAACTTGTGAACCATAACCAGTCCATAGACCACTATGGACCAACTTTATTCTATTTCCCCACATTATTTGGAACTGCTGAGAGATGCCATTTGGAGATTCAGAGCATATTCCATCAGTGTGTGGACAACATCGGACTCTACTATACCATTCCACCCCAATCCAAGGAAGCTATCCTGGGCCTAATCAAGTGTCTGACCAATTGAAAGGCAGATCGTGGAAATATGATTCAGCCTTCGTTAGATAGGAATACTTTCCCTTTGAAAACACAGACTGAAAGTTTGAGTTGACCCCTGGACTTAGCTTTGAACATGAAGGCTCTGGTTTCTTATGTGGCCAGGAAACCTTTTTGTCAGCCCCAGGACTATAAACAACAACAGCAAGCAAAAATGTAATGCAGAGTAGTAACTATCATGCACAGAAGGTCAAAAACACATGCAAGCAACAAACCTGTTATCGAAAATATCAATTGTATTCAAACATTGGCAATAGTATATCCATAGAAATAATGATTTATACAGACCGCAAACAATACATTGGATGACACTCTCCCCACATGAAATAATATATTGTAGGCAAATGCCAGGGCAAACCCGGGAACAAAAAAAGTAAACACAGCAGCGCTCAAGTGGGATGCGGAATGTGCATGGATCCCACTCAACAATCAGCTCAAAATGAAAAATAATGCATAGTTCACCAGGGAGTACCCAACCCCGAACCAGTCAGGGTGGAGGGAGAGGGATGTAAATAGTCCAATGCGGAGCCAAGGTGGACGCTCGGAGGGGCCGCAATGGTTGAAGTACGGGGCCTCGATCTGTTTTGCCAAAAGCTTCTTCAAGTGGCAGTATTACGCCATGCTGATGCAGCGTTACATGAGAACAATTCTAAATCATAAACAATAATAATAGAAATAAAAACATGACCCAACTATGCAATTTGGAGGCGCGTGGGGTAGGCGGCTAACCTACCAAGGTTGGAGGGAGATCCGTTACACCATAGCTCCTGCAGACCCGGAGGGTGCGGCCCACTGGAACCACAGATGTTTAAATACACACGCACCTGGGCCCCACCCACGTATGCACTTCACGTGAGGGTAAGAGAGGGTAACAACCAGTGTGCATTCCAATAATCACAATGCTTTGATCAGAAGAGAAACATGGTGGATAAACAATCTTCAAACAGAATATCCTGACGGGCTAAATGAGCCCCCCCCCCCCCTTAACACCCTACTCACGTGAAATGCATATGTGGGTGGGGCCAAGGTGCGTGTGTATTTAAACATCTGTGGTTCCAGTGGGCCGCACCCTCCGGGTCTGCAGGAGCTATGGTGTAACGGATCTCCCTCCAACCTTGGTAGGTTAGCCGCCTCTCCCACGCGCCTCCAAATTGCAGAGTTGGGTTATGTTTTTATTTCTATTATTATTGTTTATGATTTAGAATTGTTCTCCTGTGATGCTGTATCAGCATGGCGTAATACTGCCGCTTGAAGAAGCTTTTGGCGAAACGGATCGAGGCCCCGTACTTCAACCGTTGCGGCCCCTCCGAGCATCCACCTTGGCTCCGCATTGGACTATTTACATCCCTCTCCCTCCACCCTGACTGGTTCGGGGTTGGGTACTCCCTGGAACTTTGGTGAACTATGCATTATTTTTCATTTTGAGCTGATTGTTGAGTGGGATCCATGCGCATTCCGCATCCCACTTGAGTGCTGCTGTGTTTACTTTTTTTGTTCCCGGGTTTGCCCTGGCATTTGCCTACAATATATTATTTCATGTGGGGAGAGTGTCATCCAATGTATTGTTTGCGGTCTGTATAAATCATTATTTCTATGGATATACTATTGCCAATGTTTGAATACAATTGATATTTTCGATAACAAGTTCATTGCTTGAATGTGTTTTTGACCTTCTGTGCATGGCAAGCATTATTGGTGGGAACACAAAAGGGCCTTTTGGGTAGTTTCCCAAGACTCTGGAATTCCCATCTTGTTGTCATACTGTTGGGCGCCTAAGCCTTTTTAGTGTAATAGGCCTTTAAACCAGATAATTTTTAAAATAACAGGATAGGGACTGCTGTTTTGCTATATTGTTTTAAACTGTACTATTTTTATTGTATTACATTAACTTGATACTGTGTTTCAATATAGTACTGTGCATAATTTAATTCTATTTTAATGTTTGTTTGTGTATGTTTTTAATTGTATAGTTCTTTTAAATTGTAAGCTGCCTTTTCTCCCTGATTTTGGGGAGAAAGTAAGATGATGATGAGGAGCATACTAATACTAATCACTTTTTCTGTTTCTTCCCCACAATACCTTTGGATGTTTGAATATGAACAGAATAATCGCAATGTAATTATTTTCCTTATATGAAATAATTAAATACCCAAAGGATTATATCCACAATATGCTGCAAAGGTTGTGGATTTTAATGTTCTTAGCATTGTTCTTACTTCTCAGTTTGATCAGTATATCTAGTCACTGACTTTGAACTTTGACTGGTATCTTTATTGAGTGGCAGATAAAAACATGTTAAGAAGATGTGTTCCACGTTGTGTACCTTTTTGTATCACTAACATTTAGTTCCTGTCTTATTTTCACCTGTTACCACACAATATGTTATATCAGACAAGAACAAAACTTAGTGAAAGGCAGTCATTCCAAGGAGGGTTGGTAATATATAGAAAATAGAATCACTTTGACAGGGAGAAAATATATGAGCTGTTGCTGTCAAGGAGTGTCATATACAAGCCCTATCATGTATACATATATACACAATATTTCTGACTGGGGCAGGATGGCAGGTGACAGAGAGTAAGAAACCGTGTAAAAACAGGTTCCCTTTTTAAAAAAATGACATGTAAATGTGAAAGAGATTTATAAATTCCCAGAAGATTTAAAAGAGGCATCCTCTTTACTATCTGTTTGTAATATATCACAGGCTTTCAAATAGTGTGAAGCTGATATTATGTTTTTAAGTAAAATGTCCCGGGGATAAAAATGGAAGAAGATGTATCAAAACGTTTCTGCTCTTGGACCCAGGCTAGCTGTGGTTGGAGCTTCCTATACAGGATATTCACATCGGAAGAAGTGGGAGAGCCAATTTCCACCAGTTCCTTCTTTTCCCTGCAGAGCTATGTGCATCACAGTTGCCTTGCTGTCTTGCCTCAAGGTAGCAATCTACTCAACAGGGCATAAAGAAGGCTGCCCCTGTCTTATGATGGGTGAAATAAAACCCACCTATATAAAATTGCATGAAAAATCACTCCTTTGTCCTTTGCCTTTGTCTCCTGAGCCAATTGGAAAGGACGGTATACAAATTGAAATAATAAATAAATAAATGTAGCAAAATCCTGGGGCTGGACCGAGGTTACATGTGTGAGATCACAGATATGTGATACAGTGTTCCTAAACCTCTTAATAAGGAAAACAAGATTTAATTCTCAAAGTGTCTGCTTCCACTCCA
Source organism: Anolis apletophallus (assembly GCA_030556195.1). Taxonomy (NCBI): domain Eukaryota; kingdom Metazoa; phylum Chordata; class Lepidosauria; order Squamata; family Anolidae; genus Anolis; species Anolis apletophallus. The sequence goes on from JARBWK010000001.1 coordinate 78,324,109, forward strand.
CTCCTTTTTCTTCATTTCTCTGTGGCCTTATGGTTCCAATTTTGAGTGGTCATTTGGGGAATTCTTTGGAGAATATTTCAGATGCCAATACAGACATCCAACTTGAGGAAAAACAAATGACCCAAACAAAATACCATCATTATCCTCAAAGACTGGCAGATCTCTGGGTTGTTCAACTCGGCTGTTTTCTGACATTTTTTCAAGCTGTATAATTTCTTTCATATGATTTAATATCATTCTGAAAAGGGAAGAGAAGGCTATGATCTCTCCATGAGGGAGCAAGTGTCCTCTCCTGGTTTATGGCTGAAAGGGCTGTGGCCATTCAATTGATTTGTAGCAACAAGACATAACGCTAATGCCCGCAGCATATAGTCACATCAGCAATAATCAACGTGGTCTAATGTTGCCCATGGAGTTTGTAATTTAAATTTCCTTGCTGCCTTTATGTATAATGTATCACAAACGACTATGTGACTTCAAAATACATAAAAGTAGCATGAAATGTCACAGTGCACAAGGGGGGATGCATATATGTGTGTGTACAAGAAGGGGGATCACTTACAAGGGGGCTGCACATCCATGGGAGTCAAGGAAAAATTATTCAAGGTATTTTTGAAACTTACTTTCTCTATTAGCATACCTGTTGACCAAATTTTGTGATATTTCTTAGAGCTAATGAAAAGCAGGGTGAGAATAGAATGAACAGCACCCCTAACAATGACTGTGGGCCTCGGTATTTATCTGGATGGAAATATTCTGTTCAGGTGTTAATCCGATTTTTGTGAAATGATGGACATTACTTTCCATTCTGTGTTATACAGTATACCATGACTCTTTCCAACGGACAATGATGATACTCGTGGACAATTTGAGATGATATAGAATGTTACTGGTGTGTTTATGCATTGAATAGACACTCTATGAATTGTAGTTTTCCATGGTGGACTGAAATATAATGCTGATTATATGTGCTGATATTAAATGTTATTGATGAGTTTGTACCTGATTGATAGTGTTATACTTTTTGAACCACGAGTCTTTCCTGTTGGATATTGTCAACATATGAAGTGTGAGATATTAAGTATTATTGTATAGGCTCAGTGTATTCACCACAAATAGCAGTACTTTGCATATCCTATTGTTGGTGTCAGTGCTATGTGGCAAAACTGAAAATGAATTTTCACACACAGGTATAGATGCAACAAACATGAGAATGTGTATTCAAGGAAAGGCTTCCTTGAACACAGGCATGTAGCCGGGGGGGGGGGGTTGAGAAGCTTCACCCCCCCCCAAATTTTTAGGTGGTCCGCGAGAAGGCCTTACTGGTACATTATTTAAACTGTTATGTTTATTCATATAATGATGTGATCACCATGCTCAATATATCCCATATGCATTGGGATAATGATACAAAAGGTTTGCTAGGATAGATCCTCTCTCACTCAGACTCAGCCCCCGGAATAAAAATCCTGGCTACAGTACTGCTTGAACATATATAATATGTTAGTAAACTGTTGAAGTATTTGTGTTGCAGGATTCTAATGTAGCATTTTCTTTGGATGTCTAAAATTTATTTATTAGTTAGAAATTTTATTTATTTGTTAGAAATGTTTAGAGTTGAAGGAAGATTTCCTGAGGGAGCAGAATTCAGGAAGCTAATGATCTCACCACCAGTCTCCTTTTTATGCCTGTTTACCAGCATACTAAATCCAGCAAAAAAATCATGACATTAATTTGTGAATTTGTTTGCTTTCCCCAGTATGGGTGAACTCCAAAGAATGTCTGATTCATGCTGCAGCTATTTCCTAAGCAAATTGGGTATTTTAAATCATTCGAATAGGTTAAGAAGTATGGTGACACTATCATTGCCAGCCAAAACATGACACTATCATTGCCAGATAAAACAAGGAGAAGAAAGAGTAGGACTGGGAGATATGCATAACATGGCTGTGAGCTAGCAGGTTTGTTATTCTATTTTGCCTGCTGCCTCATACATTTCACAAGAAAGAGAACAGAAAATAGAATGAAGGAATGGAAGGTGTGGAGATTATTGGTTTGTTCAGCAGCAGATCTTCAAACAACATGGTCCTTTCAGATCATCACACTCTTTATATATTTATAGAAGTTACTGGAGACTTCCTGGTTTGTAAGTGAGAGATGGTGGCACTTGTTTGTCTCTCCAATTCTCTACAATTTTTTGAGTGCATGCAGCCTGATTAAATTATTTCTAATTTTATTTTGGAGATCCATATATCTTGTTTATCCTATGGTATAACTCTTTTATTGTTCTATTTTTAAGCAGGCAGAGGAAATCCATCTCCCCAGCCACACCAAAATGCTCGGTCCAGTTTCTTCCTCCCTTTCACACACTCCCTTAAAAGTATTCAGATTAATCTCACTTTCCCTCTGACAGAACTGAGACAATAATGGCAAAATCCCTCTGAACAATCTTGAACAAAATCCTTTGAAGACATACAGTAGGTCGGCTCTTGTTGGCAGTAACAATTGTGTTGTGCTCCTTAAGCCTTTCTTTAACAGCAAAATGCATGTCCTTCAACTGAAGGGAAGGGGGTCGGGCTGCGAACTGCAAAAAAAAGTTGGAGTCATTTGAGCTTTCCAACAGAGACATTTTAAAGCCCCATCTTGTATTTTACATTATGTTAATATTTTTCAGATGTTAATTATATTATCATGTTCCAAAGGGAAGTGGACCTGAGCAGAACAAGGTTTCACTTGTATAACAGGAGAAATTCTAGCATTTATGGCTTCATTAGTAATGCAATCTGCATTTGGGAACCTTAAAGATAAAATGTCAGACTTTTCATTACATGGTTAGGCTATCAGCCCAAGCCAATGTGAAACAGACAGCCATCTGTGGAAGCCTTGAGGAAAGTCCACACACTAGAGGCTTCCCAAGATGCACCAACTATATGAATGACTCCAATATTACATTATACTTTTTCAAAAATTAACACTAGAAATCAATCTGATTCCAAAAGTTCTAGACCTTTTAACATTACGAACCATTACCATTTTGGGTGTTTGTCCACCACATAGAGCATGTTGAATTTTTCAGCATATTCAATTAATTTATAGTCAACCAATTTATTGGTTCCTTTTTTTCCCAAACACCACATCTCAAATGAGTTTATATTTTATCCACAGCTTTTATTATTGTCCAGTTTTCACAACCATACATAAAAATAGGAAATACAATGGTATGGACAATCCTATAATATTTAGTTATATATATACCTCTGGATTGTGTCTAGTTCTTTCATAGCTGCCTTTCTGAATTCTAGCCTTCTTCTGGTTCCTTGACTTTTTGAGTGGGTTTTTAAAAATTACACACACACATACACAATCTTTGAAATTCAACAATCAAAATGCAAGTATTTTTCCCCAATCCCACCACCTCCCCATTTCCTCTCGAGAACCTCTACCCTTGACTTCACATTACGTAATACAAAGATACAGGAATTCTATTGAATATTTATACCTCCATATGTTTGAATGTTTAATCATTTTCCCCTGGTTACCGTCTTATACATAAACATCTGTCTAAGGTTCCCAAAATTATTCATTTTGTTTTCTTCATCCTGTATCCCATTTTACATCATTTCCTCTCCTTCTCTCTCCCCCCGGTCACTTGATGGCACCACCGTCTGGAAGACAATGCTTTTGTAGTTAATTATTAGTATTATTTCAGCCCCTCTAACATTGCCTATGTTGGTGTGCAAACCCATTGCTGTGTTTGCTCTCACTTTGAAATTTTCAGGTGCAGTTGTGATTGTCTTGATTCAAACATCTGGTTTTTAAGTTATCATATTATGAAGTCCAGAAATAGTGTGCCACAACACATTTAACCTCTTTCCAAGGGATCTGTGATAATGGCAAAATGTGAGAAATCTAAATCAATAACTATTATTTTCTTCGAATCCCAGGATCCCAGAACTGAAAGAGACCCCAAGTGCCATCCAGTCCAAACTCCTGCTATGCAGGAATATATTACTCAAAGCATTTCCAACAAATGTCCATTTGAGCTCTGTTTAAAAACCTCCAAAGAAATAGATTCCAACACTCTCAAGGCAGCAAATTCCACTGTTGAACAGCTCTTACTTTGAGGAAGTTTTTCCTAATATTTAAGTCGAATCTCTTTGTAATTTGAATCTGTTGCTGTGATACTCAATCTCTGAAGCAGCAGAAAACAAGCTGGCTTCCTCCTCAATATGACATCCTTTCAATTATTTATATGTGGCCTTTATGTACCTTTCTCTTCTCCAAATTAAACCCACCACTACTCCTTTTTCTTCCTTTCCTCCAGCTTCTCCTTCTTAAGATCCAATTCTTGCAAAATAATATAATATGATTTCAAATTTAGAAAAAAATGCAGAGTATCATCTCTGCATATCCATTGATGACATGATAAAACCACTGGGATACTTATTCTCTGGAGAAAAGAGTGAACTGAATCAGCATATTACACTGTGAAAAATCAAATTGAGTTACAAAGCAGGTATAACTCCAATTATTATTTCAGTTTAAAAGCAAGTAGAAAGTTTGAATCATCTGAAACTATAACAATGCCATTTCGTCAAAAAGTAGTCAATAATTGAATCAAAAGATTTTTCCACGTTGGAACGTCTAACTACTGGAGTGAGCTCTGGTTGTTTGGTTGAGTAATAATTACAATCTTCTTGGTATCTTTGTTTTAAAAAATGGGAAGTAGTGAAAAGGTAAACAAAGAAAGGAAATAAAGCAAATATGAATGTAAGTTAGGGATATACATTAATATAAAATGGCCAGTCTATAAAGATACTTATTTGGAGTTCACATATGGCTACTGTGGGTAGCTGAACCATGTTTATGACTTTCTCAATATTATTTCCAAGCGGTTCACTATTTTGCCATGCTTGAGAAAAGAACAACACACAAAAATTTATAGATTTCCTGTAAAACATCAGAAAAAAGAACTATTTTCCCTAGGAGATTTACTGTTCTTTTAATTTACTGAGCACGCCTTGGATTTCTCCATCAATAGTGTCTCTGTATCTTGGGGAAAGGGATTTCAATGTTCCTCTTTGACATGTAACAATTGTACCAAGTTGAAAAACTTATCAAAAATAATTTGCCCAAGTAGGAAGGGGAAGCTGGTATACATTAGAAGTATTTGCCCTTTGCTGATAATTCAAGATGCTGATCTCACCATCAAATTTAACTTTGACCTCTTTATAACATTAGTTCCTTGTTATTCAATAGGTAAAGGGAGTTAAAACTAGTTTCATTGTGGATTGCACCCACCTGATTTCAAAGCTTTACAAGCCTAACCCAAAGGATACATATTTAAACATATTTACACAGGTGTCCAGTATAGATATTGTGTATTCAACAAAATGACAGAATGTAAAAAGAAAATGGCATTCTTCCAAAAATAAAACTAAAGGAGGAGTAGGAGAAAAGAAAGAGAGAGGCGAAGGATGGGATGTTTTGCCATAAGTCACTCCACTTGTTTGGAAGGAGGACCAAACGAAATCTAAAAGAATTTATGATGACACATAGGGAGGAAAAAGTAAAATAAGACAATTTTCTCTTTTTTTTCTTTCGACTTACAAATGGCATCTGTATTCATGACATGACTGTCATTTTATATTAGGAAACAAAACTTTTTCCCTTGAGGAACAACACATATGGGCCCAGCAATTATGGAGTTTCCATAGTAACTGCCTTTCTAAATGACTGTACCTTCTGTATGGGAAACAAATTAGTGTGATCATGTTTGCCTTGGGTCCCCTGACATTCGTAAGCCCGCCTTTTCTTGGAGCTACTTTAATTACTATCCACTAAGATTTAGTTATGCCTTAGACATTTGTCAGTTTTGTTGCCTTTAGCATTTATGTGAGCAAAAATCAGAAAGCACTGTAGTTAAATACTTATCTTGATCTATACCCTCTGCCCATCTGCCTGCTTTATATACATGGAAGAAGGAAACTTGTCTAATTAATCCACATTGGCAGCGTAAATGAATAAGCACATAATCAGAATATCTGATGTTTCAAATAAAATGCAGAGTTGAGCTATTGTAGTGACCTACATAAAAGCAGTATGTGAATATGAATGTGGAATTCGAAAGTGGAGTTTAAGTTCAACTGAGAAGTCATGTACCATCTTACAGTACTTGCTGTTATGGTTGTTGTTTCATTTATTTGTTTGCTTGTTAGTTTTTTGAAGGTCGGTGTATCTAAATCATAGATTCTGTTTCTATAGAATCTGTTACCACTCCACTTTCATGTGTTGTTGCAAGATTTGGTAGTTTCACATATTTTAGACAAATAATTCTCAAAGATGGAAAGTAAGATTGTATACATTATGATTTCAGATTTAGGATGATTTCAGACGAAAACTCCTGTTTTTCTATGTGCAGGAAAGAATATGGGTGATTTGTTACATTAATATTTTGGAAACAGAACATTCCCAAGATGCTATTTCATTGTGAAAGTGTATTTATCTTATAAGTACATAATATATTACTAAGAACCACCATGGTGTAATGGTTTGAGTGTTGGAGTAGGTTACCGGGAGACCAGGGTTCTGATCACCTCTCAGCTATGGGAACCTAGGGCAAGTTACATTTTGTTAGCCTTAAAGGAAAGGCAAACCCTCTCTGAACAAATTCCATTAAAAAAAACCCTCCTTGTTAGATTGCCTTAAATCAGAAATGGCTGGCACAAGGCAACAATTAACATATATTGTCAAGATGGCCGCGGCGAGCAGCAGCAGAGACGCCGAGCTCTGCCGGGCCCTCGAAGAGACGCCGAGCTCTGCCGGGCCCTCGAAGAGACCCCTCGCAAGGCAGCCTCTCCTGCTTCTACCACCTGGCCAGCTCTCCCCGATAGAGTGGAGGTCCCCTGGAGTTCCAGGGGCTTACCTGGTCCCCAGAGGACCCCTCGGCTGGATGTCCGCCGCCCCTGGAGGCCCTCCAGCTGGAGGCCGAGGCCGTTCTGGAGGTAGGCCTGGAATCGGCGACGGCGTCCAGGCTGCGGGCGTGTCGGAGGACCGAGGCATGGAAGAGGTCCACCTACAAAGCCCCCTTAGCGGGGTCCCCAGTCCCCTGGCCGGACCTGGGACCGGACACTCAGCTGTATGGGCCGACACCGGGGCCGTCCATCCCCCCCCCACTGGCCATTCAGTGGGAGGCCGCCACCCCCTCCCCCCGCAGGGGGACCGGGAGAGCTCCTGAAGAAGCCCCAGGAACTCAGGGTGAATTACGAGGGCTGCGGGATGCTATTGAGGAGCTCACCTCTTCCCTCAGGGTTGTTGGGCGCCTGGTGACGCGACTTTCCTGCCGGTGGGGGATGGCTTGCGACTTGGACCTGGGGCCTTCGCCCCGGCCCCCCGGTGAAGGTGAGGAGAGCCTGTGTCGGCCTGCTTCCCCCCCTGCTTCGTCCCCCGGGGGCTCTGGAGTGGCCCCCCCCTGGGCCGGGAGCCCAGAAGTGGAGGCCTGCTGCGTTTGTGGCGCTGGCGGCAGAGGCCAGGCTGGGCCCACCACCCCGCGAAGGCCGCGATTAGGCGCTGACAGGCCCGAAAGGAGAGCGGCGAGAGCATAGCCGAGAGGAGAGTGGAGGTCCCAGTGGAGGAGAGATTGCTTGGCGAGAGCCCCCATGGCGAGGTTGGCGTGGAGCCTGGGAGGGTCCCGGGCGCCCAGTCCCCCCCCAGTCCAGCAGGAGGGGTGTTGGTGGCCTATTCCAACATGGCGCCGAGCTCCCTTGGCTCGGCGTCTTTAGCCCCTCCCCTCTTGCTGATGTCATCGGCCAGCACTCCACCCCCAGCCGAGCTGGAGCTCGCAACAACAACAGCACTGCCAACAACTTTGCCCACAGTTCCATCTCCTGCCATCCCAGGGCGGCCTGGCACCCCGGACCCAACGCCAGGGCTCCTAAACATCTCCCAGATCCTGGCGAGGGCCCCTGGGGGACGGCCTGGACGCCGTGCCGGCCGCCTTCCTCTCGACCTGCCGGATAAGCTTACTTCCCAGTGCCCTATGTCACCGGGCAACAGTCGGAAGAATCCACCGAAAAGCCGGCTCGGGCAGGCAAGACGCCGACGGCTAAGGAAGAGACGCAGACGAGCTGGCAGTCGCCTGCGTCGGCCCTCGCTGCCCCCACCCACTCAGCCTGCTACGATTGCAGCTGATGACAACTCGGACCTGATGACAGCCAGCAGCTCTGGGGGCCCCAATTGCGATCTAGGGACCCAGCAGCAGACTGTCCCCTTCTTCCCAGTTGATGATGCGGAGCCGACCCCAAACTTACCAACTAGCCGAAAACCAGTTCAGCCCCCGTAGAGGAGCGAGGGTTAACGCGACTTCGGAAAGATCCTTTCGAGCACGGACCTTCTGGGGAGCTGGTTATTCCCGGAAGGAGGACCGTTCAGCTCGGACTGAACTGGACCGGGCCGACCAGCCTTTAAATTCATCACTGGGTTTGAAGGGCCACTCCAGTGGCCGAATGGGCAAGCAGCCTGCTGGGTCTTACCAGGGGCATGAGCGCCGGGCCAAGGATCGGGCATCAGTTTCTTGCATTGGGAATGGGGGGTTAGAGGCCAGGGAGTTACCAACTCAATTGGTGACGAACGCCCGAGACCCCTCGCAGGCTTCCCCTTTTCACGGGGTGTGCCGGAAGCTCAATCCCAATCCAGTCTTTGTCAAACAGGTCCGTTGAGTATCCCAGTGATCTCGGGGCAGGGTGAGTACGGTAGGCGCAGGCCCAATGCTAACGTTACGGGCGAGCCGGTCCGAGTCGCAGATGGACTCGGCCCGGCTCTGACCTGCGTCCTATCCCCAGGCACGTTGTTGGTAGACATCCAGTTTCCCCACCTTCCACTCTGGTGCTGGTTAACGCTCGCTCTGTCCGTAACAAGACCGCCACCGTCAGGGAGTTCTGTGAAGACCTCAAAGCGGACCTGTTCTGTATTACTGAGACCTGGCTACAGGAGAGCGACTCCATCTGCCTCCAAGAAGTGGTCCCCCCTGGCTACGTTGCCACGCACCAGAATAGGAACGAGGGACGGGGGGGGGGTGGCAATACTCTCCCGAGATGGTTTACACCTTAGAGCGATCCCTGCACTTGTCACCTCGGGGCTGGAGAGTGTCGGCCTAGTGTGGGAGTCCCCGGAGAGCCTGGCGATCTTGCTGGTGTACCGTGCGCCTAGCGCACCAGCGGAGAGCCTGGCGCGGCTGCTGGAGACTGTGTCGGAGTGGGCATTGAGGTTTCCCAGGCTTATTGTTCTGGGGGACTTCAATGTCCACGCCGATGCAGCCTCCATTCCATCTGCAGCCGCGGACCTAATATCGACCATGGCGACATTGGGCCTCTCCTGTGTAACCCGGGACCCACACACTCGGCCGGACACACCCTCGACTTGGTGTTCAGTGCAGGGGTTCAAGTGGACCTAGCCTCCGTGATAGAGGTTCCATGGTCGGACCACTGTGCTCTAAGGATCCGGGTTGAGCAACCGCCCCCATGCAAGGGCGCCGAACGATTTTTGTTCGCCCAAGGAGACTTATGGAACCCGAAAGGTTCCTGAATGCTCTAAGGGATCTGGAGTCTACCAGCGTCTCAGTCGAGGAGCTTGTTCAGGCTTGGAACACCGCACTAGCCAGAGCTCTCGACGAGATTGCTCCCAGGCGCCCTCTCCGCCCCGCAACCGTCGGTCCCCCTGGTATACAAGGGACCTTAGGACCATGAAGCGGGAAAGGAGACGGCTGGAGCGCGCGTGGCGGAAGCTCCGTGACGAAGCCTCAGCATCAGCTTATAAGCTATTAAAGGAGACTTATGAGCATGCTGTCAAGGCAACCAAAAATGAATACTTCTCTGCCTTGATAGCGTCTGCAAGCTCACGCCCGGCCCAATTGTTTAAGGTGATTCGGTCCCTGACGACGGTCCCTACTGTCCCAAAAAATAGTGATCAGGCCCTTACTGCCGGTGCTTTTCAGAGCTTTTTTGCAGACAAGATACTGAGCCTCCGCCGGGACCTCCCGGCCACAGTTGATACAGTGAAAGAGCTCGAGACTCCGTGGCCCTCCGCCGGGCCCACCCTCGACCGGCTTCGGCCACTGGACGCAGATGCTGTTGACAAGATAGTGACTGCAGCTCGCCCTACCACCTGCTCCTCGACCCGTGCCCCTCCTGGCTTGTTAGATCTTGCCTGGAGGGGCTACGTGGCCCTCTGTTGAAGATCATTAATAGCTCCCTTGAGCAAGGGTTTTCCAGAGTGCTTGAAAGAGGCGGTGGTGGCTCCATTACTGAAAAACCATCATTGGACCCTGCGGTTCCCTCCAACTACCGCCCGGTGTCGAATCTTCCGTACCTGGGCAAGGTAGTTGAGAGGGCAGTAATGGAGCAGTTGCAGTCCTTCTTGGATGATGCAACATGGCTTGACCCCTTCCAGTCCGGCTTCCGTTCGGGGCATGGGACGGAGACGGTCCTGGTCTCCATCACAGATCAACTCCGCTGCCAGCTCGACCAAGGCGGGTCTGCGCTGCTCGTGTTATTGGACCTCACGGCAGCGTTTGACACGGTCGACCACAATCTTTTGATCCACCGCCTGGCCATGGCTGGAGTGAGGGGACAGCCCTTAAATGGCTGACCTCCTTTCTCCGCCAGCGGTCTCAGCGTGTGAGGAGGGGTGGGGTGGTCTCCGAGGGTCCCCACTGACTTGTGGGGTCCCTCAGGGGCCATCCTCTCCCCTCTGTTATTTAACATCTACATGCAGCCGCTTGCACAGCTGGTGCGGAGTTATGGGCTGACCTGTCACCAATATGCTGATGACACTCAGCTCATTCTGAGGATGGGGGCAGGCCGGAGTCCGTCCCCTGATAATTTCCAGCGTTGCCTCGAAGCCGTTACTGGATGGCTGCGAGCCAGTAGGTTGAGGGTGAATCCGGCGAAGACGGAGATCTTGTGGCTGGGCCACCCGGGCGGGGTGGGTGCCCGGCTTCCGACCCTGGACGGTGCGGCGCTGCAACCAGCGCCGTTAGTGAAAAGCCTTGGCGTCCATTTGGACTCCCAGCTGACCATGGAGGCTCAGGTCTCCATGGCCAGCAAGGCTGCCTTTTTCCACCTCCGCCAGGCGAGGAGGCTGGCCCCCTACCTCTCCCGGAATGACCTGGCCACGGTGATCCAAGCCACGGTCATCTCGAGGCTGGACTACTGTAACGCGCTCTACGTTGGCCTGCCTATGTCGTCGATCCGGAAACTCAAGCTGGTGCAGAACACCGCCGCCCGGCTCCTGTCTGGGGCTCCAGCAGGTAGCCGAATAACTCCAATCTTGCGGGATCTGCACTGGCTGCCTATTGAGTACCGGGTCGCCTTCAAAGTGCTGGTTCTCACCTTCAAGGCCATCCACGGCCTGGGGCCAGCGTATCTGAGGGACCGTCTTGCCCTATATTGCCCATCGAGATCACTGCGGTCTGAAGAGACCAATTTGTTGGCAGTCCCATCTGCCAAATCAGCCCGTTTAACATCTACTCGCCGGAGGGCGTTCTCAGTGATAGCTCCTACGCTATGGAACGCCCTCCCGGCTGAGACCAGAGCCCTGAGGGACCTACTCCCCTTCAGACGGGCCTGCAAAACTTATCTGTACAGGCAGGCCTTTGGGGAGTAGGCCCATACACCGCTCTGTTTAAGCTGCTGTTTTTAATCTGCCATTTTAATCTTGTTTTAACTGTTTAATTGTATGGCTTGTTTTAGATTGTCCTAATTGTATTCTTTGTTCTGTATTGCTCCCTGGCACTGAGCCAGTAGTATGTGAGCCGCCGCGAGCCTCCGGGAGTCGGCGGCGCAGAAATCGCAATAATAAATAAATAAATAAATAAATATACTGAAAATGCTTTTTAAAATGGTATCCAGAATCTAGGGCTATGTTTCCTAAATCAATGCAAAGGAAATATTCTGCAGCCTGTGACAGATGATGAGCTTGCTCTTAGTAGTAAACTAAGGGCCCTTCCACAGTGCCCCTTTCTCTCAGGAATTGATCCCAGATTATCTGTTTATCCCAGGTTGTCTGGCAGTAGGGTCTCATATTTTCCATTTTAAAGCAGATAATCTGGAATCTGATCCTGGTATAAAGGACAGTGTGTATGGGCCCTAAGATGACTGACTGCCTATCTATTCTATTTATATTTTATCACACTGCTTATTAGGGCCCCATGGTAATGTACACAAAGGAAATCATTTAAATCAACACAGATATTTTTTTTTAAAAAAATACTTTTTAAGATCTTCCAGAAAAGATTATAAATATAGTCCTTGAAAATATTTTTAAACAAGCAAAATTGGAATAGTGGGTCTTTATGGATTAACATCTAAAGTAACCCAAGTTTATGGAAATTCTAATAACACCCATGAATATGAGAGTTGTTTGGAGCTTTAATCCTGTAAATATTTCTAAAATCCTTCTTCAAGGATAACCAAATTATTCTAATATATGTAATTCAAATTATATGAGCTCACATTAAGAGTGAAGCAATGAATGAAGTTCTTCAACCATAAGTGGTAAGGCGAGAGTTCCAGAATAGCAGACCAGACATTGTCACAGTTCACATTTAACATTGAACTGTCATGTTATATTATGTGAATTGGAAGGTATAGACTTGTCTTCATACGTTTTCTTTTTCTTCTCTTCATCTACAATAGTATGAGGAAGAAACCATTATAACAAGTCAGAATCAACAAGCAAGAGTTGACTTATTTTAATATAAATCATAGTTTAAACTAACCACTCTTTGTCCTTCCTAGTAGATCTTTCCAACTTCATTCTTGTAGCTATGCCAGAGAAAAGGCCTAAACCATGCCCAAAAAAGGCAATAGTTTTTGCATTGGCCAATGAAACTCCTATATATGAAAGATATTCAGTTCTGTATTTTCAGTTAAGAGCCATTGGGAATCTGCATTTGATATTTGGAATGGCCTTGGACCATGATTTCTGGATTATGTGATTTTAATGTTTATATTAATATGTTTTTAATTCCACATTTTAATTGTCTAAATGTTGTTATGTTTCTATGATCTATGTTAGGTCTTATATGTATGTGAGGCATTACATTTTGCCATAAATATGTTGGAAACTGCTTTGAGTGTTCTCCCCCCGCTTCCCCGGTGGGGGGAGAAAAGTACTATACAAGTGAAGTAAATAAATAAATGCATACATATTATGGTGGGAATTGTGAACATCCAGAATCAATGAAGCGTATATCCCAGCATTCCTAGCCAGCTAAATCAATGGTGAAGGATGTTCAGAGTTGCACTTCAACAACACATGGAAAATCATGCATTTCCCACTCTTACTTTAGGATATGCATTTCACAATTAGATGGCCTGTAAAAAATTCCCCCCTCCCACATGCACACTCATACACATATTCACAGGGAAAAGAGATATTTTGGTTGGTTGAGGAAAGTGGAAAACAGCTTCTGATTCTGCATGTGATTAGTAACCCTTGCCATCAGGAACACAGACAGGTTTTCCAACTTGTGGTCAGAGAAGTCATGTTTGGGACAGAATCCCATTTCTCTGTATATCTATATTGATTCCTGCTAATACAGAATGATTGCCTACTGTGTAAAAGTACTGGTTTAAATCCCCATGAATCTAGAAATATTAGTCCTAACAATCGGGAATGATAATGTAGCTGTCTCTTGAAGAAATTTGGTGCAAGGATGGCATAAACCAACTCCTAATGAGCTTATGAGACAAGTATTTTCCTCCCAAGTTGAAACCAACATGCCATTGAATTTCCTAATGAATTGCTGTAAATTAACAAGTGACTTAAAGGCACAATGCCCACATATAAACCAGGTTTCTTTCAGCATGACTTGGAACTCATTATCTGAGGGTGGTTTCAAATAGAACTTTAATTTGCATGCAAACAGGTTTTAAAAATTAGGTTAAAAGAACCTGATTTTCAGACTACAGGAGCCCAAAAATCCCAAAACAGCAATGTGGATTGGGACTGGAAGTCACATGACGCAATCCCTGAGCCCAAGCCACACAGCGCCCACAGCCGTAAAGACCTGGGACTTCTAAAAGACCTGGGTCTTTCCAGCTGTCAAATTATTTTGGCACAAAGTAGGGTTTTCCTGCATTGTGTCAAAGGAATTCATTTTTACGGGGGAAGGGGGTCATTTAGATGCCCCAAATAAAAATGCGGGAGGGTGCACATTTTCCACCTCATTCCATGGGTTAAGATGTAGCAGCCTGGGATATGGGTAGGGGGAGCATGAAATGATTGAAAAGATCATGCATATGTTGATTTTAGTTAGATCACGACAAAAAGGTTGAGAATCACTTCAGAAGTGTCAGGTAAACAGCACATGACTTGGGTGTCACAGAGAATTGAAATAGATCCCAAGGGCCCCAGTCCAACCCCATTCAGGGAAACAAAATCAAAACATTCCTGACAGATGGCGCTATCCAATTTCTGTTAGAATACCTTCAGAGAATGAGACTTCAGTATTATCTAAAGCAGCATATCAGTTAGAAAGAATGTATCACTTAGCTTTCAATACATTAGACCCAAAGGCGATTGCTTGTCACCACTTCTTACTGCATGGAATTATACAGTTTACAACAGGATGCAACAGGATGAAACCAAACTCTAGTTGTGCTGGACTTGAAAACTCTTAATTTATTTTGTTCACTTGCTTAGATTTCCCTGTCACTTAGGAACAATCTCTTCCTCAAATAGCACAACATTTGGTTTTTCCAAAATAAACCATTCCAAACGTCACTGGACTGAATCATCTCCAGAGATATTTAGAGATTGTGTTTGATTAACATTTGCTTAACAAGCTACAGCACATTTTTCACAAGAAGGGCTGAGGAGAGATTGTATGCTCTCTTGTTACTTTCATCATGCCCAAAAGGAGACCTTAAAATAAATACTTTTTTTGCAATTTAATTAATTCCTAACATTTGTAGACTTCCGTCTTTTCATGGCACAATACTTTCCAATTAGTTTATTTTCTTATCAGTTGTACCAGGCATAGGACAGGATTACATGTGAGGGATGGATAGGCCTGTTGGAAACATTACCCTGCCTTCATCTGGTGCAATTTTTCCCAGAGTTCTCATCTTTGTCTTTCTCTTATACACAAGTATATGTCAAGAAAATACATATATACGCATTAAAAACAAATAAAGAGGCTCTTCCCAGGTGTGAAGTGCATGTCATTAACTGGTACCATCAAACCAACATCTGAGGCCAGGGTTTAAAGACACCTTTGCACTTTGTAGAGCCATCTTTTCTCAGCCTCCTGTTCATTTGTGAATATTTTTATGGCTCCAAACTGCTGATCTTTTTGGCTTATGCTTGTGTATATTCCCAATGCCCCTTTGTGCTTTGTGCCTACTTTAAATTGTGATGTTTACCATTTCATAGCCATTGCGTAGTGTATTGGATCCATTTGTTCATTTCATATATTCATTGGACATCAACAACATTACACTTCATACAATGGTTTCTGTTGTAACTGACCACCCAAATGCCTGTGTTTGAAGCTTTGATCTCAATTCCCACTGAACCTCTCCATGTTTTGCTTTTCAGCACAAGTCACTTGATACAAAGGATGTGAAACCTGGCTGAAGAACAGAGGGTCTAGCAGTAACCACCCAAGAGGGAGAATACAGAGATTTGTGGTAAACAGAGTTCTGTTGTCTGTGAATGCCTCCTGGGACAGCCCTTGGATTGCTATTGTGTGCTAAAACTTGGCTGCATTGTATGCAATTTTCCCCATTTTATACAAAACCTTGTTCCTTCCCCATTCATCTTCTCTCATAATAAAAGTAAAGGACAATCTCACTATGCCTGAATATGAGCATTCAAAATGGGAAAAGGTGGAGCATACAGGACTAAAATCCTGTCTTCTATATAGTTTACATCTGCATCTTAGTGGGTTTTTTGTTGTTTTTTATGTTCTCTCTCTCTCTCTCTCTCTCTCTCTCTCTCTCTCTCTCTCAATATATATATACAGTATATCCTGTGCGATCAATTTAAAAAAACTTTCAATACTCAATATGAAATTAGGGAATGAGGGGAAAATACAGTGTTTCTGAAATTGGAGGGGGTATATACGTATCATAACTATAATGAGTTAACTACTTTTTTGTTACTTTTCATTAAGGAAATAATTGTGCCGATGGGAAAACTTCAGGGGTGCCTTTTTATCTCATTGTTAGAGCTATCAGCATGAAACTTACTACAAATTATAGAACACATCTACCTCTGTTGGCCCATCAACTTTCAGAATGTTTCACTCATCCACAGATTTTGGGGGAATTTTCAAAGTTTTTACAAACTTTTTTTTAAAAAAACTACAGGAGCTATCTTTTTGATTTTTATACAATGATATAAAATAACAGGGGATCATTCTCCCCCAAGTTCCAGAAATATTCATACATCCACTGATTTTTGGGAATTTTTTAAAGTTTTCACAAATAAAATCCTTTAAAAAAAGCCACAACAACTATCTCATGTCTCTCATATTAACCAATAGAACTTCAATTTAGGGATTTCTTCTCAGCCCAGCACTGATTTACTCACTTGTTTTGAACTATCAGATTTGCATTGAACTTTGCAGATTCAACAATTTATTGGAATTCTGACTGCTGCTAGAAGGGAAAAATCTCTCCCCTATTCTAATTGATTCTTTTTGATGCTGAGCAGAATTCTGGGAAATGTAGTTTAGGGCAGGGCCTTTTGAAATCTCTGGCATAGGGCTCCTGGCCTTCCCAAACTACATTTCCCAGAATTCTGTGCTCTCTCAGTCTGTTTCCCAGCTCACTCCGCTTGTCCCAATATGCTGCTTTCCTCTTCTCATAGCAATAGGCCATTAATTTAAAGAGGAATGGCAGCCTTTTTGGCTTCCCTCACATGTGCTGAAAATGAAAGTGATTTTGATAGGTTTCCAATGATTACGGAATACAAATTATGTCTTGGGTGAGTTTCCATTCCTAAGTTTTTGCATGTAACCCTCCCCCTGTGTTCCTTGATATCTGTTCGTATGTACAAAACTTACGAATTAGATATGACTTACTAATTAAAAATAAATTTTTGCACATTCCTAATACTCACACACTATGTGTGTTTGTGTGTGTATATACACACACATGCACACACACCCGCACACATACTCATGTGTTTGTCCTTGATGGGGGGAGGGGCACAATGTGAGGGAATTACATCTGCAGTTGAGGACCAACCAAAATGCCACAAGGTTGTACAAATTTTCCAATATTCTTTGTCAGGTTAAAACACTAAAAGCAAAGCATGTGATTAGAAAATAAATGCCAAAATCAGGCCGGTTCTTTTAGCCATGCAGTCTACTGATGGTTTTCCTTAGCTACTGTGGAAGTCAGGAGAGCAAATCAGATGGACCACTGAACTTTTCTAGTCTTACAGTTGGCATTTCAAATATGCTCATAAAAATAGGTCTGTGAAGCTAGCATGGATAAAATATACTTCATACTTTCATTTCTGTTGTTCTTGCAGCCTCTTATTTATCTAAGCACATTAGGTGATTTTTAAAAAATGGCTGTATTACCTTTCTGTGTGGCCAGAATAAATACAGCTAAATGAGATGATCCCATGGCCAATATATGTTGCTGTCAAAAATGAAATTAAGAAAAGAAAATGACTTGATATGCAGATTAAGCACCTCTCTTTTCGGTTGATTTCTATTCCCAGGTTTGCTCTTTCTCTTGTGAGGTTTCTATTTTGTAGCTTTCATGGGCAATACAAATGGTACTTTCACATCTCTTCTGTTGGAAGTTGCATCCTCTTAGCCTCAAATTAGTCACAGATGCAGAAAAAGCTAGTAATGACATTTGGAATGTGTAAATAATACCAATAATTCAGAAGACAGAACAAATAGTAGCTCTAATATTCCTGGCTTCCAGTTACTTGTAAATAGGGAACAGACTAGATTTCATGAAATCCTGAAATGTCCAAATTTTAAGGAAAACAAAATTCAAGGGAGGTTGTTTTGCATGTTTATATCTGATCTGGACATGCCATACCCTGCTTTCCTCCCATGCAGCAAAAAGCTTCCAGATTTTGATTCCATTTAGCCACCAGATGAAAAAGAACAGATAATATAAATAAAATTGTCACCATACACTGCATAACAACAACAACTTTATTTTTATACACTGCCTCCATCTCCCCGACTTGGGAGGACAAAATGTCCACAAAACATTCAAAGCAAAACAATCCATTAAAACAAAAACACAATTTAAATAAAACCTCCCCAGCTTCTTCTTTTTTAAAAAAAAATTGTAGGTATCTAAAACCTATGAGGAATATTTAAGGCCTAGCTATAGTATCGGACCCATTCAAAGCAAAACAATCCATTAAAACAAAAAACACAATTTAAATAAAACCTCCCCAGCTCTTTTTTTTAAAAAAAAAATCGTAGGTAACTAAAACCTATGAGGAATATTTAAGGCCTAGCTATAGTATCAGACCCATAACTTATTCCTAGTTTGAGTGTTCTCTTCCAAAATCCTAATAAGAAGAATTTCACTGTACAACCCTATAGGTGTTTCCTGGGAAGATCACTCTGTTCAGTTGCATTTGTTCTCATTTAAGAGTGTGTAGCATTACTGCTTGAATATCTGAAAGCAGTATTTTCTGAAAGCTATATTTGTCTTGTGCATATCTTCTTCATCTTAGAATAACTTCTCTCAGAAAAATTAGTTTTGAATGCACATGGGGTATTACATTGTTTTTATCTTCTGCAACCTGAAGAACGAGTCCAACAACAGGATGAAACTGTTAGTTATGTTGTCTTTTCTCTTGAGCATTGTTCAAAAGAAAAGAGAATGCATTCCTCTTGTCCTTTCCAGTGTAATTTTAATTTCCAGCACCTCATAGATACATCTGGGAACAAAGGTACAGTCTTTTAACCATATTATAAGACTCACTGAGCCTATATTCCACTCATAGAAATACATGCTGTACAAACGGTTGCACTATGATTCTATTTCCTGCTGTACTTCCATGCCATGAAGTCTTAGGCTCCATCTACACTGACCAAACTGCATTTTATGGCAGTGTAGATGCCTCCCTTAGAATCTGTAGTTTAGGGAGGGCTATTTAGAATTCTGAGCCTGAGAGCTCCAGTGTTTTCCCAAACCACAAACCACAGGATTTCATAGGATGAAGCTTGATAGTTAAAGTGAAAACAAAGTGCTTCAGTTTTGTAGTGTAAAAGTGCCCACAGATTTTGACATTCTAGGGAAGCCACTTCCAACATGGTACACTGGGTAAGGATGACAGGACCTTATTCCGTCACGTTGACTGATATCCCTTTGTTTACTATTTTAACTTGCTAAACTACTTGCAACACCACTTCCCATGTGGGACTCCCCCCTTGTGTCTCAAAGAAAAGTCAGCAAGAACCATCCTAAGAAAGTCCTTTGCTTGTGGAACAAACATTGGCTTGCATTTCCTCTGTAACATGTTATAAATAAATGTCCTAGGAAAAAAGGAAAATGCATGGCAAACACCCCCTTGCAGCATTAATTTTAACCAGAAATTTGAGGAATTTGGAAAATCTTGAGGGATTCTGAATCCTTCCTGTTTGTCTAGCCCAAGGCTGTCCAACTGGCGGCTCGGGGGCCGTATACGGCCCCCAGCCCCTTCCCTACGGCCCCCTAAGCTTTTTAATAAAAAATAAAAATTGAAAAAAAAAAAATAATAAAAAATAAAAAAAACCTACTTCTGGGTTCGGAGCAAGTATCGCGAGAATATGCAATCCACACGGGATTTTGCTGTCAATGCGAGATCACGCCGGCGTTGACAGCGAAATCCCATGTGGATTGCGTATTCTCACGATACTCTTCGGCTACTCTACTACTGGATCGCTGAGGCCCACAGACACGATTAGGACCTTCTTCGACTCAGTCGGTCGTCGCCTCTCTCGTCGTCCGGGTACTCCTGGATCCTGCGCGTTTGGAAAAGGTAGGCCGAAGTAGGGGGCTCCTCGGGGGGCTCCTCATTCTTTCCCCCATCTCCCTCATGTATTAAATATAAAATTAAATATATTTAAAGATGAAATAAGGGAGATGGGATACATTAAAATAAGGGGAGAGGGGAGGATGGAATTAAATATATTTAATATTAAATAAAAATAAGGGGAGAGGGGAGGATGGAATTAAATATATTTAATATTAAATAAAAATAAGGGGAGAGTGGAGGATGGAATTAAATATATTTAATATTAAATTAAAATAAGAGGGCCAGGGAGAGGCGGAGCTGGGGGGGTGGGCTGGGGTGGGGGGTGGAGCGGGGTGGGCAGACCCTACGGCCTCCCAGGTCATCCGTGACTGGAATTCAGGCCCCTGGGCTGGTAGAAGTTGGACAGCCCTGGTCTAGCTTTCAAAATAAAAATAAGGAAGAGGACAAAACAAAAATGAGTAAACAATCAGGCAGTGACCCATCTTGGAAGGAACTCTGGATCCTCCCTATTTATCTTTTCCTTCCATCTTGAATGATGAAAAGAAAGATGAAAATTAATTTAACCTTTTAAGAAAAACTATCCAGGTTCTTAATTTCCCTTTTCTTTTTTTTTAAAGCCAAACAACCTGGCAGTAATACCTCAATGAACCAAGAACAATGGTTCCACTGAGGATTAGACTATTATTCCAAATACCTAATAGATGTCTTGACTTGTGATTGTACCTTTGACAAAACTGTTTTGTTGTTCTTTTAATTGTTAATTTCTGTGTACAGAGATGGTGCTATAATAATAATAATAATAATAATAATGTGAGACTTTCAAATCCAGACTAACAAAATTTTGGAACACAATACACCAGACATCACAATTATGGAAAAGAAAAAAGTTTGGATCATTGATGTCACCATACCAGGTGACAGTCGCATTGAGGAAAAACAACAGGAAAAAAAACTCCGCAGTTATCAAGACCTCAAAATCGAACTGCAAAGGCTCTGGCAGTACAGGTGGTCCCAGTGGTCATCGACACACTGGGTGCCATGCCGAAAGATCTCAGACGGCATTTGGAAACAATAAACATTGATAAAATCATGATCTGTCAACTGCAAAAGGCCACCTTACTTGGATCTGCGCACATCATTCAAAAATACATCACACAGTCCTAGACGCTTGGGAAGTATTCGACTTGTGATTTTGTGATACAAAATCCAGCATATATATCTTGTTTGCTGTGACATACTGTGTTTTTGTGTCAGTAAAATAATAATAAAAAAATCAATATATCCTCTATCACCCTTTTTCTCTTCCTTTCTGAAAATATATTGAAAATATATTGAAATAACTGTTTTTGGAAAATATATTGAAGGCTGTTCATCCTGATGACGTGGAAGGGGTCCTTGGGGCTGTGGGGTGACCACTTCAGCTCTGGACCTTTGCCCTTCTTCGCTAATTAAATCGGCTAGAGGCGGGTTGATTGCTTGGTTGGTATTGATCATTAAGGCCTCCCTTGACTCTATGGACTTGAACAATTACAGGCCAATATCCAACCTCCCTTTTTTGGGCAAGGTGATGGAGCGGGTGGTCGCCTCTCAGCTCCAGGGATTCCTAGAGGACCTCGATTACCTGGACCAGTCACAGTCTGGCTTTAGGCCTGGTCACTGTATCAAGACGGCTTTGGTCTCCTGCAGAGAGCTGGACAGGGGGAGTGTGGCCCTGCTTGTTCTCTTGGACATCTCAGCGGCTTTCGATACCATAGACCATGGTAACCTTCTGGGACAGGTCTCTGGGATGGGTCATGGGGAGCACGGCTCTGTAGTGCCTCTGGTCCTTCTTGGAGGGTCATTCCTGGATGGTGAAGTTGGGAGACACCTGCTCGGACCCCTGGCCTTTGACCTGTGGGGTCTCGCAAGGTTCCATTCTGTTCACCATGCTTTTTAACATCTACATGAAACCACTGGGAGAGGTCATCCAGAGTTTTGGAGTTGGGTGCCATCTCTACGCAGGTGACACCCAACTCTACTACTCCTTTCCATCTAATTCCAAGGAAGACCCTCGGGTAGTGGATGAGTGCCTGGCCACTGTGGATCTCTGGAAGAGGATGAATAAGCTGAGGATCAATCCTGACAATAACCAACAAGAGGTGAGGTGCTGCTAAACAGCCAAAACACAGAAACTGGAAGCAAGTGTCTCAAAACATACTATGTCTCATACAATATCAAAAGGTAATAATCTTTATGCAGGACACGTGAGGTGTGCCTCTAAAGCCCCGTGGGCAATGGTAGTAACAATATAGTGTACATACACATATGCAATACAAATATATAGCAAAATACAGTCATATAGAAATATATTGCACAACATGTGCCAGTGGCCGCTTTGAAAATCTCCTTGTAGTAACTTCATACAAATGAAAGATGAATCTTACAGTGCCAAAGCATGAGCGGCGGCTTGTAGAGAGGGAAGTTCAATGGGACTACATGTCCCAGAAGCGTCTCTGGTAACGTTCTGAATCCCGCGAGAGCAGCGAACCCGGAAGCGGGGTGCTTCCCGTGAGAATAAGTCAAACCTCGCGCCTGAGAATGGGACGAATGAAGGAGGTGTTACTTAAAGGGACCTCTCTTCCATATGCTGCCGAATTGGCGGTTTGGTGTCCCCAATGTAAGAAGCCTCATATCAATCCTGACAAGACAGATGTCCTCCTGGTCAATCATAAGCCAGATCGAGGTATAGGGTGGCAACCTATTCTTGATGGGGTGGCACTTCCCCTGAAGGTCTGCAGCTTGGGTGTCCTCCTAGATTTATAGCTTATGCTTGAAGCCCAGGTGTCGGCGGTGGCTGAGAGGGCCTTTGCACAATTAAAACTTGTGCTCCAGCTGCGGCCGTACCTTGCGAAGTCAGATCTGGCCATGGTGGTCCATGCCCTAGTCACCTCCAGATTGGATTACTGTAATGCACTCTACATTGGGCTGCCCTTGAAGACGGCTCAGAAATTTCAATTGGTTCAACGGGCAGCAGCCAGGTTACTAACTGGAGTGACTTACAGGGAGCGGTCAACCCCCTGTTTAAAGAGCTCAATTGGCTGCCGTTCATTTTCCGGTCCCAATTCAAGGTGCAGGTTCTTACCTATAAAGCCCTGAACGGTTTGGGACCTGCCTACCTGCGTGACCGCATTTCTGTTTACGAACCCACGCGATCTTTTCGATCAATTGGAGAGGCCCTGCTCTCCCGCCCTCTTCGCAGGAGCAATTAGTGGGGACGAGGGAGAGGGCCTTCTATAATGGCCCCCCAAATCTGGAACTCATTCCTGAAGGATATCAGACAAGCCCTCACATTGGCAGTCTTTAGAAGGAGCCTGAAAACGTGGCTGTTCCAGTGTGCCTTCCCTGAATAAAGGAAACAATACCCTGCTCTGACCAATTCCCTGCAAAATGTCCCCCAAAGCACTTTAACTACTCCCTACATTATCCTATAAAACCCTCCTGCTTAGATACATCCCACCTCTGTTCGCACCCAGTGTTTATTTTAATATTTTTATATATTACATCTGGCCTGGCCATAAGGTTTTGAATTTTTGTGTGTTATTGCTTATATGTGAGTTATATTAATTGTACTGTTTTATTTGCTTGCTGCTTTGTTGTTTTATTGATGTGTTGTTGGGCTTGGCCTCGAGTAAGCCGCCCCGAGTCCCCTTGGGGAGATGGTGGCGGAGTATAAATACAGTTTTATTATTATTTATTGTCACTTAACACGATCATTTGGAGACTCTTGACCATCTATAATCTGCTTTTGTGCTCATGATGGGATGGACTCCTAGATTTTTCCAGCAACCTCTAAAGACAGCTTCCTTAAAATGTCCACATTTTATCCTTATTAAAATTACCACAGAAATAGTGCAGAAGAGATTAGTTGTGGTATCTTTCAAAGCTGCTCAGAAGATAATAGCATTATAATTTTCAAAGTGTCAATAATAGAAGTTGCTAAAAATTGAGATGACAGGCAAAGTAGGTTGGTAACTATTTGGGGTTTATAAAATCTCTTCTTCCCAAGCTTTGATTCCCCCTCCCTCCCCAGGATTCTCCAATATTTAGTTTTCTCTCATCACACAGAACATATTCATATGCTTCTGCAGAACCTTTCATATATATTTTTGCCTTCCACACTAATCCAAATCTTCTTCCTGTAATTAAAATATTACCTCACAAGAGGCTTCAACTTCTGGTTCAAACTGACAGACTCAAATCCAGCTCTTTTTGATAACAAAATACTCATCTGTTTGAAGGATGGCTTTAATTAAGATATAACTTCAGTTTAATTGCTAGATTATTGCTGAGACAGGATTATTTTGAAATCAGGAATTTTCTTTAAAAAAAGAAAGAAAATCTGCTTTAAAATGTTGCTAAGGAGCATTTTGGTTATGTGAGTTACTTCCCCCTCCCCTTCTTAGTTGTGAATTCTCAAAATCAAAAATCACATTTTGGAAGGATATACCAATTTATTAAAACTGCTGAACTCTCGTAAGTAACTAACTTTCTGTTATACGAAAAATCAGTCTTGTTTTACTACCAAAAATATCAAACTTTGTTATACATTCGAGAGCCATTTGTACAACCTTGTTCTCATGCTGTTGCTCTTGTAACCAGATTGTCCCTGTTTCATAACCTTTTTAAGAAAGACAATTGCTTAGCTTCTCACTCAGCAAAACTCCAGATTACCTTCCCATTTCTTTTTTTTTATATTCCTTCAGAATCATCATCTTCTCCTTCTTTCGTCTCTTTCTGGATTGTAACAGATTGAACTACACAAATTTATAATAAAAAGAGCTCCGTTTCAATTGCAAATCGTCCTTTCAAATCCCCGAAATCATTTATTGTAGCTTTTCATTCCCATTGCTTAATCTGTAATGATGTTAAATGTTAAATTGCAGGGAGCAGCTATGATTTAAGGCTTATTCACATTTATTGTTCCCAAATCGAATTTTCATGGCCAATTTAGGTCCTTTTCTGTTTTTCTTTCAAATATTCCTACTTATTCTACTGCACTTACAAAGCCATAAAGTGCTAGCTTTTGCTAAATGGAGTCCTCAAATGGTCAGAAAATTCCAGAGGACACGAATCTATGCTTGGGGCTAAGACATCCTGGTACACCACTGGGGCAATCACCCAATTTCCTTTGTTGAATATTTCACTCACGTGGTCCTTTTTACTAAGAAAACATTCAGCATAATGAGGACTGGTCAGGATTCAGATAATGCAGGTTAAGTGATCCTTATCCAAATTCCATAGTGCCAGAAGTGTTTGGGAAGTTTGATCCCGCCCCTGCCCCCCTCAGAGTTTGGAATTTCTGTATTTGCATATGTATTTATTTCGGAGATGAGTCTAAACATGATGTTCATTGATGCTACTTGTACACTTTGCACACACAGTATGAATATAATTTATACAATATTCTTATTCTTATTAACTTTATCTATACCCTGCCTTTCTCCCCATGGGCATTCAAGGTGTCTAACAGTCACACACTTATGTCACAATTTAAAACAAAGTGAATATAAAATATTAAAAATCATTTTTAAATACTGCCAAATAATAAATTCACTTAAAATATAATTTAAAACTCACAACCCCCTGCTGGTAGAGGAAAACCTTGACCTTCTTGTGGATATCCACCAGGGATGTGGCCATCCTGGTCTCTCTTGGGAGGGAGTTCCACAGTCTGGGAGCAACCACCGTGTTCCCATCAAAGTGCTTGAGTGAGAGGAAGCCCTCTCCAGTTGATTGTAGATGTCTTCCAGGTACTTAGAAAGAGATATAGTCCTTCAAATAACCTGCACTGAAGCCAAATAGGGCTTTGTAGGTCAAAGCAGTACTTTGAATCATGCCCGGAAATGTGTTGGCAGCCAGTGGCGTTGTTGCAACAGTGGAGTTGTATGCTCCCTGTAACCAGTTCCAGTTACCAGTCTAGCTGGGGCTTTTTGGACAGTTTATTCTTCACTTTGCAAAATTGTCTGACCCCATCACTCAGTCCTTGAGGGGTAAGGCCCCGTTTCAGTGGTGGTTTTCAGCAGCTGAAGGAACAATTTATGTCTGAGTCAGTCCTTCAACACTCCAATCCACATCTTCATTTGTTGTACAAGCCAATGCATCAGATTTGGTGCTTGGGATGGTATTGTTGCAATGTGAGGGAGCGGACTGGCGACCTTGTGTATACTACCCCTGCCAATTATCCAGTTTGAAGTGGAACTATACCATTTGTGAGAAAGAACTGTTGGCAATTAAATCTGCATTTGAGGCTTGGCAGCATCCACCTTAATCTAGAGTATCTGCAAATGGTGTGGAATTTGAACCAATGTCATCAGTGGTGGGCCCTGTTTTTTGAAAGGTCCAACTTCCAGATGAAGTATGTCTTCAAAGCTTGCATCTGGCAGGCAGATTATCTGTCAGGGAAACTGGAGTACCTAGGGTTCTCAGGAGACAAAACACCTTCCTTTCTCATGTACCCTGAGAACTTTGCAGCCACGCAGATCGAACAAACTCTGTGGGAGCAAATCCTGGAAGGACAAGGCCAAGATGTTTTGGTACCTGCAGAGTGAGATGGGGTGTCCTATCCCATTCCATGAGAGAAGGTTTGTTGTGCCAGCGAGAATGGATTTACATTTCTCCTTGTCTGCAGCATTTAGGTCATGACAGCAGGCCAGCAGGACATTTTGGATTATTCAAAACATTGCTCAATGCTATAGAATAGTGGGAGTTGTGATTTTACAAGGTATTTAGCATTATCTACCAAAGTGTACTGGTGTCTCATCAAACTACAAGCCACAAGATTAATTCTGCAGTGTATATGCATCCTATATCTCACCCCCCAAGCTAGTGTTCATTCCATTAGGGGAATAGCTGTTGGAGTTGATGGTCTAAGACTATTTTTTTCACCAAAGTAGAGCAAACCCATTCAATATATTACTGAGGGGTAAGTCAATATTTAGTTGAATCTAGCTGTTGGATTTAGATTAGCACTAGCTGCAAGGATAATTAGGAACATACCAGAGTCCCAATTGTATTTGTACTCCATGCTTGAGATTGCTTCCTTCCTTCCTTCTTTTTAAAATTAAGAGTGGTGAAACATGATTGCAGATTTCCTCTATTGTCTAGTCTGGTCATAACAAGAATGGAATGTTATGCACCTTCTCCTTTCAAAGACAGAAAAACATTATGTGAAAAAATAAAATAACAATGGAAAGGGGGAGGAAAAGATGGAAAAGAAAAGAACATGAATCAATCATGCACATTAATCTAAAATGGCACGATTCCAAAAATATGTTTTCTTGAATTTGACATCTATAAAATACCTGCTTAAGTGGAGCTGAGGCAGTAAGATATTCTGACCATAGAACAAGAAAAAGCAAACTTTTACTTTTTGATCTTTAGAGTAGAGATCTTTAGCTACGGAATAAACATTCAGGACTCAGTCAAACTGACTGGTTAAATTTAACATTTGAAGATCATTGAAAAGGACACATGTCTTATAAATGTCTTAAATACAACATTTTTATTGTATTATGTCATAATATAACACAACCATCTAGTAGGGGGTAAGCACTCACACACCTACATTATACTCCGCAATCTGGATTACATAGCCAAATGATAACTGAGATAGAAAATTTCTTTATATAAAGGGCTTTCAATAATGGCCCGCTAGGTAAGTTTAACTTCATTTTTAGGGGTTATTTTGGGGTTTGGGGGGAAAGGTGGCTGCCATCCCAGACCTTTGAGCTCCAGGAGCCCAAAAGATTTGGGATGGTAAATGGAAACTGAGCCTGGATAGTCCCGGGATGACCTGGAAGTGAGTCCCCACAGGTTCAATATCTGATTAGACCCAGGCCTTTCAGGAAGTCCAGAATCCAATGGGGTATTTAATTAATTCAGAATAACTTATGTTATTCTGAATTAATTAGTTTTTACCGGAGACATTGTTCAGAAAAAAAACCCAGACAGGTCCTGTACTTTGGGCCTGCCTGGGTGGGCCCTTAGGCATTGAAGCTAGGGCAGTTTAAGAGTGTCATGAATTATTCACTCGGTCTTTTATTAACTAACTAACTAACTTTATTTTATACCCTGACCTCTCTACCTCTTTGAGGGAATCAGAGCGGCTAACACTCGGCAGTAATTCAATGCCATACTAATTTAAGACAATACAAAAACTCAAAATAAATATAAATCACAGATACAAAAAATTAACACATCATATAAAACTACAGTACATAATAAAACAATAATCAAAACCAGTTATAATTAAAAACCAGCTCCAACTCATTGCTATAATGTCAAAATCCATTGTAATTTAATATGCTTGCTGATTGCTTATTGTCTTCCCCCAAAGCTTCCCTCCAGTTGAAAGTTTTTATTTGCTTTCTGAAGGAAAGCAAGAAGGGGTCCTTCTGATATTCTTAGGGAAGGAGTTCCTGAGTCAATAAGCCACTCTCAAAAAGGCCAGCTCCCTCGTACCCTCCAACCACACCTGAGACAGGGGAGGAACTGAGAGCAGAGCCTCCCCAACAGATTGTAGGGCTCAGCAGGCTCATACTGGAAGATGCGGTCAGACAGAACCTGAAAGGAGTCTTTGCTCATTTCTTCAATCTAGGGCTATTTGTTTACCTTTACATTTATAAGCCTCTCAGCATCAGGAGAAGAATCTGTCATAACATGTGCCCTCATGTTATTTACAGAAATGGCAAATTTGTGTCAGAGTTCTTTCTCCTCTGAGGGAACGCTCAGGTGGAGTTCACTAGCCTCTCCCTCTCTGCTTTTAAAGCCCCTTCCATTGGGCCACCCTTCTTCCTCCTCCTCTGGCCTCCTTTCAACGCCCTTGGAGTGACTCTTCAGTTGGCTATGTCATGAGAAGAGTTGTGTGTGTGTGTGTCTGTCCCCTTGTCTGCTCCTGTAGAAAGGAAGAACACATATAGAATGTCACTAGACTCAGTGCTCATTGGTTTTGTGTGAACCCCACAAAATCAATTAACTTCTTACACCTGGGATATATTAACTTCAAATTAACTTCTTATACCTGGGATATTAATTAGTTAGGATACTACTACATAATTCCTTCAGTCTTTTCCCATCTGAATCTTATTTTGAGTTTCTTCAATTCGTCTGTTAGGAAAGAATAGTTTTTGTGTCTGTTTAGGGTTAATGTTGAGAATTCTTTCAAGACAATGACTTTCTTCCCTTGCTGGATTATTGGTTTTTTGTTGGTCAATGACAATATTTTGTCTCTTGTTGATTTTCTAACAAAACTGATTATAACATCTCTAGGTGTTTTATGTTCTTTTGCATAATTGCTTTGTTTACGGTATGTCCGGTCAATCTTTCTAGCTATGTCATCTTCTTGTCTATCTAGTACTCCCATTAAGATCTTTGTTATTGTTTTTCTCACATTTTCCAGGTCCTCCTATGGGAGATTTTTCAATCTCAGTTGATGTTCCAGTTCTCTTTGTTGTAATCTTTCATAATTCCCCCCCCCCTAGTTTTTCACTTTTAATAATTATTCTTTGTGTATTATTTTGGAGTTTGGTTTGAGTTTTCTCTATTTTTTTCTTTTTGTCCTTTATGTCTGTCACATCTTGAGTAATCTTGTTGAATTCACTTTTGATTTTACTAATATCCTCCTTGAGCTCTTTTTTCATGTCATCTAGTTTATCCTGTGGTTTTTTTGCTCCTGGTTCTGCTTTTCTAACCAAATTTTCATTTCAGTTTTTGTGTCCAATTGGCTTTCTGTTAATTTTTGGATTTCTCTCATTATATCTTCCGGGCCTGATCCTCTACAAAATGATAGTCTAATGTCTCTTGTATCTCTTGTATCCGTTTTTGTTTTAGTTGATGACATCCTTTTATTTTCTTTCTTCTTATATTATTATATTTAATCAGTTAGACTGTCCTATATTCCTCCCACCACTAGATGTTGCTGTTCTTGCTCTCATCTGCTTCTCGTCCTGGTTTTCCGTCTGCTTCTCTTCCTCTCGCTGGGCTCTCATGTTGTTTTCTTTTATTTCCTCCCGGCTGCAACTTCCTGTAGGTTGTTTATAAAGAAGTCTCCCTGTAGACAAAACAGGAATGGCATATTGTAAAAATTTTAAAACGAAAGAAAATATTCTTTAAAAATAAAGAGATACACACTGAATCCCTAGAATTTTACAAACAACTATACACAAAAGATCAAATATTGGAAGACTCCATACATCAATACTTAGCACATCAAAAAATACAAATTATTACAGAAGAAGAAAGAGAACTTTTAAACAAAGAAATAACAGATAAGGAAATAGAAGATGCAATAAACCACCTAGATGCTAATAAAGCTCCTGGTCCAGACAGCTACACAGCAGATTTTTATAAAACAATGAAGGAGGTGCTTATACTAAAGTTTTTTTAAAATTATGAATTTAGTCCTCAAGGGTGAAGAAATTCCAAAATCGTGGTCAGAAGCGGTAATAATTTTAATTCAAAAAGGAATATCAGATACACCAGAAGTACAAGACTTCAGATCAATTTCTTTGCTAAATGTGGACTATAAAATTTTTACAAATATTTTAGCAAACAGATTAAAAACCTTCTTATCGAGATTGATAGGGGAAGAACAAGTGGGATTCCTGCCAATTAGGAGTACTAAAGACAACCTGCAAACAATACTAAATACCATAGAGTATTACGAAATGAACACACAGAAAGAATTGGTGCTTCTCTCACTTGATGCAGAGAAAGCATTTGATAATCTAAATTGGAATATCTTCAAAATGATTTTAACTGAAATGGATATAGGACATCATATTAAAAATGCCATAAATGCAATCTATTCAGAGCAAAAAGCAAGAATACAGATAAATGGCTTACCAGCAGAAGAATTCCTTATAACTAAAGGAACTCAACAAGGTTGTACACTCTCTCCAAAAATATATATTATGGTGCTGGAAATATTAATAAAAGCAATCAGAGAAGACCACGAAATAAAAGGAATGAAAATAGCTAAACATGAATACAAAATTAAAGCATTTGCGGACAATGTAATCTGTATAACAGAGAACCCAAAAACAAATATAGAAAAATGGTTGAAGAAAATAGACGAGTTTGGAAAAATAGCCGGTCTTAAATTTTTTTAAAAAAGACATTAATACTAACAAACAACATATCAAAAAAGAAAAAGGAAGAACTAGAAGAAATATCTGGTTTTAAAGTGTGTACAAAAATAAAATATCTAGGAATATGGCTAACAGCAACCTCCCCGCTCTCAATTACCAGAAAACAATTATGAACAAAATTGGAAGAATATAAAAAAAAGATCTGATCAACTGGAAATTCCTTCTACTATCACTTTTAGGGAGAATCTCAGTTATCAAAATGAATGTTCTACCAAAGTTATTATATTCCAAAATATACCAGTAATTAGAAACCAGAGACTTTTTATCCCTTGGGAAAAAAAGAAATATCAAAATTTATTTGGAATGGAAAAAGACCTAGAATAAATTACAAAATAATGACAGATAAAAAGAATAGAGGAGGCTTTGGCCTCCCGGACTTTAAACTTTACTTTGAAGCCTGCGCACACCTATGGGTGAAGGACTGGATCTCTTTTTTTAAAAACTACTGACTTTAGAGGGCTTTGATCTAAGGGTAGAGTGGCATGCCTACCTTTGGTATGGTAAAACCGAAGTTGAAAAAAACTTTGGAAACCACTTTATTAGATCAGCGCTGATCAAAGTATGGAATAATTATAATAGATATTTCTATAATGAAACACCCCTCTGGATCTCACCGATAGAGGCAGAACAAAGAAGACTTCAAGGTTGGAAAAGGTGATCAACATATGAAATTTTATTAAAGAAAAACACTGGAAATTTTGAATTACAATCTCAAGAGGAAATAAAACAAACTGTGGAAAACTTAACCTGGCTACAATATATCCAAATAAAAAACACCTATAATCAAGACAGAAAGAATGGTTTTCATGATAAAGAAGATTTCTGGTTACAATTGATTAAAGTAGAAAGAAAAAACATAACAAGAATCTATAATAAATTACTAGACTGGGCAAGAGAAACAGAAGGAATTATAAACTGTATGATAACCTGGGCCAAAAATATTGGTAGACAAATTAAAATACATGAATGGCAAACAATTTGGAATTAAAAAACAAAAGTACACATATGCCTCAGATCTTAAAGAAAATTGGCTGAAAATGTTCTATAGATGGTACATTTCACCACAAAAAATAGGTATTATGTACAGTAAAAACCAGTTAAAATGTTGGAGATGCCAATCACATATTGGAAACTTTTTCCATATGTGGTGGTCTTGCCCAGAAGCTACAAAATATTGGAGAACTATACATAAGGAAACCTAATCCATATTAAAAACAAAATTTCAGCTGAAACTTGAATACTACTTACTTGGATTAAATGATAAAGACTTGATATTAGACAAAAATAAAGAAATATTATTTACATATATGTCAACAGCTGTCCGAATAGTCTATGCCAGGTTATGGAAAACAGACCAAATACCACAAATAGAACAACGGATAGAGAAAATCTATGAGATAAAGGATATGGATAGATTAACATTTCTATTAAGAAAAAACACAGGAAACCCAAGAAAACAAACAGACTGGAGCCTACTGGAAGAATATAAATAAATGGACAAATAAAAGGACAATTAAACTAAGTAATCCACTAAGAAGATGAATGGAAGTCAACATGTATATACATTCTTTTCACATCTTTTCTTTTTTATGTATACTTTTTACCCTATTTTATTTTCCTCCCCTATATCCTTTCCCCATATCTAACCATCACATCCTTACCTACTAATCTTTCCTCCCCATCTATTAATATTAGTATGCATATCTTTATTGTTTTCTTTTAAGGTAATATCACATTTTCTTTATATTTCTTTTCATACATTTTTTCCTAAATGTATCACAATTTATACTACAAAACTCAATAAAATTCTTTTAAAAAAGAAGGAATTCAATCCTATCTCATATTTTTAAAGGAGCCAGGCTGCCTTCTCCTAGCAAGCTACTAGGCATGGTTTAGAACCCAAAAATAGGAAATCGAAAATCTCAGGGGTGGGGGTTAAATTAGTAATAGAAATACTTACAAAAATTTCCAAAAATTTCAAAAATGTAACTTAATTACTAACGAAATTCGTTAGTAGTTCGTATGCCAGCGCATGCGCATTCAGATGAGTTTTGGCCTACAACTCACAGAAATCCTAACAGTTGGTAAATTGGCTGGGATTTCTGGGAGTTGTAGGCCAAAACTTGAATAAATCACACTGAATTCTAGATGGGACTCTCCAAATAGGAAGGAGGGAGGGAAGGAGGGAGGGGGTATTCTATTCTTGGAAGCAGCAAAAAGGAGGAGGACCCCCTTGCTCCTCGCTGCCTCTCTCTCACCCCGATCCTGAGGGAGCGAGGGCCCAAGTTTGCCCAGGCTGAGAGGAAAAGGAAGAGGCCTGAGGCTGTGAGGAATGGTGTGAGTTGAAGTCCAAAACACCTGGAGGGCTGAAGTTGGCCCGTGCGATGGGGCAAGACAGAGCAACGGGGAAGAGAAGGGGGGAGAAGCCACCAGGAAAGAGGAGGGGGCAGAGAAGCATGTGAGAGAGCGCAGGGAGAGAGAGGAGGAGAAGCGTGTGTGTGTGTGTGTGTGTGTGAAGTTGGCCCGTGCGGTGGGGCAAGACAGAGCAACGGGGAAGAGAAGGGAGGGGGGAGAAGCCACCAGGAAAGAGGAGGGGGCAGAGAAGCATGTGAGAGAGCGCAGGGAGAGAGAGGAGGAGAAGCGTGTGTGTGTGTGTGTGTGAAGTTGGCCCGTGCGGTGGGGCAAGACAGGGCAACGGGGAAGAGAAGGGAGGGGGGAGAAGCGTGGAGGACTGCACTTTCCAGAATGCCTACCAGCAGCGTCACTTCCAGTTCCCCATAGAAATGCGGGAAAAAGAAGAAGATGAATGAAGGCGGGAAGGAAATGAGGGGGAGAAGACAGGGAGAAGTGAGTAGTACAATAATTAAGAATTTATTACCATCATAACGCAAATTGTTGGCCTCAAGGACCGTACTTCCTGGTTAGCTGCCGTGATGCGTATAAACTAGAAAGTCCCATTACATACGAATCACTTACGATTTCTTTTAATTTTCATAACTTTTTTCTCATGCCTACAAGCTACTTCACTGCAAAAGATTCTGGCTCTCCTTCCATATTTTATGACAGTGGCTACAACAAATCATTGAAAGAGCCAAGCTTTAATAATTATGCAAAAGTTTTGAAAGACACTGGGGATCTTGGAGGGACTCACAAAAGGTTTCAGCTGCAGAAAGGGATACAGCTGCATCGCCTAATCAGGGGGAGTTGTCCTCTTCGGGAGAGTCTGATCTCTAGGTCTATTTAATGTGGACTTTTTTGGGAGTTTCCTTACGGCGAGCAAGGAGTTGTTCTTGGTATCCTGATATCTTGCATCGTGTTCCTGGTCCAGTTTACTCGTGAGTTGAGGTTTTACTCTGCCCTTTTGGGCTGAGATGCTGCTGCCGCAGTTGGGAAAGGTGGGTGGTTTTGGGTTACAATGTCCTGTTTTCTGTCCAGCTACAGCCGTGTGTTCCTTGTGGTGAGGTTTCAACTCCGCTGGACTTTCTGTGAGTGTCACAAGCTACAAGAATGGTATTGTATATATGGAGGGAGGATGACAATGTGTTTTGCGGGGATTATGATAAATGTTGTCCCCATGCATTTAGCTCCTGTGGATCTTGGATTGTCTCCTCGTTTCTCCGTCTTTCTCCTGCCCACAACTCCAGATTGGTAATTGACTGCGCTATTGGCTCAACCCTCTGAGGACGTCGCAGATGATGTCTTGAGTTTGCTTTTGACCATTCCTTCTGAAATTTTTGTGTTTCTCCATGGGATTTTGGGGTTTTGGGCAGTTAGGCTAGTTTTTTGTTAGTCCCATTCCCATTTCTTGTACAATAAACTCTTTGTTATCCCTTTTTACTCCTGGGCTTGGTTTTAATTGGCATCTGCATCATGACAATTCAGGTTTGGTTTTTGATATTTTTAAAAAATTAAACCATATATAATTAGACCCATAGATACAGAGTCCATGAATATGGAGGGGCAATTGTACTCATAATCATCATGCTAGAATGTTAGGCATAAAACTTATATTTTGTAAAGAAAAATCCCTTATTGAATATTTTAGAAAGTCCTTTCAATGCCTACTTTTCTTCTGTTCCCACTACATTTAGTTGGCAGATTTCTAAAACTGTAACAATGAGCTTAGAAACATAATAGATATTTACTAAGCATCAATAATCTATGAATGTCTATCCAGGCTGCTTGGGATTTAGCCAGATGGATAAGGAAAGAGGCCTTGGCAGACTTAATTATTTAAGAAAGACACACTAAACTTTTGTCTCGCCAAAGTCATCAATGTTGCAACAACAGTTTGGTGTATATATGAGAAGTATTAATTCCTTTGTTAGCAAGAGACAGGCATTGTTTCCTTTCTGAATTTGATATGTCGGCTCAGCTGAAGAACACCTGTTCTTCGATTACTTGCATAGCCCATTTAATTGTCAGTACTGTTGGTGGGGAAGCAACGCTACCATTAGACAGGAAAACCTAGAACAGAGTTATTATGTCAATTCAGAGAACCACTTATTTTTAAAACTTATCACTTTAAAAATCAGATAAATTAAATGCCACATGAATTTATAAACTGTTCCATTTTCATTTGCAACCAAAGTAAAGCCTATATTTATTTATTTTGATTTGTTCGTCGCCACTTGGTGAATGCGCAGACCTTGGGAGGAAGAGCATTCCAAAGAGTTGGAGCTATGGCACTGAAGGCTCTCCTCCGTGTTGAGGTCAGATGGAGGGTTTTGACGCTTGGAACCATAAGAAGGTTAAGGGACTCTGAACGCAGTGGTCTAGCGGGACAATATAGAGAGAGGTGGTCCCTTAAGTACACTGGCCCCAGACCATTCAAGGCCTTAAAGGTTAAAACCAGCACCTTGAAGGTGATCCGGTGCTCAATCGGAAGCCAGTGCAGTTCGCGCAGAACAGGCGTCATGTGGCAAGAAGATGGTATACCTGCCAGTAGCCAAGCTGCAGCGTTCTGCACCAGCTTCAGCTTCCGTATCACTGACAAGGGAAGGTCAATGTAGGGAGCATTACAGTAGTCCAATCTTGAGATGACCGTGGCTTGGACCACTGTGGCTAGGTCATGGCAGAACAGGTAGGGAGCCAGCTTCCTCGCCTGCCGGAGATGGTGAAAAGCTACTCCACTGATGATGGAGATATGTTTCTCCATCGTCAGTTGAGAGTCCGACTTTTAACGGATGATGATGGACGGAGTGTCGCGCCGTCCAGAGTTGGAAGCTGAATCTCACCCATGCCTGGATGTCCCAGCCACAGGATCTCCGTCTTAGCCGGATTCACCTTCAACCTACTGGCTCGCAGCCATCCAGTGACGGCTTCAAGGCAACGATGGAAATTATCGGGTACAAAGTCGGGCTGGCCCTCCATCCCCAGAATGAGCTGTCTCCATCCCATGCCCTGAACGGAAGCCAGACTGGAAGGAGTCTAAACAAGTTGCATCATCTAGGTAGGACTACAACTGCTCCTTTGCTGCCCTCTCAACCACCTTGCCCAGGAACGACAAATTAGATACCAGGCGGTAGTTAGAAGGGACCGATGGATCTAAGTTCGGCTTCTTCAGCAATGGAGTGACCACTGCCTCTTTCAATCCCTCTGGAAACACCCCTTGCTCAGGGAGGTGTTAACTAGTTTCAACAGAGGGTCGTGTAACCCCTCCAGGCAGGCTTTCACCAGCCAGGAGGGGCACGGATCAAGGGAGCAAGTGGTCGGTCGAGTTGCAGTAACTAACCTATCAACAGCTTCCGCGTCCAGTGGCCGAAACCGGTCGAAGGTGGACCCGGCAAGAGCCCACGGAGTCTCAAGTTTGCTCACTGTATCAATTGTGGCTGAGAAGTCCCGACGGAGGGTCGAAATCTTGTCCGCAAAATAGCTCTGGAAAGCCTCGGCAGATAGCGCCCGATCGTCATTGTTTGGGATGGTAGAGACCATCGTCAAAAACCTAATTACTCTGAACAATTGTGCCGGGCGTGAGCTGGCGGACGCTATCAAAGCTGCATAGTAGGAATTTTTCGCAGCCTTGATAGCTTGCTCATAAGACTGCATGAAGAGCTTATAAGCTGATTTCGAGCCTTCATCACGGAGTCTCCTCCACATGCTATCTAACCGTCTCTTCTCCCGCTTCATTGATCTCAGTTCCTTGGTAAACCAGGGTGATCGGTTACGGCGGGGTCGGAGAGGGCGTCTAGAGAGCATTGGACAATCTAGTGTTCCAGGTGTTAACTTGCTCATCGAGTGAGACGCTGACAGACTCCAGATCCCTCAGAGCATTCAGGAACCTGGTTGGTTCCATAAGTCTCTTTGGGCGAACCCACCTTGCTTTCATTCCTATTGATCCCTTGTGAAACTCCCTAGCTGTTTCTTTATTCTTGATACTCCCATGCCTACAATTTCATTAAATTTGCCCAAAAAAGGGGGGGGGACGTTTCACATCATTTCCTTTTAAGAGCACCAGACATACCAAAATTACAATAACCAGATAAGTTCCACACTGTTTAACCTAACAGAATCATTAATGAAAAGTTACACTCCTACAAAAGCTCAAAGGACAAACAAGGATACTGTTCTATTCTTCCCCCACCCACTGCCATTACAATGTGTTTTAAGGTAACATAGCAGACCTGCTTAGTAATTATGCATCCCCAAACAATCCATATGTACAGTACATCCCCAATATTCACATGAACTACATGAACTGTGAAAATAGGAAACTATGGATAATTGAAAACCCATTTTGCTAGAGGTTACCATAATCATTCTGGAGGACCTAGAACATTCTCAGAGACATATCCTCTCTAGGACTTTTCCAGCATGACCCTACGCTAGCTTCCAGCAGAATCGTACCATAGAGTTACCTGGGGGAACCTCGAAAATGCTAATTGAGGACATAGGGGCTGTATCCAGGTGGTATCATTTGGGCTTTGCCTTAGTCCAACCACCATCACAAGCATGTTTGGTGCGGATAATTATGCCCCCTCCATCATCACCACTAACTCCTCCCAGTTGGTCTAGTTCATCAGATCATAGAGCAGCACTGGGATTGAGAACATGGAATATGGCAACCAAATCATATGGCCCTACTTGAATAGGGGCACAGCATCATGCATCAAAAATATAATTAGGATGTGTTTGCACTCTAGAATTAATGCAGTTTTTAACTACCATGACTCAGTGCTATGTCTTCATAGAGGTTGTCATTTTACACAGTATTTTGCCTTCTTCACCAAAGAGGGCCAACAAATTATAAACTCTGAAGAATTCATTGCAATTAAAGTGGCGTCAACTACATTAAGTCTACGGTGTAGCTGCACCCCTTGAATAGCTGCTGTTGGTGGAATCTCTGAGGATTCTAGGTGATGCACACCAGATGCAAAGCTGTTTGATCCAACAGACTTCAATTAGTGAAGGAACGCCTACTGGATAAACATCTAATGGGTACAGCCATAAAACACAAGTTAGAAGATAGGAATAGTCCTGTTAAAGAAAACAAAACAGCGCATTCAGCTAATAGAGAAAGAGCGAGGGTTGGAAGGAAGGAGATTTCTCACAGATTAAAGCCTGGGAACATGAAAAGAAACTGCAGGCTTTGCCAGGGAGGGAATTTTACAGCCTGGATGTTACTTCTTCTCTTGCGTCTCTCTTACAGTACCTTTTATAATTATAGCCTGACTTCGTACTCTATTTTAATCATCCAGATGCAACAAGTCTCAAAAGGTTTTGAGAGAAGATTCTGAACCAATACTTAGACTATGAATCAGTGCATCCAATTCTATTATTCCAGATATTCCAGTGGATACTGAAATTTCTAACACTTGAACATCTGTTCTGTAATAAAAAGTTCCAAAAAGAGTGCACATAACACCTTTCTCAAAAATGAAAAATCTTTTCATGGCATGGAAACTGTCATCTTAAGAGAAAACAGAGGACTTCATCCCACACAACAAGTAAAGTGTTGGGAATTATTGTTTTTTTGAAAATCAAACAAATGATTTTCCTACCCCCATCAAATGTTTTCATTCATGCAGCTTTCTTTTCAAATTATCTGTTTCTCTTCCCATCACACAGGAGGCATTCTCCTCCCACTGTCCTCTCCCCTGTTTTCTTTTACTTGAATAAATCCTCTGTTTTCTTCTCGCAGAAGTACTTTTTAACATGAGATCATTGGGATTTGTTATCTCAATTCAAAAGGTAACTCTATTGAATTTACATAGTTAGAAATTACTGTTCCTTCCTCCTCAGTTTTAATAATTGTAGTGGCAGAAATGATTCTATACTGCCCAGCTTAGCTCCTCGCTCCAGAACGACATCATCGTTACCTATACAAGCAGACAATGGGGAATTTGCATCACACGTTAAATTTCACATTTTTACACATATCTGCACAGGGAATATAAAAAGACGTTAATTGCCAATCAACATATGAAGTGTAAGAAAAACGCACACTTTAGAAACGCCGAAGAACCTAGAACTCATGGTACCCGCTTGCATCATGCGATGGGCTCTGTAGATAGTTGTCTCTTAAATGTGTAAAATGCTGATTTTATTGCATGTGATGAAGTCCTAAGTACAGTTGACAAAAGCATGTAATGGAAATTTAGGCCTTTTCTACACTGCTGTATAATCCAGATTATCAAAATAGATAATCCACTTTGAACTGGATTATATAATCTATACTGCCATATAATCCAGTTTAAAGGATATAATCTGGATTTTATATGACAGATAGAAGGGGTCTAGCATAAGGGATTTTGATATGCTCTTGATAAATTGTGGGTAATTCCATGGCAAGGGAGGTTGTGAGTGCTATCCCTGATTCTCTCATATTTTTCTGCTCATGCATTCAAAAAGTCCCTTCTCCACTACTTAGAAAAGGAGATGAGAAGTGGGGGACAGCGGGAAATTGATGTGGGAAGGAATGACACAGACCCTGATGGTAGGGAACATAGTGCGATGGATCCCAATGCTGCCCCACAATTTCCCTCGCTGTCCCTTGTTGTCTCCTGCTTATCATGGCCATCTGATAAGGTACTAAATGGGTTTTTTCAAAAGCTTTCAATAGCGAGAGAAATACTCCATCTTTGAAGTGTGTGTGTGTGTGTGTGTATGAAAAGCAAATCTATTACCAACATGGTTTGAGTTGTACAATCTTTAATAAAATGTTTAGTCTTTTTTTTGGCACAGTTCATATATAAAGTTAACTCAGATGAGCAAACACGGCTGGACAACAGATCAGAATATGAGTTCTTCACCACATTGATCAATAGCAAGCCAAGGGCATTACACATCTGTGCATAGTTTGGATTCTTTACCTATGTTTTCCTGCCTACATTAATCACTCAAAGAGATTCACCGCTCCAGGCAAAACAGATTGTACAAGTGTTATGATTTGTCAGGTAAGGAAGTATGCACAAGTGTAACTGCAAAGTCAGCAGGGTGGTAACTTGTTCTGAAGGTGATGCTTCTTTAGGTAGAGCAGTTTTTAACATACACTTAAGCAGCCATTTCTCTGCTGGGTGTGCCAGGAAGTGCATATCAACCTAACATCCATGTGAGAAGAGCCAAGGGATATAGGGTCTTTCCCATCCACTCTAAATTTTTCACATGACTGGCCTGATTGATGTGGTTGTCTATTTTCAGTGCCATAGGATCACCACTCATAAAGCTGCACCTTGAATTGCATTCTTTTTTTCTGTGAATGAGTACAGGCCAGAACTCAGAAAACTTGGTTGTTGTCATTATTTGAGTACAGCTCATAGCACCCCCAGTCACTATGTTTATGCTGATTGAGCAATTTTGGGATATAGCACAAAAAGCTCTTACTATCTCATCCAATGGGGTACTTTCCCCATCATGTGCTGTTTGTTCTCCCCTTTCAGGATGGAGCCCATTATACCAGTGTTTCCCAACCAGTGTGCCGTGGCACACTAGTGTGCCGTGGGCAGTCATCAGGTGTACCGTGGCAAACTGGAACCTCCAATACCTTTTCTTCCTTCCTGCCGAACACTTTTTCTTCTCCACTCGGGCTCCCTTCTTCTCAGCCTCGCTCTGCTTGCTTTGCCTCGCTTTGCTCTAGGGTGAGTCTGTGCTGTAGCGCCCGCATGGGTCACGTCTTCCTCCCTCCCCCTCCCCTCCTGAACACGCTCACGCTGCCCCCTCGGATCAAAATGGCGGCTCAGTGTGCCCTCTGTCAAAAGCTGGCATAGGCAAACTTGGACCTTCCAAGTGTTTTGGACTCCAACTCCCACCATTCTTAGCATCCTCAGGCCCCTTTCCCTCTCAATACACAAAAGATACGTTCCTCTAGCAAACTGCTAATACACAAACACTATCCCATACGCTTTTTCAGGGGCAGACCGAATAAATCACAGTACGCTTAATAGGAAATCAAAATGTAATCTTCTATAACATATAACATATGGCTCTTGGGCAATGGGGGAGGACAATCAGTTATATAGCCCTTCCAAACAATCTTTGGGCATTAAGGCGCAAACATCCAGTCTTTGTGGAGGAATTCACTCACGGAGGTCTCTGTGAGCTGGCAACTGCTCGATGGGCAGCTGGCATAGGCAAACTTGGTACCTTCCTCAGGGTGCAGTGTTTTGGTACTTCAATTCTAGACTCCCACCATTCTTAGCCCGGCAGGATCCTCAGGCCCCTTTCTCCTTCAGCCACTCTAAGACTACAGGAGGAGCGGCTAAAAGGGCCTCAGGCTGTTAGGAATG
The DNA here is from genome assembly GCA_030556195.1 of Anolis apletophallus. Taxonomy (NCBI): domain Eukaryota; kingdom Metazoa; phylum Chordata; class Lepidosauria; order Squamata; family Anolidae; genus Anolis; species Anolis apletophallus. The sequence continues at coordinate 78,366,032 of JARBWK010000001.1, forward strand.
GTGGGAGTTGAAGTCAAAGCACCCAGAGGGCCTGATTGTGTTTTCCCATGCCTGTTTTTAGGAACATTTTGATTTGCTGTGCTTGAAGTGGTGAGCCTTCTTTTCCCATGCCTGTTTTACATTGTGATTCTGGATAGAAAACAAACAACAACATAACATAACATTGTTTGAGTCCACAGTGCTCTCTGGGTGTAGATGAACTACAACTTCCAAACTCAAGGTCAATTCCCAAGCAAACCCTTTCAGTACTTTCTGTTGGTAATGAGAGTTCAATATGCCATTTGCCAAGAGTTTGGTTCAATTCCATTGTTGCAAGAGTTCAGGATGCTCTTTGATTGTGTGTTAACTATAAATCCCAGAAACTGTAACTCCCAAATGTCAAGGTTTATTTTCCCCAAACTCCATCTGTGTTCACATTTGGGCATATTGAGTATTCATGCCAAGTTTGGTCCTGATCCAACATTGTTTGAGTCCACAGTGCTCTATGGATATAGGTGAACTACAACTCCAAAACCCAAGGTCAATGCCCACCAAACCCTTATAGTATTTTCTCTTGGTTATGGGAGTTCTGTGTGGGAAGTTTGAGTCTTTCTGCCATTCCTGCCAGGATATCTATGTTGTGTTCATCGAAACAGGCCCAGGTTTCACACTGAGTGTATAAATACATTTAAAAACATATTAACTATATGTATTACTGTGTTAGAGTGTCATTTGCGTCATTTTTGTTGGGGGTGTGCCCCAGGATTTTGTAAATGTAAAAAATGTGCCGTGGCTCAAAAAAGGTTGAAAAACACTGCATTATACAATGCTTGTGTACTTTTGGTCAGGCTCCATCCAGAAAGAGGAGAGCAAGCAGTGTTGCCTTATCAGCAATGGAGGGAAGCCGGTCAACGATGCTTCCCCCCGTGGGATGGGAGTCTCTGTAAGTCATGTGATGCAAGGCATGGAGCAATGGGTTCTCCACACCCCCTGCTTGGTGCCTATGGATTTGCCATGAAGCTTAGCTAATCCTTTGTGCTGAGGTCCTTAGTCAGGCCAAATTCTAATTGGATATTTTGTGTTTGGGTATAAAATACTGATTCTTTTTGTCCATAGGAATACTACATATGTGTTATTAGTGAGGTATAGTAGTGTGTATTTTTTTATTTTGAGTAACATCATTCTTAAGACTTTTTTTGTACAAAGCTACATTTCATGGCAGCCATATTATCACCAATAGTGGTAGCATGAGCATCTTCTCTATTGCACGTCTCTCAATATGAGCTGAATCGCCAATTCATGATCCTACACTCCTAATTTCAGTCATTTCAGGTATGTTTTTTAAAAGAAAAATTAAAAGGGAAGAGGAGAATCCCATCCCGGCATAATTTCAATCAAACTCTGGAAATCTATGGGGAGAAAAGAAATTGCCTCATTGCACCAGCTAAGTGATGGGAATCTGGCACAACCTGCAGCTATTGATAGGTTTTCTCATCAATAGCTGCAGATTGTTCCATGTTTCCATCATATTCCTTGTGTGATGTGACAATTTCATTTCTGTTGCCTGGGTTTTCCCAACAATAAAAGGATACGGGTTTATCATAGGGAGGAGGCAGGCTAGCAATGGGATGCACATGACATTATGTGATAGAGACTGTCATCCAAGTGATGGTCCGGATTCAATGATAGTTTGCCTACCTTTTGCAATACAATCCTTAGTTCATAAGTTTGCTATTTCTTTCTGTACTTATATATTGACCAAACTCCTAATCATGTAAAATTCCAAGTCCCGTGAGCCCTAGCCAATATGGCCAATGGTCCAAGATGAGAGGTGGATGAAAAAGAGCATTTGGAAATCCACAGTTTCTTTAGTTGTAGCTTATTTTGTGAGAGCTATTTATGGTCGAAACCCCCCCTATGTGTGTTATGCGCATACCAGACCATCTGGGATTAATCAAAACTTAGAATAATAGCAGTTCTTAAAGTTTATTACATCTTAAAGCAGGAGTGCAATGATTCAACAGAGCGACTTCGAGCAAACAAAAATGTGGTCTTAATAATGGAGGTTTTGGATTTACAGTTTAAATGAAAGAAATATCCCTCTTGCCACTGAGGCTTGCCCCAGGTCATTATTTTTCTGATGTGTTCCACTTGATTCCCAATCCCTATGATCAGAAAGCTTAAGGAAAACTTTCAAGTAGCACATTCAAAGTTCTTAGCTGAAATAAAAAGTCAAAGTATCATGTGGCTGTTTCTGTAATTAGAAATCTGATTGTATAATCATTTTGAAGATCAAAACATTGCCATCAGTCATGATAGAGGCAGACATCATGTAAATTGGAATGACAGAGTGGATGAAAATTATGTCTAAGGGATAGGACACTGGGCACAAAATAAAATAGTTTTCCTCCCTCCACAGCCCTGAAAACCTTTCAAAGGTTCTTGACCTTCAACTATATCAGGTACCCATTTTCTGTGTCAGTGCAAAAAAAAGTTTTAATTTTGTCTTTGGGAGAACTGTGTGTATGCATTTTATGTGTTTGCTGTTGTTGTTTTAGGTCTACAAGTCAATTCCACTGGTTATAAGGTTTTATTGGCAGGATCTCTTCAGAGAGGGTTTGTCATTGCTTTCCTACAAGACAAAGGTGATTTGCCAATGATGCCCAGTGGATTTCCATGGCCGAACAGGGATTTAGAACCTGAACTTCTAGGCTAATACTCAAACCACTACACCATGCTGGTTCTCATTTAAGATTTAGCATTTAGTTGAAATTACTTGCTGTAAGAATTTTAGGCTACACTTCATAAATTATATATTACATCCCATTCCTGAGCTGGTTTGAGGTTTAAAAAGTGCCTTGGTGTACACTATTTATGGCCAAAAAGACCACAAAAAAAACACCTTTATATCTTCCCAGCTCATTTCCAAAGGTTTCTTGCTAAAATGCAGATTTCTTTTTAACTATATGTTCCTCTAACTTTTGTTTCTAGGATTTATTTATGTATTTATTTATTTATTTGCTTGTCATTTGAAAAAAAATGTCTAATTCAATAAAGACTTATATTATTGTGAAAAAAAAAGAAAAAAAAACAATAACCTAATTGGGAGGTTATCAGAACACGGATAACTGAGGTCAGGACTGCCATTCTCCAGAGTTCACTGTGTTTTCCGTTTATCTTTTTGAGTTTTTCAATGGATGCTGGTGCCACTTGAGTTATTGTATATTGATAGATACATATTCACAATGTAAGATGGGTCTAGTGCCTCTGTCAGTCATACTGATAACAGGCAGACCTGGGGCTATAGATGATGTCTCTCATTCCTTCCCCAGTCTGATGCTGCATCTGAGGAAATGAGCCATGATGCACAACTAAGAATGTGAATTAAACAATTTAAGTATTTCCCACCAATATTTACATTGGCCAGAGCAGCTGGGAGTTGTGAGACACCACCATCTGGAGTATCACCCTGTCTTTACTGGATGGGTGAAGCTTTAAAAAATAGAAATCTGTCAGGTAACAATGTGATTCCTAGCCCTGGAATTTGGAACTGGAAGACCATTTCCACTTCTCCTGAAGCTCCACCATCTAGGACAAACCTTTGGGTGAGGGTTGTAGCCACTAATATAATATAATGTATTTATTTAAGTTTTGGTTATTTTTAACAAAATGTTTTCTCCATAACATATTGGTACAGAATTAGAGCACATTTATTTGGTATTGGGAGTCAGAGTCCTTACACACAACACAGTTATAGCTGTGCAAATCCATTTTAACTTCCATGGCAGCATCCCATAAAATCCAGAGGGTTGTCATTTGGGGTAGTACTAGAGGAGCTCCCTGGCTGGGAATTCCAAATGCCCCTCTCTAAACTACAAAGCCTAGAATTTTATAGGATGTTGCCCTGGAGGTTAATGAGGGATCACAGTGCTGTAAACGTGTAGTGTGAAAGGGATCCAAGTCTTAATGCATTTACCAAAATTCACAACTAGACAATCATGCTATTAACACATCATTCTTTTAAAGTTTTAATGGAAAAATACTACAGTACAATTCTCATAAAGAAAAAGGCTACAGTTCACAATACAATTGTATTCTGTATTATAAAGACTCAGCAGAGGAAAAAAGCCAAGTTTCATGTGGGGGAAGTGGTAAAGTCTGAAGGTTAAAACAACTTACAAAGCTGTGAAGGTGACAGGGAAAAGATCCACAGCTCATTAACAGACATCCTAAGCTCAAGCTTTTCATTAATTTTCCCAGGCACCATGACTAATTATTTTAATAAAAATAATCACAGTGTTTTGCCAGCAGACATAAGCCTTTCAGGCCCTACCAGGGGAAAACTCAGAGGTCTTTGTGGGAAATGTTGTAAACAGATGTAATTTAACATCTGCGATATTCTCATATGCTAAAAAAAGAGGGTGAGGGATCTTAAAACAGCAAACGGTTCATCTTTACTAAAACTGGTTGAGTTCTGGTGTATTGATACTCCATCAATACTTGCTTGCCTATCACCCTTTCCTTCCTATGGAGAGAAGGTCTTTCCCCAGATACATCTTCTTTTAGTCTGTGTTTTATTACACCACCCTTTTTTTAGCAACAGTAAATCCAATTATTGTGAACCCATGGAACAAAATAAAGTGCCTTGTAGAGAATATCCCATCACTGGGGGCAGCTAAGATTATAGCTTGTAAATTAATATCACTTTTCTGATGTGACCCTCATGAAGGGAGGCAGGAGGGCAAAAGAGTGACAGCAGAAGTTGTGGTGAGAAAAGAAATTCCTTCTTCCCTTCTGGATACCCCAATATTTATTTCCTCCCCTTTTTCTCAAGAACTTCCACCTGTCATTCCTTTCACTGCCCAACAGTGCTACTTTTTGGGCATCTTGATGATTTCAGTTTCTCTGCTATCACCCAACATCACAGGGTTGTTGTGGGAGACTATGATGATAAGCAGGAATGAAGGATGTGCCTCTGGTCCCAATTTATGTTGAGATAGTATATTGAAGTCCCAGGATCTATTGATGGTGTTATTAAATATTACTAAATAATAATTTAAATTGCTACTATTTAAATACAATGGTTTAGAATATTTATTGAAGCAATTGTCACAGTCTACATAGTAGGGATATTAAAAGTGAGAGTTGTCCTATGTTTGAAATAGCTGGTAAATGGTCTTTATTGCTTTTCTAAATATTTAACTCAGAATATTCTACTAAACAGATGCAGATGGGAAGTAAAAATATATTAACTTGAGTTGATACATTGGATGCTGTCACTGCAATATTGGTTGAAGTCATCAAGCTATTTAAATCCCTCTCTTTTATTATTCTGATGTTCTATACCATGTTGACTTGTACTGCTAGGATTTTCATGTTTTCTGTTTGTTCTGTTTTCCACAGTGGAAAAGTGAAAAAATGTTGCAGAAAGATAAAGAGACAGATAGATTTCTTGACTATTGGGATCTGAACTGATTTTGGTTTTACAACTGGCATAGCCACATAGTGTGATGATTGCCTCTTCATGATTACCAAGCTGTCAGCAAACCGATGAGGTTTAATAAAAATGATAGGCAACATGTCCAAAATTCTATCCTTGTGCGACAAATAGAAAGACATTAACAAGTTGTAGAAGCCACAGCAAAAATAATCAGAAAAAAGTGATAGACATAAATAATTGAGCCTTGTCATGTCACTGAAAATCATTGTCCTCATCTTTTCATTAAAAAGTAGGACTAACATGACAGATACATCAAGTATATATACTGAAAACATTACCTTTGGGAAATTCTAAGAGTTATGACTTCAAAAAAACTAACCTTTCCAAACTCTGTCTATTATATACAGTATATTGTATCCCATTAAAGCTGAGACCACAGGTTTCCAGTTGGTTCAACTCCATGGGTCTTAGCCAAAGACTCCTAGCAATAAAATATTGCATTCTTATGGTTTTCCTGGCCAAGAAAAATGTGAACTTGAGTATAGTAAAGAAGAACATGTTGCAATGGCTCAAAATGTCAGAATTGCAAAACTTGGAATCTTGCATTAATCATCCCAACACTCAAAAATTAATTAAAGTAACTATATTGAATTGGGAATGGTATTGTTCCTCTTGAGCAACTATGAAATAACCACACTACCTCAAGTAAATGAGAAGGAACCTCTTTGGATACCTTAGATTAGAAGAAGCCGATCCTCTGATGGAGTCATATTTTTGAGTTTGCCGTGCAAGCTTTGTACACAGATTCCAGCTTCTACTTCATCCTAGAGCTAGTCAGCCCTGCAGCTGTACTCTGAACTTTCCCAACCCCAATTAGGAAAAACAAAAAAATGAAGTGAGCAGCTGAGGTTTCAAAGCAACCTGACTTCAAATGATTTGGTAAATTTCTCTCCCTTCTTAAATTAGAAAAACAGACAACCTATCCCTGGAAACATGATGCCAGAGCACAACAAGAAGAAGACATGGGCTGGCCAAGAAGTTCAAAGATATCTGCCAAAATCTATTAAATGTACCATCTGTTTGTCCCCCGAGTACTTTCCCATATCTCTTCCAATCCATCCTTAGATTAGCTCGTTCTGAAAATTCTAGTTAAACCATGTAATGGCATATCTGTTGAAGACATCTTGTGCTATGATAATAGGAATACCATTATGAATGGGCAAATTGAGGATTAGAGGTGACTGCCTTCATTATTCATCTCAATCAAAAAATTTTTTAAAAAAACAATGAAATGGAAAGCTAAGACATTCCACCATCTTTTAATATAATATTCATGTTTGATTTACTAGGGATTTATTTTATACTTTTTAACAAGTTAATATAACATACATATAACCAACCACACACACACACATATGCAAACATACAAAAGTCAGTGTTTGCATGTTTGCAGCAGAGTATATGTATGTATGTGGCAGCTTTCTGATTGGCTGCCACTTTCACAGGCTACTGTGACCCCCACAAATGATGGACCTGGACCAAATTTTCCATACATAACCCCCATGACCCGCTTTATGTCCTGGTGCGGTTTGGGGGAGAAGGAACATGGATTATGGGATTTGTAATACTTTAAAAGACCACTGTGGACCCCACCAATGACAGATCATGATCAAACTTGGCACACAGAGCCACCATGACCCATTCTACATTCTGGTGAGGTTAGGGGTAGGATGGATGAAGGATGTTGGGACTTGAAATACCTTCACTCACTTCCTGAGACCGCTGCGACTCTTATCCAATGACTCATCAAGACCAAACATGGCACACAGAGCCCCATAACCCAATCTACATCCTGGTGAGGTTTGGAGGAGGATGGACCATGGATGATGGGACTTGAAGTACCTTAACTCATCCTGAGACTGCTGCGACCCTCATTCAATGACTGATCAAGATCAAACTTGGCACACATGACCCCCATAACCCACTCTCCATTCTGGTGCTGTTTGGAGGAGAATGGACAACAGATGATGGGACTTGAAGTACCTCCACTCACTTCCCGAGACCGCTGCGACCCTCATCCAATGACTGATCATGATCAAGACCACACTTGGCACACTGAGCCCCCATTACCACCTCTACATCCTGGTGCAATTTGGAGGAGGATGGACCATGGATGATGGCACTTGCAGTACCTTCACTTACTTCTGAGACCACTGCAATCCTCATCCAATGACTGATCAAGACAAAACTTGGCACACAGAGCCCCCATGACACATTCTACATCCTAGTACAGTTTTGAGGAGGATGGACCATGGACAATGGGACTCACAGTACTTTCACTAACTTCCTGACACCACTGTGAGCCACATAAATAACTGATAAAGACCAACCTTGGCAGACAATGCCTTTCTCAAATAACCCAAGCACTGCTGGGTCCTCAAGCTAGTATATATAATTGCAAACTTAGTTTAGGCTTCCATATTTCTCCCAAAAAACTTTCTGGTGCAATATCAAACCTGAATTTTGGTTTGTAGTGAATGGTTCTTGTAGTCATGGATATATGGGTATCCATTGTTGTATGGTATCCTAACTCTAAACAACTGCATGGTCTTGGGAATCTGATCAAGAATTAGGCTTTCGAATGCCTATCAATTATCCCTTGGGCTCAGTAGTCTTCTTGCCTGACTTCAGGATATTGAGGCCAAAAGGCTAGTGGTATCTGGGGACTTTGATATATATGCTAAGGCAACCTTGTTGCTGGCATCTCAAAATTTCATTGCTTCCATGTCTGATGAAGGAATATCTTCAATTTATATTTGGTTCAAGATCTGTGGCTCTAGAAAGATTTGGTGAAATTGATCTGTGACTACCAAGAATGGCATCATAAGCATGACCATATGGATTTTGATTTTCATATTGCTTTTAACCTTTGTAAGGCTAGTAGACAGAACCTGCTGGACTGCTCTTAGAGACTGTTGAACTTGGAGATTTTTCTGAAGCTTGAGCTATTAGTCCTTGATGAAGAAGAATTTGTTGTTGTTGAGTGCCTCGAAGTCATTTCCAACATATGATGACCTAAAGATGAATATATCATGTGTTAATTAAGTAACCATTTCTTCCCTACTTCTGCAGCCTAATGGAAACATCATGCTTGCTAAAATAGATGGAGTGGAGGAGAATTACAATTGAGGCAATAGAATCACAATCATGTGTAAGTAGTAGTGATTGTGAATAATACAGAACCACTATAGATGAGTACATTTATGTTATTATCCTAAATTCATCATCACTACTTAGTCATAATTGTCATGATCATAATTCTTTTCACACCTACAAACTACTTTATGGGCATCAGCTACATGGGGAGAAGGAGTTCCATGCTGCCATCAAGTATAACTAAGTACGAGATGTGGGCTGTTGGTCATGGTAATCTCTTACTATTTGGAGTGATGCAGTGATAAGGCAGCTCTTTCCCACCCCACCCCCAAATTGTTGCCCAATTAGCCATTCATTGGCAGGATATAAGAAAAAATGTCTCAATTGGATACTGGTTTTTTGGATGAAACTGATTGCTTAAATTCAGACTACCTTCAGGCCTCACTTTGGACAGAACTACCTTTAAACACACTATTTTGTAATAGGGTTCTCTAAGATCTCTCAGTGGATTTATTGATATCATCAATCAAAGTACCCTTCTGACAGTTCTACCATCCATGATTTGCCACTAATAATGAAATTGTGCTTAACTTTATTGGCTCATTAAATGTGAATGTATAAACAGAAGCTTTTCTAGTTTTCATGGAAAATTGTTTTCATCAGACAGATCATAAAATAAAAACCCAAGTAACATTTAGTCCTTTCCACTTTTAAATCTTGTCCTGCAGGCATTTTCAAAGAAAAAAGTTCAAGGGGAAAATTAATACCAATTTAAATTAATAAATGATCCAAATGTCAAATGCCTAACAGATTCAAGTGCAGTCAATTCTTTTTGCCATTAACTCTGGAAGCAGCCTGAGAAGAACTTCTGTCAAAAGCATAGTGAAATTTCTCCCTGTCTTTGGGACACAAATTGTGGAAAGTAGAACTATCTCACTAATAAAGGAGGAAAAATACATTTGAATGATAAAACTCGGGCAGCACTGGGGCCATTCTTATCTCATTCTCTTAACAGTGTGACTGTGGTTGTATCTACACTCTAGAATACATGGCATCGAATTGTGCCAAATATAAGCTGTCCTGAGACCCCCTCGGGGGGGGGGAGGGCGGGGGGGAGAAGGACGGGGTAGAAATGCTAGAAATAATAATAATAGTTTGACATCACTTGAACTGCCATGTCTCAATGGTATGGAATCTTGGGATCTGAAGCTTGGTGAGGTACCAACACTCTGCCAGAGAAGGCTAAAGACTTTGTCAAGTGGTGTTGAAGTACATCAGTTCAGTACATGTGGATGTATCCTACTCCAGTAGTGAACGTCTTTCAATATTTCACAAATAAAAACTAGTGTAAATTCAAGCAGAATCAGAGTGTGATCAAAATGGCAAAACTTATTGATGAGGGATAAAACACAAGCTAGATATAATTGCAGCAGGGGAAGGTAAGATTCTGGTTGAGGTAGGCAGGATTTCCCTGGGTACTGGTTGTGGGGGTCTCAGGGTTTTGCTAAGACTTGTACAACTGGTGGGCCACTGTGTGATACAGAATGCTGGACTAGATGGGCTGAGGTCCGATTCAGCATGGCTCTTCTTATGTTCTTATGTTCTCCTAAGACTTCAACATACGGGACTAGATTTGGTGACAAATGCCGATCTAGCTCCAGTCACCCATGGAGCCAACCAGCTTCGATAACACAACATCGTATCAGCTCTGTGGGTGAAGGAAGGCAGAACTGGCATGCTGCTGCCGCCACCACCCTGACAACATGGAAGGCTTCCTGTGTTGCCATTCCTTCAGTGGGGGAAGCTGTGCACTCCACACATGCACCATGCTTCCCCCTATGTGAAGAGCTGCCGGAGGAACCTGGAGAAGCACGGCGTGTGATGGTGGCTTCCTGACACCCAGCTGTGAACTGGAGCACCACCACTGAAGGTATGATGAGGCTGCCAGTCTTTTTCCCCTGCTAAATTGAATACAAGTTGTTTTTGCACCTTGAACTAAGGTTCCTTCTTCACTGCCAAATAATCCAGATTATCAAAGCAGATATTCCACATTATCTACTTTGAATTGGACTATATGAGGCCCCTTCTACATTGCCCTATATCCCAGGATCTGATCCTAGATTATCTCATTACAGATTAAACGGCAGTGTAGACTCATATCATTCAGTTCAAAGCAGATAATCTAGGATCTGATTCTGGGATATAGGGAAGTGTAGAAGGAGCCTGAGTCTACACTGCCATATAATCTAGTTCAAAACAGATAATCTGGATTTGATATGGTAGTGTAGAAGGGGCCTAAGGGCCCATAATGAGTTTCCATGGTTGAGCAGTGATTTGAACTTTAGGCCCCTTCCACACAGCTGTATAAAATCCACATTTATCTGGATTATATGGCAGTGTGGACTCAGATAACATAGTTCAAAGCAGATATTGTGGATTATGTGCCTTGATATTGTGGGCTATGGGCCCTTAGACTCCCAGAACCCCAGACTACTACACTTGCTTTCCCCATAGCCAAGTGCAATGCTATTTTGTGTTCCTTTTCTGGTTGCCTCATGAAGAAACAAACATGAGATCACATGTTGTGTTACCTGCAGTTGGTAGTGATTTTTGTTGATTTGTTTTTCACAAAAGGATTACAGCCTATCATATGTATTTACCATTGCATGCTAGGTGGAATCATTGTAACTGGAAGCTATTGTTCAGTCTGTTAAAACATATTACTTAAAAATTCTGACAAAAGCAAAGCTGCAGGTGTAGAAAGTGAATTACATTGTTGAGCAATGAAATAGTAGCAGTGCGTTTTTTCTTTCAGAAAAAGGACAAGCTCTAGGAGAAAGTTTCAGTGAATTCAGCACGACCAAGAAAAAAACAACCTACAGTAGAGTCTTGCCTATTCATCCAACGTTCTGTATTATCCAACGCAATCTGCTTCCCGCCCGGATCCACAGCTGTTTCAATACATTGCGGTGTTTTGGTGCTAAGTTTATAAATACAGTAATTCTACATAATGTTACATAATTTGTTGTAAAACATGATGTTTTGGTGCTTAAATTTTAAAATCATAATGTAATTTGACATTTATTAGGCTTTTCCTTAATCCACCATTTTTGCTTATCCAACGTTCTGCCGGCCCATGTATGTTGGCTAAGTGAGACGCTACTGTATATACAATCCAGAGTAATCTTCCATAGATTTAGAATCTTGCTGGTTTAAATTATATTGTTTCAGACTAATCTCTTGTTACAACTACAGCACATTAAAGCATTAGATATTCATCCTGTTGTAATTTACTTAAAGAAAATGAAGACCTAACATGATTATTTTGGAGGATCATAGCTGTACCCTTAAATTATATAATGTAACAAGTTTCTGTTACCAGTTTTTTATCCTTTCAAATAAGTCACAAGGCCCTTACAGACAGACGAAAAATCCAAGAGGAATTGGGATTTTAAATCCAACTTTTTCTCCAAGTGGAGGCCACACAGCTGACCCAAACCCCGTGCTTTTGTAGGAGTGGTATCCACATACGCACCCCTGCTGATCTGAAGTCAGCAGAGGTGGGCAGGCCATGGGAACCCACTTGGTAACCTTGGGTGAATATCATATATTTCTCTTCAATAGATAATAATAATTTTTCTTAGTTTTGATACCATTATTGTGTCCCACAATTTGGGTAACAATTAAGAAAGAGCATTTTTTCTTTTTAAAAAGTGTGTGCTGTTATTTGGTGAATCAAGCCCCCAAAGTATTGTGATAAAGATGTTGCATCAACAATAAATACATAAAAAACATGTAGTTCAGAATGTGACAGATTTCCAGTGTTTGGGTTCATTTGCTCTGTATGAATAAAACACCATTGGGGCTTCATTAGAAGTATTTGTCTTCAACATCTGCTTTCCCTCTTAGCATCTTCCAGCTAAATCCGAGCCAGGGAATCCTTTCCTGCCCCTGATGGTTTCTTATAGTTCAAACATGACTATCTTATAAATATATCTGAAAGACCTTTCAGACTGTACTGCACTTTTTCATTTTTACTTTGAGAGTCAGGGTCAAGCCATTTTAAATTACTCTGGATTGAAACCAGAGTGATCCTTCTATGAATGGAAAGCTCTTTCTCTTTAAGAAAGATTTTAACATTGAGCATAGGATCCCTGCTAAAAGAAGCAAGATAATTCTCATCTACTCACACTCTTCCAAAACTGTTTCAAGATGATCTCTGAACAGTCTGGTGATGCTTCTCAAGGGGCTACAGAGGTAAGGGGGAAATCATATATATGTCTCACCTCTACTGAGATCATCCCATTTCTGTGAGTTAATCTTGCAGAAAGGAAAGACCCAATCCAGGAATCACAAATTAACTCAAGGGCTGCAGTGAGGGCAAAGTATGAGTCAGTCCTCCAATTTCTAGCATTTCAGTAATGGAGAATTTGTATTGTAGGGGGCAATGCTCTTATTTTGTTCCTCTTCCAGCTGTAAGGGCTGTTGTATGGCTCTGTTATGAAAAATGGGCTCCAGCTGGTCTGGCCAGCCACCACAGCACAGGCTCCACCACCATTTTTTCCAGCTGCAACAGACCATGTGGCTACTGAAAACAATTGCTTTTTTCTTTCCCTGTGAGCCCTACCTTTTGAGCCAATCAGAATAAAAGAAAGCCATGATGTGTCTTTTTCCCAAGCTGGGCTTTCATTTTTCTGTTGCGAACAGGCTTCTGAGAGACACAGATTGGTGATCTAAATTCTCAGTGTCACTTGCAGCTCTGCATGCATTGGCTTGTTTCTTGATTCAAATAGAAATAAATAAGTACTTTACTTTCTACAGACTTAGGAAACTGCCACCAATGGTGCCTTTCACATGAGCCAAGCTTCAAATATGGGGTAGAGGTATCTTACCATTTCTAAAACCACCATAAAATGAGGAGGTAATTAAAATCTTTTTTAATGCTCCTTCTGGTTGTGTGGCTCCCACTGAAATAAGTATTTAACTCAGCTTCATTGAAAGGGTGTTGAGGGCAAACAATCCCAAAATGGCTGGTTTCTTAAACTTGATGCTTTTAATACAGGTCGTATTGAAAGATATAAGGAGAAAGGATGCCAGAAAGGGGGATTTCTTAAATTTGATACTTTTAATCGAGGTCTTATTGAAGAATATAAGGAGAAAGGATCCCAGAAAGGAGGGTTTCTTAACACTGATGCCCTAAAATGATAGTCTCATATGTTTCCCATTGCTGCCAATGGGCCAGATCTTCTCGGCTTCTTTGGTTGCTGGATCAAAAAACAGATTTATGTCCTCCCAAATCTGGGAAGCTCCTGAAAAACACCAAATTCGGGACACTGAAAAAGACTGCGGTTTAGCCAAATTGCACACCCATTCCAGCTATACCACAGATGGCAAAATCATTTGTTTCATTATGAATTGTCCCACCATAGAGTTTTCTTGGTAACAGACATTCAAAAAAGGTTGTTGTGCCTCCTCCTGCACAATATTAGAAAGTATTAGCCATGGTGCTACTATCATTGTGTCTGGGAGATCTCTGCCAGTGTCACCCCTTACTGTCACTGCTGCCCATTAGCTGTTTGGCACATCCAGTCTGGCTCCTCAGCAGAGGCCTGACAGACATGGGAGATAGCAACACTGCTGCCATCAACATAGCCTTGTTGCCTTACATGAGCATGAAATTGGAAAGGTAGTGCCATCATGGGATATATATCTATATCTGTATCTATGTTGCATCAACTGTCTAAAACCAAGAGAAAAATACGCAATACACAAAAAATATTTTGAAATAGCCAGAAGCTGTTTATTATTCTCTTCTTCTTTCTTGAAGCATTTTCCAACTATTGGCTCCAGGCCAAAACCCTTGCGGAGGAAGTGGAGTCATCATTCATTAAAAACATATGCAGAGCTCTGATAGATCATGTCAAGGAATGCTTAATATAACCAACTTTGACATTTAACAAAGAGCCTTTGACCCCTGTTATAAATATTTAGGCATTAAGACAGTCACAAAAATCTGTATTTTATGCTTCAAAACATTCAGAGCTAAAGGGTACTTCCATTCCTTCTCTGTCTGTGCAGCTTGCGCTCTTTAATCTGAACATTCAGTTCCAGCTCTGTTTTTAATTATAATGTGGCTATCCAATGCAGCCGATTTCTGTAATATCCAGATTTGTTAGTAGATGCAATATTATATTTGTATCAATATTTACTGTTCTGTTTAATTAACATAGTGTTAGTATAGAACAAGAGTAGCAAATGTAATGCTATTATAGTTCAATAAGATAACATTAGTATAGAACAAGAATCTATTTGAAATATGAATTTACTATTGTGAGAAAGATATAGTAACCATTATTAGAATGCATAGAATCCTTTACCAAATCCATGGTCATATCGGATTATATGGAATTCCAAAATCCATAATATTCCAAAATCCATTTTTTCCATGAGTGACTGATATAGCGAAACCTTTCTTTTCTGAAGGTTCAGTATACCCAAATTTTGTATCATGTACACAATGATTTTTTTTAAAAAAAAAAACCCTTCAGGCTATGTGTTTAAAGTGAAACATAAATGAATTTCATGTTAAGACTTGAATCCCATCTTTGAGATATCCTATTATTTAGATTCAACTATTCCAAAATCTGGGGTGGATTTGATGTATGCGGGGAAAGAGAGTTACTTTCTTGGACTACAACTCTAAGAATCCTTAAACCCCTTAGCCACTGCCCTTACTAATTGAGGGAGTCTGAAGGTTGTGGTCCCAAAAGTAACATTTTGAAGCTCTGACCTTTATTGTTTCATTTTCTGATCTTAAAATTCTCTCTTCAATTTGCTTCCAACCAGGAAGGTCCAGAAATCAGACTGAGATTGACTGACCTTCGGACAATTTCCAGTTAATGTTTTTGACTCTCAGTAGTTTGATTTTAAAAAAAGATTGTCCACTGCTTCCTCTGAAATCAGCTTCTTGATTCTCTCCCTAGATCCATGACTGTAGGTCATCCTAGTGCATGGCTCTTGGGAAGCCAAGCCATGTCCCCCTGCTGTTGTGCCTAGTGTTCAGCAATCATCACACACACATACCCTTCAGTACTTCGTACTTAGCTCTGGTTTGTAGAGTTTCTAGATGACAACATAGATTTCTTTATGGTATGTTCAGCATTATTCCTTACCACACGTCAGAATGGTAGTGGTTCTTGTGGGTAAGCTTACATCAATTGCAGACACACAAGTTTATGAATAGTAAGTAGACTCAGAGGGAAGGCTTTCACTGAATTTCTGCCACCTTCCTGAAAAACACATTAACAGTGGCAGAGTAATTCAGTAACCTGCTGCTTAATCCAGAAAGAATGAGATCTGATATAGTCATGCTCTGTGGTTGTTAATGTCAGAGTTATATCAACAACCCCAGGGCTGCCGGCTTTATTTATTTAGAAGAAGAAGAAGAATCTGGAGATAGCAACAATTATGTTAGATTAACCTTGGCATTACTCCAGTAGGAAAGGAATATTGCCAGAGCCAAACATTGTTCCAAATATAATATATCTGTTACTGTTCCTGGGTTTCTATTTATTATGTTTGGAATACTAAGCTATACTTAATTGCAGGAACAGAATGCCAGCGTATCATGCCAACTAGGCTTCTCATGATCTCGTGTTTTGCTGTGAGGGGGGGAAAAGTCTCCTTCAATCTCAGCTTGCAGTTTCAGTACAACTGTCTTTGATCTTGTAGTTTCATGTGTTTTCCATTTCCTCCTTTTTTCATCTGGGACAATTAATGCAAATTATGAAATTGTAATCTTTCTTCTCCTTTCTATATTCCCCACTCCCAAACAATATCATGTCTTGTCATACATGACAACTACATAGCATCTCTTGCTTCCAAATTTGTTACATTGCTAATCATCTGACAATTTATGGTCTAAATACAGTAGCGTTAGTCCTAATGAGAGAAGACCATTTGAATGAAGGGTATATTAACATTTATGTAAATGTCAATGATTAAATTGCAACTAGTAATCTTTTAACTTCAGCTATTTACATCAAGGTACCTGTTATGATACAGATACGGCAGTAATAAAGTCCAGGAGTAAAAAGGATAACAGATTTTATTTAACAAGGAATGGGAGTTGGTCTAACAAAAAATAGCCTATCGTCGGCAGAAGAAAAACCCTCACTAAACCCAGGAATCCCTAAACCAAAAATGCTGAAGATAAAAGAACTCCAAAACAAACAGCAGACGTCCGTCTGTGGTGTCCAGTTAGGGGAATGTCCATGAAGCGAAGTCAGTCATCAATCCAAGGTCGTCAGGCAGGAGAAAATCAGTCAGGACAAGGAGGAGACGTCTCCGGGTCGAACAGGAGCTAAGTATATCAACAAACACATAACTTACAGCCCCCCATACCACCCAGCATCTGTCTCCCTCCAAGTAATACTATACCCAACTCTGTAGCAGCAAACTCACAGTATTCACACGAGGATCAAGAGGCACATGGCAGTAGCTAAACAAAAGAGCAGACATAAATCCAGAAACCCCCCACCTTTTCCCCAAATCAGCTAGAGATGCCATAGCAGCTCTCCCAAGGAAACAAAGTGAATAAAGAACCCAAGAACTCACGAGTAGTCTGGAAAATCAGGAACAAGGATACCAGGAACCAGGATGCAGGAGCTAGAATCACAACTCCTTGACCCCTGCGGTGGTCAAGCCAAATACTCATATTTCTTATAGGACTATCAATCAGAGTCCTCAGAGACCCCACCCAGCTCCAAAGCAGCAGCATTCCCATTCCCTGCAGCTGTTGCACCAGGCCCAGATCTCCAAGCCAGCCAAAGCTCTTCTTGACTTAAAGGGACCCCCTCAGCCTCAGAATGAGAAGACGGCCAGTCCCGATCCATCTGGAACCCTAGAAAAGTACTGGCCCCCGAGTCCGCATTGCATACATCCCTCACTTCCTGCACCAATGCCAAATCCAGGTCTGTATCACTTTCCTCTGACTGCAATTCTGCATTCCCTGTAAAACCTTCAAAGGAGCCAGACTCAGAAGGCTCCCTAAGTAGATGCTGAATTTTCCTCCTTTGTTCACTGTCTTCGTCAATGCTCGAGGCACTAGCCACCCTCTTTACCCCAGCTGTAGGAGCCTGATCATTCAGAGCCGTGCCCCAAACTGAGCTATTGCTTGATGTTACTGCCTCAACACCTCCCTCCATGTTACTACCTGTAGCAACTAGAGGCTCATTCACAACAGTACCCTTATCTGTAAATGAGCACTTCAACACATTAGTTGGAATGACAACTACCCTACTAGTTCTGTTGGACCTTTAAACTATTATTGATACCATTATCCACAGTATCTGTATGGACTGCCTAGCTAGAATGGGTTTGAGAAGACCATGTTATGAGACGTCTGATCCTACCTGAATGCTCAGTTTTTCTGCATCCTTTGGTCTGTGGAGCACTTTAAGAGTTTGAGGAAGACAAAGGCTCTTGCCTTTGGAATAAGGAAAACATACTCCCTTAAGCCAAAGAGAAGAGACACAAGCCATACTGATGATGAATATCAGCTGGATGATTGTGAAGGTGTGTGTGAATAGTTGGGTTGAGGGAAGATAAAAATAATGAGGGAGAGAGGGAGATCAGATGCCTTTTGATCTGATTGTAACTTGATGGCAGTAAAAAAAACTAATTGTGAGAACTTTATCAGCATGCCTGCTTCTGCTTGAAGATTGTTTTTCTGCATTAAACCTACCCACAGCAGCTTTAAATCATGCCTGCTGTATCTCATGCTGTTCCCATGCAGGAGGGGAAAAAACTTGCACAGGCACTTCAAAATATCACCTTGTTTCTTCTTCAAGATGGAGAAGCCACTCAGAAGTTTGGGCAACAGTGTTACCAAAATGAAAATAGTATGCAGCTTTAAATACATTCCACAGGGAAGTTGTGGAATGCTTGGCAGGTGCTTTGAGATGGCTTGAGGGAATGGCAGAGGCAAGCAAACTGGCCAGTTATCTAGACAAGATGGAAATACTTTTCTGATATTGATAGAAGGGTTCTACATGTATTGTATGTCTTGTACAATCTGTTAAGGTTCCCCTTATAGCTTCTGGTACTTCTGGACTTTTTGCTGAGTGAGAAAACTCAAGTGACATATGCAGTTAGGGGTGTCTCAAATGAACTTTTAGACACTTTAAATGTAATCATGCAACAACATCAAGAAATTTTTTAAAACAAGCAATCCAACAACAAAAGACATTATTTGTGAACTAAAATAAGAAAACTCTAATTGATGAAAACAGGATGGAAACCAGGAAACATATCAACATTTCTCCAATGTCCTCTGTTTAGATGGTTTTGGTAAGGCATCAAAAAGAAAAAAGAGACAACAATGTTGGTTTCCTGGGACGGGCACCCCATAATGTCAGTGAAACAAGTGAAAAGAACATGTCCCTTATATCTGTCGACTGTGCTCAGTAGACATAAGATGTTGGAACAGGATTTTGGAGGTTGTAAAAAGTGGGGGATAGCAAAGGCACTGTATTTCCATTGTGTTTTTCAAAGCTAACAAAGACATATGAAACCTTCAAACTGTTATAAGTAGATAGCATACCTTCTCTCAAAATAGTAGACTATGAGATCATGCCATGAAGTATTATTAAACTGCAGATTGACATTTACTTAAACTTGTAGGCATAATTTAGTACACACTCAACAACTTAGCTAGCTCTGATTTCACTCTTTATTAAAATGTAACATGATGGACAGTTCATCCGTTGCCAACTCCAACTTCATTTCATTTCAGTACTTTCATTGTTCCATAGATTTTATTTCCCAAACCAGACCAGAAAAGAGCTGGTCAGCTGAGTATTTGCATTTAAAAATGTGGTGGAAGTTCCTCTTCCATTGGTAATGAATGCAAACTCTTACAGACATAAATTCTTAAACTATCTGCTTGTGACATTTATACTGTGTGTGTGTGTGTGTGTTTTAAGAAAGTTGTAGGCAAACTCATGAACTATTTTTCATGAATTTTTTTTTTGCTATTGGTTTCTTAATATTGGTCTGGCTTATTGGGATTGAAAAAAGTTTCTCCTCCCCCATTAATCCAGATTTCAACTGTTTTCCATGAGACTTGTCACCTGTCTGTGAAACCTGACATTATGCTCACTGAATCTGTAATATTTCACAAGCAGTATTTCCCTTGAGAGTATTAGTGAATCCCACTAATGGTTAGAATCTGCTCATACTCAGGGCATGATAAATATGATGGTATAATGAACAATTGGCCTCAATGAAACCATAATGTGTTGATCAATGTCTCTGGAGCCCTTAAGCCTTGAAGTACAGATTTTCACAGTGGTAGTTTGACTATTTCCATGAGCTTGAATGTGCTCATGGTATGAATTGTGTTGTTATGTACATTAAAGTTGATTCTGAGTAATGGCATCCTACCATAGGATTTTATTGACACGTTATTGGAGAACGTTTTGCATTGCCTTCTTCTAAAGCTAACAGTGTGCGATTTGCCAAAGATCATAGACTGCAAGATTTGAAACTTTTTGGTATCTACGGGATTTGGTTTCCCAAACCAGACCAGAACTATACAATTCCATACTATACAATGGCATTGTAAAATTGTTTCCCTTATACAAAATGGCAAAAACAAGGTTCCTCTTGGTTCCACAAAACAATTTATATATTTCCTAGTACACTTCTACATGTGTGTAATGCAAACTAATCATAGCTTGAAAAAAATATTTTAGTAAGTTTATGAAATGAAGTAGTTTTCCAAGCTCTCAAAGCAGTAGTAAATTTACCAACAAAGAACCCTTAGAAGTTGTTCTCCAGCTGCAGCAGTGCACACATGGTGGGCAAACTGAAATCGAGCTGTAGAACATGCTTGTTAGCTTTTTTTTCAAACTCTACAATTTTCCCATCTACGTAAATGCTCTTTCCGGCACTTAAGCAACTGTTAGTCATTTTCTGTTCAGCTGACTTTAATTTTTGTCTACATTCTTCTTCAACCAACAAAGTACAAATAGCAATTCCAGAAATGTTTGCTGTGTTTTATTGACTTTAATAAGAGGCTTTTGAAATATTCTTTTCTGGTAAATGGGCACATGCTTATCTTCACATGATCCACATGTTGGATTGTTGACCTCTTCATTCAGAATGCCTCTGATCCTAGCAGAAGCCCTCACCAGCCATTGTGCCCGTTCTGAGACTGGGCAAGAAGCACATCAAAGGCACATGTCCTCTATGCTCTGGAACAATTAAATCTCGCTTACACATTAGTTCAGAAATTAGGTCCAAAGTCTAGTAACAAAGTGAGGCATGATTGTTTACTGAGAAGGAAAATTAATTGTTCAGATTTTCCTACTTTTTCTTACCTGTTCCTTCCAATCCCGCTTCTTTATGCCATGTATCAATGTATAGTGTAATGTGATGTATCAATGCCAGTGTATCATAAGAACATAAGAACATAAGAAGAGCCATGCTGAATTGGGCCTCAGCCCATCTAGTCCAGCATTCTGTGTCACACAGTGGCCCACCAGTTGTACACAGGGATCTCTAGCAGAAAGGAGGGCAAAACCCTCACCTGCTCCCGACCCCCCACAACCAGTACCCAGGGAAAATCCTGCCTCCCTCCATGCCAGTGTAATGTGATGCATTCAGCAGGCCCCATCCCCAAAGAGTAGTGAGGGCCAAAAGCGCGAAGTGTGATAAGGTGGTGACTTCTGAAAGTTTTGAAACATTGAATTCTACTAAGGATTATAAAACATAACAGCCTTTCCTACCTGGTGAAACCGGAAAGGAGATAACTTTGCCCCCTCTCACGGGAAAAGATGCTCGGTTCCTTTGGAAACTTCCAGAAACAGGGGGTGTGGCCTTCCTCTGGGAAGGTCAGTCCCCTTTAAGCACAGTCTGAGCTTAGATGTCGACCCACCACTCCTGCCCATTAACAGTGGAGACTTTTGGTTGCCTTCAGGAATCGGGTAGGAATTTTTCCCCCTTTCACCATATTTTTTTTGCCTACTCCTTTACTGTTTAGGGGCTAGAAAGGGTGGTGGATTGTAATTAATTAGGCCTTAGCAGTAAATAGCTAGGGAAATCCCATAGTCGGTGTGCATCTAAGGCACCTCCTTCAGGGGTGAGGGTCATTAAGTTAAACACTCACCTTAAAGTTTAAGTTTATTTATTTATTTATAAATTCGATTTGGTAGACCGCTCTCTCTGGAGCCCAGAGCGGTTTACAACATAAAAGCAATAACACATCAATAAACAGATAAAAGACGTATACCCAAAAGCCCCACTCCCACAGATGATCCCGGCAAGCAACAATACGCAGAGGCAATACATGGCAGGACAGTATGTTGGCAGCTGGCAACTAAAGGAGGCATCAGTTGGGACCAAATGCCTGCCTATATAGCCAAGTCTTCACAGACTTGCGGAAGGCCAACAGACCCCGTAGTGCTCGTATCTCCTCCGGTAGAGAATTCCAGAGGATCGGAGCGGCCACTGTAAATGCTCTCTGCCGGGTGCTCGACAGCCTACAGATCTTAATACTAGGGACCTCTAGTAGATTAAGCCCCTCTGAACGCAGTGATCTTCTGGGTTTGTATGGGGTAAGACACTCCCTCAAGTACACTGGGTGAGTAAAGTTGATGGGTGAGTAAAGTTAAATGGCCCTGGAATGGGAAGAGGCTGATCTCAATATCTTGAGAACAGACCTCTCACTCATTTTCCTAGGAGGGTTGCCCTGGTTGGATAATCAGGGAATCCAGGTGTTTCGCCCACAAATTGCTAGGATAAACCAGGTTGGGATGCTACCTCGGCTTGGATACACCTTGATTCTGGGCACCCCCTGAGTTAAGGAAATTTAAATAGGTAACATTTAAATAAAAGTTGCCCAATTTGAACCCAATATACTGTTGTGTTGTCTATTTATTCTGGGGGTTGGAGGGCAAAAGCATGGTTTCACAAATTACAATGTTTGAATTATTTGAGCATTAGGCTTCTAAACATCATGAGTGGGGTTGTTACTTGGGCCTTATTATGTGCTACATAGTTCCTTTTCTCTTTAATTGCAGTCCTAACACAGCTCACTTCCAGCTTCTTCTCCAAAACTGCTGTTTGGCATTGATTGATTGATTGATTTTATTATTTATGAGTCGCCCTCCACGTCAGTGCTCCGGGCGACTTACACATAAAACACATAAAAGAGTTCAATAGTTAAAAGCTAAAAGAATAGGAAAATTAATTAAAATAGTTCCAGAAGCAGTCATTGCCACTGATCATGGCTTCCAGTTGAGACAAATACAATATTTGTGGGGGCTGCAGAGGACAGTGTTAAAATCTTCATATACCCTGAGTCAGTTTCTCTGTGATAAAAAGAAGCTTGCTGCTTTAACAGTTTGTCTTGGCAATGATACTGAACAGTGAATTGTGAGCTACTAGGGTTGGTTTAGAACCCAAAAATCGCAGTTCTAAAAACCAATGGGGGGGGGGTTATTCTTAACATAATGACTTACAAAAAAATTTCAAAAAATGTTTTATTTGATATATTATTACTTACAAAATTTTGTAATTAGTTCTAAATTTTCCAAAGCAGGGAAACAGGACTGACACTGTTTTAAGCACAGGAAAATCAAGGGGCAACATTTCCCTTCTTCTCTGGAGTGCAATTCACTGGGACCTATTATTATTATAATAAAATGCCTGGGCCTGCTTGGAGGAAAATATAATGAATTAATATTATTAATATTATTATTATTATTATTATAATAAAATGCCTGGGTTTCCTTGGAAGGAAATATAATGAATTAATATTATTAATATTATTATTATTATAAAATGCCTGGGTTTCCTTGGAGGGAAATATAATGAATTAATATATTATTATTTATATTATTATTATTATAATAAAAGGCCTCCTTGCAGGGAGATATAATGAATTGATTTATTATTATAATAAAAGGCCTGGGTGTTCTTGCAGGGAAATATAATGAATTGATATATTATTAATATTATTATTATTACAAAAGGCCTGGGTTTCCTTGCAGGGAGATATAATGAATTAATATATTATTAATATTATTATAAAATAGTTGCCCACCTCTGGCCTGCTTCTCTAGTGCTCTTCTCACTCCAGCTTTTCCCCCTTCAGTCTTCCAAAGCTCTCTAGGAATCTCCGTTTGTCCTCTATGGCTTTTCTTGATTCTGAACTTTTCCTTCTCCTCTCTGTGCTCTTTTCACTCCCTGCTCCCCTTCTCTCAGCCTTTCTTATGTCCTTCTCATCTGTCCTTCTATCTAGCCTTATTTCCTGGGTGTTTAAACCGCTTTTTTCCTCTCAGTCTTCCAAACCACTCTAAGAGTCGCGCTCCGGTTCTCTATGGTTCTGGGTGGTTTTTCACTTCCTGGAGGAAGGCCTTTCAGTTAAATTAGGCTCCGACCATGCAAAGGCCCTGATCTGACTGTGAGTAATGTCTGGAAAGCTATTTTGGAGGGGATAATTTTCCTGTTAGAGGGGCATCCGAAATAATTACAATAATAAAGAACTTTTGGGCCCAGGAAGTGCGGAAATCAAAGTCCACTTCCGGTTTGGCGGGAAAAGTGCGGTAAAGCTTAAAATTAGCATTTTGAACGGATCCAATACGAATTATTTTAATTTCTTAATCCGAAAACCCAACCCTATGAGCTACTGATCAAATCTTGCTGCTACCTTGCACTTATTAGGTACTGAAGTACTAAAAAAATGCCCATGAAGCACTTTGAATATGCCAAATCATTGCCCTGGATGAATGCAGACTATTCCTATTAGTAACTAATTTGATTTCACTAGCTCATTAAACTTTTCCTTGTTACTTTCATTTCACAATGAAAACAGTTTATAATTCAATGGAAGCAATGTCATGGAAGAAAATTATCTTCTTATGCTATCTAAATATACAGTGCATACCTTTTTTGTCAGCATCTTTGCTGGTAAATTTAAGCGGGTCATTTGGCACTCGGCTACAGCAGCCGGGTCAAGCCGAGTCTATTTCTGTTTGCCCTGCTCCAAAGAAGATTCTATTTACACAGCCTAATTCAGTTTGATGGCATTTTAAAAAGGTGTACCTCAGATGGGACAAAGGTCACATGATACTGATTTTATAATCATCAAAATAAATTGATATGGTGAACCATGGTGGAAACACTTTGCATCTTTGCAAAAGAATTTTTTTAATTCTGTTTGGCATTCCAAAAATAGTATCCTCTTTATCCAACCATCTAAGATCCTGATTCCTTAGTAGTTCCTCAGTGTCCTATATGTATTTTAATAAAACACCTAAAATTGCAATTTTCAGGATTTTATTTCACTTAAAAACACCTCCATACAGTTTAAGTAATGCAACAATTGGTTTTAAAACAACCTTTCATGTCGATACCTCTCCCCAAGCCAAAGCAGCATCCTGAAAGAATCCAAGTCATTTCTGGTATCATCTTCAGCATAGTTCAGTACCTGGTTGGAAATTGGCCTCGTATCCGCTAGAGTCGCTCACCCCTGCCCTATAACAACTGAGGAATAATTGCACATGCCTTGGGCAAAGGAATAAACTTCAAAGTTGCCATTTGACAAGAATGCCGTTTCCCAAGGGTATAGCACCATTTTTAAAAAACCCATCCACATGCCAAGAAGTCAGTTTGACATTCAAGAATCTGCTTCATATGCTCTGTTAACATCAGGGATGCTGCTCCACATCAAGCAAACATGTGTCCTCAGACCTCTGGCTGTATTGTTGAATGCCATGTAAAACTATCCCACAATTTATTCAAATGGATCCAGGTGCTTCACGTTATGCTCTGAGATAATCCTGTCTTTTCAAAGAATTGCATTTTTAAAGGTGTCTCTACAGACAGAAACAAGAGTTTTCCAGTGCTCTGCAAATTCAAATGCAGAATGACCTGTATACTTAAAATACAGCTAACCTATTGCATACACTCTCTTTCTTTATATATATTCTGGCCAGATCTTTTCAGTGTCAAGACTATTATGATGGTTGTTGTTATTATGACTATTAGTGTTACCTTTAACAAAATTGGTGGTACACAGCACTATACAAAAATAAAACAATTTGACTAGCAGCCCAGCAAAAGTTGTACATTCTGAGTTTTTTTTTTAAAGGAAGGATTTATTTTATTTCATTTTTATGTCCCTTGCCTTCCAGAATGAGACCCAACATACCTTTGAGAGAGGGAAAAGAAATAATTTGTTGGTGTGTGCCTTCAAATTGTTCCTGACTTACGGTGACTGCAAAATGAACCTATCATGAGGTTTATTCGGCACATTTTCTTCAGAGGTTTGCATTTTACAGGAATAAAATCTAAAACAATGCAATGATATAATATATAGATTGCATTTTTAAAATATCAAGTTTGATTAGGCTCAGGATAGTATAATTTCTTTATTTTTAATGGAATTGAAGGATGGGTAGCTGGAATTGACTTTGTTAATGCAATAAAGGAAGTAATTTCAACCTATCTTAAAGAGAGTCTTTGTAAATGTATATATAGATGGTATGTGACTTCTTCACACTTAACAAATTTATGAAATCATAGATGCTGGAGATGTCAAACCATGATTGTGGATTATTTACATAAATATGTTTGGCCGTATTCTAAAGCATATACATTTTGGCAGTCATGACTGGGACTTTAAAAATAAATAATGGAATATGAAACTGATTTGTTACTTAAAGCTGTACTGTTAAAAATGCTGATCATTTAGACATTTTTGATTTAATCACATGTTTTTATTTTTGGAAAGCAAGTTATTACTTGTGGATGAAATACTTCCATTCCCATTCTGTCCTGAATTCGTGCACATGGCAGTAGACTAGATTTACATAATATAAATGTGCTTCAGAAGAACATAGACATGAGTTGATTTAGTAAACTGTAAATAGATACATTTTCATGTAGTTTTCATAATTCCACAGTTTTCTTGATGATATGTTTGCATGCATTATTTAAATTGTTGATTTTTAAAAAAGGCTCTCTGTTGCTGATACTTTTAATCCCCCCGACTCGATGTATTCCAAGCATCTATGATTCACGCAATAACAAAATACGTGTTTCTGGAACAATAGGCTAATAATGTATGTTCTCTACATCGCTGACTTATTTTTCCATACACACTATAAAATCCAAACAGTCTTCTATGTTCTCACTCAAATCCAATTTCTGAAAGGTTCACAATTTACATATCCTCATAACAAAAATGGTTTTGTGTAATGTTTTGTGTGGTCCTGCTTGTTCCAACTTGTAATCTAAACACTGTTCCTTCTCACTTCAGGCTAAACAATTTCAATGAAATGGCTTCTGGGGGGCAAATTCTACCAGTCTTTGAAACATATTTTTAGTGAAGAGAGGTGACATTAAGAAACCATACATACGCCAAAGCCTGTCATATAGTGTAAAACAAACACAGATTGAAACCAGTCAGTCCATAATTCAAGCAAAATAACATTTCCATTGTAAGCGATATTAAAACTCATGAATCAAATGCCTGACTGTCTAACAGGAGAAACATTTCAATGAATCATTGAAAACCCCTATCAATGATCAAGGGCTCTGCTGCTGAAATTACAACCTGGTATTTATGAAGAAAGAAAGAAAGAAAGAAAGAAAGAAAGAACAGTTCGTACAAAATTTCAGCTAAGTTGCACCTGCTTTTTTGGAGTCTGGATTTTGCCTCAGGGCTCAACAAGATACTCATAGCAACCCAAAATAATTGCATGCTGTGTGTAAATCAGAAACTGCCTTGAAATTGCACCCCAGGCTCTGTATGCTTTGTCAGGTGACACCAAAAGGTATTTTCCTTTTTGTCTCCAATAAAAATTATCTAAGGTTATAGTCTTGTGCTCACTTACAACACAATCCCACTGAGCACAATAGGATCTATGCTGAGTAAACAAGCATAGGCTGGCACTGCACATGAGCTGGTTCTGCAGGGCACGGATCACTTGGTTGTGTCAAAGTCCGTAAATGTATTTGCTTACAATGCAGTTAGGGCAAAAGTGGACACAGAATCTGTTACATCACACATTAAAGTCTTTGAAGTCATCCTTTCATTGAATGATAATCCAGTTGTGTAAAGGCAGAGACCCATAATTGTTTTGTTTTCAATGTGAATTTTTCAAATTGTGCACATTTCTTCAATATTTTGAATAGGCAGAGCTTGAAATTTAAAGAATTCACATACAGAAGAAAATGACACTGGCATATTTTCCAATTCCTGGGAAAAAAGGAAGAGCTCCATAGCTGCCAATGAAAAGCTGATTGATCAGAAACACAGGTCACATGGTGACCATCTTTTCTACCATGATGGCATGCATTTCTTGTCTGCAAATATGGTCTAAATCCTACTATTTGTCCAAACTAGAACAGATCCCTACAAATCAATGGCACTTACATAAGAGTTAATTTACAGTAGATCCATTGAAATAATGGGATTTATCCAAAGTTTCTAAATGTGTTGCAGTAAAGATGTCAAAGAGGCTCCCATGAAATGGATGTAGCAGTACTTATATATAAAAACTAGCTGACCTGGCCACGCTTCGCTGTGGCTTTTGTGTGTGTGGTGTGGTGCCTGCTCTGTCCTCCTCCTCTTCAGATAGGGGACCTTCGGCATCGCAGGGCCGAAAGGTGACCTTCGCCATCGGGAAGGCGGCGCCGTGGGCGCCCCCTCCGCTGCCTCCTCTGCCGCCTCCCAGCTGTTTCTGGACCCGGGGCGCGCGGTCTCTTTCCCTCTCTCTCTATGTGTTGATCTGCATGTGTCTCGCACTCTCGCGAGACACACACAGGAAGAGAGACCGCATAAACCCGTCTGGGGCTGGAGGGATGGTGCCCTTTTCCCGGGCAGCTCTCTATCCTCCTCGCCCCACCCTCCTCCCTTGAATGTAGGAAGGAGGGCATGGAAAGGAGGAGAAAGAGATGCCCGGGAAAAGGGCAGAATCCCTCTTGCCTGTGGCGGGTTCACGTGGTCTGTCTTCCTGTTTTTCTCTAGGTCTGTGTGTGTCTCGGGAGAGTGCGAGACACATGCAGATCAAGAGAGGGGGGGGGGAGAGACCGCAGGGCCCGGGACAGGAAACAGCTGGGAGGCTGTGGCGGAGGCCGAGGAGGTAGCAGAGGAGGTGCCACCGTCGAGGTGGTGAAGGTCTCCTTTGCCCCCCCCTTCCTGGAGCGGCTTGGAGGTGTTGAAGTAGGTCGAGGAGGCGCCGGAAGAGGCGGGCATGGCGCCGGCGCTGCCGTAGCGATGATCCCCCGTTTGTTACCGCGGCGGCATGGAGAAGGAGGACGATGTGGTGAGCGTGGGTTGAGGGGAGGGGCTGGGTTTGGGGTGGGGGTTGGATGTGGAGTGCGCTGCCAGCATTTGGGAAGCAGTGCTTTCCCCCTCCCCTCCCCTTCCCTCGCGTTGGAAGGAGACCATTGGAATTCTCCATGCGCTGCTATTTCCAATGGGTGGTTTTTGGGGGCCTCGCGTTGGAAAGAGACCATTGGAATTCTCCATGCGCTGCTATTTCCAATGGGAGGTTTTTGGGGGCCGTGTTTCAGGGGGTAGGCTGGTATGTAGGCCGGTTTTTTTGTGCCCTAGACATACCCCGTGGTATGCTTGAATATGTCTGGGGTGTTTGGTGGTTATGGGGGTTATAGTTTTGATGTCTATATACCGAGTTGCGCGACCATTCGATTTTTATATATATAGATTGTCCAATGCATCCCATTATGAACAGCCCAAATTTCTTTTAAAGAAATTTCTACCATCTGTACTTCAACCCAAGAAAGTGACCCCCCCAAAAAACCCCTTTTAAAACTGAAAACTCATCCTTCAACCAATATGCCCAACACATACGCCACATGGGATGAACATACAGTGCATACATTAGCTGCAGGATTCAGCCAGATGAATAAGTTTATGTAGGAAGGAACTAGATGTTGAGAAGAATGTAATTACAGGGGGAAGCACACAAAAGAGATCAATCCTGCTTTCCAGAAATGCAGTAACTATGGAGGAAAAACCACTAGTTCTAGGGTGAGGTCCTCCTCACATCTGTACTAGAATGTATATAAAATTGGCACTAAAGCCAGGAGCAGAGTGTAATGCTAGGGGAGGAAGTTCAGCACACACCTGTGCTGGCTTAAGGCCTCCCTGAGCTGGCTGTAAGCAGAATGGGGAGAGTAGGATGGAGACGTAATTAGGCACAAAGAAAGGGAGCCCTTCAATAAAGTCTACACATCTGCACAGTCTGCAAAACCTTTTCACATGCAGACTAAAATAGATATCACATCTCAATGGTGTTGCTTTAGTCTACGTCAGATTCTCTTCCCACATACAAAATGGTTGTGTGCCAAATGGAATGAGAGGTGAAGAGGGATGAGAGGAAATATTATTTATTATAGATTCAAGTGACTCCTGCAAGTTTTGGAACATTGAATTTTACTAAGGAAGGTCAAGCGCACAAGCATGGTATCACAAAATATAGTGTTTCGATGATTTGGGCATTAGGCTCCTAAACAGCATGGTATCTCAACTCATTAGAAACATGCTTACTAGGGGTGGATATCTCTGGTTTATAATACTTTGAAATCTGTTATTTTTCATATTTAAAATTATTTCGACCTTATATTGACCCTTGGGGTCCAACCCGGAAGAAAAATTTCAAAACCGAACCCGGGGTCACAATTTTTTCTAAAGATCACGTTAGTAGGTCTTTTTCCCCCTCAGTTCTCAACTCACGAGATGACACTGAAGGGCAGCAGCACCCACCTTTCTCCTCTCGCGAGCTGAGAGGTGAGGCGGGCGCTTTATTCCCAAGCAGGGAAAGAAGTGGGGGCATGAGTCCCCCTCCTCTCCTTGGGAGTAAACCGGGACCCTTGTCCCGACTTATTCCCAGGGAGAGGAGGAGGTGGGGAACTCGCTTCCCCCTCCTTCTCCTCTCCTTGGGAGTAAACCGGGACCCTTGTCCCGACTTATTCCCAAAGAGAGGAGGAGGCAGGGGACGTGAGTCTCCCGCTGCCTCCGCTCCTTGGGAATAAACCGGGACAATGGCGAGAGGAGGGAGGAAGGTGCAGCCTGGCACCTTCCTCTCACCAACCGAGGGTGTCAGCTGGTCAGAGGGGAGTGCAGGCAGCACCTTCCACCCTCCTGTCGTGAATGCGTGGAATGTAATAATAACGAAATTTGTTGTTAATTACGTTTCAATTACAAAAATTATTTAAAATTTTTCGGATTAATTTCTATAACGAACCAGCAACAGAAATTCACACACACACAAAATTTTTCATGGATCAACCACCCCTCATGCTTATGTGTACAAACTGAGGCTGCAGTTTGTAAGTATTTCTAATTAATCACTGTATATCTTCTCTTCAGTAGCATGTACATGTGCTCAGGACAAACACTACTAGATTTCCCCCCCCCCAACTACTTATTCCTAGTACAGTAGGTAGCAACTTCCTAATTTATTATGTTGTTTCCCAGGTCAAAGGGCAATAATTATTTACATTTGGAAAAGTATTGTTTGTTGTGAGCAAGCAGTTATACTGTGGGGCAAGAGGATATGTGGCAGGTTCAGTGCTAGGGTCTCCCATGTCAGAAAGTTGAGAAGGTAGAGGTAAAGGCTTCATCATATGGGTAAAATTGCCTGGCCAATGCTGCTTTCACCCCTCTTCAGCCATGGAGCCCGCTGGATCCCATCCCACTATGTAGATATACTTCCGGCATGGCTCCATGGCACAAATGAAGAGGGAACATTGTAAGCAATCACAGCAGCAGTACGAAAGGCTACTTGTGTTGCATAAGGAAAAATGAGGGAAGCCGGGTGGTGGATGCTTCTCCTCATTGGATGATGTAAGGGAGAAGCCAGTTGATGCGAGGCATGGGGCATTGGGTTCTCCATGCCAGTCCATGCTGGATTCACCATGATCTGTGGTTAATCTACTACTTAATGTGCTGAGGTCCTAAATATGCCAAGCAGCTACTGTGCAGCAACAGTAGTGGCATTTGACACTGGTGTAGGACATCTTTGAGATAATGGCAGTAGCATTATAGATAATATTTGTTAGTACTGTGTAAGTGGAAGCACAGCAACTCCCCTTTTGATCATTACCATGAAAAACTGATGATGAGACAATCTTAAATGAGATAGTTCCAAAAAATGACACTCCCAGGTCAGAAATCACTCAACAAGCTACTCAATAATATAGGTAGCACTGTAGCTAATCATGCAGCTGGACTCAAGCTAAAAAAGCTTCATGACACAATGCACTTTGATGTGTAATGCACATCTGTCACAATTTAAATAAATAAATAAATCTGCCACAATGATATTTTCGCTACGTACTTACAAAACAGCAACCATCTACAGTATATGAATTTTAGAAGTTGAAAAGGTGGGTAACAGAAGATTAATTGGGACTGTTGCTGCCAAGCTTGGTCAGTTGGAGAGTAGGCATTTATGTTATATTGTTTCTTTAAACAGGAACAAAGCATCGGACTACTTGAAGTAATTCATGTTAGAACAAAAAGTGTCTATTTTTGCCTATTCCTCCCTGGATAAATCTGTTGAACAAAATACTGCTCATGTTCTGACAGTTTGAAATTATTGATACTGACAGAAAAAGATGTAAAAACCAGAGGCATTTCTAGAACTGAAGCCAAAGAAGAGTCTGTAGAACCAGCAGAAACACGCAATGTGCATTTGAGATTTATCACTGTTGAATTTGGAATTAATCACTAGAAAATACAAACATCTATATCTTTCTTTCTTTGCTCTATATGCTTTATGATGCAGTTGTGGTCTCTATTCGATTTTGAAGCCTTTTTATTTTTAAAAGCAAAGAATAGAAAAAACGTAGGCTGAAATCCTGTCTTGAAAGATGTGCATCAGGCATATAGCTATGTCTCTATAGCTCATGTCTCCTTGTAGTGTCCCCTCAAACTTACCTTTCATGAGGATCTAGCAGGAAAAGAGCACTATAATGAGAGAGATTAGGAAAGCAGGGAAGGAAGGTTATTTTACCATGTGTGCAAAACTTGGCTAAAATTAAATGATCTGATCTACAATAACTTATAGCCAAATTCTTAAGACGCAGCAGTTGTACAACGGTCATTTGAGCCTTCCACATATTTTTCCTTGGAAATAATTAATAAAATAACAATGAGGACAAAATATACAAGGACATATTAGCAGCTTTTCTGCAGGTGTCAGGAACTGAACTGTTGCAACTTACATCTCCATATAGCCAATAGCCCCTCAACCCTGGACTGACTTCACACTTAACTCCAGATGCTACAATTAGACAGTTGGTGGATGGGGAGCAGGCCCACCACAGCACATAACATAGTTTTCCTGAGGTGTTAAAGAGATCAGGAGCCAATTCTAGATCTCAGAAATATCACAGTATACAGACCTTTTACCCTCACTGTCTGTCAGCAGAAAGTT
Organism: Anolis apletophallus; assembly: GCA_030556195.1. Lineage (NCBI taxonomy): Eukaryota > Metazoa > Chordata > Lepidosauria > Squamata > Anolidae > Anolis > Anolis apletophallus. Next base: position 78,399,086 of record JARBWK010000001.1, read on the forward strand.
GCCTGTGTATGTACCATTTTAAAGGGATGTAAAAGGCAACTGCTTTTGTCAACAGGATGGAGGAAGTGAAATATCTGGCTTTTTATTTCAAGTTTTTGATACACAGAGGTTCATACATCACCCAGTAATTAGAAGACATTCTCTTTGTTTTAAAAGACTTGGTCTATTATTTCAAATTCTTCATTGCTGTTGTATGTCTTGAAATAATTTCCAACTTATGGTGACCCTAAAATGAACTTATCACAAGGTTTGCTCAGAAGTGGTTTGCCTTTGTCTCCCTCCAAGGCTGAGAGAGAGTGTCCTATCCAAGGTCACCTAGTGTCCAGAATTATAGTGCAATGTTCCGATCACCACACCAGCTCTCTTCAAATTCTTCTATTTCAAGTATTTTATAAACACCATGCAATATCATAACCAATGGCATTGATTAGTAGTGTTCTGTTTTATTTTGGTACTAGTGTTCATCATTTTATCCAATGCAGAAACCAGTTGGCTCCTTAAAAGAGAGCTGAGGGAGGGAGGGAGGGAGGGAGGGAGAGAGAAAGAGATGGTAAATTGCTTCATATGGGATATATGCAAATATTTAGGTACTATTATTTTGAATGGAAGCTACACATCCCAACCTGTTTGCATTTTATGCATGTTCTGCCAAGGCAATATCATAAAACGTAGCTACCTGGGAAAATTTTAAAATGAGAAACTCATTTGATTTTGGAACAGCATGTGCTAGAAATGTTTTGTTTAATTAAACTAATCTGCCATAAGCCATTCACTTTCACACATCAAAAAATTAATCTGCAAAAGACCAGAACTGTTGAACTCTCTGACATTGCACTGAATGTCTGAAAAGAGATGAAACAAAATGTGTAAAGGTTCCAAAGCAAATTCAACCTTTGAAGAAACAACAGTAAATGTGGAGATAACATGGCAGACAGTGGAAATGGGCTAGACCGTTCTTAGTGCTGTGTGCTGGAGTATGCCAGCAATTGAATTCTAGGGGATGTTGCACAAGGATTTATTCTGGATCCATTTGCACAGTGCTCTCACTTGGGACGTGAAATAGCAGCCGGGGCTTCTCTGTCCACTGATCATCTGCAGATGTGTACCCAGCTGTATTGAGGCATTGTCACTCATCAGCAGAAGGGTGGGCTGAGATTTTATAAGTGTGAATTTTGTTTTGAGAAATTTTGAGAATGGCTTAAAGAGAATGGAAGAGGGAGTGAAGAATGAAAAAAATGGGGACAAATAGTATTGCCAGGCAGTGGGAGAAAGGATGTGTGTAAAAGGTGGAAAAGATCAGAATGACCTGGCAGAGATGGAAGGGGGAAGCACAGAAGTTTTGGGAAACAGGATTGTTTTGGAACAGAGATGCCAAATTGAATGACAGAGTTGAGAAAGAGAAGTGAAGGAAAGGGTTTGAGGTTTGATTGCATGTGTGTTTATTTCAATCTACTTTGGTCAGCTCAGCTATAAAACTCATGATGCAAAACAGTCTAATGCAGGACTTTCTTTGGTGTTATTCTGCAGATTAAACTATTGTATTTTCATCTCCTTGGTTCTAGTGCCTGATTGGAAATAGATACTAGAGGTTTTTGGCATTGAGCCTCAACACCATGCTCTCAAGCTGCCCAGTCACTCCTGCCCACCCACGGAGGAAGAGGAAGGAAACTCTGGTTCCTGGATGGCAGAGATTTGCTAGCAAGTTTATCCGCCTTTTCAGAGGCACAAGACTGTTAAAACTTCCTTTATATAGTCTGGAAGACTAAAGTACCTGCCTCATCAGAAAGCAATAGTAATATTGCTAGGGAATTTTATATATTGGATGCATTAGTTGGAGGTGAGGTGTTAAATAGTTAAATTGTGATGTGACCAGTGACCATATTGAATGGCAGATCAGGGGAACTGTAGCCCAAAATATTGTTTTTCTAAACTGATTTTTAAAAAATCCTCCTCCATTATATGTTCTGTACTTGGCATTTCCATGTTTCTTTCACCATTACTCTGCTAGAAACCATTTTATTACTACCTACCTGTAGATTGCATACATCCATTGTCAGTATAATATCATATATATTCATAAAAGTTTACTATGGTGTATGTCTTCATATGGGTGTAGTGATTTGAGTGTTCAATGATGACTCTGGGGCCCAGGGATTGAACTCTCACCCAGCCATGGAAACACATTGGTCATTTGGCCTCAGAGAAAAGGTAAACACCACTTTGAATAAATCTTGCCAAGGAAACTCTTCGATAGGTTCACCTTTTAATTGTCATTGTCTTAGAAATTAGCTGAAGCCACAAAACAACAACTATAATAATAATAATAATCACAAGGGGAAAACCCTCTGAACAAATCTTGCCAAGAACACATTAGGATAGTGTTACCATAAGTCACAACTGATTTGAAGGAATATGACAACAAATGTCTTGGAAAATGTGCTTTTTAGTAATTAAAAATAATCCAAAATGTTTATGGTTGGAAAGCATAATGAATCATTTTAATGCATAGATATGTTATCTTAATGAAAAGAAGAAGGGGGGAAAACTAAATTGAGGAGCAAATGTAATAGCCTGGCATTGCTCCACCTCTGATAAAGAAGTTACCATGTTATGATGTGAGCAGCATGAGGAACACATAAGGATAATTTTATTGCTATTATTTAAATACAGCATCTTCAAAAGTCCTCAAGTAATTGCCTGTTTAGTGAAGAAATAAATAATTTATTGCGGTATTTAAGACTGCAGACACCTGCCATTATTTTAGACCACTTAAAATAAATGGAATAGCTCCACCCTGTAACACAAGTTCTAACGCAAATATCCAAACAACAGATTGCTTATTCCGCCAATGAAACCTTCAAGGGAGGGCAGCCAGAACCAGCAATCATAACTAAATGTTATGAGTTAAATTAAAAGTAACTGTGTTTACTTGGTTTCTCAGGATTTTATCACCAAAAGCATGATAAATCCATTATATATAAGTTGGGTATATTTTTAAAAGGCTATATGGATTCAGCTACAAAATTAAGAATTGGGGGTATTGTGCCTTTGCAAAGGCTGTGTGGCATACTGGTGTTTTGATTGCCAATCCTCTCAATAAGTTTCCTGAGAAAATGGGCCACTGGAGCAACCTATGACATATTTGGGATTCAAACCCCACTTGCTAGAGTGAACTTCCGAAACAGTTTGAAGAATGTCTCAATCTTTGAAGATGGTTCAGACAAAGGACCATCAGAAATACCAAACATTTTCATTCTCCAGACCAGACTTGGAAGCGTTATTTTTGGACTACAACCTTCAGAATTCCCCAGCTTGCAGGACTGGTAGTTACATCCAAAACGTTTTCCTAGCTCTGGCTGAGACAAGTGAGAAAGCTTGCACTGTTCATAGGCATCTTCTACTTGGTGGCACCATGAGCCTTCATGGCATATCAGGGTCTATTGTCTTTAAGTCCAATGCCTTCTTTGGACAGTAATTAGTACGTCTAGGGTTAAGATTTTATCTCACAATCCCAGACATTGCCGGTTCAAGTTGACTTATGCATTTAAACAATGGCAGGATGCAAGCTTTGATCCTGGCAAAAATCACATTTGCAAGTTTAGGTTCTCTGAACTGAGTTATGCATAGATTTGATTGATATAACATGCTCTTTATAGGAATCTCTAGGACCCACAGCATGGCTCTACATCAGATATTGACCACAGTGTCATCCTAAAGACAACAATTCTCCAGGCATTTGCAGCTCTCCAGCATGATTCTGTGGTCAACATCTAGTGGAAATTGACCATAGAGTCATGCTGGTAGACCGAGAGATTCTTAAGGAGGTGTTATGTCTGATAAAAAAAGTTTTTTAAAAATTAAAAGCCTTATGAATCTTCCATTTTTGCGGGTGTTCTAGATAAACTTCTTTAGGGTGTTTTGTTTCTTCCAGGCCTCTCCCTCCATTGTCCTTTGTAGATCAATGGTTGTGTTTGTCTCCTCATCATCCAGTGCTTGAACTGGAGCAAAAATGCGAACCATCTAAAATATCCAGCAATTGTTTTGTGACGCCCTACTCACGTTGGCCCAAAGAGGGTGTTTTTTAAATTCCTCTGAATCACTTTATATTAAAATAGTAATTTTGCTTCTTGATAAAGAGATTTTATTGCAGCTCAGTCCTTTATTAGTGTATCTGTAGTCAAATCTAAGACTAAGATGGCAGATAACCAGATTCGTTCCCAGCTAGCTCAGGCTAATACCAAATAGGCCAGGACACATAGAGAAAACTCACCAGGGTGAAGACAAGGCACATAAGTTTATTCAACCCACCCAGAATGGATGCAAGTACATGCAAAGATACTTTAAAGGTACAAGCATAGCATACAGAGAAAGCCATGATTTTTATATGCATGGCAGCCATTCAATGCTTCCACTTCCCTCCCTGATTGGTCAAGAGAGGGGCTGGTCTGAATGTGCACACTGATTGGCTGAGGACTCTGCAGTCTAGGATTTGCTGGTCCAGAGTCCATTCAACTATTGGGATGGGACATACTTTGTAGTTACAATGGTCAAAGAGATGATGATGAATCTTGATTGATTCAACTGTTCAGTTCCGAATTTGAACAAAGATGTGAGTTCCTGGAGACAAAAGGTGATGATTCTGACAAGATAGGGTTGGGCTTGTAATAAAAAAAGGTTAAACAAATGTACATTTTCTGCTGTCGGCAATCTCTCAGCCCAAGAGGACCATTTGGTTAAACAAATATTTGCAGACGTATCCAGTCTGACACGGATGTCACTCGCTGCAGAATTTAGCCAGCAACTTAGACCACTCACAAAGTTCTCTTTGGAACTGGTGTTATTACTCAGATTTCCACAGCCCAAGAAAAAGTCACTAATAGTGTTCTTGCCCCAACCACCCTGCTTTTTTTTACTATCTTCATAACCCCAGCTCATTTCCTTATCACTATCATTAGAAAAGGTTAGTCCATTCAGTTGTACTGTACTCCAGCCTTTCCACCAGCACCTCTGCTGGCCTTGAGATATCACAGAGAAGACAACAGAAGCTGTCTGTTTCTGTATATACACACACAATGGATTATGATGATTACTCTGCTTGGGAACAGCCAGAAGGATTTGCCCGATACTTCGTGCCCAGAAAAGCCTCAGCAGGGATACAAAAGGATTGAAACAATAAAGTCTTGGGGGTTTGAGGTTGCCACTGTTCCATTCCTGATATCCCAATTCTCCGCAATCATGGAAGTCTGGAAAACATTTAGAAAGAAAATTACAAATTATACTTTTATTCCCGTGTTTTGATGGGGGGAGGGGTATTGTATTTGATAACGTCTGTCAATTAGTTTAATGTTTTTATTTGTTGGACAACTACAGTGGCCTGAGGAGTAAAGATTTTAACAATCATGGCATATGTGATTAGCTTGATGCTTATTTACATTTCTGTAATTTGCATTTTATGCAATGTGTGGATTTATTATTATATGTTGGATGGGTGGGTTGATTTTTTTGTGTATTATGTAGTTGTCTTTTTATTTTTATATGCCCTTTTGAGTCCCATCCATGAGAGAAAAGAGATAAAACTAAAATAATAATAATAATAATAATTTTGGAACACAATACACCAGGCATCATGATTGTGGAAAAGAAAAAAAAGTTTAGATTATTGAAGTCGCCATACCAGGTGATAGTCACATTGAAAAAACAACAGGAAAAACTCTGCCGTTATGAAGACCTCAAAACTGAACAGCAAAGGCTCTGGCATAAACCAGTCCAGGCAGTCTCAGTGGTGATTGGCACACTGGATGCCGTGCCAAAAGGTCTTAGCCGGCATTTGGAAACAACAAACATTGACAAAATCATGATCTGTCAACTGCAAAAGGCCACCTTACTTGGATCTGCACGCATCATTCGAAAATACATCACACAGTCCTAGACGCTTGGGAAGTGTTCAACTTGCGATTTTGTGATTAAAAATCTAGCATATAGATCTTGTTTGCTGTGACATACTGTGTTTTTGTGTCAGTAAAATAATAATAATAATAATAATAATAATAATAATAACAGCAATAATATATCAAGTATTCACTTAGAGCAATGGTTCTCAACCTTTGGGTCCACACATGTTTTGACCTTCAACTCACAGAAATCCTAACAGCTGGTTAATTAGCTGGGATTTCTGGGAGTTGTAGGCCAAAACACCTGGGGACCCACAGGTTGAGAACCACTGACTTAGAGCAGGGGTAAATGCATTCCTTTTTTCCTGTGCCTCAGAGCACATGAAAAACAAGATGGCAGCAATAGCCTGTATGAACAGCTGGACCAGTTAGAATTAGAACCAGCCCAGCTGTTCATACCAATTCCAAAGTGAGGGACTGCTCTGGAGTTTCAGAGCATTCACCAACTTCTGCAAATGTGTGGTAAAATAAAGTTAACCTGTTTTACCCCGTGTCAGGAGCCAGAAGTCTCTGCATATTGTTCGGATACCCAGGAGCGATTTCTGGCCTGATTCAGGGTTTGTGTAGACAGACTTTAAATCTAATTTCTCTCTTGCATCTGAAGAAAGAGACCTGGTCTATGAAAGTTTATGCTTCCGATGTCATTATTTTGATTAGTATCTAAGGTGCTACAATATCCCTTTGCATGCTGAAATTCCAGACTAACATGGCATTGGCTATGTCTTTGAGTTCTAACCCCACGTTAAAAATTGATTATCTAACCACCTTGCTTTCTCCACTTACAGTCATTCCACTTCGAAGCCACTCCTCCACTCTGGTCTTAGAGCTGTACTAAGTGGAGCATATAGCCAAGATCCTCAGGTGCACATGCAAATGTATGCTTCTGGTCAGAGTACATGCATGAAATCAAAACACCTCAACTGTTGTTCAACAAGTCTGATTCAATGTATTTGTATGGAGTTTAGGGGGATTGATCAAAGCATGCCATGATGCAGCATGAACATTCATCTTTCAATGTTTTGGGATGTTGATATAATTCAACTGTTTTGCCTTTCCCTCTCCCAAAGAGTATATGGTATTCTCCCAGTAGCGCACTGGGTTAAACTGCTGAGCTGCTGAACTTGCTGGCCGAAAGGTCACAGGTTCAAATGTGGGAGGCACAGTGAGTTCCCGCAGTTAGCCCCAGCTTCTGCCAACCTAGCAGTTTGAAAACATGAAAAAGTGAGTATATTATTTATTTATTTACTACATTTGTATACCGCCTCTCTCAGCCCAGAGGTGACTCGGAGCAGTTAACAATAGGCAACAATTCAATGCCAGAACAGTTACAACAATTAAAACAATCAATAAAATACTATTAAAACACTAACAGCAATATAAAATACAAAAAAACATACAAAGCATTAAAACATGATCAAAGCATCTCCATATCAAATCATTGTCCAGTTGAGTCGTCAGTGGTCCATAATATCATATAACTACGCCGTATTTGGGAAGGCCTGCTCAAAAAGCCAGGTTTTCACCTTTTTCAGGAGGTCAGGAGGGAGGGGGCTGATCTTATCTCTAGGGCAGGGCATTCCACGGTCGAGGGGCCACCGCTGAGAAGGCCCTGTCTCTTGTCCCCACCAGATGCATCTGTGAGGAAGGCGGGAAACAGAGCAGGGCCTCCCCATAAGATCTTAGCATCCAAATGGTTCATAAGGAGAGATACGTTGATCAACAGGTACCGCTTGGTAGAAGGTACTGGCACTCCATGCAGTCATGCTGGCCACATGACTTTGGAGGTGTCTATGGACAACGCCGGCTCTTCAGCTTAGACATGGAGATGAGCATCAACCCCCAGAGTCAGACACTACTGGACTTAATGTCAGGGGAAAACCTTTACCTCCCGTAAAATAATACCATATAGTCCTATCAAAGATATTGAAGTTTAAAGCAATTCACACTTAAACATCATTTTGTTCTGTTTTCTCACTGATAAACAGTGAATCATATCAATGGAGTCCTTAAAATTCAAAGCCTTGGGCCTGTATTGGCTACATGGGGTACTGAAGAAATACGTGCAAATAACTCCAGCCTCACCCTTTAAAAAGTTTTCTATTCGCACAAAACAAACCATAAAGAATGTCAAGACTTACTTGTCTTATCTTGCTTCAGTTCCTGAATGGGTTTGGGCAGAAAAGGATATAAATTAAAGGTTAAAATAATAGCTGGGCAATTCAGGAAACGAATTAAAGCATGCCTTCTCTCATTTTCTCTACATGAACCAAATGCACATCTTATTGACTCGGGGGTTAATAGTAAAATGAATTACACAGTAGTGCAGAATGGAAGATTACATTCCCACCTGCCTACTCTGTGTGTGAGAGAAAAAACAGACTATGATCATATCTTGTGTTGGAAGAGGTTCTCTTATAGAATTTAGTCTGAAAGCCTTTCATGGAATAAGAAAGAACAGACCTGAAATGAAGATCATAAGATAATGCAGGGGATATTGGATGCATCACAGGGCACAATTTATTTAGGACCAATTTACTCTAGTTGCACAAATCTTATTTCTGCATGGAATCTGGCAGCAGCCAGAGCATATCTTACAGGTTTTGAAACAAACACGCATACAAACTGCTATAACTTTTGTATATAAATCTTCGAAGATTTATCATTCATGTTAACAATCATGATGATAATGAAGCAAGAAAGGATGGAAAATGGTGAGAAGACGAGAAGGAGAAACAGGATGATGAAGGAGACAAGATACTTGCCTTCAATCTTGAAATATAAAATTATGTGAATGTTAAAAGGTTGAGTGATGTACTTGCTCATTGTTGGCAATAGGCATGTGCGATCAATAAAATAATATTTCAAAAGTCATTATAAAATTAGGGCTCTGGCGTTTTGTTTCTAAAGTGTTTCTAAAAAGTACAGTTAGTGAATATTTCATTACTATAACAAGAGTATTTTTATTTATTTATTTATTTATTTATTTCTAGCATTTATACCCCGTCCCTTCTCTACCCCAAAAGGGGGACTCAGGACGGCTTACATAGGCAGCAATTCAATGCCGTTATATAAACAATTAAAACAACATCCATCAACCATAACCATTAATTGTTAAAATGCACAAACTACATAAATTACATAGACATTCATTAAAACAGTATAAAACCTTAATTATCAATAAAAAACCATATCCTCATATAAATCATCCTTATCAGTCCATTTCGTCCAAATGATGCTTTATGTCTATTGACCAAAGGCCTGGTCCCACAGCCACGATTTTACTTTCTTTTTGAAAGCCAGGAGGGATGGCAGAAAATATGCTTGACCCCTTCTTAATGTGTCTTCCTTTCAAATATTTAAAAATGTCACCTCTCAGCTTTCTTTCTCCAAGTCAAACATGCCAAACTCCCTCAGCCATTCCTCTCAGAACTTGGCTTCATTGTGGTTGCCTTTCTCTGGACACCTTCCAACTTGCCAATATTAATTTTGAATTGTGGTGCCCAGAACTAGGCATGGTATTTCAGAAGACGTTTGACCAAAGAAGTATAGAACGGGGTTATGATGAGGCTCCATGTGAGCAAAGGTATAGCTCTGGAATGCTTTCGTTGGGTTCTAATTATTGTTATTATTATTATTTATACCCAACTTTTTCTCCCCAAAGGGGATTCAAAGTGACTCCAAAGGGGACTCAAACCAGGTTCTAAGGACTTGGAGCTGGGAAGGAGCCTGCATTTAGGGTTGTCACAAAGTTTGCATCTCCTTTTTGAGTTTGGAGGCTTGGGGATGGGGAGGTAGAGTTCCCTAAGTCTGCTTTCCAAACCATGACTGTCTACGGTGAATAGTTCCAAAAGACTGGATTGCCCTTGGGATCTGCTGTTTTCAAAAGGGGATGTAGAGACCCAACTCCAACTAAGACTCCAACCTGGTTGCTCTCCATCTCTACCAAGTTTCCTAGGCTTTAATCTTAATTATTAACATAGGTCAAATAAAGTATCCCTTATTTCATCCAACTCCATGTGTCTGGACTTGTTATTTCAGGGTTGATCATCAATTTTATTGTTGTTGTTTTTATTATGATGATGCTTTTTAATGTGATGTTTTAATTGTCCTGTTGCGATTGATGTGTGAGCCGCCCCGAGCCTGCTGGGAGTGGCGGCAAACAAGTTCGAATAAATAAATAAATAAATAAATAAATTATAATGGAGGTTTATGGGCATGCATTCATAAAGACAAGGAAGTCTACCATGTAACAATGAAAACAAAGAACTGGAGTTGAAATAGGGAGAAATGAATGTCAGTCAGGTTTTGGAGTGAATAAATTACTACTTTGAGTAATGTTGCCCAAAGAGAGGAGATAAGAAACAAACAACCCAAAGTGATTGTTTTGGGGATTTGTTTTGGCAAGGATTCACCTCTCATTAGGCCTGGTACCCATTAGAGGAGGCATTTTTTCCGTTAGTCTTCATAAGTCTTATCAAATTCATTAAATCCGTACTTACAAGGCGATATTCAACACATGGGTGTGGCCCGCACCAAAAACTCAAGAATTGAAAGTTATCCAATACTTTTTCATTTGCATTTTGTAAATTTGGGAAACCTCCCAAAGTCAATTTTATTTTCAGTGCAAGGACACAAAGCCAGCCCCGTTCTCCCCCCCCCCTTTTTTTATTCCCCTCCATACAAAACCAAACGGTCTGTCTGTCCTCTTTAAATTAATGGCCTCTCACTGTTAGGAGAGGAAAAGTAGGAAGAAAGCAGAGTTCACTGGGTAAGAAAGCACTCTGGGAAATGCAATTTGGGAAGGTTAGGAGCTCTATGCCAGAGAATGCAAAAGGCCCTGCACTAAACTACATTTCCCAGAATTCTGCTCGCATCAGAAAGCCCCAATCAGGAGAGGGGAGAGATTTATCCCTCCATTACAGCAGTCAGCCAGAGTTCCAATGAATGGTTGTATCTGCAAAGAGGAGGACTGACTGATACTTCTAGAAAGTATTAATAATATTCATAATAATATTTTTTTATTTAAATCAGTGCTGGGCTGGGAAGAAATCCCTAAATGGATGGCCCTCAGAGGTCCCTTCCAACTCAATAGGGGAAGCATATTATTTAGTTTACAGGCTGAATGGCCATCTGTCAGGAAGGTTTTGGTGGAGATGGCCCTTGGGGACCCCCTCAAACTCTAGGATTCTATGAAAATGTTGAATTGGTTAATATTGGTTTCTGTTGGTTAATATATGAAAGACATTCAATGATATAGTTGCTGTAGCTTTTTTAAAAAGTTTGTCAAAACTTAAAACAGTTTCCTAAAATCAGTAGATATATAAATATTTCTGAAAGTTGGAGGAATGATTCCCTGTTATCTCATGTCATTGTATAGAACATTCAAGGAGATCGTTCTTGTAGTTTGTTTTTTTTTAAAGTTGTTTTAAAAAACTTTGAAAATTCCCCCAAAATCCTGTGGGTAAGTGAAATGTTCCAAAACTTTATGGGCTAACAGTGGTAAATATGTTTTTCCAGCGTAAGAAGTTTCACCCCAATAGCTCTAAAATGAGGGAGAAAGGAGCCCCTGAAAATTCCTCAATTATAGTAATTCTTAGGCCTGTTTTCGAACGGAAAAATGCGTTTTGGAAGTCGATTCGGATATTGGTTTTGCTCTGGCTTCGGATGTGAATCACTTCCAATTTTTTTTAGTGATGTTATCGAAATGGATTTGGATGTATTCCAATATTCGGAAGTAATTGGAAATAACGTCCGCGATTATGCAATGCATGAAAAGCAGCAGAAGGGAGAGCCAAAATTATGGGGAATCCCTTTTCCATCCATTTTTGACCGCTACTAATGACAAATCTAGCCACTGGTACAAAATATTAAGTTCTGTTAACACATTAATAAACAATTTAAAAAATAGGACATAAAATTTGGCGTCACTACCAAAGACATCCGAGCCCTTTTTGAGAATGGCGACAGAGCTCTTGGAATGGCAAATCCGCTTACTGTTTGGGGCGCTGTGCTTGATATGCCTTCAATTATCGGAAGTCCGAAAAAAGTATCTGAAAATCAGATGTATCTGATTATCAGAAGCAGGCCTAGTAATTATGTGCAATTACTATAAGGAAAAAATAATGAAATTTTGTTACTCTGGTTGGTTGAAAATAAGGCATGGAGTCTAAAATTAGGTCACAATGCATTTCTCACTGCTTTTAAATATTCAGATGCATTTTTCTTGATTAGGTTTCTAGATGCTTGTCTGCTTCTTTTTCCTTTGTAGTGTAAAAATGCTGAAAAATAGAGGACTTTCTTGTAGCTTCGAACCAAGTTGCGTAGCTCTCTAATGATCAAATGGTTCCTATTTGTAACCAGCAGGCTTAGCATCTTTCAATTTACTTAAGGATTTAAATTTGCTGTTGTTTCTCTTGCTCACACACTTGGTGAGACTTGTTAACAGTTGCTTTCAGTTCAGCATGATTACATTACCATGCTTAATGAAATGACATTTCAGAAGAGAGTGTCGTATCATGTTTTCATGTGCAGAATTAGTACACAGAGCTGCTAGCAGATTAGCAGATCCTACTCCTGATAAGATTTTTATCACTGCAAACTTTGCTAACCTCCATTTATGTAATATTCTAAAAATAGTTCACTTGACCTTTTCTGTGATAAGTAGGAAGAGAATGTTTTTTTGCCCATTGACTGCAACATGCAAATATGTCATATGCAGTCCTAAAAGATATTCAAGTGAAATTATGATATCCTAATGGTATGATAATAATTAAATCACCTCTAGGGCTGTGAGTCTGAAAAAAAAGTTAGAACAAAGTTTGAGATGTCCACAGTACAAGAACCATTGAGGAGAAGAATACCATTATTATCAACAAGGATAGGGAGGGTAGGATGGAAAAGTTGAGTCCATTTATTGCTGGGATCCTCAAAAAGAAGTTATGTATCTCTGTGTATGGTGCGCCATGCAGAAGCTTTAAGACCTCTGACAACAGAGACCGAGCTAGTCAGTGTTTGCAAAATGTGGTTGTATTGATTCCATCCCAATGCAGCAATTGTAACACATTGTGGTTTTTCAATACAAAAGGGTGGTGCAATTTTAACCTTGTTTTTGAAATATGTTAAAGCATACAGGTTAAAAAATCATTAAAACCCTACACTATTTCTTAATTTATATGAAAGTTTTCCAAATTTCTGAATGTATATAGAAGAGCATGCTCAGGCTTCTTGGGATCATTTTTTAAGAATCCTGATAAGACATTCTTTATCCCCCAAAATCCCATTGGATGCCAGAATAATTGCAAAAACTAAAACCCAACGGCAAAGAATAACAAATACTTTGAATTATTTACATCCCAGACTTTTTTATTTTCAGAAAGAAAACTGCTTCAGTATTGAAACAAGGTAGCATTTAAAATGCAGAAATCAATTCAGTCTGCCACTTGTAATTGTTCCTCTTTTGCATTGTTAACAATGTCCTAGAAGGACTACAATAGAAGTCTACTGGAAAATCTACAGTGAGAAGCGCAATGAGGGGAAAAGATTAAACCATGCTTCAAATGTCCATGTTCATATATTTTGTGAATCAGCGTGACTAAAAATGTTGGCAGAGACAAATTCAAAATGTTATCGATGCTGGCATTATTAAATTGGCAACTGTATTGTGCTATTGTTGCCGTTGTTGATGCAGGCAGATGATTCAGAAATCTTTTGAGGAACAATTGAATAGATGTGAAACTTCCATAATGTCAATTTCAAAAAGAATGGCATGATACCAATAAAGAATCTTTTATTAATTCCTATCCACGAGATGAACCAAGCAGCAACTCATTTCAAGTATTCAACTATTGCTTGGAAAGACAACATTGTTTGATTATCAGATTGAGGAGACAAATCTTTCAATGAATATAGTAAGCAGGATATTCCAATTATTATAACCATATCAATCTTGTGTTGTTTCTGCAAACTGTGATTATTGATTTTGTCATATTTTTGGAAAGAGCATAAAAGCATCTTTGTTTTCAGCTGTTTCCAGACGTATTCATTAGCTGCAGAATGTTCCTTTTTGAAGGAATCAATGTAAACCATAAGAATGGGATTTAAACAATGCTTAGACCATGTCCGTAAAGGAGGTGGGGAAAAATATCTGTTCAGAAAACACACAATCTGTCGTCTAGCAGTTTGCTTTAAACTTGTGTGTGTTGATAGTTGTATCAGCACAATCTAAAGAATAGGCCAAGTAGTTTAATGCACAAAGTTGCTGATCATTGGCTTCCTTGGCAAGCAATTTTTTAAAAACTAGATAATTTGACATACAGTCTAACATAGTTCACTGCTTACTAAAATGTGAGAGGCAATGTTGGTGTGTGTGTGTGCGCGACTATGTTTATAGTCAAAAGTTTAAGATGAGGAATGCAGCTTCTTCAGCAAACATAACAAAATAGCCTTTATTTTGTCATGGACACTTTTGCTTACTTCGCACGAGATGAAGATCATTGTGTCTGTACTGCCTTACTCTGTGTTATAGTAATTGAAGCAAATCGGTTTATGATTTGGTTCTATGCTAAATTTCCATGGTTACCAGACAAATGTAAACATTTAGTCCAGCTCTCAAATAAATGCCTTTTGAAAACACATTTGTGAATATATGCTATGAAGTGGAATATCAAGCATATGCATGAAAGGTATAAAAGGTAAGACTTACATCACATAAGTGAAACATTTTCAGTGCAGCCATAGTTAGAACTACAAAAAATATATCTATTAAGTTTATTTGCTGTCTTATCATACCCGATGTATTACATTTGCAGAAGAGCACATTTCAGTTGTCATTTTATGCATTTCCTAGACACTTGTTTCCAAAAAGGCTTTGTTTCCAAAAAGGCTTTGTTCTTTCTGGTAAAATGTACACTATGCTGTATCCACTGAATTTCTCAATACAAGGAAGTTCCCAACAACTCAATAAGTATGATAACTATGGCTGTGCGATCAATTAAAAATGTTCCAAAAGTCATTACAAAATTAGAGGGCACCAGTGTTTTGTTTCTACAGTGTCTCTAAATTATTATTAGTAAAAGAAATTCCATTACCATAATTATAGTAACAAAATTTCATTACTATTTCATTAAAGTAATTGTGCACATGGGGGGGGGGGGGGCTGGGGCTCCTTTCTCCCTCATTTTTAGAGCTATTGGGATGAAACTTGCTATAATGGTAGACCTTGTGTAATACTGTTACATCTCCCCCCTCCCCAATTTCAGAATATTTCACTCATCTATTGATTTTGGGGGAATTTATTTGGTTACTGTAATTTTTTAATATAAAAAAAACAAGCTACAAGAGCTAGGTTGTTCTGGAATTTCTGTTCAATTACACAACAGAAATGAGGGATAACTCGTCAAGAAAAAAAAATTTTTTAGCTGTTATGGCTGGCTGGAGTGGAGTGAGGTGGGGTCCACACTTGGAGGACAAGACACATTTTCCATTGCAAGCAAACCTGTCAAGTGTCAGAATGTTTGGGTCATCTATAGATTTTGGCATAGATTATGGCAATAAGTTTGGCTTTGGCAACAGTGCTTGGTTGCTCTGTGAATTAAAACTGGGTCACAGAGAGTTACAATGTTTACGCAACTTATGAAAAATACTATGCTAAAGTTTCTATTCTTTTTTTTGGCATGGATTATGCCCACATGTCAGATATCATGTCATAAGTATGAATCTAACAAATTTGATATGATTTACGACGAGTTACAAAAATCTTGCACAACCCTAATGATAACACTGAAAGTTAAAACACAAACAACCATTTTCTGTCCCTCTAAAAATGTGTCTCACTGTACCTATCTGTAGTGGATGAGCCACAAAGAGTTTGAGTATCCTGTATCCAAAATGCTTGGGACTTGACATGAATATGTTTATATTTGTACTTTGGAATATTTATACAGTATGTTCTGTATATAGTAAGATATCTTGGAGATGGAACACAGTATAAACATATTTGTTTATGTTTCATGTACACCTCATATACATAAATTGAAGGTAATTGTATATACGATATTTTGAATAAATTTGTGCATGAAACAAAGTTTGAGTACGCTGAAATAATAGAAAATGAGCCTATCACTATCTCAGTCTCTCTTGTGAACAATTTTAACTTTCCTAGTCCACATTTTGCATTTTTGCTCACTAGGTTTGCTCAATCATTATAATGTTCTGTGTTTCTTACAAACATTTGTGGGGATGGGAGGACAACTTAATTTTTTTTCATGCCAGAAATTGTCCTGCTCAAAGACTGATAATAACCTATCTCTTGTGAGTACAAGAGGACTGGTTTAGCTACACACATACTGTTAGAGAGAGAAGTGAATTAATCAGTATTATACACTAAACACTTGGCAGTGATCAATGCTCCTGCAGATAATTTTCAGTGTGGTTAACTTCCTGCAGTTATTAAGAAATAAATTGACCCCATGGGAAGGGGAAAGGACTGAAACATTTTGAGACAGTCTAATATAGGATTATGAGTGGCAGTAAATGTCAAACATGGATTTTCATTATCTCATTCCTCTTATGTTAATTGGATCATTATATGCAGGCTTAGATGACATCAATTAAATTACTAACCAATTCCCTCGTAACAAAGCATCCTATGAAAATATGTGTTAGCTTTAGAAGTATAAATGACAGAATGAATGGCATGCAGCATTCCATGTATTTAGGTATTACAAAATCCTCAACAGGTCCATAAAACAAGATAAACTTCTACAAATGAAGGGTCTATCTTGTTCCACATTGAGTTTTCAGAGTGGCAAGACAGCTACAGATGGGAAACCAATAAACAGGACACAAGTACAAAATACTTTCTACTTATGTTTACCAGAAGATTGTATGCTTGTTCTGATACTAGTGATAAGCTATAACCCATTATGACTAGCAGCCTTGTCTACTGTGAGATGAATATACATTGGACTGCATGATCCTTGATGTATCTTCTAGCCAAGTGGTTCTCAACTTGTGGGTCCCCAGGTGTTTTGGCCTACAACTCCCAGAAATCCCAGGCATTTCTGAGGGTTGAAGGCCAAAACATCTGGGAACCCACAGGTTGGGAACCACTGTTCTAGCTCTATGATTCTATATGATGATTGAAGATGGGTTTTGTGAGTTTTCCAGGCTGTAGGCTATGTTCCAGTAGCATTCTTTCCTGAAGTTTTGCCTGCATCTATGGCAGGCATCCTCAGAGGTTCTAAGGTATGATTGATGATGATTTGATACCATGTCCTCCCTGGATTTCCTGCATCCACCTGAGCTGTCAGGCATCCAGAAAGCAGGGCGGGGTCTCAGACATTATTCAGATATAACTATCATATCACCTCCTCTTCTCTCAGCTAAATGTACCCAGCTCCCTAAGTCGCTCCTCAAAGGGCATGGTTTCCAAATATTTTACTATTTGGTTGTTCTCCTCTGGACATAGGCATGTTAAGGGGCTCCCCGATTTTGTCAAAATCCTTACTTAACATTATTTAAACTGTTATGCTTATTCATATCATGATCTGATCACCATGCTCATTATATCCCACATTAATGGGGTTATTGGGATAACAATACAAAAGGTTTGCTAGAAGTCTTCCACCCAATCTAGATGTCAGCTGACCCTGTCTGGACATGTTTCATTTTGTCAATATCCTTCTTAAATTGTGGTGTCTAGGACTCAACACTGTATTCCTTGTGAAGTCACCTTAGATGTCAGCTGACTTCTCATTGTTGAGTGCTCGCAAAATAAATCACTGACCATACTAACACAATGATTATGATTCTTTGACTGAAGAGTAAATAGAAATAACATTGAGACATGGGACTTTGCTCTAAGAGTCCCATGCCTCAATGTTATTTCTATTTATTCCTCAGACAGAGAATCATAATTGGTATTTTAGGGGATGGTGATTTCAGATGTAACCATGGCAAATGTTAGATCTGGGGGAGTGAGCAAGAAATCCTTAGCAAACACAATTTTAACCAAAAAGAAGACAGATACAGTGACCTTGGCATAGTTGTTTGAGTTATATGTGCCCCACCACCAATGAAGTGCATTCTTCTCCTTTATTCTAGTTTCCCTTCCCACAGCTTAAGAAAAGGAAACTAGCATGATCATGACATTGGTTTATTGTGTACCGTTTTGTTGGATCATAATCAATTAGCAGTGACATAGGATGGATGTGTCTGCTTTACATTCTCACTTAACTTCTCTGTGTGCAACCCTGTAAGGCTGAATACTAAACAGCCCGTAAGCCACTCAGCTGAGCAAGCCACAGGGAAATGAACGCCTTGGATCACATGTTCCACTGCACCAAACATCTATTCATTTGCTAAGCTGCGTCTAGTCTGTTCAGTGGTTTAGTTTTCACCATTGGGCACCGCAGCCAAGAAACTGTATCTTGAGGACAAATCTGAATGGAAAAGCTGAAAAGAATGTTTAATGAGAATAAATGTTCAGTCTGTCATCCATCTCAATGAGGGAAACAAAACAGGGTATTTTTATCTATTCTCAAATTTGTGTGGTGCTTTTCTTCTCAGAGCAAACCATGGCAGCCAAAGGGTAAGTGATACAGTCTTTGGCTCAATCGCCGTCTAGCATCATCATAAGAACAATACTCAAAACAAAAGTTAACAGTGCCAACATCTGTCAATATCAGCCAGGTAAGAAAAGAACACAATAATGTTTCCAGGGTTAGAAAAGGGAATAAGTTGCTCTAGGACTTCAAAGAAATCTATGGCCAACGTCCCAAAATAAAGGATGGGGAATGGAGAGATGGGACCCCACATTTTGTATTAAATATGGCCTCTGTCTTGGAATCTGAGTGAATAGTATTTGAATAATATTCCTTATCAATGAATGTATATTTATTCATTGATTTCACTATCAGGCTTCCTGAGTTCTCAGCTGATATACAAGTAATGAAAGAAAACAATCAGAAATAAAATTATAATGTAACAATTATAAAATTGTGCCTGTATATATATACACACACACACACACACACACACACACAAACACACCACATACATACACAGAGAGAGGGGGGGGGGAGAGAGAGAGAGAGCAAGTAAAAGTAGGAGGAGGAGATTTTAAAAGTGTAGCACATAATAAACGCGTCTTGCAAAGGGGTATTTTTCAAAGAATTACAGGCAGTTGCCAACTTGCGAACAAGACAGGCTCTGTAGGTTTGCTCTTAAGTTGAATTTGTATGTAAGGCAGAACAGGAACATTTTAAAAATCTAACTCTAGATAGATATAGATATAGATTTTTTTTGATAGCCCAGGGAAGGGTGTTTGTTTTGCTTTCTGTGCCCTTGTTCAGAAGATTTCACCTCACTTTCCCTCTCTGTGACATTGGAATTGGCATATTGTGTAAACAAGGACTGGTGAGAAAACTTC
Organism: Anolis apletophallus; assembly: GCA_030556195.1. Taxonomy (NCBI): domain Eukaryota; kingdom Metazoa; phylum Chordata; class Lepidosauria; order Squamata; family Anolidae; genus Anolis; species Anolis apletophallus. Next base: position 78,418,466 of record JARBWK010000001.1, read on the forward strand.
AGATTTTGTGCATAACTCTTCCATGGGTGAATTTCCCTTCCTAGGGGAAGATTTATTTCACTTACTGTTGTCTTACTCTTGTTCTTAACTATGAATCATTTGTAAGTTGGATTTTTGTAACTCAGGGACTGCCTGTGCCCGTGTTAGGCTCTTATACCATAAAAATGGAGAAGGAAGGGGAGGCAAGGGGAAAAAAGAGGAAATGTAACAGCATCTTAAAGACTTTCTGGTTTATATTTTTGTAGTAGCTAAAATGGATATAAGCCCTCTTCTTCAGATGCTGTAGGGAGTGATAATAAGTACTCAGGTATAAAATGTATTACACATTTGTGGGAGTGGGGACTGAATCGTGTATGTTGGTTTTGAAAGGTTGAAGGATAGGCTTTGTGAAAGAACAGACTTCTCTCCCTGGCTTAGTGTGTGACTAGAAAGGTTTTCAATATTATTTTCCAAGTTGACATTAACTAGGTCTCTTGGATTTTCTTCACAAACGAAGATTCAGGAAGGACTCATCCCACGCTTTCTATAAGCGCGTTGATGACTAAGAAGGCCAATCCGAGATAGGCAAGTCCGGTTGCAGAAAGCACAGCAGAAAGTCTCCTTGGGTGATGTTGTTTCCAAGTTGCGATTCTTTCTGCGTTGTCATTTCTCTTCAAGACTCGTTTGGCGTGTCTTCTTGAAAGAGGCCGCAGCATTGTGGATAGTGCGTCTCCATGCCTCCCGATGTGAGGTGGATCAATCTGGCTGAGCCTGAGATGTTGTTTCAGGGAGTCCTTGTATCTCTTTTTGGGGGCGCCTCTCTTGCGCTGCCCCATGGCAAGTTCACCATAGAGTAGTATCAACTAACTGAATATTATAATACTGAATACTGACCGTAACTAACTGAATACTATAAAGATCTAAAAGGCCCATATCACCTTAAACAGAACTTTGACAATTTAGGACAATGGTGGTGAATTGCATCCTTCTGGTTCCTATTACATTCCATCCCACTCCCATAACTGTGTACATATGCTTTATATCTGAGAAGCTATCATTATTCTGTATTGCATGCAAAGACGCTCATGTAAAGTTTTTTTTAAAAAAATCACATTAAAGGTGCTGCCACATTTCTTTTCTTCTCTTTCTTTCCTACCCCTTCCTTCTTCTTTTTCTAAAGGAGAAAGAGGAGGGATAAGGACATGAGAATTAAGCATAAAAATAGTTGTCCAAATACAGGGATTAAAATATGCTCTTTGAAACAGGCAAGAGTCTCATAAAATGCTTGCACAATAAGAGTTCATGGAAGAAAGTTTAAAAACATGTGAATGGTACTGTTGGATCAATGTCTATGGGAAACTTACTGGCCAGCCTGATGGCTATTTTCAAATATATGACCATGATGGAATAAATGGAGCAATTGGTTGTTGTTCCAGCCAGGAAGTGTAAATTGAATGGGTAAAAATTTGCACTGAAGGAGATTTATTGAAATGTTTGCCAAAAAGTGTTCTAAACATTCCACATTAGCCAAAACTAGCCTCAGCTTCCTTGTAACAATAAGAACTGTTTGGCAGAAGAACAGAATTTCTTTAGAAGTTGGTGGTCTCTAATTCACAGAATAAATTTAAACAAAGACTACAAAAACCATCTGTTTGAGCTGTTTGTAAATCATTGCAGCCTTAGCAGAGACCTCGATGAATCAATGGGTTAAACCCTTGTGTCAGCAGGATTGCTGACCAAAAGGATGGTGGTTTGAATCCGGGGAGCAGGGTGAGGTCCTGTCTGTCAGCTCCATCTTCTCATGTGGGGACATGAGAGAAGCATCCTACACGATGGTAAAACATCTGGACATTTCTTGGGCAAGATCATTGCAGACAGCCAATTCTCTCATGCCAGAAGCAACCTGCAGTTTCTCAAGTCTCTCCTGACACGGAAAAAAGAATGGCAGCCTTTATTGTAGATCCTTTATCAAGTAGACTGGATGGTTTAAAATTGTATTTTTTAAATTATTAAAATGTTAAGTATAGAAAGTCATTAAAATCAATTAAAAACAGAGAAACCGAATAATATTTCCAAAGCCAGGAGAACTGTCCCGCTAATACAATAAAAAAGAAGCTCTTTCCCCTAACTACCAGTAGCTCCTGTAAGAAAGTGATATAGTCAGGCTACCCCACAAAAATATGTTCAAGGAAAGTGTGAGGTATTATTAGGTTACATGAAATAATCTTTCACGCCATCCCTTGCACTTAGAAAAATGCAGTCAAGATGGTGGCAGTAAGTTCTGGCTGTAGTCGAAAACAGTGACTTTCCTCAGCTCTGGTTTGTCATTCTTTAGAAGGTACTGTACACATGTATGCACACAATTCATCTATGAGGTGCAAGGGGGTGAATAGTCCAGTCTTACCCCCTTCTCATGCATGCAAGAACTCCACCTGTACATATTAGTAGATGTGCAGGGCCTATTCTCATTGATGCTGAATGCAGACATGGCAGGAAGTGTGGGTGCATTGGGGTGATAGGGTGACATCAGCCTGAAGTATTCCCTCTTGAGTTACTTGTATGTTTGAAGATAGTCACTTGAACTCCCACTTTTTAATATTCTTCAATGAAGGAATTGGAGCACCACCTGACCCACTACTTCACCACCTGACCCACTACTGCTGCTGTTGCATTCCCCTATGAACCTGAGTGGCTCTAAGATGTGCCAGGGAGGCCCTCCTCTCAGTCCCACTTCCATCTCAAGCGCAGTTGGTGGGGACAAGGGAGAGAGCCTTCATGGTAGTGGTCCCTCGGCTTTGGAATGCCCTTCCCAGGGAAATTAGGCAGGCCCCTACTCTGCAATGTTTTTGGAAGGAGCTGAAAACATGTCCTTTTAAGCAGGCCTTCGATAATGCCTAAGACATCAGATGACCAAACAAACTGAATCTGGCACTTTATGTCACTTGGAATTTAGATTTGTCCACTTTAATTGCTATTGCTGCATCTTTACTGAGTATTTTATCTAAATGGAGTTGGGTTTTACTTTTTGTAAGTGTTATTTATGCTTTGATATTGTGTTGCTACTAATGTTATTATATTTTACATGTATTTTATGTTTTTATAGCACCATTATGTGTTGTTTTGTAAGTCTCCCTGAGTCCCTGTGGGAGATGGCGGCAGGATATTAATAAAGTTGTTGTTGTTGTTGTTGTTGTTTGAAACACAACAAGATTAGTACACAATAAACAAGATCACTATGCTGGTTGTTGTATTGAATCACATGTCGGACACTTCCCAAGTGTCTAGGACTATGTGATATTATTATTGTTATGGACTTTGAAGCCACAACTAACCTGGTCCACTCTGACATTATAATCACAATTTTAAAGGAAGAGCCTGTGAATGTTTGAAAGAATTCCCCTCCATAGAAGTGAGTTTGGATATTTTTACTGTTTTGGATTCCATCTCCCAAATTATTTGGTGGAGACATCAACTCAACAAGTCAACGACATAAAGATGGTTACAGAGTGGGGCAGAACAGCCCTACACGAACCCTTCAGCTAGATAGGCCCCATGACTTACGGAAAATGCCACTTTTTTATAGTTGATTTTAATGACTTTCTATACTTAAGATTTTAATAATTTAAAAATACAATTTTAAACCATCCAGTCTACTTGAGGATCTACAATAAAGGCTGCCATTCTTTTTCCGTGTCAGGAGAGACTTGAGAAACTGCAGGTTGCAGCATGAACAATGCCCCAGATGTTTTACCATCGTGTACAGACAGGACCTCACCCTTCAGCAAACCACCATCCTTTTGGTCAGCAATCCTGGCCCCATGACTCTGCTAAGGCTGCAATGAAAATGCCAAACAGATGGTTTTTGTAGTAAACACAATTCCACTCCTAATATACCAGATGAAGTAGAGGAAATGAATATAAGCAGATTAGTCTCCATACACCTCGAACTCTAAAGTCTTTTTCTAACTCAAAGACTGGTTTAACATTTCCAAATTTTAGTATGGATTTGTTCTTAATTTTTCTTTTCAGTAGTTGCTGAGCCTAAAGCTTTCAATTTCCCCCTTCTATTTCTTCTTCCTTTCCTTTAAAAAAAGTAATCATGAAAAGATGTAATAAAAAGCTATTAACTAGGTGAGTTTCGGCAAGCCATCCCCATCGGATGTTTTTCATTTTGCGTGTTTACAGCCACATCCTTTGACTTGCAAGTGCTTGTTTCTCTGTGTGGCAAGAACGTGCACACACACAGAGGCACACAGACAGACATACATGCATACACACACACACACGCACACAAGAACTTCATGGTACAAAAGAAGCACGTCTTGGGAAGGAAATAAACACACAGATTTGCATTAGTAAAGCCTTAAGGATATTCAAGATGTTCCAAGCATGTCAGCAGCACGTCTCACATGAACGGTGCATAACATGCAGTGTGGGGAAAAATATGGGTGCATTGTTCAGCATATTATTTGTGCGTGTGGTATACATGTACTCCTTAACCTGCCAACACCCAGACTTTGGAAGCAATATCAAATGCAAGCTCAACACAAAGAAAAGTTCCATATTGCCAGAATAAATTTACAATGAGGGTCACTCTTCTGGTTTGGCCCAGCTACTAAACTATTAATTGGCCAATGTAGACTGGTGACCACATCTGTTCCCAGTGATCTCCAACTGCAATCATTGACGGAGACCATGATTGGCAATTTGCATGACCTGAAAAAAGCTACATGTTATGTTGGTTTGAAGCTACATGGACTAAATTATGTACAATAGATGGGAGAAATGGGACAAATTGGTTGCTGAGCCAATTGTGCAAAGAAATCCTGTTTTATGAGGAATGGGGGGAATTACCACACAGACATGCCTTAATGTCTATATCCTTACTGCCACCAACTCCATCCTGCTTTTGACCCAAACCACTATTCTATTCCAGAGAAGTAGTTTCTATAGCAGGCTGCCACCATTTTAAAGTCTCCAAAATTCAATGACTAATGAGAACACATTGTGCATCACATTTGGACATTTAAGATATTGGCTGTCTCCTGCTGAGCCTGGTGCTCTTCACTTTCAAGACCATACCACCAAGACTGAGCTGCCTGTGACATTTGGAAGCTGATGCAAGCTATTGGAAGTGGCTGCTACATGAACAGGGCAAATTCTGTAGTAGTTCAGTTGAAGAGATTACTTTGGATTGGTTTGGACCAAACCATCCTTGGACATGCCCCGTCAAAGATATAAGATTCTTTGAAATAATAGGAAATAGTACTAGAATTGGCAAAACATGTGGTTAGTCCTTTGTGTAGATATTTGAATGTGTCTGTACATATTCTTGACAGAGTCTGTAAACTTTCAAGTACAAAGAGAGTCATTCATTAGTGGTCATTAAAGAGGAATAATATTCTTCCCAAGAACAATGCTCTCATAGATATTCTTGAACTGAATAATTATCAGAGAATTATATCTGAGTCTATTTTTTTAATTGAAGCTTGTCTTACTCATGCAGTTGGTGGTGTGGCAGTTTCCTTTAAACACCACTGCTGGTTCATGTTGCAAGCTATTGATGCAGCTGGCCACCCATGTGATTTGCACTGCTGTGGCAACATATATGGGGAGAGTTCACAATAACAAAGCAGCCACACCATGGTCATGCAAGGTTTTCTGGCCTGACACTGACTATATAGTTTAACTGATAATATACCATGACAATGACTATTTGAACTAAGTTTGTCGTTGTTATATGAAAATAGCAAGCTACATTATATCAAGTCAGACCATAAGTCCATCTAGCTCACTATTGTTCACACTAATTAATGCTCCAAGATTTCAGAAAGAGCACTTTCTTTAGACTTACCTGCAGATACCAGGGAGTAAACACAACATCTTTTTTGTGCATATCACATCATTATTCCATATATATATATATATATATATATATATATATATATATATATATATACTAGACATCTTTCTCTCAGTGATTGTGATAACATTTAGGAGAAAGAAGCCAATAATCAACAAATAATCCCATATCATGGGTCAAAGCCAGACTCCTGAGACATGAAAGTGCCATGCAGAAATGGTTATAACATATTTATGGCCAATTTGAAAATAAGCAGTCATGTTTCTGTAAACGTACCTCTGATCTTCCAGATTTCTAGCAGCAATTTTCTCCATAGCAATTGGCTAAAAACCTGCATTTCCATGATATCTAAGTGGCTGAAACACTTCTAAAATAAAGCAAAGTCTTCTCTTATGGAATAATAATAATAACTTATTTATAGCCTGCCCTATCTCCCCCAAGGGTACTTATCTTATGGGAAATACAGTCAGCTCTATGTCTCCACAAATTCCATTATCCATGGATATATATATATATATATATATATATATATATATATCATTAAAACAAACCTTGATATTACCATTTTATACAACAGGCATCATTTAACTACATCATTGTATTCCATGGGTCTTCAGCATCCACAGATTATTGTATCAACAGTGAGTCCTGGAACCAACTGAACATATCTCCTGTTACGAACCATCATGAAGCTTAAGATCATCAGAGGAGGCCCTATTCTCAATTCCACCACTCTCGCAAATGCGGTTGGTGGGGACGAGAGATAGGGCCTTCTCGGCAGTGCCCCCCATCTGTGGAACATACTCTCTCTAGTGACATCAGTTAGGCCACCTCCCTCCTGTCCTTTAGAAGACAATTGAAGATTTGGCTTTAGGACCAGGCATTTGATTAGTGGACAGCATCTATTGGAAAGAAAATTTAGGACATATGTGATTTACCCGGCTTGGTCTTGGTTTTAATTGGTATGTAATTTATTGTTTAATGAACTTGGTAATGAATCTGTATAATGTGTTTTAATGATTTTTACTGTTTTAACTGTAATTCGTGTTTTTTATATGTTGACAACATATGATGCTTATGTGAGGCCGCCCTGAGTCCCCCTTTGGGGGGAGAAGGGCAGAGTAGAAATGCATGAAATAAGTAAATAAATAAATGAACCCCCAGCAGATACCAAAGGCCCACAGTATATTGAAGAATGGTCCAGCATTCTGGGTCACCAAAACATATTGCAATGTGCTGGTGACTCTGCCTGAAAGTTCTCAGAGGATCTTTGTTGTTTTTGGACATTAAGCAAATGGGGTTTGTCCTCTAAACACAAACAGTCTGTATGTTCACCCCACAGGAACTAGATACTGTCAGATTTTAGAAGCTAAACAGGAGCAGCACTAGTTCTTGGATGAGAGATGGCTAACATATAACAGGTGCTGTAGACTATATTTCATAGAAAGGTCTGACAAAACCATCTCTGAGTATTTCTTGCCAAGGAAAATCCAATGATATGTGTGGGCTCACCATAAAAGTCAACAGGCAACTTGAAGGCACGCATGCACACACACACACACACACACACACAGAAGCATATTGTTCTTAACAACACCTTGTGAAGTTTTGGCCCTGCTTTTCAAAGATGCAGTCATGGCAGGAGATAGGGAGATGGGCAGGTTAGAGATAACTCTTACCCACCCATCCACTCACTCTGCCTCACCATCCCCTTCTCTATAATGTGTGTTATTATCCCTCAAAATGCTCAGCAGTCTTCAGCAGAATCAGCTATTTTCCGCTCCCTGTAAGTCCCTCCCCTTTTGGGGGGATTGCAAAATTGCTGCAAGTAATTGAGTCTCTCTGCATATTAATGAGCTTTAGGAAAGGGCAGAAGGAGCTGTTTTAAAAGAGGAGGAAAGCGTCCGTGCTCAGGCAAAGAGCAGCTGAAACTGACAGACTGCCAGAGCACAGCAACTGGGAGAGCAGATTAGAGGCAGTGACTTCCACATTCATAGCCTGGCTGGCAACACCAAGCCTCACTCTGACCACTGCCTCAGACTTTTTGAAAAAGAGAAAGAAGAGAAAGCATCTCATTCAAGGGAGAGCTGACTGAACATACCTTTAGGTTCCCTGAGATCTTTGCATCATGAAGCTCTTGACAGTAGTTTTCCTCTTACTGTTCATTGTAATCTGCTTTAACAGCGTAGAAGGTGAGTTACAGGTTCCTGGCGGACACCGATTTTATTATTTTCTGTCTCTTTTCATCTTTACTGCCTATTTAAGTAGTTGATTGAAATGTATTTCTATTTTTCAGAGATGCATCTAGGCATTTTAAACAGATTTATAAAATGAAAAGTGCAAGGGGGAAAGGGCCAACTTCTATCTCCCATCCCACTTAATATTTTAATTTCGGAGTTTAAGGGAGCATTGTGAGATAGAGTTCCCTGCATTTAGTCTGAACACTTTTGGGCAACTATTAATCCTAACACAGAAATGCAGAATTCCCAAAGTGAATGAATTTAAACGAGTGTCCAACAGCAGCCCTCCCAAGTTTCAGTTCCATGATTTCAGATGAAGTTTTGAATTTATCACAGGTTCACTTTTGATATAGGTTTAGGATGTTTTGGTTTGTTTCATAGATGAAAGAATGCTAAGGAACTCTTTATGCTTCTTTAAAAAAGTGACAAAAGTAAAAAAGTGAAAAACAGCCAAAGGCACTTTTAATTGATCTGATTATATTTGCCTTTAACATGGTTTTATTTTTCTTAATTTACATTTGTCATTAAGTTTGATCACAGCAGGTGTAGTTTTAATAGGAAGGATTGCCACATGACTTCAAGCAGAAAAGCTACAACACTGGGCATAATTAATTCAATGTTGGTCTGAATAAATCCAGTGGGTCTTACGTCTGAGCAGACATGCATGAAAAAGGTGCATACACTGACTTCAGTTGAATTTAAGGTGCCTGTAAGGTTGTGGCGGTAACATCTTGCTCAGCTAGAACAACTTTTTCTACAGATGTTAAAAGCTTATAAATATGTTAAAAAGAGTTGAGGTGGGAGCTACATTAAGAGTTTGTGCAATGCAATGCTTTCCATATATAAATAAGTAAAAACTTTTTCTTATAGGATCAAAATGCAAATGCTTACGAAAGGGCCCCAAGATCAGATTCTCTGATATACAGAAACTTGAAGAGAGGCCAAAGTATCCATATTGCAAGGAAAGAATGATCATGTAAGTTTTGCTTTTTATATGAGTATTGTATCTGGATTCAGGCTTTTTTCCTGTGCAATTTTTTAAAGAAAAAAATATTTTACAGTTTGCTAACACATTCAGTAAATATAACTGAAAATGACATCTTATAAGAATAATAATGCTCTGCTATGCTTGCTTCTTCAGAAATATGTTCCATTGATTTCAGTGGACTTTACTCTCTTGTAAATGGAATGCACTTTGAATTGGCTTAATGGGGAAATTGTGAATTAATTCCTGCAAATATGCATAACATTACAATGCACATACAACTATCAATCAATATCTGTCTGTCGGGTACAATTCCATAAGCTGATTTTATTTACACAGCAGCAAAGTAACCAAATGACCTACTATAGAGAGCTCTTTAATCCCATTTTATTTAGTGGTATTAAGGCAATTTAATTATGTGCAGGATGTTATTAAGGCAATTTCTATGTTGCAACCCTGAGCCCAGCTCCGTAAGAATAAATCCCATTAAGCTCAGTGGGACTTTCTTCTACATAAATATTGGACTGTATCTAAGGAACTTTTCTTGATTGAGCTTTAATAAATCAAAGGAATTACTCTGAACTTCAGCATTACCTCTGCCTCTCTGGAGACGTGTTTTAACATGTACCACTTTGAATGAGATCATTCCAATTCACCAAGCGGCATGCCAAATTTTAAAAACAATTAAAACTTCCCCACACACATACACACATTACCATGTCACTTGTTTAAAATGTGCCAAGCAAAGGATGTTAAGTAAAAACAATTAAGATTCCAGCTCCAGAGGATGCTGGCTTCGGAACTACTTACATAACAAGTGAAACCAACTTGTTCTCTGCTTTGAAAGAGAGTGAATGCTGTGGTTCACCGTCATAGCTGGGTCTTGTTTCTGCAAGCTGATCCTAGAAACACAGCCACCCTGCTTAGTCACTCTCGGCAATAGCAATACTGCCTAGAATGAGACTGTTCCCTTACAAATTCTAAATCAAGTGGAGAATGGGAACAAATGAGGAATGGCTCCATGATCTTTATTGCTACATTTGACCATGTTACCCCTGCATGACAAAAGACTATGAAATTGTTGACTGGCTGAAGAATGCTATCCTCAATAACCAGTTGCTTCTTGTGTCTTGGGTATCTTCTGCAACCATGCAACTAGAGCCAAGCTCTGGTTCAGAACAAATCAACAGAACTGGAGAAAAAACATGACAATTATAGGTCCCACATTCACTCAAGTTATACACAGTATAGAGAGATCCACAAGGTACTCATTGAATAAAGGCTGTGTTCTTGCTTGACTCTAGTCATTACTATGTAGAATTATTTGGGGAACCATTTGTTTGTCATCCAAGAGTAGTGGGGCTCTCCAGAAATTCAGGCAGAAATAGCTGGTATATGCTTGGTATAAAACTGAAAAAGATAATTATTGGATGGCATCTTTTTCTCTACTGAATTTTGTCAAGGTCTGTCTTGACATAGCAAGTGCCTATGGTTTTATGTCTCAGCACTGTTAACAACCATTGAAATGATCTGTTCCCCATGAATATGAGAGAAACCTGTCAGATACTGGACAAGCTCTACAAAAGGATATTGTAGCTTCTTAGAAATTCACTGAGAGATCTGAAAAAGTAGACTAAAGGTGCATCCCAACTATAGGATTAATGCAGTTTTAGAATTAATTGAATTATGAATGAGAATTTTCTGTTGCATTGAGCCATGCCAGTTAAAGTGGTGTCAAACTGCATTCATTCTACTGTATAAATACACCCTAAAGTCTGTAAAAGCTTATGCTGCCTACTATGTTCTCTCAGTTTGTCTTTAGGATGCCATAAAATCCCTTTGCATGCTGATATTCCAACTGACTCTGTTTGTCTCAATTTTCTTGTTTGCACTGATGTTTCTGTCAAAAGCAAGCAATTTTATACATGGGAGGACTTAGAATAAACATGTCAGGTTATTTGCTTAATTCACAATGATTCTCCTACCATAATGAAAATAGAATCAGTTGATCACAGTGATCATTATTCTAGTACAGAATTGTATGGGTAGAGAAGTATGTTTTTGAAGTCCAGGCAATTTAACCATGATCACCTGAATTTTCCTATGAGAAGTCCAATGATTTTCTTTTGGAGCTAGCTGAACCCAGCAGATATAACACATCAGATATTTTTTTCATGGAGATAAATGTGTATCACTATTGAGTTTGCCATCTGAAGTAGAAGATCAATGTTGCGGCTAGGAAGATTGTAGCTATTCAATACTGTATTTTTCACTTAAAATTGTACAATTCCTCATTGCCATCATTATTTATCCTACTGTGTAAAATATAGTTTCTAAGTCTAGGCGTGCTGGAGTTTATGCATTTGCATCAGTTCCTGAGCAGATCATTGGTCCCTTTTTGTACCCTTCCACATGCAGGGAGCAGCAGAACAAAAAACATCATACCTGACCGTGGCTCTGTAAATCTTCCGGGAAGTGCTGTTTACAGAAACAAATGTTCTTTAATAGATATTTTCTGTTGTGTTTCCATTGGTTATCTGCAGTTGGACTACCATGAAGAACAATGTTAACCAACATAAACTTATCAGTATTTTAGTGGGAAGTGTGTGCCTGCTTTTGGCTGATGAGATTAATTAAGATTCTTCTTGTTGTGTGCCTTCAAGTCCTTTCAGACTTAGGGCAAAATTAAGTAAAGTTTAGGATGGGTGGGGTGGGTAAATGACCTTAGAGGGCCACATTCAGCCTGTGGCCTGCAGTTGGGGGACCTCTGATTTATAGCAATGGCTAGGCATCTTCTAATTGATTTCATCTTATGATGATCCTATTGTTGGGGGGGTGGCAAGACTTATTCAAAGGAGGTTTGCTGTTGCCTTCCTGTGAGGCTGGGAGGCTAAAGTGTGACTTGCCAAAGGTCACCCAGTAGATTTCCATGGCCAAGCAAAGATTCAAATCCTAGTTTCCCAGCAATCTAATCCAACATTGAAAGTACTAAACCACACTGACTCTTAATTATAGTTATAAGTTTGTCCTAAAATTACATGTTTAGGGTTCTGTAAGAACTGAAAGTTGAATTCAGATTGGGTCAGTTTTTTAAAAAAAATGAAAGTATGTTCTCTGGACAAAAATAGTCCCTGGATCTATCTATAGTAATATAACCACTAAGTGAAGTCAAGCACATCAGTGGTCGGTCCTAAAGCTAACACTCATCTGGTCTAGCAACAACATAACTGAAAAGCATAATGATAGCAGCCTCAGCAGTGTTCAATGAAACAAGGAGATCAGTGGTCAGGAAATGTTTTCTAAACAACCACCACTAACAAAAATAAAGATTGAATCCAAATCTGCATAATCCCAAAATTTTATTACACCTTTGTCATGAGTCCCTAAGATCTGGTATTCAGGGTACATTTTATCTGTGGATATGGTAGGTCACATAATTAAGTATTTTATGGTTTGTACCACATCATACACTTTATCATGAAAATATAACACACACACATTTTAATAACATGGCACTCAAAGTAACAGCACACCACTGATGATAAATTGAAAGTTCATGAACAATGAGTAGAATTTCAGAATTTATTTGACTTCGTGATCTACTAATCATCCATTTGGAGACAGAATTCTCTTCAGATACCGACAGAAAGAGAAGAGCTTAGTTGATGAAAGTAATGCTTCATTGGCATTATAAAAATGGGCTTCTTAAGACCTAGGTGTGGGATCTGAAGCCAGAAAAAAATATTTGCATCACTATTTGGGGAGTGGAGGGGAATAATAGGAATTGTCAGCTTTCAGGACAGTAATGTAGGAAATCTATGAATTTTTTTGTTGTGTAGTATCAATTGTGAAGGAGTTGTGTGACGGGCTAAATTCTAGTCCCCAAAAACCTCAGTTAACTCCTTTATATTTTGTAATAAAAGTTGAAGGTGCCATTGGGTTGGGAGGAACAGTTCACACAGAGCTTTCCGGCTGCTTTGTACCACTCCATGGCCAAGAAAGTGGCAACCATTCCCTTCTTGTTCCCTCCTCTCTTTAACACAAAAATATGAGCCAAAGCTTTTATGGGAGTATCAGGAAATGGATGTTCCAACCGCCCTCTTCGCTCACCAGTGTGCCAGTGACCTCCTTTCCTGACAGGTCCTTACAAATTACCAAGACCCCATAAGGTACAGAGGTAGCAATTTCCGAGTCTGCTTGCATACACAGTTATGTCTCCATTACATCAGTAACCCATCAACTGACAAAGAGTTCAGAAATGTGTATCTGCATAACAAAAGTAGTGCGAAGCTTTCTTGCCCAAGCACGGGCTGCCAAGGACCGAAGTCTGGGCCTCTAAGTTTGCCTGCCTGATGGGAAAACCAAACAGCCCTATGCTCTCACAAATAAGGTGCCAACAGAAGCTGGAACCTGAACGGCCATCAAGAAAACAATCACAAGCTTTTCCAGGATGAGTATGGGAGAGGCGTGTGCTCCAGACCTTTAGAAGCTCAGCCAGATTTGGCAGTCGAAGGAAACGCAGAAGCCGTGAGGTACAAATGTAAATGAAATGCTCATTAGGAAACTTTACACTCTCAGTGAAAAAGCATCAAGAAAACACACATGATTAAGCCTCCTTCAGTGTGGGGGGGCACATCTTTCCTCTTCCAGCTTTCATTCCCCACTTTCCAGTAGCTATGGTAATCCAAAAAAGTGGTTATCTTTTAGTGTCCTTCTCTTTTTATCTCTCTTTATTTTGTTCGGTATTTCTGTGATGGAGTAAGCTCAGCATGCCTACTCAGAAGTAAGCCCCACTTTTTTCAGCAGGATTTATTTCTAGGTAACTATATACAGGACATCAGCCTTAAAGTGAGACTACAGCACCATCTGCTCTGCCATCAAATGCCGTTTGAACCCGCATTCCATGGCAGTGTAGATGGAGCTTAACTCAGTGGGTGTTCTTGCATATAAATCCACACTCTGTGAATGCTTTACAAGATTGCATTTAAGTCAAATTTGAATAATAAAGTTTGACTTAAAATGTGAACAGCTCTAGATACCTCCTGAGTTATTATCCTTATTACTGAAATGCTGTATGAATTCATGCATGTGTTCACTTTGCTGAAAGATACATTTCCACTCTCTTGCATTCAAAGTCTTAGATAATAATATGTTTTTCATTTAGGCTGGAGCTTTTGTTAAAAAAAAGAATCACATTTGGTAACATATGCTAGATTTAACATTTGATGGTTAAAAAAACAACTATCCTAAAAACAATTTACATCGATATAACTACAAAATGGAGGGAATTTTATAAACTTGCCTCAGAGTGCACCTATTTAAAACCATGTGTTCTGTCATGAAGTGGCCATTGCTCACAGGTAATGTGAATGGCTCTGCCATTAAGATGTTATACATTCCTTCCCATGTAAGGAATTTTAAGGAGTACAGCTGGAATATAGATCTAGATATATGGTGCAGAAAACCTGTTACTAATAAATTCTGAAAAAGGTTATCTAGTATAATTATGTATCTGTTCAATATAAGGTCCTGGGAGGATGCTGTACCACAGAAAGGCAAGAAGATTAAAGCTTCAGGAAAGACTTAGTGTGAGACTGAGCAAGACAGGCAGACAGGAAACCTGGAAGGAGAACAATTCCTTACAGGACAAACCATTGACTCCTGGCACAGATTCAATCAAGATTGATGGTTTTCCAACTTGGCAAGGGCCAAGTATGACATGGAAACCCACATCACCTTAATAATTCAAGTGACCAGCAGCTCTAGTAGCATGTCTACATGGATGCGAGTCTTCCCATTTGCGAGTCTTCCCATTTCTAGCCCTGACAGTTTCTGACCTTTTTGCACACAGCTACCTGAATCCATCAAGAATGCACTAAAACCATAAAATAGCACACTGGCGAGATCCTACACAACAGATGTAGTTATAAATATCATCCCCTGACCAATTGACAAACCTACCTCAATGACTAGCAGCCATAGTGATCAAGGAAAGTCTATTCTGTTGGTGATCACAGTACAGGAAAAGGATGGTTCCATGCCCCTTCTCCCAATGATCAGTGGTGGGAACAGGAGTGGCATTGTCACCCTGTTTCTGATTGTTTCACCAAAGATGGCTCTTGAGAGGGGGCTGGAATGTCATTCTCCTCTCAGCATACCACACCTCCATCATTCAGTATGGTTGCTGGTTCTTAAGGCAGGTCTATGGGACATTTGCAGTTGTGGCAGTACATGAGTGCTGAGCCCAGTATGGCAAGTAACTTTTCCAACCAATCTTTTCCCTCCTGTGAAACCTCCCATCTATGGTCCCACCTACATTTCTTTGATGATATCTGAACTAATAACACTCAAAAATAATTTTTTCAGCATTTCTGGAACTCCAAACATGACTGCAGCTACTCAAACACTGTACTATTCAGACAACCTGTTTATGGGCGGTCAAAACCACAACAATATGACACAAGGGGAAGGAAGTATACCTGAGATCATTCATACCCAACATCTCTAAAGACCAAGCTATTATGGTGTTATATAAAGTTTGTTAAAATTATAACAGCTGGTCTGAACTGACCATTTGTCTTTCATTTCAGAGTCACAATGAAATCAAGATTCCGAGGTGGACATCAGTACTGCTTGCATCCTAAACTCCCAAGTACAAAAAGATTACTTAAGTGGTACACAATATGGAAAGAGAAAGAGAGGTGCGTATTAATCAGACCTTGCACGGGGTAACTGAAATCAAATGTGTGATTTTAAGCAGTGATGGTGCATCTTGAATGCTTGACCTGAAATTACAGTGACAAACATGTTGGTGTTCCTGACTTTTATTCTGTGATTTCAATCTAGCTTGAAAGAAATAATGTCATGCTACCAAGTCAAAAATTAGATTTGTAAAAAGAAAGAAAAAGAAATCTAACATTTCAAGTGACCGTGGCCTGGTATATTTCTCCCAAAGGAAGTTCTGTTGAAAACTTTGAGTGTATTTTGGAATCAACAGATCAAATATACTTATACATTCAATTCAGTTCAAGGTTTTAAATATTAAACAAGAAGATCCAACAACAAGTTTAAGACAAATTTGATGAAATGGGGTAAGAGAAAATGAATTGCTGAACTGCAATTATTTTTCCCATTCTTCCCAAATTCTTGTATTCCTTGAATGAAGGTCCTTATGACCTTCTTTGTTTGTGAATATCCTGAGGTCATTCCCTTGACTTTTACTGTAAATGTACAGCTGCTTGAATGAAGACAGCAGCCTGCATTTGACTGTTGCACTGAACAACCCAGCCAGGATACCTACTGTTCAAATTAGTAGCTTTTTCAAATTCAGCTTTCAACCTGAAATTTGCTTGATAATATTGAACCATACTCTCTCTGCCTACTCCACCTCATGGGTTGGGGAAAAGAAAATGGGATTAAGTCCTACATACAGTGTTCAGAGAGATCCAGTATGGGTTGAGAATTGGAATATGGCTCAGGAGACCAGGGTTTGAATCCTCACTTGGCCATGGAAACCTGCTGGGTTAACATGGACAAATCATACTCCTTCAGCATCAAAGGAAGAAATAGGCAAACTGATATGGAACAAATCTTGCCAAGAAAACCTTGTGATAGGGTTACTATAAATTGGAAAGGCCTGAAGGCACACAGTAATAATGGTGTTCTGAGCTCCTTGCATGACAGAAGGGAGGTACTGTATATAAAATGAATAAAATAAAATTCAGTAACCATACGAAAGCAAATGAAGGTGGCATACAATTTTCTGTTACCTTAGAAGGCACCAACTTAAATCTTTGGACAGCAGTTGAGCTTGTTCCTGAATTGAAGATGTTTACTCAAAGATACATTCCCTAAAATTCAATGACATTTACTTCCTAGTGAGCCTTGTTTTTCACTCTTTTTGTCATGTTGACATTCTCTCTCTCTCTCTCTCTCTCTCTCTCTCTCTCTCTCATACACACACACACACACACACGATTTCCTTGTGGCAGCCCTTTAGAAGCTGAAGAGAATGATTTGTGCTGCTAAATGTCAACTGTTATGTAACTTCATTTTTCCTTGCTTATTTTTGTAAGGCAACGATTTATAACAAAGAAAAAGACAGAAGATTCAGATTAACAGATTAATTAATGCTAAAGATTTGCCTTGGGGTAACAAAATCCTTGGGCTCTTCAGATTTAAGCCTGCCTAGACATTGTCCAGGTGCCATACATCATACTACCAGCTGTAGTGTCAGTGATAATAGTTGGGGCCTCCAGCTTAACTCTTCTTCTTTTTTTTAATTTTTCTGGCTTTCCAGATTTATAATGTCACTCTGTCTCTGATGAATCATTGTGGCTAGCTGAGAACAAAATCTGCACATACAATAGAAGCTCCATTAGCTGATCTAAAGCTGCTCGCATATTTTTACCTGTGTCCTCTGAACCCTTGTACATCCAGCCCTGTTGTTCCCAGTATCTAAAGGCACATTTTTTACTTTCTCATGTTATGTTCATAGGTGTGTTTAAACATGCCATCATCTTTTATTTTTACATGTTGAGTGGAAACAATGAAATCCAGTGACCGGAATTCTGTACCAGCTTTTGGCAAAGATGGGAGACACTCCAGAGCGTGGAGGAAACAAGGGTATCCTGTGCAGCAGCCTGTATATAGCTGGATTGCTATCCAGGCAGACATGAAAGCATTGCCCTTTCCCCATTTACTAAAAAATCTGGTTCAAAGGGGTCTGGAGCTTCTCCAATGCAGCCCCAGGAATTTCCCCTTTGGCTGTCCACCCAGCTGACCAGTCCGAGGGTACAACAGGGCTGCTACATTGCTAAAAGCAAGTAGCTCTCTCCCAGGGATTTGGTGGCCACATGCCTAATATGACATCTTCAGAAATCTACCAGCACAGAGAGAGAGAGAGAGAGAGAGAGAGAGAGAGAGAGAGAGAGAGAGAGAGTTTGTTGCTGGCAGTGATGCAGTAGTTGGTCAGTTGGCAATGTGGTCAAATTGGATCCAGGCTGATCCACTTGTCAACACTTCTGAAACTGGAACCACCTTGGAGCTTTAAGAAAGATCCAGGGTAAATCCTGTGTTCTGCTCATGCAGATTAGTAGTTGAGTGCAGCAATTTCATTGTGAATCCAGCCATGTGTCATGTGGATTCACTAAAGGAACTAAGTGGTCTAGGCAGCTAAGGGACTGAAAAAGCTGAAATTGTTTTGCCATGTTAGCCCTGCCATGCTTTTGAATAGTGGAAATTTTCATTCATATGTGTAAAAACAATTGTTATTTAAAATGACCTATCTTCATTTGAAATGCTTCCCACCATCACCAGATTAATTAATTAATTAATTAATCATGTCAGGAGTGAACCAAACAGTTGTATTGAATTAAAAACAAACAAACAAAACACAAAGTTTGCAGACTTGGTATTTTATTAAATGTCCTCTGACCCGTAGCTGGCCACTTGGATTGCCTCTGGTGTTGCCATAAGAAGGTCCTCCATTGTGCTTGTAGCAGGGCTCAGGTTGCATTGTAGTAGGTGGTCTGTGGTTTGCTCTTCTCCACACTTGCATATCGTGGATTCCACCTTGTAGCCCCTTTTCTTAAGGTTGGCTCTGCATCTCGTGGTGCCAGAGCACAGTCTGTTCAGGGCCTTCCAAGTCGCCCAGTTTTCTGTGTGTCCAGGAGAGAGTCTCTCATTTGGTATCAGCCATTAATTGAAGTTCTGGCTTTTAGCCTGCCACTTTTGGACTCTCGCTTGCTGAGGTGTTCCAGCTAGTGTCTCTGTAGATTTTAGAAAACTATTCCTTGATTTAAGTCGTTGGCATGCTGGCGGATAACAGGGGATGAGCCAGAGATGTCACAGCCTTGGTCCTTTCACTATTGGTTGCTACTTCCCGGGGGATGTCAGGTGGTGCAATCCAGCTAAACTGTAATTTCTCCAGTGGTGTAGGGCGCAGACACCCCGTGATAATGTGGCATGTCTCATTAAGAGCCACATCCACGGTTTTAGCGTGGTGAGATGTGTTCCACATTGGACATGCATGCTCAGCAGCAGAGTAGCATAGCGCAAGCGCAGATGTCTTCACTGTATCTGGTTGTGATCCCCAGGTTGTGCCAGTCAGCTTTCATATGATATTGTTTCTAGCATCCACTTTTTGCTTGATATTCAGGCATTTTTTCTGAGCAGACAATATGCTCTACAGAAATATAACCTGTGAACCAATATCAGATAAGTTGATATTCAGAAATCCAAGCTATTTGAACCAGAAGAGATCAATAAAACAAAATGATTGCTTTGATCAACACGAAGAATTAGAACTTGCTATTATTATTATTATTATTATTATTATTATTATTAGGAGTGCAGTTCTCAGGAGCTACCAGCCAGCATGGCCACTGGAAAACCAACTAGGCTGGCTGAAAATGTTTTGAACCTATGCAAAAAATTAGAATGACCCAAATGTTTTCATATGGGAGAACAGAGTACAATGGCTGTTTATGGGCAATATACTAGTTGAAAGCCATTCTAACTTATCCTTCTGTAATTCTCTTAATTTTTTGTGTTGGATCTATCCCTGACATGTCTAGATGCTGTATTCAAGAGCTGCTCTGGGGGGGCAGGGGCGGTCAATCTTGGAAAATAAATTAAGTTGGTTAGGATACCCAGTTTGTAAGGATTTACCTATGTGTACATCCAATAAAGAACAACTCAAATTGTGGTGCTTAATGCTTAACTGAGAAAACCCATTTCACTTGCCGCTCTTATGGTATATCATATCACTAAGCACCTATGATACTAATCTGCTGATGTAGTGGCCAGTCATTTTAATGATGTAAACACAATGTTCTTAAATGAGTTTTCAAAGGAGATCAACTATTAGTCACTGGAAACTCCTGCTTGCAAGAATATGACATCTCTCTCCTGCATTTGCCATATGGTGCAGCCATTCCAGAGCAATGTTATAATTTCATAAACCAGCTTCTGTGTCTCTGGCTGAGGGCTTGTGTATTGGTGCACAAACATAAGACAATGTTAATATTTAACCCCACCCCCAGACCTCAATCCATTGCATGACTTACTCAGAGATCACAGAAGACGCTGGTGGCATAAAAGCAAAGTAAAGGCTTGGTTCTCAGACTAAATAGCCCAAATATTGCTCATAGGAGCACCCTAGCTCAACTGCAGCTTAGATGAATAGAGGTTTATTTAAATAGCCCTTTGCCTTTAGCATCAGGGCTCATTGAACTTCCGCACACCTGCCCTAGGGTGGAACAGCAGAAGCAATGAACTTTGAAGAACAAAGAGCCAACTCGCATACAAGTCTCTAGTAACACAGGCTTAAGGAACTGACAAAGCACTAAACAGGCAATTCATGGCATCCAATCCTGCTACCATAGAGGTCAGTGGGGATCTTGCCAGGAGAGGCTGGACTGAGTCTATTGGTCAGTTTTTAAATTGGGTGTTAAAGACTTTTAAAGATAAATTGTATGGAAGGCTCTCTCCTTTCCCAGAAAAAATGCAGAACCTAATTATCATTCTTCTGTTGTAGTTTATTCAGATAAATGGTGGTTGTGCATTTTCAAGTCATTTCTGAAAACACTAAAGTTAATTTTAATGTTTTTTTGTGTGACAAGATTTGTTCATAGGGGGTTTGCAAAGATCATCCTGTGAGTTTCCATGGCTGGGTGGGAATTCCAACCCTGGTGGTCTCCTAGTCCTTGGACTTTATCACACTAATACATTATTCCATTACAGTCACATTATCATTGATAATAGTGGATACATACTACATTGAGCACCCCAGATATCATGTCTCTCTTCATTATTGCAGTTGCACCAATTTGCCATTTTGTGATCCCACAGTAATACTTCCACAAATCCTTGTAATTTTCCTGAACTAATGCAGTCCTATTATACTGCAGTCCCAGGGTCAGTAGCCCGAGGGGGGGGCTCAGCCTGCCCCCCCCCCCCAATTCTCAGGGTGGTCCACGAGAAGGCCGTACTGGTACATTATTTAAACTAATATGTGTATTCATATCATGATCTGATCACCGTGCTCAATATAGCCCATATGCATGGGGGTATTGGGATAATGATACAAAAGGTTTGCTTGGGTAGATCCTCTCTCACTCAGACTCAGCCCCCCTCCCATCAAACTCAACCACACCCCCACACCCCCAGAATCAAAATCCTGGCTACGATACTGTGCAGTCCTATCATCATCTTCACCACCACCACCACCACTATTATTATCACAATTGTGGAAATCTAGGATTTAAACACACAATAAATATAAAATGAAAGGAGAACAGCCAGCTTGGGGGAAAAAACCAAGGACGAACGGAGAGAGGGAAAATCCTGTCCCCTGATACCACTTTACTGCCAGCATGCAAGCACAGAAGCAAAAGAGACCCATTACACCAATGTAGGTTATGGGAATGTTTCAGGATTGGGAACTATTGACATGAGAATCACAGGGACAGAATGCACATAGCAATGTCTGGTAGGGGCTGTCAGTAAAGATGACAATCCAGCTGCAGTGCATTTGTCTGCTTTGTGTCAAATACTCAAACCACTAGAGTACGCTGGCCCTCATTTACATGAATGTAGTAACTCAAATTTTGCAAGCCATGAATGAAATACTGGTAGTTCATAATTAAAACCACAGGTCTATACATATTTGTCTAGGACTATGTTTCAAGAGAACAAGAACTTGGAAATAACATATCACAAGTAGCTTTTTCTAGTCACTTGTCAAAGTTAGCTTTCAAAGACAGGTTTAGAGACAAGTCACAGAGACTTTTCTATTGTAATGTTGCTTTTGTTACAATCTGAAATTGCTTTTTAAAAAAAGTATCAAAAAGCCACTGAGAAATGAAGATTATAATCAAGCATACATCACCAAGCATCATCAGGATATTGTCAAAAGGACACAGCCAGGCAACAGGAAGTCCAAATTTATTGATACATGAAGAACCACAAACTAGGAGAGACTGAAACAGTTTTCTTTTGCTTGAGTTTATGAAGAAGGGAAGTTCCTACCCCTCCTTTCCTACATTCATTGAGTGCAAACTACTTTTGCAGTTTGAACTCATGAGTGCAGCAATTTCAGTAAGCCAATGACAACAAGGAAGAATAGGAGAAGGAGAGAGAAGGAGAAACTGAGGGCACATCCAGATAGTCCCTTTAATATAAGAATTCCTGCAATTAAAAGGACGCCATCTAGATGGCATCCTAAAGAAATGTGTATTTATTTGCAACAAACCAGGAAAACCCTGGTTTGCCATGAATTTAATTGTTAGTGGGTCTATTCTGCGCCATTTTGGAAGGCACAGGATAAACCCACTACTTCCTCAAAAGTTCTGGAGTCCACACAGTATTCCCGTTGTTTTCCAGGCTAAATTACCCCCAGAAAACTCTGAGGACAAAAACTCCCTCCCCAAAACCTCCTTTTAAAAACAAAAGAACTTACCCAGCCTCCATTCGCATGGTGCCAGAGCTCTCCTGATGTGTAGGAGTGATGTGCCAGGAGAAAGAAGAGGAGCAGGAAAATTGCTCCTGCCTCCCTTTTCCCTGGCATGTCTTTTCTATGTGCCAAGATCGGTCTGGCACCCCTCTAATGGAGGCCAGGTAAGTTGTTTTTAAAGGGGGGTTAGGGGAGGGGGTTAGAGTGTCCAGGTGTTCTCTTGGAAAGTTCTGGGAGCACGTCTCGACACCCGCCCCAGAAAGCATGAGCTTTCTGGGGAGTGTGTAGACTAGGATCCGGAAACATTCACATTTTTAAAGCGTGAATGTTCTCAGATTAAAGGGTTGTCTGGATGCACCCTGAGACATTTTCTAAACAGCTGAAAAGGAGATGTTTCATTTGGACTGTCCCCAGCATATGACAGTAATTTCTCCAGACTCTGATGTATATCGGCACCAAACTGCTAATTTCGTCCTTTTGCTTGTCTTGACCCAAGAAAAAAATTCAAAATCCAGAGTTCAATTGCTGATCCGAGGAGGCTGCTGGATTGGTCCTCTCTCATTTACTTCTTCAGTCCCTGTGGGACTGTTTGGGTTATTTGTTTTTTAAATCACCCTGTCTGGAAAGTTCATTCTGTTTGTTTCCTTTTTGATTTTCACAGAGTTTATGAAGAGTAAGCAAGCAAAGCCTACTGGAAGAAACAGGATGATTTGGTGAACATGAGAAAGAGGCAGAAAATGGAGGAGAAGACTTCTCACACAACGTGACTCAAAACCTATATTGTTATAAAGCACTTTTTACCAAGGACCACTTTTTACACTTTATAGCTGTAAAAAAAATACCAGCCAGATTTCATAAGTGTCTTTTGCATGTTAGATTTCATACATGCCTTCTTTGTAGTGAGAAATATCATGAGACATAACCTTCATTTAAAAGTTATCATTTTTTAAAAGATCATTGTTTAGTTGTTCATATATCACTATGACTGGAAATTGGGCTTTATAAGCTCATTCAGTGAATCATAATTTGTAAAAAAAAAAACCTGTTCTAAAATAGTGCTTCCTCTTTGGGAAACTTTCTGTGCTATTGTAAAGATTTCTAGTAGCTGAATGTGTCCTTTGCAATAGAAGAAAGGCATGTAAGGTGCCGTTTTCTATATAGGATGATACACACTATGGCACAATTTCAAAAATAAGGTTTCTCAGTGGTTACAAGATAGATATAAACTGTTTACTTTTAAATCCCTGCACAGTGTGTGATATACAATATGATAGCATTTTTCCTCTTTTATTTCTTTGCTTACTTTTTTCCTCTTTCTTTTGTGTGTGTGTGTGTTTGTTTGTAAGGAAAAATATTTCTAAAGCAGTTTAGTAAAAACAAACTTGCCCCCCCCCCCCTTTCTGAGGTTCTTATTAAAGATTTGCACCTTCAGTGTCGGGATGTTTTAAGCTTTGGGAATATCATGTATGGCTCTTTAGATATTTAGTTTGAGCCTATTAAAATGTACCTTTTTACTGGTGGAAAAATCTCTGATGGGAAATGGATATATTTGTTTTATTCACATTTCTTCTTTCCTTTGAATGTAATACTTTCAACGGTAAGTAGTGCATTCCTCTTTAAAAATATAAATAACAAAAACTACCTTTGCAATTGTAAATATACTACAGGAGATTTCCCTATATTCTCTTTCCACATAAAGTATTGTACGGCTAAATTATCATATGCTATTTAAATGTTTGAAATATTTAGGATGTTGCATGCAGATTTCTTATTTCTTTCTATGATAAATGGAAAAAATAAAGGAGAAAATACATTTAAAAGGACTAAAGTTGGGTTTTTACTTAACTAAAAAGCCCGAAGCCCTATAAGTATCAATTTATGAATTATGCTTGCAATAATTCTCCAGCTGAGTACCTTGTATTCATGCTATTGAAATAAGTAATAAACTTCTCCAAAGGGAGAAGGCAATATCTCTCCTCCAACTATATACATACAAAAAGCTTTATGGAGCAAAGGAATGAGTCACAAATGAGGTGAGGGAGGCTCATTCTCTCCCTTTCTCTCACACACACAAACAAATATTCCACCTATTATTTGTTTAATCTTGTCATTTGGCAAAGGCATTTCAGTATGCTTCCCCTTCACTTCCTTTCCCTTTTTTGGATCTTTTGCTTCCCTTTCTCATTCATTTTTGGACCTTATTTCCTAATATTTTCCATCTTTCCTGCATGCTCAGATAATCCAATTTCCCTATTTCCTAACAATCAACTCTGCTTTCTTTAGAATACCATTCTCACCCATAGAGACAGAGAAACCAACACACTCACAGTAACACACACCTATAATTCCACTTTCCATATTTTGTAGTATTTCCTAATAAACTCCTCTTTGCTTTCTATAAGATACCATTCTCACCCAGAGAGACCAACACATTCACGCACACATACACACAATTACATGCATGTTTCAGTCTCCTGTACCTATGGCTGAGTTTGTCACACAGTCCTTCAAATGTGAAGTTTAAGGTGGATTCTTTTTGCCCCACAATCATGCTGCTGATCCTCTTTTGTTCTGCCACTCTCTCATCTTCCCAAGAAATTGATCAGAAAGCAGCATTAAGCCACAAATAATACCATGCACATTGCAGCAATACAATCTAGAGCAGTGGTTCTCAACCTGTGGGTGCCCAGGTGTTTTGGTCTACAACTACCAAAAATCCCAGCCTGTTTACCAGCTGTTAGGATTTCCGGGAGTTGAAGGCCAAAACATCTGGGGATTCACAGGTTGAGAACCACTGATCTAGAGCCTAATGGAGACATGCGTCATTCGGATTCCTCTCCACTCCTACCAATAATTGTAGGAATGAGGTGAGGGATCAGGGTCCCTAGAAAATGTCACTAGGGCTCCTTCCACACAGCTGTATAAAATCCACATTAACTGGATTATATGGTAGTGTGGATTCAGATAACTCAGTTCAAAGCAGACATTGAGTATTATCTTCCTTGATATTCTGGGATATATGGCTGTGTGGAAGGGCCCTGGATTTTTCACATGTCCTTAATGAAAAACATAATTGGGAACTCAACAAACTGAGAACAGAAGTTGAGTGAACAATTATCTGTTTTGCAGACCTCAAGTACATTCTAAATCATATTGGAAAAGTTCTACTGTCATTAATTAATAACAGGAAAAAACTATATTTAAACATATTGCATTAATCCCATAGTGAAAGAGATATAAGCACACACTATTTCTTCCGATAAGATTTAGTTAGAGTTGCTGGATTGTGGCCTCTGGGTCTAGCCAAATGTCACGCAACTGCCTTAGGTCCACTTGGAGGCTTGAAATCGCATTTCTTTGAGAGAAAGTCAGATTTCATTGGTAAAATTAAAATGAAGAGATTGCTCAATCAAAAATTAAGTACATCATTATATGGAGATGCCAAAACAGATTCTTTAAAGGTAATTTGAGTAAGTGAACCAAACTGGAAATGAAAAGGAATGGCACACTGGAGCAGCGTTAGGCCAGCCACAGATGGTTCCACAGTGCTTTGAAATTTAATATAATATCTGAGTGGCACATGTTTGATTTAACAACCTCTTTAGCAGTAGAAGAAAATGCCTAGAAAAATTAGATGGAGTCAATGGATATGAATTCAGGGTAAGAGGTATAAAGAAAGACATACATAGTCTTATAGTTGTATTTGTATACACATTATTCTTTGTGTGAAGGGAGGACGTGACGTTGCTGTTGTTAGTGGTGATGGTGACTTAAAAAATTGGGTTTCTGTTTAGTATTGTTGTTGCTAACTGCCATTAAGGACTTTATTGCATGAAGCGATTATTCCATGTTAATCATGTGATAGAAGATACATACCAGCATATCAGCACAGATAGTACAAGGTAGGTCATGGGAATGTTGCAGGATTGGCAGCTATTGAAGGGTTTTCCTCTCAATAGCTGCCAATTGAGGAAGCTTTGGCTATGGATAGATTCTTCATCGGGGTTGAAGGAGCAAGCCTGCAATGATGATGATTCTGCTTCAAAGCTGGTTTGCCTCCCTCATGTGATAAAGTCTGAAATCAGCTTTGACGTATGACAAGGCTGTGAATGTGAGGCCTCCAAGTTACCTTGTCTTCAACTTTTCCGCAGATTCCAGGCAGCTTTACCTTCTGTGAGTCTATCCATCTGGAAGACGGTTTTCTTTTTCTAGTGCCTACTACCTTATTAAGCATAATTGACTAGTGACAATAGATAATAACAAATATACAGAAACACTATTCAAGCAATTTCAAAGTACATGTTTAATTAATAAGGAGCCAAGAAGGAAACAAGCCAGGCTGCACAATCCTATCTTCCAGAAATTAATGGGGGGCATTGATCTCATCCCTGGAATGCTGGAAAAAATGGCAAAACAAATTACAAATTAACAAGGTAGATTTACTCCCAATAGGGTTTCTTGATAACAAAAAATGATAGATATTGGGCAAAATTATAACAAATTTGAAACAGTATGGAATGAATTGGATAAAAGACCTCTTGAACACAGATGGGACACTTAAAGATTGGGAGTCAATAAAGGAAAAATGTGGTCAAGGCAATTGGCTTCTTTGGAATTGATTGAAACAAAGGATCATTAAATGGAGGAAAAAAGAAGGCCCTGAAACAGCCCTACATCAAATTTTAAAATGGAAATTTGAAAAGGAGAAAGGCCTGATTGGGTTTATCTACAAGAAATTAGTTGGAATACAATACAATCTGAAACGTGCTTTGATAGAAATATGGAAAGCGGATCTAAATAATGTTTCAGATATTGAAAATTGGATCGATTGAATAAAAAATATTAAGCATATAAAGATTAGAGAAACACAAAGGAAAATATTGACTAAATGGTACAGAATCCCAATTAAAATGGCCCACATAACAAAAAAATACCGCAAAACTTTGTTGGCACATATGTGGGAAAATTGGCTCCTATATCCACATGTGGTGGGAATGTGACAGAGTACAAGATTTTTTATAACAAGGTAAAGAAGGAAATGGAAGAAATAATATGGTATAAACTGACTTTGAACAAAATAGAATTTTTTACACAGAAATTAGACAAAAATGAAAATATCAAAGACTGGGGGAAATTATAAAATACATGATAGCAGCCACCTATGCAACTGTGGCTTTGGGGTGGAAAGACCATAGAAAGTGGGAGGTTAAAAGTGGTATGATTATTTAGCAGAATATATGCTTCAGGATTATATCTATGAAAGAAGAGCCAAATACACAACATGCCGATTTAAGAAGACCTGGGTTCAGAAATGGGAAATACTAATGGAAAGAGTTGAAGGAAAAGATATAAAGTGCTGAACCATTCTCTTTTTACGATTGTTCAATTAAACTAATATCTGAAATAAGATAAATACTGTTCCCTGAGGGAGGGGCTGGGGGGAGGAGGTGATGGGTGTAAAATCATTAGACACAAGGGCAAGGTAAAGGTGGGTTGGAAGATCACTAGGAAAACAATATGTGCTATGTATTTATAATGTAATTCAATATTTAATAATGGTGATTGATTGTGATGCTACTCTACCTGTGTCGACAATAATAATTTAAAAAATAGTTTTTTAAAAAACATCTTCCAGTATTCAAAATCAAATGGAGAGCTTTCACTAAGAGTGGAAACCAGAAAAAGAACAGTGTAATCAAAAGAAATCATAGTCATTTTTGCTTACAATGCCAGTCTGGATTACTACTGTTACCCCCTTCACCCTTTGCTTTTCTCAAACTAGCCATTTTCTGCCTTTCACTTATTGGCTCTGACACAGCAGTCACTCAATTCACAGGAAGAACTTAGAAGCAGAATAAAGCTTATTTTAAGAGGTTAAAATGCCACTACTTAGGTTGAGGAGATAAGAAGACAAAAGTGAGTTCAGATGCTATAGAAATGAATCTTAAATTTAAAAAAACATGTCAGAACTCTTGGGTTTGCCTTAAATTAACCTATCTGACCTGTTTCCAGGTATATTTTATAGCATCGCAGAAGTGGAAAGATATTGACTGATAATTTTGCAGTCTCCCACCATCAAGGGGGTAAACCTTTTGACCAATAAAAACCAAGGTCACTCACCTTGCAAGCTGGTCCCCTCCTATACACAAGAAGACTCGAGGGTTGTTCATGTCACAAAACCTGGATGTATGCTGGTGTTTCAGCATAGTTCCCTTTTTTCCAGTCCTCTTTTCATTAATTCTCTTAGCATTCATTATTTTATCCTCTCTCCCCTTCCCCCACACCTTCCATTGTATCATTACATATCATCTGGGCTGTATTAATTTTGCAATTATGCTATATCAGGTTGCATTTTAATAAGAGTGCCAGAGTAACAGCTGTGCTAAAAGTACACTACAGGATTTTAAAAAGAAAAACAACAAACATTTCCTAGCCTTTTGTCAAATTTAAGTACTATGTGGAATTAGTAATGGGATGCAGAACCTGTCAGCACTTACATATCACTTGTTCTTATATGTTCTAGGGCAGGAGTGACCAACATTTTATTAACAACTGTCTAGTAAAGTTTCACTCTTACTCTCCAGATGTGAACCATGCCTCGGCTTACTAGGAAGCCACTGGGACCATGTTGTGAGGTTTGTACTAACACTAAGAATTCATTAAGCAGTGCTAAATGACCATCTTATTGTAGTTACGGGCTTCTCATGGTCCATGGGTGTGAAACCAAAACTCCTAGCAATAATCCCCAGAAAAGATGTTTACTTCCTCTCTTTAAAAGCCAAATGAACAGAACTGGCAACAAATAGAACATTTCCCAGCCTCCTAGAAAAGTAATGTGTCTATGTGGATAAATACAAGTAGCTGTCTTAGGGCTTTATTACACAAAGTGTTATTCCACTTCAGTTGTGGTATCATTGACAATAGATAGTTACATGTTGTGTTGAGCAATTACCTTATCACACCATTCTTTATTAGTGCAATCAAACTTATTTGCCAATCCATGGCCCTATGATTGTCCTTCACCACAGCCTTCACCACAGCCTTCCCACATTCCTGCTTGGGAATACTGAGGGCCTTTTCAGACAGGCCGTTATCCCAGGAGCATTTGCATTTAAAAACATGGATGTTCCTGGGAGTCCATCAACACATACCCCAGAAAGTGCACGCTTGCTGGGGTGGGTGTCCAGATATTCTTTTGGGACTGCCTGGGAGAACACCGGGACACTGTAACCCCCTCCTCAGAAGCCCCCCAAACAGAGTAAAATAACAAAAGAACTCACCCGGCCTCCATGAGACGGCTGCTGGAGTTCTCCTGGCATGTACATATGATGCACCAGGAGAATGGGGGGGGATGCCAGGAGAACTCCGGCAGCCGTCTCATGGAGGCCAGGTGAGTTTTTGTTATTTTGCTCTGTTTGGGGAGGGGGGAATTTTGGGGAGGGGGTCGGTATTCCCACATTTTTCCAGGCTAATTTAGCCCAGAAAACCGTGGTAAGATGTCTGGACAATCATACGTACCAGTCCAGACATTGGAAGTACTGGGTTTATCCAAGAAGGTACAGAATAAACCCACTATCAAATTAATTTGCCGAAAACCCTGGTTTGGGTTTGTCCAGGACATTGTCTGGACAGACCCCTTTTTAAGGTGGAAGATTCTGCAATAAAGTGGCTGCTTAGATGTGTCCTGGGGGGGATGTGGGAGAGGAGAAGACTTCTACCTCCTGATCTCACTTTACCGCCTAGTAAAAGGGATCCATTGCACTAAAGCAAGGGTTGGGAACCTATGACTCGCGAACCATATCTGGCTCTTTCGGGGATTACATATGGCTCACCTGCGCACGCCGCCTTTGCCCTCCTTTGCCCCATATTCCATGTGTGCAGCTCTGCAGCTTCCCCCCTCTCTTTCTTCCTCCTCCTCTTCCTCCCCTCAGCCAGAAAAACAGGCAGATCTGCCTGTGGCACAAGAGCCAGCATGAGAGCGCACGCAGGGAGAGGGAGGGGGGGAGGAGGAAAATGAGAAGGCCGCTCTCACGAGAAGTGTTTCGTGAGAACTCCCACCAGAGGGGAAGGGAGAGGCCAAGAGGAGGATTGTGAAGGAGAAGGAGGGGTTTCTTTCTCTCCCTTCCCTCCTCCCAGAAGGAAAGTGGAAGGACGGAGTGGGCGGGGATTGGAGGAAGGTGGCGTGCAGCGGCTGCTGTCATAGAAGGGGAGGGGGGAGAGCAGCCCTGCTCACCCCCCGTGCTCCCATTGCCTCAGGCCCAAGCTAGTTTGTAATAAAGATGAAAAGGCCTGCTCTGTCCCAAGGCCTGCTTTGGGTTTCTTGTGGAGCATCCGGTATGGGGCAGGGGAGGGAGATGGCCCACCTCCCTCGCTCGCCAGGGCTGCACCTGCCTCCCTCCACCGCCTCATTGCCAGCTGGGGTCTGACAGGGGCTGGCCTTGTGGTGTTCCTGCGGCCCCCCAGTTCGGGGCGGGAGAGAGCTTCGGCCCTCCGCCTGCACCTGCCAGGATAGGAGGTCGCAACCTGCCTCTTTCCCTTCAGGCATCTAAATAAATAAATAAATTATATGGCTCTCACTAAAATAAATATTTCCAAATATTTTGATTTTTTTGGCTCTCTGAGTCAAAAAGGTTCCCAATCCCTGCACGAAGGTAAGCAGTAGAAATGTTATGGGAATAGGACATATTAACAGTTTTTACCAGCTCATAGCTCATAGAGAACCCTGGGAAGAGGAGGCAGACTGGCCGTGGGGC
Source organism: Anolis apletophallus (assembly GCA_030556195.1). Classification (NCBI taxonomy): domain Eukaryota; kingdom Metazoa; phylum Chordata; class Lepidosauria; order Squamata; family Anolidae; genus Anolis; species Anolis apletophallus. Next base: position 78,449,742 of record JARBWK010000001.1, read on the forward strand.
GCACATGGCTTACAGTTGCAATGCCAGTTTGCTTTCCTTGTGCAATAAAATCAGTTCCTAATATTGTGCCTGTGTTTGCTAAGTGTGGCTCAAATAGATTCCCTCAGTTGTTCTGTGTTAAAGTAATTCATATTATACAGAGGTCAAAACCACAGCACTGATGCCTATAGTACAGAAAAGTAATGTTTTGATACTAGACCATGCAGAATCTCCTGCCAATTTGGCCAGTAATGAAGATGGTTCAGAGATTCTGAGAGATGAAATGCAGGGATGGGCAAAACACAGCCTATGAGTTGGGTGGGAGATGGGGAGAACAGGGATGGGATGGGATGGCATGTAGTGCTTTTCTACCACACTCCTCACATATGTTTTTGGCTCAGGAAAGGCTTTTTAAAAAGAATATGAGAAGGGAGTGGGGAGCAAGTGTGGTGTAGTGGTTTAAACATTGGACTACATCTGTAGAATATGGTTCTAATCCCTGCTCGGCCATAAAACCCAATGGGCAAAAAACCCTCTTTCTCTCTGTTTTAAAAGAAGGCAATGACAATTATCTTTTGATCAGAACTTGCCAAGAAAATCCTGTGACAAGTTTGCATTTGTATCATGATAGGCTGGAAACAATTTGAAAGAACACAACAACAGAAAGTGATTTTTATGCTCAAGGCCTACCCTAAAACAGGATATTAAAATGAATCCTATTCTATCTATTCTATTTATTGGATTTATACACTTGCCACTCCCAGGGGCTTGGGCAGTTTACAGCATAGTTATGTGGATACAAATAGCAATTAAAACACAGTAAAACACAATGGAGGATCACAGGCACTTATTTGAAGTGCAACCCCCCCCCCCTGAAATAACAATACAATGTTTAAAATGAAGAACAGTTTTAACTAACATAAAGTTACCAGCCTTTCAATGGGAAGTGTGGGCCTGCTTTTAGCTGTTGTTGTAGTGTGCCGGAGCCAAAGCAGGGGAGAGGAGAAGGCAGAACCAAGACTTCACATAGGGTGATCTTAAGTCTCGAGTTTAGGGCAGGGCCAAGTAAATTACCGTACTTTGGAGAGCCACATCTGACCCACAGGCATTAATTTGGGAACCCCTGCTCTAGAGTCTTTTGGAGCAAAACATTTTGTAGCTTCTTTGTAAGGTAGTGTGCCTCTTTAATGTTTCCTAACCTCTTATAGCCATCTACTCTTGCTGTAGTCCAACAAAGAACAATTTCCAGAGAAAGATTAACAAAGTTTATTCTTAATCTGGCTCCCCTTGTGAAAATAAATGTTGCTTTCACCCAACTGCTTATCTACTTGTTCAATCAGATATAGTATGTTTTTAGCTCAACAATTATGAATTCCTGTATGCCTTTCTTGTATCTGTTGTTATAGGACTAAACCCAACATTACCACACTGCTCTCCCGAGTCACAGTCCAGTGCAGAAACTATTGCACTCCACTGGCTGAAAACCTTATTTCTACAGAAACCGTTAGATCTAGTGCAGCTGTTCTCAACCTTCCTAATGCCGCAATCCTTTAATGCAGTTTCTCTTGTTGTGGTAACTCCCAACCATAAAATTATTTTCATTGTTCATAACTGTAATTTTGCTGCTGTTTTGAATCGTAATGTGAATATCTGATATGCAGGATGTATTTTCATTCACTGAACCAAATTTGGCACAAATACACAAAATGCCCAAATTTGAATATTGGTGGGATTGGGGTGTGGGAATTGATTGTTGCCAAATTGAATTGTTGCCAAATGTAAGCCGTCCTGAGTCCCCCTTCTGGGGTTGAGAAGGATGGGGTAGAAATACTGGAAATAATCCTGTTAGAATAAATCCATTGAAATCAAGAAGATTTATATTAGCTGTGACTAACAAGCTTCACTCATTTCATTGAGGCTACTTTAGATAACACTGAGGCTAGGTTAAAAAAAACCAGAATCTGACTGAGTTCCTGACCCTCTGAAGGGATATAGGACTAAATCCCTCAATATTGGATCAATCGGTACTGACTCAGGGCCCTTCTACACATGCATTAAAATCCTAGAGGAAGTGGGTTAAAAGGGTGGGGTGACTGAACAACTTTTAGCCAAGGTGCAAGAGGAATCAGGCTGGTAACACTTGTTTAAAAGATACCCTGATTCTTCCTGAGAAACAGACACCTTTCCATGCCTGTGTATCCCAGCAGTTATGGAAAACATGTGTTTTCCTTCCCTCCCCCTGTGTGTGTGCTGGCGGAGGGGGGGGGGAGGGGGGAGCCTGTGTGTTTCTGAAAAGCTTGAAACTGCTGATCAGCTGTCAAACAGAGACACAGGTGGCTCAGGGAAGCACAAGTGGAAAGCAAATACAACTCTCTCAAATTCTGTTTTTTATATTCTGTTAAATGTTAGGCGGAGCTTGAATTAACAATTGGGGGAAGACAGAGATTTGAAGGAAGTTTTTTTAATGCTCTGTTATGTGAACATAAGAGAACATAAGAAGAGCCATGCTGAATCAGACCTCAGCCCATCTAGTCCAGCATTCTGTATCACACAGTGGCCCACCAGTTGTACACGGGGATCTCGAGTAGAAGGGAGGGCAAAACCCTGACCTGCTCCCGACCCCCCACAACCAGTACCCAGGGAAATCCTGCCTACCTCAACCAACTCAGAGGTGGCACTTGAATGTCCTTTTCAGTAACTACCGATACACTTGGTATCCATGAATCTGTCTAATCCTGCCTTGAAGTTGTTCAGGCTGACAGCTGTCACAACCTCTTCTGGAAGTGAGTTCCATAACCCAATGACCCTCTGGGTGAAGAAATATTTCCCTTTATTAGTCCTAATTTTCCTACCTTGGAGCTTCAGGGAGTGCCCTCTAGTCCTAGTGTTTTGTGACAAAGAAAATAATTTTTCTTTATTCACCTTTTCTATCCCATGCATGATTTTATACACTTCAATCTTATGAATATTGAATATTGGTGGGATTGGGGTGTGGGAATTGATTGTTGCCAAATTGAATTGTCGCTGAATGTAAGCCATCCTGAGTCCCCCTTCTGGGGTTGAGAAGGGCTAGACCTTATGTACACATATGCACATATGTGGATCTCTGGAGAAAATGTTAAATAAATTCCACCAGATGTCCTCCTTCTACCCTCTATCTTAGTCCATTTTTTTAAAAAAAAAATGCTGTGAGGACAGTGGGGGGCTGTGCAGTGGGATGGACAGGTCTGAAGTCCCACATTTAAAAAACCCACTTCTTTGTCCTACATTTTGGCGCTGTCCGGAAGCACCCTCAGTGGAACTTATGTAAGTGTAGCAAGCCCTCTTTGATTTAATAGATTTAATACATCTTCCCTACAAAGAAGTAATAATTGGATGTAGGTCATATAAATTAAATAAAAATGAAACCATATGGCATGCTAGAGTTTTCTATACTTGTTTTTGAAAGATGTGAAAGCATCATCTGGGATACAATTGTATTAACAAAACATATATCATAAAGTTCAATGACAGGCAATTTCACAAATGTGATGCTCACAGATGAAATCAGCACTTCTGGTTTGGTGACCACTAAATAAATAACATGTCCCTGTGGTAGGAATCCTTCAGAACCTCTTTTAGCAAACATTTTGGTTATTTTCCACCTTATAGCATCACCCCCATTTTTTAATCTAAATAAGTAATGAAAAATTCTGGAAAAGTCAAGAAGTCATTTCCTTTTGTAGCATTTTCGTTGGCTCCAAAAGGTACAGGCTAAATAGATTATTGTCCATATGAAATGTATGGTGGATATATAGAATAATTTGTATCTTCCTTCCTTCTTATATTGTCATTGAGAAAAACTATGGTCTAGCATCATATAATCAATAAAGGCCAGACATAACAAAGACCAGAATAGTAACTGCAATTACATTTAGTTAAGGATTGAAATGAATTCCAGCCACATCTACAAACCACAACAGCTTTAGTCAAATCATAGATGGTGAAGGCTATTGCACTGAATGGAACTTATTCCCAAGCAAATGCACATTCTTATCAGGGATGGGCAAAGTTTGCATTTGGGGCTTTGTGTGATCCTTATTCTGCTTTTATAGCCCACACTACCTCCAGCCCCTCTGGACTGACATCTTTCTGGTGATAAAGGAAAAGGAAAAAAGGGGTGTAACGACCTCCCTCCGATCGTTTCTCTGTCCACCACTTTGTCACGATCTGTCCTGTCACTTTATTGTAACAATGGCCAATTCTTAATTACTTGTTTTCGGTTTAAAGACCAAGTGTACAGATCTCCTGTAATGATGTTATCTATTTCCAACTTGACCGGGCACATTACTATTTAAACGGCCACTAATATAAAATCTTGACTACCCAATGGAAAGGTGTTTGTTTTAGGCTTATATACTGAAATGCTGTGACAGAGAGAGATGTTGTAAAGGAACATCAAACAGTTTAACAGTTTTTATAGAAGCTTGAGTGTTTCAAAGTTGCAAAATCTTAGGTGGTTTCAGAGGCTATTTGTTCTTTGTTACTAGTTGCTTAGTTTTCCTCAGAGTTACAATTCTTGAGGATATACAGTTCTCGCTACTGAAATACAGTGTTTCTTTGCTTACTATTCTTCCTTAATCACTAACTCAGCAGTCCTGCTCTGTCAACTGCTATACCATAGGTGATTTACCAAACTCCCGGCTTCTACCTATATCTTCAGGTTAACTCTCCAGCTTAACCTACTCTAGAAACTGTTCTCTCAGTTCCCTAAAATAAACTGCCTCTTCTGCAGTTTAAAAAGCACAGCAGTCTTTCTGTTACCTCAGAACAGAATCGACCACTCTCTAAACCCTGCCATCCACTGGCTTAACAACAACCACACTCCCCAACTCCTCTCCTCTTCCAAATTTTTTAACTGCCTTCCCCCGCATATTCCTCTCTGGCTCCTCCCCCTGTTTCCATAGTAACATATTCTCTTTGGAGGGAAATGCCTCCATTATCAGAGTTAATCCTTTAGGGTCTGTTCAACATTTAACCTTATATTCCAATACAAATGTAATCATATAACTACATATTCAACAATAAAACAATACATATATTGACTTCATTACAAGGGGTGAATTGTTTTATTCTGGAAACACTGTGATGCCATTTGAAAGAGTGGCAGTCCATTTTAAAAACAGATTGCAGGCATCCACTGCAGACTCTATTTTTTTATTTTAAAAAAACCCACACCATTTTAAAACAATGACACAAAATGGTATTTTGGCCTCGTCATTTTTTCTCCATTTTTGGCAGTCCCAAAAGTGGAAGATTGGCCCCTGACTTGCCTGTGGTCTAGAGATTGTTTCAAAAGAATTGCTACTACATACGGGCATTAGAATGTAATGCTCTACAGATGGAGAAAAGTCAATATTTTGAAATAAACAAAATTAATAAAATAGATTCATAACTGGAATCTGTAATTTTGTTTTTATTTTGGCATGATTTTATTATATCCCATTATTGTTTCATTATTCTTTATGAATCTGTAATTTTGTTTTGTTTTGCTTTATCCTTGGTTGAAATGCTTGCCTCTTGTTATTGTGAGCACTTAGCATTCTACAGAATCCAGTCTTTTGCAGGTATAATAGAGTCCTAAAATGCCAAATGAAGGTGTCCCACAGCAAATCAAGCTTGAATTGTCACTAGAAGCCAACATGACTGAATGGGGTTTATTGTACCTTGGACATGTCAATCAGAATGTAGGAGGCAATACATGATGTGCATGGCTGTTGGCACTAGTACATAGATGCTCCCCCTCCCTCAAAATGGATTTTAATGTAAACTATGAATTTGACCTTTTAAGATCAATCCAAAAATTCATGTTGATTTCATTGACTGCACAATTTGCTGTGAGACTACTGATGTTTGAAAATAGCACATCTGTTCAAGAGATAATTTGTTTCTCAGAAGAGAAACATGAAATACTTTGTAGGTGAGAAAATATGGGACTGCCAGCCTGAAAGCATTTCAAGAGTGACAATGCAATGTTGGGCGTATGGTTGAGTGTGATTGAAAAGTACCTGCAAAGTCACCAGAGATGGATGACACACCGCATAGACTGATGATATTGTGAATCAGTGTAGAAAAGTAGCTTCAACTCTTCCTCTATAATCCATTACTCAATGCAAATCCACCCAACTTCAAAATTTAGTTCTGGCTACAGTTCAAGGCATCTTTAGCCTTGCTGGCTCACATGTGCTCTCTGGCAATTTCCTTGTGCTGAACATCTGGCTTAATTATAAACTGCACCTTCCCATTAAATGCCTTCCCATTCCTGGCTGGCTAATTAGCCTCAGCTGCTTTTATTAATATTTTGTAGACCTCCCCCAGTTTATTTTCCTCCAAGTGTTTAGACTGGTCAAAAAAGGAAAGGAAAGGAAGGAAAGGAAAGGAAAGGAAAGGGGAGAGACAAGAAAGAAGAAAATTGTTGAACCAGACTACACAGTAGCAAGCTCAGTTATAGATCTCAGCAGGGTCCCAGTTTGAAGTGGTTGTTTTTGTGTGGCCACCAGTCTTTGATTCCCTGTGCTCTGGATAATAATAACCTAACATTCTTTAGAATAAAATAACTAAATCATAATCAAGAAGCTTTATTCGACTTCATTAGGCTTCATTTCCTTACAGAAGGTCATGTAAAGCAAAGTTGATCAAATTAGCCTTCTAGCATTTTCAGCATCTGTTGAAAGAGAGGGGGAGAGAGATGGGATAGGAAACAGAAGCTCAGGCTTTATAATGGGGGGAAAGAACAACTCATTAAAATATAAACTAGCATGCTGAGCAAGAGCTGGTGTGATGTAATGGTATGAGCATTGGACTCTGGAGACGAGGGTTTGAATCCCTGTCTGGCCATGGAAATCCACTGTGTGACTTTGGGTACTAAATCTTGCCAAGAAAACATCATGACAGGTTCTTCTTGGGATTGCCACAAGTCAGAAATGACTCGAAGGCACACAGCAGCAGCAGAAGCAACAGCAGCAGCAGCAGCAGCAACAACAACAACAACAACAACATGTTCCTGTGCATGTGGGTACAACTACATGCTCAGGGAAAGATCAGCATGGAGGTCAGCAATCAGAGTGACTCACTGACAGACACACATATATGTGGAATTTACAGCTATAGTGCTAAAGTCTGGTCCAAAATTACTCAGGGACTGACCAGTGAGCAAGAGAGAGTGTTCTCTGTTGGTCCATTGCCCTGCATTCATTTTAAGTTTCCATCATTCTGAATATAGGCAGTCCCCAAGTCACACACATCCTACTTTCAAATGACTCATAGTTAAGAGCGAAGGTGAGACAGCAGGAGGTGAGAGAAACCTAGTGAGGAAAATTCTCTCCTGGAAAAGTTATCACGGGAAAATATTTCTTCTCTGAAGCTTTATCACCAATCTTTGTTTCCACAGCAAGCCAATTTTTTAAAAAAGTCAAAAAGTGAGGTGAAATCTGAACAGGGACACAGTCAAACAAACACCTCCGTGCTATACAAAGCTAAAACACACACACACACACACACACACATATATATATATACACAGTATATACACACACACACACAATATGTGTGTGTGTTATATACATAGCTAGATAGCTAGATGATAGATAGATGATAGCTAGCTAGCTAGCTAGCTAGCTAGCTAGATAGATAGATAGATAGATAGATAGTAGGCATGTTTTAGAATCCTAAAATGGCGATTCTTATATCAAATGGGGGGGGGGGATTTTTTTTGATTAGTATATCAAAGACTTACAAAAATTTCCCAAAAATTTCGGAAATGTAACTTAAGTACTAACGAAATTCGTTAGAAAATTGTATGCCAGAGCATGCGCATTCAGATGGTTTTGGCCTACAACTCCCAGAAATCCTAACAGCTGGTAAATTGGCTGGGATTTCTGGGAGTTGTAGGCCAAAACTTTAATAAACCACACTGAATTCTAGATGGGACTCTCCAAATAGGAAGGAGGGAGGGAAGGAGGGAGGGAGGGGGTTTTCTATTCTTGGAAGCAGAAAAAGAAAAGGAGGAGGAGCCCCCCTCGCTCCTCGCTGCCTCTCTCTCACCCCGATCCTGAGGGAGCGAGGGCCCAAGTTTGCCCAGGCTGAGAGGAAAAGGAAGAGGCCTGAGGCTGTGAGGAATGGTGGGAGTTGAAGTCCAAAACACGTACCTGGAGGGCTGAAGCTGGCCCCTGCGATGGGGCAAGGCAGAGCAACGGGGAAGAGAAGCATCTGAGAGAGCGCCGGGGGAGAGAGGAGGAGAAGCGTGCGCGCGTGTGTGTGTGTGTGTGAAGCTTGCCCCTGCGATGGGGCATGCATGGCAGCAGAGCAACGGGGAAGAGAAGGAGGGGGGGGGAAGCCTGGAGGACTACACTTTCCAGAATGCATTGCCTACCTAACAGCAGCGTCACTTCCAGTTCCCCATAGAAATGCGGGAAAAAGAAGAAGCTGAGCTGAATGAAGGTGGGAAGGAAATGAGGGGGAGAAGACAGGGAGAAGTGAGTAGTACAATAATTAATTAATTAATACTTAAGAATTTCTAACGATCTTAACGCAAATTGTTGGCCTCACGGACCGTAAAAGGAAGTCTACTTCCTGGTTCGGGGCAGCGATACGTAAAACCTCAAAAGTCTCATTACATACGAATCTCTTACGAATCCTTTTAATTTCCGTTTCATTTTTCTCATGCCTAATAGATAGATAGATAGATAGATAGATAGATAGATAGATAGATAGATGATAGAGGCTGAAGTTATACTTTAAAAATGTACCTGTTCCAACTTACATACAAATTCAACTAAAGAACAAACCTACAGAACCTACCATATTTGTAACTTGCGGACTGCCTGTAATTGGTGTATTGACCGATTGATGAGGCAAAATGTTCTTGTCCAATGCAAGAAACTTCATACTGTTTGTAGGGGTTTTTTTTTTCATTTCTTCAAAGAAAGAATTGTTTTATAGGCTTTTGATTCAAAGTTGCTATTCTTGCTTCTTGGCAGGGGTTGGACAGGACTCTGTGATTCTGTGATTCTATGATTCTGTGATTTACCAATCTATACAACTTCTGTTGTATAGATTGGTAAATCCATGCTAATTCAAGCAGAATGCTTCTGCCTGGAGGGGGGCAGGGCCGTAGCAAGATGGGGGGTATTAAGGGTTCTAACCCCCCAGAAAGGGTTCCAACCCCCTCCCCTGAAACCTGGTTTACTCATGAATTTTAACTGGTTAACCAATTTATGAGTAAACCAGGTTTCTTTTTTAACCTGACACATTCCAGGGCAGGGGTGAAATTTTAAACCCACTCCTCTCTGCCTACGGTCTGGGGAGGGGGTTGTGGTCAAAAAGTCACTCTGAAAATTGCCCCGTCTCCTTTTTACAACAAACTAATTCCAAATATGTTGCTTCCTTTAACCATGGCTTTAAAATGTTTGGAAGAGTTCTATGATAGATCCAGGAAATGTTTTCAAACAGCTGGAAGCAGCCCCTCAGAAAAATGGAATTAATGAACACACACCACTTGTTAAATATTTGTATTGATGTATCGTAACATCACAGTTAAGTTACAAGTCACAATGGAAACACTATATACACACATACTCTCTCTCTCTCTCTCTCTCTCTCTCTCATCTATAAACAACATCCATTATATTTACTATTGTTCTTTACAAGAAAGAAAACAATTTGCTATATATATTAAAACCTATAGTTACAATATCTCCCTTTTCCCTTATATCAGGGCTGTCCAACTTCTACCGGACCTGTGGCCGGAATTCCAGTTACTGATGACCTGGGGGGCTGAAGGGTCTGCCTCCGCCCCTGGCTCTGCCCAGGCTCCGCCCCCTCCCTGGCTCCACCCCTGCCCCGGCTCCACCCCTGGCTCCGCCCTCTCCCGCCTTGGAGGTGTCTGTGGAGGACACCGGGCTTTGACTTGGAGATAGAGATGAACACCAAAATCCCAGTCTCAAGTCCCAGTCCCTGCTTTGAACTGGATTATATTGCAGTGTGGACTCAGGGCCCTTCACACAGCCATATAACTCAGAATATCCAGGCAGGAAACCCCACAAAACCTGCTTTGAACTGGATTATATTGCAGTGTGGATTCAGGGCCCTTCCACACAGCCATATAACCCAGAATACCTGCTTTGAACTGGATTATCGGAGTCCACACTCATATAATCTGGTTTAAAGCAAATAACATGGGATTTTATTCAGATGTGTGGAAAGGAAGTCAAATAAGAAGCCAGGGCCCTTCCACACAGGCCTATAACCCTGAATGATGAGGCATAATATTCATTCTGCCTCTGCTAATAATAATAATAATAATAACAACAACAACAACAGGTTCCTGGAGTAGGAGACCTCCAAGGGCCATCCAGGGCCATCCAGTCCAATCTCCTTCTGCCATAAGGGGAAAATACAATCAAAGCATTCCTCACAGATGACCATTCAGCCTCTGATGATGATAATAATAATAATATTAATTACAATGGGTTCCTAGAATAGGAGACCTCCAAGGGCCATCCAGTCCTACCTCCTTCTGCCATAAGGTGAAAACACAATCAAAGCATTCCTCACAGATGGCCATTCAGCCTCTGATGATGATAATAATAATAATAATAATAATAATAATAATAATGGGTTCCTAGAATAGGAGACCTCCAAGGGCCATCCAGTCCAATCTCCTTCTGCCATAAGGGGAAAACACAATCAAAGCATTCCTCAGCCATGTTGAATCAAACCTAAACTCTCATGAGAGCAACAGAAAGTACTGAACCTTGAGTTTGGGAGTTGTAGTTCTCCTCCATCCAGAGAGCACTGTGGACTCAAATAATGATGGATCAGGACCAAACTTGGCACGAAGCCTCAGGAGAGGAGGAAGCCGGAAAGGGAATGGGTGAGCACCCCCCGGTGCTCCGAACTCGGCCCCGCCCCTTTTGCTCTGCCCCCCTCTTCTCACTCAGCACTCTCTCTCTCCTTCCCTCTTTCCTTCAGGTGGTGGAAGGAGGAAGGAATGAAAGGGGGAAAGAGAGAAAGAAGGAGGGAGGGAGAGGGAGAGGGGGGAGGGAGGAAGTAGGAGGAGGAGGAGGAAGGGAGCCAGCTCCTCCTCCCTGCCCCGCCCCCCCCGCCACGAAAAAAAAAAATATTCTGAAAAATATTCCAAAAAATTCCAAAAAATATTTTAAAAATTTTTTTAATCTTAAAAGGCAGATATCTTGCAGGAGGGTAGGGGGCCGTGGGGAAGGGGCTGGGGGCCGTATACGGCCCGGGGGGTGCCAGTTGGACAGCCCTGCCTTATATAATATGTAAAAAGGTCACCATGTTGTTATACTTTTATAGTGTTTACAAAAATAGGCCCAAATTTATTATTTTTTCTATCCACAATATAGTCCACAATATGTGGACTCTTATTATTTATCCAGTATTTTTCATTCACTAATCTTGCATCTTTTTTCAAATAATGTATTAAAATTATATACTCTATTTTGATCTTATTTTCCATATCTAACATACTTAAGATAAATAATTCAAGTCTAATTGTTATTTCTGTTTTCAAAATCTGCATTTGGGGTTGCATTTATCTACACCTTTCCTCCAACATGCACACCTTTTCTTCCTCTAAGGATTTGTCACCATTTCACCCTGCTCTTCCCCAAACTAGCAAGAAGAGTATACAGATCTCTCCATTATCCCCTCCTCCTCCTCTACAATCTCTCTCCTACTTACCCTGAGCATCTTTCATCTTTATAAAAATTTGTATTGAGGAAGAAAGTTGCTTACTGGTCCAAGAAAATACACTGTTTTGCAGCTAATTTGAACCTGGGTTTCTTCACTCCTGGTCCGATACAGAGCTTGTGAACATTACATTTTGGATTCCTGGAATCCCCAACTCTGCATGGTTAGAATTCATCTTTTCCAATTTACTTTAAATTTTAGTCCAGCACTGCACCCACACTTCACTGACTCATGCAAGCCTTCTGTTCATTGAGAAAGATAGAAAAAGAGAGAAATGTGCAGGCAGATGCAGACTTGCCCAGTGTTTTTGGACTCTGTCTACAGGCAAAGAACCACAAACTTTAACCTTCAAATTAACACCCTCAAACTTAGTTACTTTAATTATATTCTTGCTGATAAGTCTTAAGAGAGGGAGCTTTATCCATCATATAACAAAGTGTAGTGGTGATGGTGGTGTGGGGGAGAGATCATACATTCAGGAGCAGCCCAGGACTTTATGTCAACCATGGGCCTATCCCAAGTAGTATCTGGTGCCACCCATGTTGCTGGACACACCCTTGACTTTGTTTTATTTTATTGCTGGGCAGGATGACGGTGTTCTTGGTGTGCAGGAATTTTCCATAGTTCTATTGTCACGAATAGAGCATTACTTGGTCAGGTTTATAATCTCTGGAACATCAAGCCCTTACAGAAGTGGGAGTCTACTTAATATAACACCATGCAGGAAGTTTAATGATCCAGATTGATTCCTCATGACTCTTGGGTGAGACCAAAATCCTGGCTGAACTCTGGAACAGGGAAATGGCGAGAACAGTGGACAGAGTTTATTTTATTTTTGTCCTGCCTTTCTGCCAAAATAGGCACTCAAGGTGGCTAACAGCAACCATGACACAATTCAAATGAAAAACAAAGCTAATGCATGTAAATACAAATTTTAAAAAATTAAAATTAATTCTTTATCATGTAGCATGCAATTAAAATACAATTAACGTTACAGTTAAAAACTACATGGCCCATCAAAATCCTGCTCATGCCACCCCAAGCAGCCTGACCCTCATCATTCCCTAAAGGTGTGGTGTCATTTGTTCTTACATGCCCTCTCCCACAGGGTGAAAGCAAGTGAGCACCCTGGTTCACTAGGTAGCAATGATGAAATGAGTGGGACAGAGATTAAGACATCATCACATTAGCCACTGGATTTGCCACAAATTGTGGCAAATCCATTAGGGCTTGGCGGGGTGTGTGGGGAATCGTCGCTCCATGGCCTGCATCACCCAATGTACCCCTTACCCCATGCCACAGGGGAAGCGTCTGCTGCCCAGCTCCCCCCCCCCCCATTGTTTCCAATGCAATGCAGGAAACCACCCGTGTTGCTGTGGTGACAGCATATGATGCTCCATCTTCACTTTTGCCATGGATCTCTGCTGGAAGTAGTTTGATATTGTGGGATGGGAGCTGGCCAAATTTGGCACATCTAATGAGATTGTGGAGCAGTAATAATGGAAGACTCTGAATGGATTAAGCACAGGCTTCAGCCCATTGGAAAGTGGTGGCAGTGAAGAAATTATCCTTCTCTACCACCAGTATGTCTGCACAGTGTTGCCCAGTAGAGCTGTCTTGAGTGGTCAGGGTTGTTTTTGCATTCTGCCCCAAAATAACATCATGAAAACAACTTGGCAACCTGCTGTGAAGAGTTCACATGTCACTCTACAGTTGAAATTACTTAGATCCAGTCTAACTTGGATGCTGTAATTCAAAGCTTCTTAAACTATGGAGTGGAATACCAAAGTGAATGATTGGGGGCACTCCAAAAGGCTTTCCACATGTTAGGAGGAGCTGTTTTTTTAAAAAAAGAAAGAAAGATGTATGTACTTATATATCTGGGGTCATATAAAAATTCTTGGAGGACGGAGAAGGGAATGCAAGTAGAAAAAAGGTTAAGAAGCCCTGCTGTAGTGAATACAGGGCTAATGGATGTAATATTGGCTCCTGCTTGTCCCAGGTTAATGAATGCATTTCACTTTGTGTAGTCTGAGAATGTGTACACGATCCTTGGAAAAGTGAAAGCCAACATATGTGCATTGGATTTTTGAGGCTGGAATAAATTCCCTAAAAAGCACACACACTCCTGAATGCAGCTACACTGGATAACTACTGGCTAATGTTGAATATTCTTTCTCTAGGCAAGGTTCTAGAGCTCATGGGAACCTCATGGTTCTGGGGTTCTTGGGCGAAATTGATTATCTAGATCCAGCCCTGGCTATGGGACAGAGATAGCTTTGCTCATGAGATTCCTGTTCGGCTCCATGACCACTCACTATGCTATTTAACAACTATGTTAGACTACTGGAGAGGTTATCCAGAGTTTTGGAATTGGGTGTCACCAGTATGTTGATGTATAGTGGTGACACCCACAGTATGCATTTCACTTGTCCTAGACGACAACAGAAAATGACAACCACCTGTAGGGCGCTACAAGTTCTACAACTTCAGTTTTTCATGTGGCAGTCATGAAGTGACTTTTTCTATGCTTACAATTCCTAAGACTATAATCTTGAAGGACATCTAGTGGTATCATGTGGCATTTGCATGTTGCTTTCACAAAATATAGCATCTTGCTTTATCTTTATTATATCTATGGCCACAGCAGATGCTATGAGGCAGGACTTCTGTGAATACCCATGTGGGATTCAGAGGCATTACAGCAGCAGCATGTCCAGTAACAGGGCAGGGTAAGGTACATGCAGTTTTCAAACCACTTTTAAAAATTCCCATTTTTCCTGCTCTTTCCAGCCCAAGCCTACTGTTGCTTGGGCCACTTCTATCATATGTTTTATGATATCTGCCCATTTGTTAGTGCTTCTCTTGCCCTCAATTTTCTGAATAAAAAAATCATTTTATTCAGCTCTACTTTTTGTCCTAATAGTTCTCCCATCTTTCTTTATTTTATTATGAAATGTTTGTATCTTGTCACAGTTCCACCACATATGCACAAAAGAGACAATTTTGCCAGTTGTGCCAACATAATTTTGACAATGATTTTGTTGCCAAGACAATATCAATGCCCTGGAATACTTAAGTAAGTGCTGAACAAGTTATTTAACTTGCTATGTTAGGTGAATAAATAATATGTGAATCAGAAGAAACTCTTAATTTTGTCCAGCGGTTTAGGATTTTGAACTGCAATCCTGTATACTCATACACCGTGTATACTTCCATTAAAGTTGTTGATGTTATGGTACTATGAAGGGTGTACATGAAATGGGAGTGTTTCCCCCACAAAATAATTCTGCCCATTCAACTTAAATTTTCATTTCCTCCACTCTTCTGGCGATTCTTGCTTACTTCTATGTAGACATCAAGCTGTTATAAAACCGCTGCTGAAGAAACCATCACTGGATCCCACTCAATTAGTGAACTATCGGCCAGTCTCCAATCTTCCCTATTTGGGCAAAGTCATGGAACGTGTAGTGGCTTCGCAACTCCAGGGGTTCTTGGTAGACACTGATTATCTTGATCTGGCACAGTCTGGCTTTAGGCTGGGACATGGTACTGAAACAGCCTTGGTCACCTTGGTAGATGATCTACGCCGGGAGCTCGACAGGGGGAGTGTGTCCCTGTTGGTTCTGCTGGACCTTTCAGCGGCTTTTGATACCATTGACCACGGTATCCTTCTGGGTTGCCTTGCAGATATGGGGCTTGGGGGTACTGCTTTGCAGTGGCTCCAATCCTTTCTGGAAGGTCGTACCCAAAAGGTGTTACTGGGTGACACCTGTTTGGCTCCGCAACCTATACCTTATGGAGTCCCTCAGGGTTCAGTACTGTCCCCGATGTTATTTAACATCTACATGAAACCACTGGGAGAGATCATTCGGAGTTTCGGAGTAAGGTGTTATCTGTACGCAGATGACGTCCAGATCACGCCTTTCCACCTGTCACTAAGGAGGCTGTCCAGACTTTGAACTGGTGCTTGGCTGCTGTGTCGGACTAAATGAGGGCCAGCAAATTGAAACTTAATCCAGACAAGACAGAGGTTCTCCTGGTCAGTCGAAAGGCCGAACAGGGCATAGGGTTACAGCCTGTGTTGGATGGGGTTACACTCCCCCTGAAGACACAGGTTCGCAGCTTGGGAGAGATCCTGGATTCATCGCTGAGCCTGGAACCCCAGGTCTCGGCGGTGGCCAGGGGAGCTTTTGCACAGTTAAGACTCATGCGCCAGCTGCGCCCGTACCTTGGGAAGTCTGATCTGGCTATGATTGTCCACGCTCTGGTCACATCCCGAATAGATTACTGCAACGCACTCTGCCTTTGAAGACAGTTCGAAAATTACAACTAGTCCAACGGGCAGCAGCCAGATTACTAACCGGAGCTACATACAGGGAGCATACCACCCCCTTGTTGTGTCAGTTCCACTGGCTGCCTGTCCACTTCCGGGCTCAATTCAAAGTGCTGGTTTTGATCTTTAAAGTTCTATACGGTTCTGGCCCAGCTTACTTGTTCGAATGCATCTGTCGCTACGTCCCACCTCGTAACTTAAGATCTTCCGGGGAGACCCTGCCCTCGCTCCCGCCAACTTCGCAAATGTGGTTGGTGGGGACGAGACAGAAGGCCTTCTCGGTGGTGGCTCCCCGTCTGTGGAACGCGCTTCCTAGCGACATACATTCAACTCCATCCCTCCTGGCATTCAGGAAAAAGTGAAATCCTGGCTGTGGGACCAGGCGTTTGCAGACTAGCACAAGGCAGCACATTGGACTGGATTTTAATGGCAAGTTGGTGGATATGGCTCAATGCTCTTTTTATGGACGGAACACTGTTTTTAACTTAAATGAATGTGTATGATGTGTTAATGTTAATTGTATTTTAATGTATTTTAATGCTGAATGTTTTTTGGGTTTTTATATTGTATTTTACTGTGTTTGTTAGGTCGCTCTGAGTCCCCCCTCGGGTATTGAGAAGAGTGGGGTAAAAATGCTGGAAATAAATAAATCACCTGGAACTGTGTCCAGTTCCAAGTGTCACAACTTCAGAAGGATATTGACAAGTTGAAATGTGTCCAGAGGAAAGTGACCAAAATAGTAAAAGAAGCCATGTCCTGTGAGGAACAAGTTAGGGAGCTGTGTATTTTTACCTTGGAGAAGGGAAGGTTAAGAGCTGACATGATGGCTGTCACAATGCTGGGTCCTGACCCGGCCCCTTAAGCACGCACACACAGAGACAATGATCAATTAACTATTTATTGAGTAATAAAGAACAGGTGAAAAAGTAAATTGTCCAATTAAGAAATTGTCAAACAGTCCAAAGTGAAAACACGTGAAACTCAAAAGCAAAAAGCAAAGAATCCAAAAACAAGGCAATCCGTGGAAACAAAGCAAGGCAAAGTTCATGAAAATACAAGGTCAGTGGCAAAGTTCTTAGCAAGGTACTTGGCAAGGCAGCCAGACTATGGCTTCCAGGAACTCGGTCGCTTCACTCCCTTCAGATCAGAAGTGGCCGACCAACTGAGGAACTGTTCCCAGGGGACGTATACTTAACCCCCCCCCCCCTTTCGGAACCCAACGCCGCTCTAGGCTTCGCTTCCATTCCCTACGATGGGACTCGATGCTTCTCCTACGATCAAAACACCCTCCAGGCCAGTCCGCAGCTGGCTCACTATCTTCCTGAGAACCTTCCTCCCCTTCGGTTTCCATCAACTCATCCCCCGCAGGTTCCCAGATGCGTTCTTGGGAACCGTGCCCTCCCGGTCTCTCATAACTATCAGAATCTGGGTCATCCTCCCCTTCGCTGTCCGAATACGCCTCAGGCCAGGTGTCATCCCACTGCAAACTATCTGTTGGAAATGCAGGCCCAGCAGCCCCATCATCCGCATTGCCTGTATCTACAGCAATCGGGTCCAAAGCAATTGGCACCCCCGGAGTGGCCCCCTGGCCCCCTGGCTGAAATGGAGGCTGGATTGCTACACTATCCCCCTCCCCAGGGCCCCTCCGAGGCCTCCCCTTAGGTTTGGGCTTCCCCGGATGTCTACGATGGAAACGAGCGACAATGTCCGGGGCGTGAACATCCCGCACTAGCGTCCAAGAACGTTCTTCTGGCCCAAAACCTTTCCAGTCAATCAGATACTCCAGCTTCCGGCGTCGAAGACGTGCATCCAAAATGTCCTGCACCTCAAACTCCTCCTCACCGTCCCGCATCACAGGAGGGGGCGGTGGCTGCGTCACATCTGGCCGCACCCCCTTCGCCGGCTGCAACAAGGAACGATGAAAGACAGGGTGGAGTTTCATGTCTGCAGGCAGCTGCAGTTTGAACGCCACTGGTCCCACTTTGGCTAGCACCTTGTAGGGACCCACAAATCTCGCATCAAGTTTGCGGCAAGGCCTTTGTGTGGGCAGATACTTGGTAGACAGCCAAACTTTATCCACGACCTGAATATCCAGTCCCTCCTGGCGATGCCGATCCGCCATCCGCTTGTAGTCTGCCTTCGCCTGGTCTAACCGGGTGCGGAGCATGTCCTGCACTGCGGTTAACTCTTGTAGCCAATCCTCCGCTGCTGGCACATCTCCCGACTTGGTCACCGGAGGGTAGAACCTTGGGTGGTAGCCGTAATTTGCAAAGAAAGGAGTCTCTTGGTGGATTCTTGCGTGGCATTATTGTAGGCAAACTCTGCCAAAGACAACAATGACGCCCAATTGTTCTGTTGATAGTTGATGTAGCAACGCAGATACTGTTCCAACGTGGTGTTAACCCTTTCGGTCTGCCCGTCCGTCTGAGGGTGATGCGCCGTCAGCATCCGGGCTTCTATCCCCAAAAGACGCTGGACCGCACGCCTGAATTGGGACGTAAACTGACTGCCCCGATCCGTCACCAAACTCTGGGGAATCCCATGCAAGCGAAATACATGTTGCACAAACATATCAGCAGTTTCTTTGGCTGTGGGCCCTCCTACACATGGCACAAAATGACTCATCTTGGTAAAGCAATCCACAATGACCAAAATCGAGGTGAATCCTTGGGACTTTGGCAAATCCGTGATGAAATCGGCTGAAATCATTTTCCACGGCGCGGATGGAGTGGGTAGCGGTTGGAGCAGACCCGCAGGTTTGCCCCCTTGCTTCTTGGCCCTCTGGCAGACCGGACAGGTGTTTACATAAGTCTCAATGTCTCTCCGCACCTTCGGCCACCAGAAGTCCCGCAGCACCAATTGGAGCGTTTTGAACAGTCCAAAATGCCCCGCCGCCCGACTGTCATGACATAGCTTTAGAATGTCCTCCCTTTCGGGCCCGGGGGAGACGTATGTTTGCTCCCGCCGGCACAACAGGTCATCCTTAACTTGGAAAGGAAACTGCACTCCCTTGGCTCGCTGCTCCCGTACCCAAGGGTTTTCCTTCTGCCGGCTTGGATCCGCTCCCTCAGAGGCTTCTTTTTCCGCGGATCGGTATTGACCGCCGGAGGCCTCACGTCCACCCCGCCGGTCGCAGCAAAGTTTTCAGTCTTTAGCACCCGAGTCTCGGGGGAACCTTCCTCCCCCCTCACGAAATCTGGCTTCCGGGACAAAGCATCGGCTTGTTTGGTCTGAGCGGGGGTGACATAGTGAATCCTGAAATTGAACTGCTCAAAGAGCAAGGACCATATCTGCTGTCTCTGGTTCAATTTCCATTGATTCTTCAAGTGCTCCAGGTTCCGGTGATCCATGTGGACTTCCACCGGAAACCTGGACCCCTCCAACAGATGTCGCCAAACTTCAAACGCCACTTTGATGGCCAACAACTCCTTCTCCCAGATCGTATAGTTCCCCCCAAGGCCATCAATTGCCTGGAGTAGTAAGCACAGGGCAACAAGTCCGTTCCCTGGGGCTGTAGCAGGATCGCATCCGGAGCGTCTGCCTGCACGATGAACGGAGTGCAGGGGTCTGGGTGCTGCAAGATCGGCTGTGTGGTGAACAGCAGCTTCAGCTTCCGGAACCCCGCGTCCGCCTCCGGTGTCCACCGGAACGGAACTTTTCCTCGCAAGCACTGCGTGATGAGATCAGCCCGCTTGGCGAAGTCAGGGATAAACTTTCTGTAGTAGTTAGCAAACCCCAGAAAATGCTGAATGTCTTTTTTGCTGGCAGGCGCCTTCCAGTCCACCACTGCCTGCACCTTAGTATCATCCATGGCGATGCCCTTTGGAGAAATGCGATAGCCTAGAAAGTCAACTTCTTGCAAATCAAATGCGCATTTCTCCAGCTTGGCATAGAGGCCATGATCCCTCAGCTGCTGTAGCAGCTCTCTCACATGGTGGTCATGGGTCGCCTGATCTGGCGAAAAGATCAAAAGATCATCCAGATACACAGCTAGATAACAATCTAGCAGGTCTCGAAAGATGTCGTTCATGAAGTGTTGGAAGGTGGCGGGGGCGTTGCACAAACCGAATCCCATCACGAGGTATTCAAAACTGCCCCACTTGGTCTGGAAGGCCGTCTTCCATTCATCTCCTTTTCTAATCCGCACCAAATTGTAAGCCCCACGGAGGTCTAATTTGGTGTAGACTTTGGCCCCTCTCATTCTCTCCAACAACTCGGGGATCAGTGGCAGCGGGTAGCGGTTCCGGATAGTGATTTTGTTCAGTTCTCGATAGTCATTGCACAACCGCAACTCACCCGATTTTTTCTTGACGAACAGGATGGGCGCGCCAGCCGGGGACTGGGAGGGCCAGATGAATCCCTTTCACAGGTTCCCGTCCAGAAACTCCCGGAGAGCTTTTTGCTCAGGCTCCGAAAGCGGGTAGAGTCTTCCGCGGGGGATAGGCGCTCCGGCCTCCAGTTCAATGACGCAGTTGTAGGGTTGGTGGGGGGGGGGCAGGCGCTCAGCCTCCTTCTCACTGAAAACATTCCAAAAAGCGGCATACTTTTTGGGCAGTGTGACCACCCGCTCCACCTCCTGAGCTTGGCATGCTCGTGCCGACATACAGTGTCTCTGACAATGTTCGGAAGCAAACTTCAACTCCCGCCGGGCCCACGAGATCTGGGGGTCGTCTAAAGACAACCATACCACCCCCAGAATCACAGGGAAGTCTGACAACTTGGTCACTAGAAAGGAAATGTCTTCCTTATGTGCACTCGTCCACATCTTGGTGGGGGAGGTGTAGTGCCGCACCGACCCCGCTTTCAGCGGCCTCCCGTCGATGGTTTGCACCGACCTGGCCTCCTTTAACTCATGCAGTTGTAATCCCAAGGAATTGGCATAGTCTGTGTCAATGAAATTATTTGTGGCTCCCGAATCCACCATGGCGTGTACCATCATCCGCCCTTTTTCAGCCGACCACAACGCCACCATGATCAAAAACAATCGGCGACTGAGCTAGCGAACCCTTTTAGACTCGGCCGACCTCTTCCCCCGCTGCAGTAAGGGCTTCTACAGGTTCTTGGGGTTCCTCCCATGCCGCCGAAGCCCGAGGCGCCTTGCCTTTCAGCTTCTGTGGGCAATCGCGGGAGAAATGACCGGATCCCCCACAGTACCAGCATAGGTTTAGCCGCTTGCGGCGGGCCTTCTCGGCAGCGTCCACTTTGGGGCGAACATGCCCCAACTGCATCGGCTCGGGCTCATCTTGGGGCTGAGGCGCGGGCGCGAACGGCCGGAACGCAGGACAACTAGCCGGCGGCTCCCTGTGGGCGACCAGCCGGTCCCCGGGCCCCTTCTCCCACTGCCTCCGGGTTTGGATTTCCGCCTCCACTCGCAGGCTTAACGTGATCGCCTCCTCCAAGTTGGTGGGACGTGTGGCCCCTCGGAGGATCTCTTGTTGCACTTCCGCCAACAAGCCCTTCAGGAACTGGTAGCGCAACGCCGAATCATTCCAGGTCACTTGGGAAGCCAACACTCGGAACAAGGAAATATATTGTGCCAAAATAATGTCTTTCATGGTCAACCGATCCAGTCTCCTCTCCGCCAACTCAGCATTCACCGGAGCGCCCCAGGTTTCCTTAAGGGCTTGCAGGAACAAGGCTACTGTGGTCACAGGCGCCGCATTCGCTTGCAACAATGTGGTTGCCCAGGACGCCACGGTTCCCTCCAGTAGGTTGTACACGAAGCCCACTTTCGCCCTCTCGGTCGTGAACTCGGTCTGGCGGAGCTTCAGATACATAGCACATTCTCCTGTGAATATATTGACCGTGGCCGGGTCTCTGTTGAATCTCGCCGGGACTCCAATGGTGGGGTTCCGCCCGGCTCTGGCTCGGAGGTCCATCACCTCTTGCAGCAGAGCCAGAACTTCGGCCGCGCTGAGCCGCGCCATCTCCGAAGTTCGCCGCCGGCGCTTCCTTCATCCCGTGGTGTGAAAAAGGGGTTCGTGGAGTTGGTCGGCCAACTGTCACAATGCTGGGTCCTGGCCCAGCCCCTTAAGCACACACACAGAGACAATGATCAATTAACTATTTATTGAGTAATAAAGAACAGGTGAAAAAGTAAATTGTCCAATTAAGAAATTTTCAAACAGTCCAAAGTGAAAACACGTGAAACTCAAAAGCAAAAAGCAAAGAATTCAAAAACAAGGCAATCCGTGGAAACAAAGCAAGGCAAAGTCCATGAAAATACAAGGTCCGTGGCAAAGTTCTTAGCAAGGTACTTGGCAAAGCAGCCAGACTATGGCTTCCAGGAACTCGGTCGCTTCACTCCCTTCAGATCAGAATGCGGGCCCAGCAGCCCCATCATCCGCATCACCTGTATCTACAGCAATTGGGTCCAAAGCAAGTGGCACCCCCGGAGCGGCCCCCTGGCCCCCTGGCTGAAATGGAGGCTGGGTTGCTACAATGGCTATGTTTAAATATTTAAAAGTATGTCATACAGAAGACAGATCAAGTACATTCTTTTCTACTCCAGTGATTAGGACATGGAGCAATAGATTCAAACTACAGGAAAATTGTATTGTTGAAGGCTTTCATGGCCGGAATCACTGGGTTGTTGTGAGTTTTTCAGGTTGTATGGCCATGTTCTAGACCAGGAGTGGGCAATTATTTTTTCCAAGGAGCCACACGAGAGCCAAAAAATATCATGGAGGGCCGCACCTAAAGGCTGAACTACATTCTAATCTACATTATTTATTTATTTATTTATTTGCTATATTTACTAAATATTACACATCATTAATATTAACATATTAATATATCAAGAAATATAGTATATTATTAGTATTAATATCATAATTATTATATTATAGTATATATAGACATTATAATGTTGAAATTGTAATATAATATAACATTATATCATATTATTTATTATATTATTATTAAAAATATTATAAAATAATAATAAAAACCACTAAAATAAAATAAAATGAAATTTAAGAAGACAAGGTGCGAACCAAGATGGAGGTTGACATCCTCAAGAGAGAAAGGATCCCAAGATGGAATGGCCCAATGGACCCATCCCAGAGGATGACAAAGCGGACCCAGCCGCCGCCGCAGCAGAGCAGAGGAGAGCAGTAGACGATCGGAGGCTGTAGGCCTCCGCCCGCTCTCGCCCCCAGCCATTCTGTCAGAGGCGTTCCCGATTGGCTGATCGCCCTGCCATGGAGTGCCTGCCATCCTGGCTTTGGAGTGCTTGCCATCCCGGGAGGCGATCCGGTCCTGCAGCGGGAGCAGTCAGCGACCTGCGGTGGCTGATCGCCCTGGCGATCCGGAAGATGATCAAGTCTTCCGGGTCGCCAGAGCAATCATCCGCCACAGGTTGCTGACTGCTCCCACTGCAGGACCAGATCGCCTCCCGGGATGGCAGGCGCTCCAAAGCCGCCGCTCCTCCGATCGTTCTCTGGAGCGGCGGGCTGTCTGCCGACGCTGGCCCCACAGTCCATGATGGGATGGCGGCAGTGGCAGCCTTTCCTCTTCCAGAAATGGCCCCACCCCCGATGCCCTTCTCCCCGGGCTGGTCAGAATCGGCCGGCGGGCCGCATCTGGTCCACAGGCCATAAGATGCCCAGGTCTGTTCTAGACGCTTTCTCGTCTGATGTTTTGCCTGCATCTATGGCAGGTATCCTTAGAGGTTGCCTGCCATAGATGAAGGCAAAACATCAGGAAAGAACATGGTCATACAGCCTGGAAAACTCACAACAATATAGGAAAATTCATTTCACATTAAGAAGAACTTCCTCTGGTAGGAGCAGTACAACAGTGAGATGTGTTGCCTCGGAGTGTGGTGAACATTCTCTCTCTGGTTTTTAAACAAAATTGAATGGCCATCTGCTGAAAGTGCTTTGATTCTGAGTTACTGTGTGGCAGGGAGTTGGACTAGATGGCCCTTGTGATCTCTTCCAACTCCTGTGATGTGTGTGTATTAGACCACACTCATCCTTCTTCTCCTTTGATTTAAAAGGTTCTTAATCCGTTTTGATACGTCAGTTCTGTGACAAAATAGCAGTCCTGGAATAAACAAGTTCTAGAAAAAAATGTGGTTTTGGCCAAAGGGAGAGGGGGCAGGACATCATTCCCTTACCATCACCATCCACCCCCAAAAAGTGGCATACAAGCAAACACCTTGGAAAGAACTTGCTGTGCCTGTTTAAAATTGATCACCACAAGGCTCCTTATGATCCAGCCTGCTTGTGTAAACCTTGGAATGAAAAATGTTTCTCAAGGCTTGCGGAAGGATTGTTGGATAGCAAGGGGGGGGGGGAGAGAAACCCGCACCACTCTAATTGCCCTCCTTTGTTGCTTTAATTAAGAATTCCAAAGCAGTTGAACTCTGTGTCTTTTCATGGTTAGAAACCTGCATGGAAAAGAAATCTTTCTGTGCAGCCACCAATCACTGCTTTGTTAGGTTACTAGGCACTAAGTGTGCAATATCTGAACACTTAGCCCTCCCCAGAAAGAGATGTTTGCTAAAAAGAAACCGGGGGCTAAACAACAGCCTCTATTTGCCCCACTAAGGTCTGGCTGTTCAGAGTGCACTTTAATTCCTGGAAGAAAACTGTGTTTTTTTCAGCGTCAGTATATTTGTTACTCTGTGCTAAGTAATTATTATTCCTTCATAGTATCATTAATCACATTTTCCCCATTTCCTTCTGCTATACTCATGTGACCGCATTGAAATTGCATTAAAAAGATGGTTTGAAGTATAACTCCCATAAACCCTAACCGGTATGGCCAATGGATAACAGGAGTTCTAGTTCAAAAAGCTGAGGAAAGTTAACCTCAGGATAATGTAAGAACCATATTAAGTAATCATGCTGGATCCAATTCTTTGGTCGACCAAGTTGGCTATAAAACAAAACTCATTTACATTATTTGCTTGCTTCTGTTCCTTCAGGCTTTTTCTGACATGGTGACCCTGAGCAAATGGATCACAGTGATTCGTTCAGAGTGGGTTTCCCATTTCCTTCCTCTGAAGCTGAGAAAGTGTGACTCACCCAAGTGAATTAGTTTCCATGACTAAGTGGAGAAACCCTGCACTCAAATCATTGGATCCCATAGCTGTCATCTTTGCCAGCGTGGATATTTCTTTTACCCTCACTCTAATTCCCTTCTCAGTTGCAACCTTGAACTATCAGCTTGACTTTATCCCACAGTTGCTCTTGGCACTTTTTTGAAATGGCCTTCTTCCTCACAGCCTAGCCATTGGCTTAACAACTAAGGAGTGTGTGTATATATGTCTGGAGGGCATATCTCATTCCAAAATTGAGTAGATGCAGCCCCCCTGTTTTGTTCACAAAGATTACCACCTGGTACAAGACCTCCACTGACAGTATTGGCAAGCAGGCAGGCTGAAACAAAAGATTATAATTCAAATATATGGCTACTTGGAGAATCACAGCTGCATAAAGGAATACAGACTTATTTGATAACAAAACTACTCATACAGAAGATCTTTCTCAAAAAAATCTTTTGGAGCTTCTCTCCTCCCATCTTCCCAACTACCCTGGCTCAATTTGACCTTGGAATGGCCTGGATGGTGTGATTCACTGAAATGTATTTTAAGTATGTGTACAATGTCTTAATTTTTAACTTATGTTTTAAGCTTATATTGTATGTTTTAAGGCACCGTGGAAGTGTGATTGTAAGCTGCCTTGAGTCCCCCTCGGTTTAGAGATAGGCAAGATATAAAAAAAAGTAAATAAATAAAATAAAATCCATGGAGTTGTAGTTTGGCAAGGCACCAGCACTCTGGCAATGACCTTGTAAAAGTACAATTACAATGATTAAATAGCATTGAGCCACGGCAGTTAAAATGGTGTCAAACTGCATTAATTTTATAGTGTAGATGCACCCTTAGACATGTCATACTGTTGTCTCATAAAACATATATGTGGCTTGGACACAGTAATTTAGAAATACCATTTTATTAACTGAACATGACATAAAGATCCCCTCCTTGCCAGTCTGGCAAACCATTTTCCCAGTCCGTTTCACTGCAATGGAAAAGAAAACAAAGCTGTCAAACTGTCTTGATTCTACTTCACAAAATGCTCAAAAGTATGCAAGTCTCGGTGAATTCAGGGCAAAGCTATATGTGTACAGAATATTACATTTTGTGTTAGGTTAAGTTCTCTTCCACATTGCAGTGGTAGTACTTTGATATCACTGTAAGTGCCATGGGATTTTCAGTTTGGTGAAATGTTTAGAATTCTCTTCCAGAGAGCTCTAGTGTATCACCAAATCGCAGGGTTCTGGAAAATGAAATCACCTCAATTAAAGTGCTATAAATGATTTTACTAACAAATACCCTAATGGCTTTTTGCAGAGGGAAGAGATTTGCTGCCAGTTTGGGGGAAGCGGGACAGTTTTCACAGAATTAGTCAAGACTGCCATCTACTGGCTTTTACATACCATTGTCATTATTTTGCAAAATACAAAATAGTCATGAAAATAACTTCTATGATATGATGGTTGACTTTTATCATTCCAACTGTCCCAACTTGGAGGGAATACTCCCAACTAATCTTCTGTTGTGTGGGCTATCTAAGTGTGGACTCAGATAACCCAGTTCAAAGCATATATTGTGGGATTTTCTGCCTGTTAAACATCAAATTACATTATAATTTTACAAATTAAGCACCAAAACATTATGTTTTACAACAAACTGACAGAAAAAGCAGTTCAATGCACAGTAATATTATGTAGTAATTACTGTATTTACAAATTTAGCACCAAAACATATCAATGTATTGAAACAGCTGTGGATCTGGGTGAGAGGCAGACTGTGTTGGATAATACAGAACACTGGATCAGCGAAACTTGGATAAGTGAGACTTTACAGCGGTTGAACTGAAAAATGGCATCTTGCCCTCCTGAATTCAGGCAGCTCTCAAAAAAACAGAAGGGGACCAACCAACAATGGACACTGAAAATGTCATGGAGTTTACTCAAATTGTACACCCTTACACTTTGGCAGAGAATGCTAAAGACTCTATAAAACGACAACTCTTATTATTATTTTTTAAATAATTTTTATTACCATCTCAGGAATTAAAAACATCACATAAAATATAAGAAATCCAATAGCCAGAGAGAAAGAAAGACAGACAGACAGTTGGGGGGGTGAGGAAGGGGGAAGGACAAAGCAGAAAGAAATAGACAAAGGTGTGTAGTGATTTGACATGAGTACTTTCATCCCTTTTCATGTTCCCTTAGATAATAAGGTGGAGAACCATGTCTCTCCTTTGGTACTAATTATAACCGAACTTACCTTTGTGATATCATCAGTTATGTAATTTATAGTTTAATCATCCATTCTGCATTATATTTCCTTAAATAATCTATAATCAGAGTCCAATCTGTTCTCTTCATATTGTTATTCTGTGCTAAGGCATGCGTGAGGCAGTCCATTTTCATAATTTCTAGAATTTTCATCCTCTATTCGTCTTATGATTCCATAGCATGAAGCCAGAGCAGTTAAAAGTGCTATCAAACTGTATTAATTCTAAAGTGTACATTTTCACTATGTTTCTCCTGATTTTCACCTATAAGATGTTGGAAGCTAAGTCTGATTTATTACTGTGGTTTAAGCTAGTAATACATTTTGTTGGCTAGTTATCATCTACCTTGTTTTCCTTTTGCAACTGAGAAGCTGAAAGCAGGTAAAACTGTGAAAGCAATGAGCACAATAAATAAACATTTCCATTGGTTACAACAGTTATGTAAAAATTGTTGGATAAAATGTATCTGAAAAAATAATCTGAGAGGCAAACTAGCTTCTCATAATTTAAACAGCTACAGAGATAAACAAGAGATTTTTTTCTGAAAAAGAAGGCAAGTTCATTAGGACCCAAGTAAAGAAAAATGTCATCTAAACTTGGGAGGCAGGGTGTGTCACAGGTGCAGAAAAGGCCACCAGCATACTTTGAAAGTCTCTGACTTACAGCGGAGTACTGTGGGCATATCTAATTTAATGCAAGTTGACAGGATGGTATTTATATGATGCATGTCATGAATATGTACTGCAGTGTGTTTTAAGGCTTTTAAACTACGACAACCAAAGTTGTAGAATACTCCAAAATAGAGCCCTTAAAGTTGTAGAATACTCCAAAATAAAGCCATCAGTGTGTTTTAGTGTGAACTGCATCATAAAGTGAACGTTATTAAGGGATGGGGCACTTTGGTGATCCACACAGGAGCATTTTGGAGCAGGGAGTTGGAAAAAGTCCCTGTATTTTCCATGGCCGTTAAGCCAGAAATGTTGCAGATTCTGGAATTGGTTTCAGACCATCCTCATTGGTGCATATAAGTACTGTCTGGGCCTTAAACTCGTTCCAGGATTTTCGATCTAATCACCTACACACCAAGACCCTTTCCTTCTCTGCTTGTTTCACACTGACCTAAGTGGTCAGTGTAGATGTGCTCTGTATACCTTGAGCTGTTTGAAAACCCGGATTATGGAGCATCTAATAGTGTACGCTAAACGTTAAAGGGGCAGAATTGTATGCTGCAGTAATGACAAGTCGTATTGTAGCAAAAATATCAAAATGTATTTTCAATAATCATAGTGCTATACATCATCACAATATCACTTCTAGTGCAATGTGTTACATACATCACTAAACACAGTATTACTACAATGCCCTTACAAACAATCACTGGGCTATAATGACGCAAGCATAGAGTCTGTGTACCCCTATGGGTGATCCGGAGGTAATTCACTCACGGATTAAGACCGAGTCGTGCGGGGAGCCTTGGGGGTTGGGAGAGCTGGCAAGCTGCTGGATGGGCAGGCGCCTACGGCAAGAGGTAAGCTGACGACGCCAAGATGGCCGTTTCGCGTATCCTACGCTTCCTCAGGGCGCTGGTCACTTCTAGCCGCTCCTCCCCAGAGTTGTAGTCATCAAATCAAGACTCAAGGTCAGAACGGGAGGTTGCTGAGTATGGAATGGCAAACCGTGAACATAATGCTCCATAGCCAGTACTCAAAACAATAAGAATGCAATCGCAAAGATAACAGAACATATAATCTTAACAGCAGTCAAAGGTCAGTACATACCGCGTTTGCACGTCTTTATACATATCGCTCATGCAAGTATCCTCCCGGGCTGGAAGCAGCACCGGGCTAGAGGGCTGGTTAGCTTAAGTAGCGCATGAGTTAATATGGAACAGGTGTAATTACAAAAGCAAAGTTTGGACAGATAAAGTTTCATTTAATCCGAACGGGGACTCACATGACAGTAATAAAATCCACTTTCTTTCCGTTATTAATAACACTTTTTGTTTGTCACAATGCGGGGGAAAGTGTACCTTTTCTAACCCTATTATTTTTAAGGTGAGCGGATCCAGTTTCATATGGGCACAATGCTGATAGAATTCTGAATCTGTTGATCCGCATCTTATTCTGGAAAGATGCTCCATAATCCGGGTTTTCAAACATCTCGAGGTCATCCCTGTATAGTATCGATCACACCCGCAGCTACATAGGATGGCGTAAATAACTCCGGTGGAAATGCAGATTATTTCATCCCTCAAGTGTAGCGTCCTGCCTGTTCTTCTGTTTTTAATGGTGTTATTGGGTAAGATTAGAGGGCAGATCGGGCAGCCCCCGCACCTTTTCGTGCCTGGATGGGGTACCTGAATTTTAGGTCTAACTACATGGTTACTGTGTATCAGATACTCTCTTTGGTTCTTGGTGCGCTTGTAAGCGATGCAGGGAGGGGTTTCTAACCCCGGTATGGATGATACTAGTGGCCAGAACTTATTTACTACGCTTTGTATGTGTCTCGAGTGTGGTGTTAAAGTAAGTGGCCAAACTAATTTCGGTGTTGTGGTCTTAGTTTCTTTGTGGAGCAATCTGCTCCTGGGGATGGAGTCCGCTTTTTGTTTGGCTGATTTTATAACATGTCCCGGGTATCCTCTATAACTAAGGTTTTGGGTGAGGGTTTGCGCATCGCGCTCGTAGTGTACGTTAAAGGAAGAATTCCTTTTCAACCGGAGCAGCTGCGAGTAAGGTAAGCTTCTTTTTAAAGATGGTGCATGGAAGCTATCCTAGTGTAGCAGGGAATTCCTGTCTGTCGGCTTCCTGAAGTTCTGTACTGGAATTCAATTCTCTCCAAATGTTCCATTGATATTATGGTTTTATTAATCCAAAAATCTAATATTGTGAGCGCGGAGCTGAAAACGGAGATTGCAGCCTTAAAGACGCAAAACGATACCGTCATTACAGCCACAGATTTAGATGAATTAAAAAAGAAATGTGACACCCTGTATGCTGATCTCAAGAAAATTAAAATCAAAAAATTTAACAGGGATGAAAATGACTATAAATCTGGGAAAGTATATAGGTGGAAATTGAAATCTTCATTCCTACCGCCTTCTAGAGGTGTCTCGTTCTCAAATGAATCAATATACTCAGATGGTTCCAACCATTCTGAAGAAAACTTGAGACAGCCACCTGACTCGGATCAGGGCCCCTCCACCAGCAATAATTACAATCTTAGAAACCGTAATAAACAATACCAGCGTGCTGGAAATTTTCGCGGGGGACGGAGGAGGGGCAGAAGGTTCTAGTGGTAAATTTATCGGATTATGTATTTTCAGACCTTGAAATGAAGGTACTGAATAAAGGACTTTCTTTTGTGGGCACCCCCCGATGCTCCACCCTTGATATTAGAAAAGATCTATCTTTATTATTTAGAAACATCAGACTCAAGGAGTTCTTTAGAGATAAACAAGAACTACCTATTGATTCCCAACCTAAGTTTTATATTAAGAGCACGTTCACCCCCCCCTTCCACCTCCAATAATGTTAAAACATTCGAACAAATTGTTACTCAAGAAATATCTAAAATCAATCATAGTAATGAAAGTAGGAACTCTAACCTGAGCAGAGAGGAGCGGCTTATCTTAGAACGCTTAGGTAGCCACCCAGAAATAATATTTGTAAAGCAGACAAAGGAGGAGCAACAGTGGTGCTTAATAAATTAGATTACATCATCGAGGCATATTCCCAATTTAATAACACCCGGGTATATGAACCCCTGGCGCAAGATCCTACTAACAGATATTCTCGCATTATCCATGACATAGTTCACTATGCCGAGACCTTGGGTTACATTGAACCTAAACTTGCCAAATTTCTACATAACGCCACACACCTCACCCCCTATTTTATCATAACCCAAAAATTCATAAATCCCATAGGCCCCCGAAAGGCTGGCGCATAATTTCGGCTAACAATAGCCTGTTGGAACCAATATGTAAATATCTGGACTCGTGGTTGCAACCACATGTAGTCCAGACTAAATCATATATAAAAGATAGTACGCACTTCATCAATATTATCGAAAACAGACAGATGTCTATGGGGAGATTGGCTTGTCACTATTGACGTTGAATCTTTATTCACAAATATCCCCACTGAGGAATCCAGAATTGTACTGGAAGATATCTTTGATTTGAGGCCTAAGCCCCACCATCCCCCTTCGCATTTTCTTTTAGAATTGTACGATTGTATGACAGATTACAATTACTTTTCATTTGAAAATAACTTTTTCTTGCAACGTTCAGGGGTCAGCATGGGGGCGGCGACTGCTCCAAGTATCGCCAACCTGTTTATGAATTATTTAGAAACCCAGCACCTTACACCTAGTCCGGCTAATCCGATGGCCCAGTTAATTCTTAGTTACCACAGATTCATAGATGATATCTTTGTTGTCTTACATAAATCAGTACATATAGACATGTTTAAGGCCTGGATGAACTCCTGGCACAATAACATAAAATTTTCCTTTACCATCAGCAAAACCGCAGTAAATTTTTTGGACCTCAATGTATTTTACACGAGGACGCCTTAAAGTACAGAATTTTAAAAAGCCTACAGACAGAAACTCCCTGTTACATTTTGATAGTTTCCATGCATTTTCTTTAAAGAGAAGCTTACCTTACTCGCAACTTCTCCGCTTGAAAAGGAAGTCATCCTTTAATGAGCATTACGAATGCGATGCACATACTCTTACCCAAAATCTCAAAGCTGACTCCATCCCCAGGAGCAGATTGCTCCACAAAGAAACCAAGACCACAACACCCAAATTAGTTTGGCCACTTACCCTAACACCACACTCGAGACACATACAAAGCGTAGTAAATAAGTTCTGGCCACTGGTGTCATCCATACCAGGACTGGAATCCCCTCCCTGCATCGCCTACAAGCGCACTAAGAACCAAAGAGAGTATCTGATACACAGTAACCATGTAGTTAGACCTAAAATTCAGGTACCCCGTCCAGGCACGAAAAGGTGCGGGGGTGCCCGATCTGCCCACTAATCTTACCCAATAACACCATTAAAAACAGAAGAACAGGCAGGACGCTACACTTGAGGGATGAAATAATCTGCACCTCCACTGGTGTTATTTACGCCATCCTATGCAGTTGTGGGTGTGACCGATACTATACAGGGATGACCTCGAGATGTTTGAAAACCCGGATTATGGAGCATCTTTCCAGAATAAGATGCGGATCAACAGATTCAGAATTCTATCAGCATTGTGCCCATATGAAACTGGATCTGCTCACCTTAAAAATAATAGGGTTAGAAAAGGTACACTTTCCCCCGCATTGTGACAAACAAAAAGTGTTATTAATAACTGAAAGAAAGTGGATTTTATTACTGTCATGGGAGTCCCCGTTCGGATTAAATGAAACTTTTTCGGTCCAAACTTTGCTTTTGTAATTACACCTGTTCCATATTAACTCATGCGCTACTTAAGCTAACCAGCCCTCTAGCCCGGTGCTGCTTCCAGCCCGGGAGGATACTTGCATGAGCGATATGTATAAAGACGTGCAAACGCGGTATGTACTGACCTTTGACTGCTGTTAAGATTATATGTTCTGTTATCTTTGCGATTGCATTCTTATTGTTTTGAGTACTGGCTATGGAGCATTATGTTCACGGTTTGCCATTCCATACTCAGCAACCTCCCGTTCTGACCTTGAGTCTTGATTTGATGACTACAACTCTGGGGAGGAGCGGCTAGAAGTGACCAGCGCCCTGAGGAAGCGTAGGATACGCGAAACGGCCATCTTGGCGTCGTCAGCTTACCTCTTGCCGTAGGCGCCTGCCCATCCAGCAGCTTGCCAGCTCTCCCAACCCCCAAGGCTCCCATACGACTCGGTCTTAATCCGTGAGTGAATTAACTCCGGATCACCCATAGGGGTACACAGACTCTATGCTTGCATCATTATAGCCCAGTGATTGTTTGTAAGGGCATTGTAGTAATACTGTGTTTAGTGATGTATGTAACACATTGCACTAGAAGTGATATTGTGATGATGTATACCACTATGATTATTGAAAATACATTTTGATATGTTTTGCTACAATACGACTTGTCATTACTGCAGCATACAGTTCTGCCCCTTTAATAGTGTATGGTTTAGCGTTGTGTATTAGCAGTTTGCTAGAGTGACATAATTGTTTGTGTATTGAAGGAGCTTTACTACCTCTGCACAGCTGTAGGGGAGAGAGATTTGCCTCCTCCCCCAAAGACAAAGTGGAGGGTTCCTTCTGGAACCTTCCATAAAAGGGGCGGAGTCAGGCTGCAGCCTCGGCTAACTCCTTGTCTTCATTCAAAGACATTGACCCGCCACATCTGCCCTTTATCAGTATAATTATTGGTTGCCATTCGGGACTGGGTAATAATTTTTCCCTCCTATGTTCTAGGAAGGTTTTTTTCACCTATGCTATACTGTTATATGGGCTAGCTGGGATAGTTTGGTTTGTAAATAGGCTTTAGTATAAATAGCTAGGGAAAACTGAAAGTTGGTGTACACCCTAGGCACCCCCTTCAGGGGTGAAGGCCATTAACTAAAACACTCACCTGCTGATCATTTGGACGGGGTGAGATGAAATTGAATGGACTTAAAATGGGAGAGTCTGGCCTCATAACTTTGAGGGAGACTTCTTCACTGTTTCCTTTACAGGTTGCTCGGGTTTAGGTTAGCAGGGGACTCAGATATTTCGCTCAAATAGCCAAGGGGTAGGCCGGATAGGAATGCTACTTCGGCTTAGACACACCAAGTTCAAAACACACATTAGTTAGACTTCATTACAAAGTTAAATAGGTAACTACTCTAGTCAATAAAAGTTGCCCATATTTGAACCCAAAAAAGTTATTTTAGTCTTCTCATTTTGGGAGTTGGCAGGCAAGAGATGTTTGCTGTGATGCCTTGGCCTGACACTGGGCAGCACCTTGAATTTTGCAGAGAAATAGACAAGTAGGAAATACAAGTAAGTCACATGATGGGCAAAAGACTGCATTCAGCCCTAGCATCCACTGACATTCTTACGTGGCTGGAGCTGATAATGACAACTGGGTAACAGTCTGGCTGGTAAATTCCTAACTTTTGCAGTGACTTTTCTTGTGGATGTTTTGATTGCTCCTCCAAGCATGAAGTGGGAGAACAGAGATGTACCTACAGTATATGCTCTTGCACTGCCATCAAAAGGGCAACCATTTCAATAATGAGGATAATTCTACTGACACAAATGTCTGAATAGTAATAGCTGCTGCATAAACAGAACCTAGCCAGACATGATATCCCAATAGGATTCCTAACTCTGTCCATGGCATTCTGCACTTGCTAAGGTGGGCAGCTTTCAAGAAAGTCTGTAAAATGCAGGTTATAGCAACTTCCTAAATCAAGATATTTTCTTTTTATTTCCCTGTTGTTAAGTTAAATACAAAAATGATCAACATAAAGTATTTTTTGTTTTGCCCTGTTTGTAGGTAACACAACAAAATGTAGTACAAATAGCACACAATGCTTTATTGTTTATACTTTTATATAAAAAAGCCAAATCCAGACAGTTAAAACGATGGTTTTATGCACACTGTCCCATGCTCTTCTTTTGATATTTACATTTTCCCTAGCATTTCAAATAACATCCCTCTATGTTTGGGATTTTGTTTCTGTAATGATGTGTTTAAGAAAATCTTAGTTGTTTTGCTTTGCTTTTTAAAAAAAAAAAATACCCCAAACACATATCAGACTCATTTTATTTTCATATAACTCTTTACCATATTCTTGAGGCAAATGACAAAATATTACAAATTTCAAAATCACCTCAGAATATTCTTTGCCCAAGAAAACTCTAGGAAATTCATGGGGTTCATATAAGTTGACAGGTGACCTAAAGGTACATATGCACATCACACATTAGTTGCATTTCCATCCCAATAGGTGGCGTCCCCATCCACTAATAATAACCAAGGAGCTGAATTCTATTGCCGTCAATAAAATTAACTATTGTGAACTTACTGAAAAATAGCAGCAAGCTAGAGCCAAAAGCTATTTATTTCAATTAACCAGTTATCTAGCATTTGATTATGTAATGGACTAAAAGCCATAGACCAGGTCCCCATTGTGTCAAAACACTCATACAGCTGTAACATGAATGGCTTGACATTTTAGCTGCTTGACCTCAAGTAGTAGTCACATTTTCCCACAGGCTATTGCAAGTAGCAAGGCATCCCATGTTACTATGCCAGCAGGCCCTTTGCTGTTAGTGGCATTCAGTAAGGTCTTGGCCATTAACATTTGAGCCCCTGGTGGCACAGTGGGTTAAAGCGCTGAGCTGCTGAAATTGTTGACTGAAAGGTCGCAGGTTCAAATCCAGGGAGTGGCGTGAGCTCCTGCTTCAACCCCAGCTTCTGCCAACCTAGCAGTTCAAAAACATGCAAATGTGAGTAGATCAATAGGTACCGCTCTGGCGGGAAGGTAACAGTGCTCCATGCAGTCATGCCAGCCACATGACCTTGAAGGTGTCTATGAACAATGCTGGCTCTTCAGCTTAGAAATGGAGATGTGCACCAGCCCCCAACATCGGACATGACTGGACTTAATGTCAGGGGAAAATCTTTACCTTTACTAATATAATAGCATATGACTTTTCTGAATTACATTTGGCTGTATGCAAAGAGCAATATCAATTACATAACATATTGAAATGAGCACAGGTGGTCACTTCCATTCTCTATAGGTCATAGTCCCATCAAAAACACTCAATGAGTTGAGTCCCACTGACCGATCACAAGGGTCACTGTATACGGATAACCCAGAAACATAGCAATTATTTGTGATCTCCCAAATAATCACGCATTTCTGTGACTTCAGAATTCACTAGTCTCTGCATCCATGTACCGGTTAGGAATGACAGTAGAACTGCTACGTTCTTTAGTGTCCTGGGACATTCCGACCATTCATGGAAGATTCCAGCTCAGCTTACAGATGCTTTCATTACATTCTGTCAATGAATCACTCTAATCTGTTTCTTGCTGTATTATAGGTATCTAATCTATAGTCTTTGGGGTGGGGGAGTCAGGCTTAGATATGAGTTGGTCTAGCTACTTCTAATAGAGGTGTAAATGCTGAATTCCCTTCTTCCCCAGCCAGCATCACTTGGCAATACTCTCTGGAGACAATAGTATCTGGTAGGCATGGTTTAGAACCCAAAAATAGGAAATCAAAAAATCTAATTGGGGGGGATTTTTATTAGTAATAGAAAGACTTACAAAAAAATTTCCAAAAATTTCTAAAATGTAACTTAATTACTAATGAAATTCATGAGTAGTTCATATGCCAGCGCATGCGCATTCCAGATGGTTTTGGCCTACAACTCCCAGAAATCCTAACAGCTTGTAAATTGGCTGGGAATTCTGGGAGTTGTAGGCCAAAACTTGAATAAATCACACTGAATTCTAGATGGGACTCTCCAAATAGGAAGGAGGGAGGGAAGGAGGAAGGGAGGGAGGGAGGGAGGGGGGATTCTATTCTTGGAAGCAGCAAAAAAAGGAGGAGGAGCCCCCCCTCCTCGCTGCCTCTCACTCACCCCGATCCTGAGGGAGCGAGGGCCCAAGTTTGCCCAGGCTGAGAGGAAAAGGAAGAGGCCTGAGGCTGTGAGGAATGGTGTGAGTTGAAGTCCAAAACACCTGGAGGGCTGAAGTTGGCCTGTGCGATGGGGCAAGACAGAGCAATGGGGAAGAGAAGGGAGGGGGGAGAAGCCACCAGGAAAGAGGAGGGGGCAGAGAAGCATGTGAGAGAGTGCAGGGAGAGAAAGGAGGAGAAGCGTGTGTGTGTGTGTGTGTGTGAAGTTGGCCCGTGCGGTGGGGCAAGACAGAGCAACGGGGAAGAGAAGGGAGGGGGGGGAAAGAAGCCACCAGGAAAGAGGAGGGGCAGAGAAGCATGTGAGAGGGTGCAGGGAGAGAAAGGAGGAGAAGCGTGTGTGTGTGTGTGTGTGTGTGAAGTTGGCCCGTGCGGTGGGGCAAGACAGAGCAACGGGGAAGAGAAGGGAGGGGGAGAAGCCACCAGGAAGGAGGAGGGGCAGAGAAGCATGTGAGAGAGTGCAGGGAGAGAAAGGAGGAGAAGCGTGTGTGTGTGTGTGTGTGTGTGTGTGAAGTTGGCCCGTGCGGTGGGGCAAGACAGAGCAACGGGGAAGAGAAGGGAGGGGGAGAAGCCACCAGGAAAGAGGAGGGGGCAGAGAAGCATGTGAGAGAGTGCAGGGAGAGAAAGGAGGAGAGCGTGTGTGTGTGTGTGTGTGTGTGTGTGAAGTTGGCCCGTGCGGTGGGGCAAGACAGAACAACGGGGAAAAGAAGGGAGGGGGGAGAAGCCACCAGGAAAGAGGAGGGAGCAGAGAAGCATGTGAGAGAGTGCAGGGAGAGAAAGGAGGAGATAAGCGTGTGTGTGTGTGTGAAGTTGGCC
The DNA here is from genome assembly GCA_030556195.1 of Anolis apletophallus. Taxonomy (NCBI): domain Eukaryota; kingdom Metazoa; phylum Chordata; class Lepidosauria; order Squamata; family Anolidae; genus Anolis; species Anolis apletophallus. Next base: position 78,487,610 of record JARBWK010000001.1, read on the forward strand.
CGTGCGGTGGGGCAAGACAGAGCAACGGGGAAGAGAAGGGAGGGGGGAGAAGCCACCAGGAAAGAGGAGGGGGCAGAGAAGCATGTGAGAGAGTGCAGGGAGAGAAAGGAGGAGAAGCGTGTGTGTGTGTGTGTGTGTGTGTGTGTGAAGTTGGCCCGTGCAGTGGGGCAAGACAGAGAGTCCCCGCAGAAGACAAGAGCCCGAAAGCCAAGCCCAAGCCGGCCAAGAGCACCAAGGCCAAGACGACCAAGGCGGCGCCAGAAGGAAGTTAGTCAGCCCGCTCTTCCTCAAGACCCCAAACCACCACTGCCGCCACGAGGAAGAGAGAGCAGAGGGGGAGAGGGAGGAGAAGCGTGGAGGACTACACTTTCCAGAATGCCTAGCAGCAGCTACTTCACTTCCAGTTCCCCATAGAAATGCGGGAAAAAGAAGATGATGAATGAAGGCGGGAAGGAAATGAGGGGGAGAAGACAGGGAGAAGTGAGTAGTACAATAATTATGAATTAATTACGTTCATTACGCAAATTGTTGGCCTCAGGACCGTAAAAGAAAGTCTACTTCCTGGTTAGCTGCCGTGATGCGTATAAACTAGAAAGTCCCATTACATACGAATCACTTACGATTTCTTTTAATTTTCATAACTTTTTTCTCATGCCTAGTATCTGGATGTCCACCATATCTGTAAGGCTTCAGTTAATCTATAGTACATCATTATAATCCTGAACATAACAATACTAAAATTATAAACATTTTACTGATTGGATCTGATTAATCAAGAAAGAGTTATCTGGGGTAATAGGTCCCTTTTTAAAAAGTAATTCCACTAATTGGGGGAAGAGATATTGGCAGTTGAATGCATAAATTCCTGTACAGGGCCATGGCTTACTTTATGAAGTTGGTCCACCTGTAATATAGTCTTCCTCTTTCCCAACTGCTTCAGGGTTTTTCCCCCCAGCAATTTGCCTTTTCCAGTCTCATAAAATGTTTGTCTCATAAAATGTTTAAATTATGCAATCCTCAATTTAGTCATTTTAGTTTCTTTTGAGAAACCCTATTTATTTGTTCTTTTTGGGAGTCTATGGTAACTGTGAAACTAACTGAGGACCACATTTCAAATTAGTTGATGTTTCTTTTTTCTCCTATCACCTTTTTTTGATGTCTAACTTCACATTAATACATAAAAATCAGAAATAACACCATATGAGTATCTTTGATGTTCAGGAGTATATGTATACCTAAGCATCTTCATAGATGCCCTTCCAAATTCCAATCTTTTTCTAGTTTCTTGAGTAGACTCCATATTGATTGATTATTGAGAGAAAAAGAGAGGAAAATCTTGAACAATTTTGATGTCATCAACTATCATTTATGTCACTCTTTTATTGCCATTATATTTGTTTCCTTTATAATCCTGCTTTTACCATTTCATTATAACTTTCAGCAGTTCCACGTCTTTGGGATTTTCTGCTAGCAATATAAAGTCATCTATTTAGATGGTGATGTTCCCTCTGATTTTCACATCTTCTTTTTCTGAAGCTGATCTTACTTTCTGAATAGTATATCCTGCTTTTTTGGGGGGTGTTGAAATGCAGTCTTGTTAGATACTCACATCAACTGGAAACAATTATGTTTCTCCATATTATGTCCTGGTAACAGCATATCATTTTATACATCAGAACCATCAAATGTTGTGACATGCCCATTTCTAGACGAATCCATTGTTTTTCATGATCTATGCATGATCTAACTGTAATTCAGGTATAGCTATATTTTCTATTTATTTTATTGTATTAAAATACGTATATCTTACCATAAGATCTCAGGATAGTATATATCTATATGCAATATTTTATGCACTCCGCTATACAAAGCCACCTAAATACCTTGAAGGCACCAGATTCCTTCTGATCATGGAAGCTAAACAGGATCAGCCTTGGATAGTAATAAAGTGACCAACAGCAAGTCCCAGTTGATGTAGGCTACATTTCAGTGGAAAAAACCTAGTGAAACCTTGCAGTGAATTAATTTGATAGTGGATTTATTCCGCATCTTCTTGTAAGGCGCAGGATAAATCCAATATTTCACTCCCCCCCCCCTCCCGACACATCATTTCTATGTGCCAGGAGAGCCAGCTGAGGCTTCTAATGGAGGGAGGGGGCAGGGCCTCCACACATTCTCTTAGGCTCGTCCCGAGAGTACGTCTGGACACCTACCCCAGGAAGCATGCACTTTCTGGGATAGGTGTGGACAGGCCTCCAGAAACACCTGCATTTTTTAAACGCAGATGCTTCTGGGATAAAGGCTTGTCTGGATCCAGCCTGAGTATTCCTTACCTAAGTAAACCCTATGAAATGCATGGGGTCACCATGTCTGTCTGCCTGTCTGTCTGTCTAATTAATTGATCAACAGATCAGATAAAACAAGTAGAACTGAAAAAATAATATTAATAGCAAGTTTATATAAAAATAAATATTAAATCCAGGTACAAATTAAGTTTATGAAGTCCTTTTTTGCCAAAAAGCAAGTGCTGCAGCATAAAAGCTGGCCACTTTAACTGTTACCATTGTATTCTGACCTGCCAGCAAATTGTGTATGTACAACTCAACAGTTCTTCCAGGAATGCTTTATAGAATTGAGTGGGTAAAAGGCACTGTAGAAGGAACAATATAACAGTACATGTCTTAACATTTCCACTGAGCCAACACTACAAGGACATACTGTAAGTGTGCATCATGGGGGACATTGTTATATCTCCCCTCTGATAAGGCAGAAGGTAATACATTAAATTTTAATAGGGGAAATGCTGTTCTGTATTGTGGAATGGTTAAAATATTACATGACTTGTTAACATAAAAGACCGAACACCATGAGTTATCAAATGATTTGAAAGCACGCGCGCGCGCGCACACACACTACATTTGCATACATAGTCTGCCAAGAACAGTGGCACACAAATAGCCAAACTTTAAAAAATGTAAAAGTTTTTCCTGCATCTATACAAGTTGGAGAAGTCCCTTTGTTTTGACAAATAAAGTAAATAATGGATATATCAGTTATCTTTTCTACCATGTAGGGGCTTTCTCCCTTCATGAATCTCTCAATTCTTTCACTGGCTCTCTTTACACAAAGTGCACTCTGGCTAAGTTGCCTGATGCACACAGAGAGGTGATGAAACTGACAAGATTGACAGAGGAAGAGCCCCTTCACCATAGTGCTGAAACTCATCTAAAGAATTTTTCAGGACTTTTTGCAAAGGTGGGCGGAAAGCTTGCCAATTTCATCACTGCTCTTTGCAGCTTTTACATAGAGGCGAATAATATACAATTAACTTTGTGGAAGTGGATGCCTCAGCTTCTTTTGTGCACACAAGTGGAAAGAGGTTAACACAGCTTGAGGTGGTAGTTGTTTGTTAACTCCACAAATAAATATTTGGGTATGGGGGGTGCATTATTGACGCTCTCCGTTGGCACCCCCTTGTTGTGGGGGAGAGGCTTGCGTACCCTAATGAAGTTGTGAGCTATGCTGGCGGTGGCAAAGTAGTGCCTCCCATGCCAGACAGGTCAAAATCGAAGGGTCTGACAAAGAGCATCAAAGGACAGGATGGGCTCTCTAGCCTTTTGGCAACCATCCTAGGAGAAGGAAAACTCTGATTTCAAACCTAGGCAAGATGATGCTCATCTAACCCTGTAAAGTCAACCATCTAAGAGAAGGAAACTCAAACCAAAGCTACGACCTGAGGACCTCGCTGCCACCGTCCAAGCTTGCTAGGCCCTGACAGATGAACCTTTGGTTTAAAGGGTGAGGCCAGTTCTGTGCACGCTGCGCTCCACCAGAAAAATCCATTGCACAGGCTCGAAGGACACATCCAACCTCCGAATCATCAATGCGCTTGTAGAAAGCATGGGATGAGTCCTTCCTGAATCTTCGTTTGCGAAGAAAAGCCAAGAGTATACCTAAAGCCAAAAGTAAAACAGTCATGCTTTAATCAGCACTAAAATAGCAGCAATGTCAATAGCAGTTGATCATAAGGATATCATACAGAAGAGGGAACAGGCTTGTTTTCTGCGGCCCTGGAGACTAGGACTCAGAACAATGGGTTCAAATTACAGGAAAGGAGATTTCACCTGAACACAAAAGCTGTTCAACAGTGGAACTCTCTGCCCTGGAGTGTGGTAGAGGCTCCTTCTTTGGAGGCTTTTAAATAGAGGTTGGATGACCATCTGTCAGGGGTACTTTGATTGTGCTTTTCTTCCATGGCAAGGGGTTGGACTGGATGTCCTATGTGGTCTCTATCATTCTATGATTCTATAAACAAACCTCCAAGAGGAGGACAGAAAAGATGATATTGTAAAACACACACACACACACACACATACATTTAGAGCTTGAGAAACTACCTGTTCAACAAAAATTCCCCAAATCTATTCTGGGAGAGGAAGTTCCAAAGTAAAATCGGCTAAGCTCTCCAATGAACTACTCCCAACAGTGGGGCTCAGAGAAAGGCCCTTTAGAAAATCTTCATGACCTGGCAAGTATATCAGGAAAGGCACATCTTCAGCTATCTGTGGCCTATAATATTTAGAGACTGAAAATCAGGGATATATCAAAGCACGTGCCACTTATGACACTTGATTAAGGTGGGAAGCATCATACAACATCCAAGTTTCCTTCCTATACTTAAATCCCTAATGTTATATGTATATCTTGTTACGTCAATGGTTTTCATTGTTAGGTTTCACATTTTTATGACATTGCACAGAGGATGTTTCTATCAGTGATCATGCAGCAGGGGGACAAGAATATAGTTTGTTTTCGAAGGCTTTCATGGCCAGAATCACTGCATTTCTGTGAGGGTTTTTTTGGCTGTATGGCCATGTTCCAGTAGCATTCTCTCCTGATGTTTCACCTGTATCTTTGGCAGGCATCCTTGGATGAAACATCAGGAGAGAATACTACTGGAACATAGCCATACAGCCTGAAAAACTCACAGCAACAAGAATATAGTTTATTCCCTTTTCAATCAGATACGGAACTAAAGTGATACATTACACAATTCACTTTGAATACCAGAAATGTGCTTCTGGGATAATGATCAACTGCACATTTAGCCCCCTGAGTATTCTGTGACCCTTCATACTGCAAAATGTAGTGCTATTATTCCACTTTAATAACCATGGTTCCAGCCTATGGAATCCAATGATTTGCAGTTTAGGAGTATTTCAAATTCTCAGCTCTTGGACCTCAGTTCTAAGATTCCCCCAGGATGCAGCCATGGCATTTAAAATAGAATCATAGTGCTATAATCATGTAGCATGAATGGATCTTGTACTGCATTCCAATATGGGGCATTCATGATATTACTTCAAATACAAAGTGTTCAAGCACCATGCCTAAATATAGGGGATTGGATTTATACTTAGAGTAGGCCCCATGAAACCAATGAGGCACTTATCCTCAATGTAAGCATGCCTGGGTCCAACCTATGTTTAGCTTTAGGGAACAACGATTATGTTAGATTCAATTATAGAAAGAAGACAGGTCCCTTGAACTGCAAAGCACACGTTCAGAAAGTATAGATAGAGAAAATGTATGATTTTGCAGATGAGAATACAGTTTGTTAACTATGACATGTAAGTCCATACAGCTGGGGAAAAGCAAACAAACAAAAAGGAGAAAGGCTAGAAACCCCCCTTCCTGGCCTTTATGTTCATGGTGGAGATGGTATTTAATACACATTAGGTGTACATGAAATCTGAGTAGATAATGGAGAGAATGCCTGAAGCTTTGCCAGCAATGTTAGCCTTTAAAGCATATCTCTTTACCCCTCCCTTTCTCTCTCTGGCCCCCTTCAGATGCAAAGCAAGTGGACATATGGCTCATCTCCATCTTGAGGAGGCGGTTCCCTTCCTCGCAAAGTTTCGGATTGTATGACAAATCACGTCCTAGAGAGAGAGACTCTCACACCGAGCCGAGGGGGTGAGGCGTGTGCCTCATTACCCCCAGACAACGGCTTCATTAGACTGGAAGGGGGGCTCGCAGCCCCACCCGCACAGCCCCACTGACCTCTCCTTCTCAATTTCCCTATTGTTTGTGCATTGCTGGTTATTGCTCTCCAAACCATATGGTTCAGCTGAACTTTAAAAAAAGCATAAAGCAAAAAGATCCATGATGTTTGAATTGGGAATTTTCCAAACTTCCCTAGCAAGATGGGTATGAACACTCTCTTCCAAATCCACTAGCTCTGGGCATCCTGTAACACTAAGTGGTGAGGGGAGTGCCCTTTTTTTTTAGAAACATCTATCCTGTAACTTTTGGGGAGAGAGAATTAACCTCATGCAGTTTCAGTGAAGCAAAAATAATTTGCCATACTCACCTGAGTGCATCCATCCCTTTGTAATGTTACCCTTTATAAGTTTTGATCTGATGATGAGATTGAATGAATGCCATGTGTTTTATATCTAATATATCACTTGGATAACTCTGAATATAATGTTTTGATATAATTTCAGTGTTGCTTATGGTGAAGAGGAGTTTTATTTGTATACCAAAACCAAAACTCAAGGCAACTCAAGATACCTCTCCATTGATATCTTTAAATAAGTATATGTGGAATGTCTGGGTTTAAGAACTGAAAGCTATAGCTCTGAGACACCAAACAATTCTGGAATATTTTCATGAATTTCAACTGGAAAGTGATCAAAATTCCTGCAGAAAATACCACATTTTGGATTGCAGCCTTAGGGATTGTTGCCACACTTTTTATGCTGTTAGGCAAGCTTTGGGTACTGGGAAATAGGATTTCTCTCTTTACCATTCAGTCCTAAAGCATATGTTGTTATATGGAACTGTTCAGTCTCTAATATTTTCTGAAAAGACCCTTCTCTCTGTCTCACCAGCTTCTAAGGGTCATTTGGTGAGAGGAAGGGAAAGGACCTTCTTGGTGGCTGCTCTCAGACTTTGGCACTCTCTCGCTGGGAAGGCCAAAATGCCTCTCTCCAGAGTCTCCTTCTGCTAACAAGTGAAGATTTTCCATATTACATTTGGCTTTTTAGTAATTGATTGTGCAGACTTTTAATGGTGTCTTGATTTGTTATTTCTGTAATATTGCCTTTTAATGATTTTAACATGCCTTAAACTGGATAGATTGCTCTCTCTCTCTCTCTCTCTCTCTCTCTCTCTCTCTCTCTCACACACACACACACACACACACACACACACACTCAAAAAGCAAACCAACAGTATTTATTCCAAATTTGTCCTAGATCCCAGAAGTATTGATGTTTTGTGTGGCTTTTAATCTGTACTGTTTTGAATAATTTGAAAACTACCTTGAGACCCATTCTTGGGGGAAAGGCAGGGTATAAATGAATCTGTACTATCCCAGGTTTTTAATTCATATGTAGCTGGACACAAAATGTGTAATTGTAAAAAGAGTCCCATTAGAAAACTGATAGTATGCAGCAGGAAAATTAAGAGGGAAAATTGGATAAGTGACTTATCCGAGGACCTAATCAGATGGGGGTCCAGAAGCCAGGGGACAGTGACGGAAACCACAGAGCAGTGCCCAGCTTCATGGTTGATTGTGAACTGCCATCGCACATTTCCTGGCTTTCTCAGCTTCTTCAAAGAGGAAACGGGTAGTCACCTGTATCCTCAGGGCTCCCTCTTAGCATGCTGCCAGCACACAGCCAGGATGGAGCCCTGTCACAAGTAGCCCTGCATCATGTGGTGGGCTGTGGTGGGCTCTGTCAAGGCAGCATGCCAGCAGCGTAGTAGGATGTAGGGGAAGCCCTGTCTGGTGAGGTCGTAAATGTTACTTAACAGATCCAACCATATTAAAATGGCTTATTTTTTTACCAGAATCACCTCTCTTTACCGTCATTTTGAGCATGTGACATTTGATTATATTCTTGTAAACAACTTTGAAATACTATTTATTGTGAGTCTTTGTAGCATAGTACTGAAATTTGTTCTGGAAGTGCTACTGACTGACTTGTAAATTGGACTTAACCTGCCAGCTGAGTTTTGCTTTCTTAACAATCTTGATATTCTGGTATATAGGGCTGTGTGGAAGGGCCTTGAGACCCCTATCCACACAACTGAATAAAATCCCACTTTTTCAACTTCAAACTGGAACATATAGCTGTGTGGACTGGGATAATCCAGTTCAAAGCAGATATTGTGGGATTTTCTTCCTTGATATTCTCTGAGTGCAGTTCCAGACAGCCCTTTATCCTACAAACATCTGTGTTAAAAATGTGGATGTTTGTTGGGGGGGGGGGCTGTCCGTACCCACACCAGAAAGTGTGCACTTTCTGGGGTAGGTGTCCACATGTTCTCTCGGGACTAGCTCAAGAGAACATCCGGAGCCCCTAACCCCAAGCCCCCAGACCCCTTAGAAAAGTATTAAAAACTTATCTATTGTCCATTAGAAGCCTTGGCAAGCTTTCCCAAGGCACTGGGAATGTGGCGCAGCTGGCTAAGTGTCAGCTGCATAAGATCTCTCTGACCAGTAGGTCATGACTTCAAGGCCTGCCCGGGTCGAGGAGGGTTCTCGACCATAAGTGTAGCCTGCTGCCGACCTTTACAGCCTGAAAGACAGTTACATTTGTCAAGTAGGAGATAAAGGTACCACATTAAAGTGGGGAGGCAAATTTTGACTGATTTATGAGGCCATTAAAAAGAACCCAGGATTCGCTGAGGAATGCGGAAGAAACAACAAAGGGATGCTGGAAAACACTGGGAGATTAGGAGTGCATCAGCTCCCCCTGGTGGCCAGAAAGTTTGCCTCTGTTCATCTATATATGTGTGTAATATGTCAAAATGTATGTACTGTACTGTGATAAATGTCACATGTTTATATGTCATATGTTAAACTGTGTAGCACAGCAGTTCTCGTTTGTGCCTGGGGGGCAGGGGCCAGGACCGGGGGTCCCATTGGCATTGGGGCCTGCAGCAGCAGAGTTGGATTCTGAAGAGGATTTAGAAGGATTAGCAGAAGGAGAGTTTCCCATCATTGGGCCTCCTTCTCCCACAGATAGCTTGGCTTGGGATGAAGGTTGGCCTGACCCTTACGACGAGACAGATAACCAGGTGCAAATGGAAAGCAGTGATAGCGAAACTTATGAACGGCCGGGGGAGAGGTTCACAGGATCCTTTGAGTGAAAACATGGAAGAGAGCGGCTGGGAAGAATCTAGGGAGGAGAGCTCTCATGGAGATAGAGACCCAGGTGCTGGGAGGCAAGGCCGAACCTTTGATAGGAGACGAAGCATTGAGTCTAGCAGGAGGAGATTGTACCATAGCCTAGACAGGCCGAGGTCCGTCAGCAGAGATTGGAGACGACGAAACCTAGAGCGTCGGGGACCCCCGCAGAAAGATTAAGTATAGGATCCATGGGAATGAACCTCAGTACTTGACCACGTCTCTTCTGAGCAGACGTGAAGCGAAGCTGGTCCACGGAGCTAAGTTGGCTAGTGGCCTGCCAAGTCTTGCCCTGCATCTTGTACCTTTCTTGTTCCTGAATTCGCATTGCTGTGCGGAGCCTTGCCAAGTCTTTTGGATTCACTATCAAGCTGTTTGGACATTTGATTGCTTTTTGCCTTTGGATTTGCTTTTGCTATTTTTATGGACAATATTCCTTTTGAACTGTTTTATATTCAATAAAGTAGTTAGCCTTCAGTCCGTCTCTGTGTGTGTGATTCAGGGGCCGGTCAAGTCCGTGCATCGTGACAAACTGCAGGGATTGTCTGCAAGTATATGTATTGTAATCCGCTCTGAGTCTCCTTCGGGGTAAGAAGAGAAGAATATAAATAAAGTAAATAAATAAATAAAATAAATAAATTCCCGGCACATAGAGATGACGCACCAGGAGAGCAGGGGGGATTTACCTCTCCCCCCCCCTTCTTGGCACACCATTTCTACATGCCAGGAGAGCATGCCGAGGCTTCTAATGGATGATAGGTAAGTTTTTAATACTTTTCTAAGGACTCTGGAAGCTTGGGGGAAGGGGTGTGGGTTTTCCCACTGTTTATCGGGCTTATTTAGCCCGGCAAATTGTGGGAATGGTATCTGGACTGTAGTATTCTGCAGTCCAGACTTATTTATTTATTTATTTATAATTTAAACTTGCTATACCACCACTCCCCGAGGGCTCGGAGTGGTTTACAGTTTGACATAAAAAATACAGAGCATACAACAAGACAAACAACATTGACAGGGAATGACAAAACTAACGAGAAGGGGAAGCCAAGCTCGGGCCCATGTGGGTCGGAGCTTTCTAAGGTCAGCTATCAGGCTCGACCGTCGAATGGGGGAAGCCTAGGAGGGTCCCACAGATCGAACAACGTCCTCAGGGACTCGAGATCCATACGGTAGCGATCGTCGCAAGCCTGTAGCTCCGGGTTCGCCAGCGTCGGATTATCAAGCCTAGAAGTTCTGGATTTATCCTATACCTTCCAAGAAGGTGCAGAATAAATCCACTAACAAATTAATTTGGCACAAACCATGGTTTTCCTGGTTTGTGCCAAATTAATGCGGGACTGCCCAGAATGTCATTTGGATAGCCCCCTTTGTATTGTGGATTTTTTTGCAATAAAAGGGATGTCTGGACAGACCCTGGGTTATATGGCTGTGTGGAATGGTACTCAGATTCGAAGAGGTACCATTTCTGGCTGCACAGATTTGATGAAATGACAGGAATGAATTTAATGTGCATCTTATTAGAAATATTTGACTTGAGCCACAGCTGTGCATTAGTCAAGCTCTTGAATTAATTGAGCTTAAAGATATATTGGTTTGAAGAAAGATATGAAAAATCAACAACACAAAAAAGCTCAATAAAATGACCTCTCAACTGGATTATTATTCTTACCTTTTGATTACTCATTCATTCTTCCTCGATGTATCTTCTGTTTATGGAGCAATATCCCTCCACTACCATTGCTGGAGAGAAAACTGTACACATCCATTGCTGCTAATTTGCTTGCTGGTATCTCAGTCCTTAAGCAGCATACTCTGGTCTAGTCATGCTTGAAGAGAATCAAAGTGAGAATAAGTAGGAAAGACTATTTTTAAAATGCAATGTCTTAGTTTGGATTCAGATCTAAGCGTGCATGACTGGGCTAGTGAAATCAATTTTTGTATTTCCATTGATGACTCATCAGCTCCTACCTAAAAAAAATTGTAGTTGATAGAGTGTTGAATTGGGACTTTAAAATCGAATGGCACCTGGAAAGATGTGGACCTTAAGCTAAGGTCTGGATCTTTCCAGGTGCTGGGTCCGTGGGGATTGATTCCCAGGACTGATTCCACAGTCCCAGGGGTTAGTCCCCATAGCCATCCCAGTCCTTCAGGCTCCTGGAGCCCAAAGGAGCAAGAGATCACCCACTCCCTCCTCTCAAACCCCCATTACTCCCCCCCCCAAATAAAACTTACTGGAGGGACCATTTTAAAAAACAAAACAATTGTTTTTAACTGAAACATGTTTCTGCACCTTAGTGTGAGATAATAGTTTCAGCATGGGACTGTGTACCCCATCACAAAGGCAAATCCATGGGGGCCTGGCAGGGGGCAAGGGGAACCCACTGCTTCAAGCTCCACATCATGCAATCTCCATCCCATGTGAGGAAGTGTCACTGCCTGGTTTCCCCCCGATGTCCTGAAGACAATATGGGAAGCCTCCCATGTTGTCACGGTGGTGGCATATGCCACTTGCTCTCCCCTTTCCCAATGGAGCTGGCCAGAAGTCCATGTGTGTGGTGTAATAGGCTCCATCCTGAAAGGGGAGAGCAAGTGGTGTACGATGGGTAAAGTAGCTCATTTGATGAGGTAGTAGGACTCTGGAAACCAGAGTTCTAATCCCTGCTTGATCATGGAAATCCACAGAGTGATATTGGACAAATCATACTTTCTCATCCTCAGAGAAAGGCAATGGCAAATCCCCTCTGAATAAAGCTTGCCCCAAAAAAACCTTGTAAAAAGTGCTCTTTAGGATCAAAATATTTTAATGGCACATAACAACAACAACAATGTTTATGGGAGAGGTGCTGTAGGCTACATTTCAGAGGAAAGAACTAGCAAACCACCTCAGAGTATTCCTAGCATAAGAAAACTCTGAAATCCACGGGGTCACCATAAATCAACAGATGACTTGAAGGCACATATATATGCTCAGCCCTTCCAGAACTTGTATATGTTATTTTTGGATGACACTTTCTAGCATACCCCAACCAGGATAGTTCTGTCCAAGTAGATGTAGCTGAAAATTTCCATATGATGAGTCCAAAGGCACCAGATTGGAGAAAGCTGAATAAATAATGTGAATAAATGATTGGGAAGAGAGTAGTGTTTGCAGAAAAAAATATTTCTCTTTTCAGGATCCCTCTGCTTGTATCACACTTTCTAGAGGCTGTCAAAAAGAGGGCAATAGAACATCAGATTCTGTTAAGCTAATGCCTGAACAGCTATAAAGGAATGGGCAGGCCCAGCTGTTGTCTAAGCATGAGCTTTGCCCCCACCGTCCACTGCTGTCCACACACTTTAGCCCTCCCCATCCCTGCTTGCCTATCTCCTACAAAGATGAAGGAGAGCCCTCCCAGGATTGTGAGCTGCTACCAAACACAATTGAAGCACTGAAGGAAAGCATTCATTATGATTCCAAGCAATGGGCCTATTTGGACTCCCCTCCTTAAAAAAAAAAGAGGAGGAGAAGAAAAAGAATAAGAAAATCTCTTGTGGCTGCAGTACTTGCACTATGCCAAAGGAAAGGATTATGCCAGGGATTAACATTTTAAACTCTCTTTCCAGTTTTCTGACTCAAAGATCTGTGGGACAGTAATCGTATTACTGTCTTCTTGGGATAATTGCTCTGCCAAATTAAAACCTGTATTTTATAGGTTGATAGAGGGAAAGTTATGTTGCTTTTTTTTTCCTTCAGGAAAAAATGCAGAATTACTTATTTCTAATCAGGACAATCTTTCCCTTCAGGCTTTCTTTTCTTTGAGCCTATTCGGTCTCTTTTCAGGTCTCCTGCCTCCACCTAATTCCTAGCAATTTATCCCATATTAAAACTTCTTTAACAGAGAATGAACAAGCAGCCAGCACCTGCTATGCAAATGACAGCAAATCCATCCCCACTTCTGGGAAAGGGAGAGGGAGAGAAGGGAGGAAAAGGAGAAGCAAGGAAGGAATTGGCATTCATCCCACTGGAAGGTTATACTCAGTGGGCTGTTTTCATATGTAAACAGCTTGGGAGCCCTGACAGAATCATACATGCTACTCAAGAAAATTCTGCTATTAACATGGTGGGGGAAGCTCTGTGGCTTCAGAAGCCAACAGATGTCCCACCCAACCTTGCTAATGCCTTAAACATTAGGCACTGACAGTGGCAGTATTTGAGATGATCTTCCTTTCCTTCCCAATTCTCAGGTTAAATTTGAAATGAACTGTGCACATGCGCACACCTATACACATGAAAAGCATTAGAAGGAATAAATATTTACTTTAGTTTCTCCTTAGTTCTACCAGTGTTCTGATTGTAGCAAAAGAAAATATAGGCAATGGAAAAACACTTCTTCCTAAGAAAACTCTAAAGGAGGAATAGGGCTGCTATATATTGACAAGTGATTTGAAGGAATGCACACACACAAAGTGTCAGTTACTATCTAGCACTGATAGTACTTTTACTATCCCTCACCATTCATCCTGCTCCATCCTCCTCCCTTTCTTTTGGATAACATGGATTAGTTCTGTTGAAACTTTTGAAAAGAACAGTTCTTTCCCCCCCTCACGTGTCCTAGTATTGAGCTGCAATCCTATCTCGTGCAGGTCTAATCCTATCAGGAGATCTCCTTGGAGAATCCCTTTGGTGAGCCTCTTTCATCCCCGGGCAGAAACGCCAGACACAGGGAGCTCTCCACTGCAAGATGTGTCAGGTCTTTCTCCCCACACGACTGTGCTATTGTTTGGGTTTTTTTTAATGGTACTCTGACACTTTATAGGGGGTAATAAGGTTAAATTGCATCGATTGCCAATGCAACATTACCATCAGCATTAGAATCTCTTTGAAAATGGCCTCTTCCATCAAGCTTGGGAGTAGTGAGGCCCTTTACACTGCCCTGTGTTTGGATCATTTATTTTCCACCGCTGAGCGCTTGACTGACACTTAAACTGTTACTCTGGCACAGATATTGTTTGGGTTGAAAATGTATTGTTTAGGCTGCTCATAAAAGAAGTAAGTTAAATGCCCTGCTCACTCAGCCACCCCCTTCCCCCTTCCTAACACGCCCTTTGATAACCATAAAATCCAGGGAATGGGAATATTGTTAAAGGAGACAAAACACAGCCACTGGTTATCAGTTGGTGTGAAGTCCTTGTTCTTTCCGTGTCTTAAGAACAAAACACCAAGAAAGAGGGCTTCTTCATATTCTCTATATTGAGTCTATAACACAGACCGGGATCACCCATAAGTGATGGATGTTATATATTCCTGCACTGGGCCTGTCATCAATAGTCTGGGAAAAGTGGAAAGGGGTAAAAAAAAACATCAGAAAGTGATGGTAAAAACTTAAGATGCGACAGAAGTCCCGTTCTTTACTCATGCTGTGAGTGTTTGAATAAGAAGAAGAATGCCCCGGCACTGTAACACGCGAAAAGAATGAAGAAGACAAAAGGATTTCAAGAAAAAGGTTTGGATAGAATACAAGGCAAGTGAAACTGAAAGGAAGCAAAAGGGGAGAAAAACCCCATTTACAATGGAACAATGCGTGTACTAATCGCTTTGATATATTATACAAGCCCAAAGACCCAAAACATTGTGTAATTATTTATAAATGACTTCTCCACTCCTGTGTATAATACTGGAGAAAGAATAAAACGGCAGGCTACTCTCTAAACTATTTCTAAATAGACCTGCCTGAAAGGGATGCAGGAAGGTTTGAAACAAAATAATTAATGGTTGATTTTATGGTTGTCTCATTAAAACATTTTAATTGCGGCAAGCAAAATACATTGTGTTCATAGACAACAATCATTCAGGTTTGTTCTAAAAATGAGCATGAAATAAAATGAAGGAAATAACAGAAGTCTTGTTTCAGCTTTCTCACTTCCGAATGGAAAGTGCAAGTGATGAAATTAGGATGTTCATATAAATCCCATACTTCATTGCTTGTGTGTAACACCCCAGTATGAAATATGAATTGGTTAGCAAAGGAAAGGTTAAGATTTTCTCATCCAGATTCTCAAACGATTCATAACACTTCTGAAATATTATTTAAAAGGGAACGTTCCTTTCTTTAAAATGACTAATGAACTGTGATTCACATCACATAGTTTAAAAATTAAACTGTGAATGTATGTTTTGCATCCTTTAAAATGCAGAAAATAAAAATGTGGACCTTGTTCACACATTCACATAATAACACAGGCAGCACTCCTGTGATCAATGCCTACAACATTCAGTAACACCTTGTAGGATTGTGTATTGGATTTAAGTGTATTTTATTGTACTGTAGCCCTGGTGCTTCCAGTCTTGAAGCAGCGTCCTCTCTGATGCTATCAAAACTGGAGTTGACTACGGCAGAAAGAACTATCGTATTTTTGTAAAGTGGGTGCTTTGCGTACAGAAATCGTTTCATAGATTTTGTTTTCTATGAAAACACCAATAATAATAATAATAATAATAATACATGGAGTCGCCTCCACCACCGGTGCTCCGGGCGACTTACATCATTTAAAACCCCCAAAATACATCAATAATGCAGAATCATAGAATCATGGAGTTAGAAGAGACCTCATGGGCCATCTAGTCCAACCCTCTTCCAAGAAGCAGGAAAATTGCATTCAAAGCACGCCAAACAGATGGTCATCCAGCCTCTACTTAAAAGCCTCCAAAGAAGTAGCCTCCATCACACTCCGAGGCAGAGAGTTCAACTGCTGACCAGCTCTCACAGTTAGGCAGTTCTTCCTAATGTTCTGGTGGAATCTCCTTTCCTGTAGTTTGAAGCCATTGTTTCACATCCTAGACAACAGAAAACAGAAAACAAGCTTGCTCCCTCCTCCCTAAGATTTCGGTCTGTCTGGATAGACCATTTGAGTGAATTGGGCCTAGCAGTTCTTTGAGAAGGCCAAGATAGTTCAACTGATTTTGGCAAATTTTAGTCAGTAAAATGACCCTGCTAGTTTATTTATTATTTATTTCAGGCTTTTATATACCATCCTATCTCAACCTCCGCAGAGGGACTCAGGACGGCTAACAAAATGGCACCCCATGGTGCACTGAACATACTAAAAACATAAAAATGCAATTTAACAGCAATATGGCAATAAAACAGTATAAAACAATATAAAAACTATCAAACAGTCAGCAGTCACTGGTTTGAATCATCATCCAAGGGGCAGTCAGAGTTCTATTAAAGTCATCATGTCAGCAAGTCAAACTAATCTACAAAAGCCCGATCCCATAGCCAGGATTTCACTTGTTTCCGGAAGGTCAAGAGGGATGCAGCAGATCTAATTTCACTTGGGAAGGAGTTCCATAGCCAAGGGGCTACCACAGAGAAGGCCCTGTCCCTTTTCCCCACCAGACGCAATTGCGACAATGGGGGGACAATGAGCAGGGTCTCCCTGGATGATCTTAGGGCCCTAGGTGGATCGTAGTGGGAGATACCTTCAGACAGGTAAACAGGGCCAGAATCATTCAGGGCTTTATAGGCCAAAGCCAGCATGTTGAATTGTGTTCGGAAGCTAATAGGCAGCCAGTGGAGCAGCCGCAGCAAGGGCGTTGTACGCTCCCTGTACCCAGCCTTGGTGAGCAACCTGGCTGCCGAACATTGGACTAGTTGAAGCTTCTGGGCAGTCTTCAAAGGCTTCATGTAGAGTGCGTTGCAGTAGTCTATTCGGGATGTAACCAGAGCATGGACCACCATGGCCAAGTCAGACTTCCCAAGGTATGGGTGCAGCTGGCACACAAGTTAGCAGTGTGTCAGCAAATACAAGAGGCTCAGTTCCCTTTTGTAGTCTTGTAACTACTGAAGTGAAAAGTAATTCTGATGTGTCTTCTGGGAAAAGACCCGTTATGTCTCTTGTTCGCTTCGATAATTCAGAAGTGACAGTTCTCAGTGGACATGGACAACAGCATACAAGATAACCAGCCATTTCAAGAAACAGTTCCTTAAAAACACACTCAGTTGCACAGTACCAATAAGTGTAGAGAAAGTGTAAAGCTCTTGTCATGGAATAATCTCCTTAGCAACACATCAAACAGGGAGTCTTTTACAAACATCTGTTTAACAATATCCTTATATATTTGATTGTTTCTACATTCTCTGTATCTACTCATTTTCTGTAAAACAAAACCAAACCATTGGTGTTAATGTTACAGTCCCTATTTCCACATTTGCAGGTTTATTACTAGGCATTTATATTTAATCTCATACTCAAACAGCTTGTCAAATCACCTAGTTAGCATAAGTGGATTTTGTTGCCTATGTGATTGAACAAAGATTGATGGCATGCCAAAACAAAGGAATTTATAACTTCTTTGTGATTTTAGTTAGATGGGATCAGATTTAAGAAGCAAAATATTAGTATGAATACACATGCACGCACGCATACAATCCAAACTACTACACTTATTCTGGATTTACTTTTTTTTTTTTAGTAAGGCCGTAAAACAGACAGTCATCACCACTGAACATTGTATGACTTACTGCTTTTTAAACATGCACAATGCAGAGCAGCATTTAATAAAAACACTGTCTGAATTCCCCAACGCCAAACTCAGACACTCTGAACCGAATCTAATGGAAAATCAGTTTAGATTGGGACATGATATTTTCCTTCCTCTCGTGGATATTTTTCATTTCTAGAGGTAATAAATATGACACATGGGAGGAGAATTGTTTTGTGTCATTCAGTTACAATCATTTGTGCCTATTGTCCTAGCGAAAGGTTAATACTTTTAAAATGAGCAAATAGAAACATTAGAAAATCTTTATTTTGAAGAGGCTCAACAGTGTGACACTGTCATCTAAGGAATTGCAACCTTATTGAACACTGAGGTGAACTAAAACATATTTCCACTTAAATTACGTTAACTAATTTAAATTTGCATGTATGCATGCAAATATGCTTTTTCAAATTGTAAGCACACCTCCACCTCTTTTTGGAGGAGGGCATATTCCCTCTTCTAATTGGCTGCTTCCATGGCACTGTTATATCAGAATGGCTTATGGAGAACACTGGAGGAAGCAATATGTCAGGGAGGTAGGAGGATGGTTGATGTTGAACAGTTCCTAGTGTTTGTTTACCAGGAGAGGTAAATCTCTGGTCTCATACTGAATCCAGGGTCCCAATCCTGGCTGTTCTATATTTTTTTAAAAATAAAATATTTCATAAAGAATGAGACAGGGTAAGTTTCTAAGAACAAGAAGCCAAGAATACAGAGTATGCCCTCCACATTTCTGGAGTAATTTCTGAGAAAATATAATATTCTGCTGTACAATTGCATCTTCTGAGATGGCATTTTAGAAGGATGACTCTGCATTTGTATGTATGTGCCTTTAAGTTGTCTGGCAGTGACTTAAAGGCACATATCATGACCCCATACATTTCATAGGTTTGGTTTTCTTCAGCAAGGAATAGTTGGTCTTGCTAGTTCCTTTAGTGCCTGCAGTACTGATGGTAACCCTTGATAGCCTCCCATCCAAGGACAAACCAGGACTGAGCTTGCTTTGCTTCCAAAATCAAATGTAATGTGGTGCATGCAGGGTATTTAGATCTTTAAGAATACCTGAGAACCTAGTGGAAACAAGAGATTTCCACTTATTTCTTCCAAATTTGAACCAATATCTGTCCTTGCAATGCCCATCTACATCTGTCTTAAGAGAAGCAGCAAAGAGAGGCTGCTATGATATGGATGGACCCTGCCAAAGAAACTAGCGTAAACCCCCAATTTCCATTATGTCCGCATTGTCTCTAGCAGTAATTGTAGGGATAAATGGGAAATAAAATCTCAGTGATTAACATGTACACATTTATTGTATCAATATTTTGGAAGCACTATTCTTTTTCTTCAGGAGCCTTTTAAAACATGCAGTTGTGTTCCATAATATGCCCTCCAATCAAATGAAATAACAAACATTTGCAATAAATCATGTCACACAGTCTTCACAGTGCTCCTCCCAAGGTCATTTTGCACCTTGGATCCTTGCACTCCTTCATCACCCTAAATTTAGAACTTTTCCCAAAATGGCCAACAGTCTCTTCTCCTAGTTTTGGGTAATGATCAGTTTTCTATATCTTCCATTATGTTTGGTTCCCCGCACTTTTTTCAGCTTCTACAGGATTTTTTGAAAATAAACAAAATCCTTCAAAAAGAGTTGAAAAGTTGGAATCCTATAGAAAAAATTATGCCTATTTATGTTCATTATTTGCCATTTGAAGTTTAACCATATTTTCTACCTTCTGCCTGATACAATGATACAAAGTCTAACAATGAAAAATGTGGCCCTCCAGATTCCTACAGGAGACTGATGCAGTCACTAACTCATGACAAGTGTCATACTTTTTCACATCCAGTGCACCACTCAAAAGTCAAACTGGGAGAGCTGGGTATGTTTAGCTTGGAGAAAATTGAGAAATGACATGATAGCCATCTTTAAATATCTGAAGGGATGGCATATAGATGATGGGAAAATCTTGTTTTTTGCTGATCCAGAGACTAGAAAATTAACCAATGGATTTAAAGAAGAAGAAAAGAGTGGTTCGACAGAGGAACAGGTTGCCTTAGAAGGCAGTGGACTCTTCTTTGGAGCTCTAGACTTCAGACAATGTGGCTGCTGTTACCCTGCATTATTTAGCTGCTAATGCTCTTTTTATTTTATCACTTTTACACTTATTTATTTATGCAATGCTTTTGACACTAAACAAACAAACAGAGTTTGGATGGCTTTTTTCAGGAGCTCTTTAGTTGTTTATTTCTGTATGGCAGAGATTGGATTAGATGGCCCTTGTGTTCTTTTCCATCTCACGATGTTATGATTCTATCATCCAAGAACTGAATTCAGATATTGAGATTGCCTCAGTGGCACCATTCCATTGATGAACAGGGCCAAAAGCAAATCCTTGTCACCAAAATGCCTGAATATTTTCATTTGAAGCTCCTCTGCTAGAGACAAAGTAATAAAGCCTTAGCATAGACTTCTCAGCCTTTCAGAATGAGGAGAAAGCCAATAGAACATCTGGGAATCCATCATATGATGGACCAAATTAAGAGTCCCCAAAGTCCCACATTCAGTCCAAAGAGTGGGTGTTCCTCTCCTATGCCTAGAGCAGTGGTTCTCAACCTGTGGGTCCCCAGGTGTTTTGGCCTACAACTCCCAGAAATCCTAACAGCTGATAAACTGCCTGGGATTTCTGGGAGTTGAAGGCCAAAACACCTGGGGACCCACAGGTTGAGAACCACTGGCCTAGAGTAAAGAGCATTGAAACAATTACAACTACAATTTCAAAAAATGTATAGGCGTATTCCCAAGTTATGTGTTCCAAAGTTCTCTATTGTTTCAAAAATATTTTCTTTCATGGAAAAATGGGAGGAGGGGAAATAAACAAATACTGTAGGTAAATCAAAAAATATTACACTGGGAATTGTTTCTTTTACATTTTATTTAGTGTTAGATCTAGTTACATGCTAGCAATTCTCTTAACATATTCTCAAGTCAAATGCTATTCTTGATCTTGGAGAAGTCAATGAGTCTTTGGCAATTGACTTCCACCCAAAGTAGGCCTCAAAAGTGTAAGTGGTATTATCTTTACTGGCTGAACAATTTATTCACAAAATTAGTAGACTGCCCACTATTGAGAGAAGCTGAATTATTCATTGGGAATAAATTATCCCAGATATTTAGCACTTCTTTCTGTTTGCTAATGAATCCCTCCTCATTCTTTCAGTGCATTGGCTATTCATAAGTCTTCACTGAATAGATCCTGCAAACAAATTTCAGCCTATGGGTGGTTCACAATTTTTTCCTATTTATGGTGTGTTGTTGCTGATCAATAAAGCACATGGCTCCCCCCACCCACCCCCACTCCTCATCTGACCCTTGACTGGATAAAGACAAAAATCTCTTTAAACAAATGACAAAAATGTAGACTATGGATGAAAAGAATATGCTTCCTGGGACCATTTTGAGGCAAATAATCAATTGTGTGAAAAAGCTGTGAAAAGTCTTAGTGTTGTATGCATGATTTTAATGGCAAACTATTCATCTGAAATGCAGTCAGCAAGTTCCTATACCTAAGAGAATGGTATACTTAGTACGGTCAACTGGACAAAAACGTGTAGCAAGGAGACCTGACACTTTCATCATAGTGTTATTTTGAGTATTTTCCCATACATTAAATGAGAATAAAGATCCATACTATTTAATATTCAGAAGATGTTACAATGGAGAAAAATAAACAAAAATAAGACATTTTATACATTTAAAACATGATGGAAAATAACACAAATAATAGTGTTGCATTTTCTTAAATATTCTGCAACTTCTAAACTGTATGTGCTTCTGATCTATTCTATAGACTGGAAGGGCTTGGGCAACCATTAGACAAAGGGGGGGTTAAACATTTGGGGGCATCACTTATAATAACAAACTACCAGTTATGTTCAACTTTATTTATTTATTTATGTATTTATTTATTTATTATATTTCTACCCCGCCATTCTTGAACCCGAAGGTGACTTAGGGTGGCTTTACAATATAGGCAGCTATTTTATGCCATTAGAACAATAAACTTGCAATAAACATTTAAAACACATACATTAAAACTTTTTAAAACATATAAAACCACTACCTTCACTGTTAGCCTCATTACCAACATAACATAAGGATGATGATGATGACAGTTCCTGGAAAAAATTGGGAGCAAAATTGACAAGGGAAAAACATGGATGTGGCTCACTAATTATTATTATTTTATTATTATTATTTCAAATTTATAGGCCGCCACTCCCTGGGGTCTTGGAGCGGCTTACATCAGACATGAGTGATACAATAAAACAGTAAAAACAGTAAAAACAGTAAAATATAAAACTGATTAGCCAGGTGGGAAGGCCTGCCTAAACAGATAAGTCTTGCATGCTCTCCAAAACGCTAGTAAGTCTTGAAGCGTACGGACTTCAAGCGGAAGAGTATTCCAAAGAGATGGAGCCGCAGCAGAGAAGGCCCTGTGTCTGGTCTTTGTTGATCGTATGATCTTGAGACTGGGAACTACAAGCAGCATTTGACCTTCAGATAAAAGTGGTCTCTGAGGTTGATAAAAGGCAAGTCAAGTTTTTAGATATAACAGGCAGTGGTCATGTAATGCCTTGAAGGTAGCTTAAAGATGATTCGATACTCAATCGGAAGGCAGTGAAGTTCTTGTAGAATTGGAGTGATATGGCACCTTGCAGGGGCCCCCTCCAGGAGTCTAGCAGCTGCATTTTGGACCAATTTAAGTCTATGGATGGTAGACCCTGGTAAGCTGATGTGAATAGCATTGGTCTCAATATGACCAAGGCCTGGATCACTGTGGCCAGGTCATCTCTACGGAGGTAGGGGGCCAGGCATCTGATACGACGCAGATGGAAGAAGGCCGTTCTACTGATGGTGGACACCTGGGCTTCCATCGTCAATCGAGAGTCTAATTGGATACCCAGGCTCTTCACTCAAGGTGAAGGGTGCAATGTCTCGCTGTCTAGGGTCAGTAAATTGAAGGTCCCACCACTCGGGGAACCCAGGATCTCTGTTTTTGCAGGGTTCACTTTCAGCCTGCTAGACTGAAGCCATCTGGTAACGACCTCCAGACACTGATGGAGATTGCACGACACTGTGTCTGGTTGACCAGCCATCTTCAGGATAAGTTGAGTATCATCGGCATATTGATAATACTCTAACCCGAAGTCTTGGACCAGCTGTGCAAGAGGTCGCATGTAGATGTTGAAAAAGAGGGGTGAGAGGATGGCTCCTTGGGGTACCCCACAAGATAGGGGAGACCTTTCCGATATCCGCCCTCCCCACTCAACCTGCTGACCTCAATTACAGAGGAAGGAGGACAGCCAGTCGAGAGCTATACCTCTGATTCCCACAGCCGAGAGCTGATGAATCAGAAGGTCATGGAACTTTGAAAAAGGAGACTGAGGGTCTGATTCTTGCAGCCCAGGGACAAGTAATTAGAACCAGTGCCATCAAAGCCAGAATTGGAAAGTCGACTACAGATTCCAAGTGTAGACTCTGCAAGGGAGCAGACAAAAGAATGGATCACATACTCAGCTACTGCAAGAAGATTGCACAGATGGACTCCAAACAGAGGCATAACACCGTTGCTCAGATGATCTATTGGAACTTGTGCTACAAATACCATCTGCCTATGACAAAAAAGTGACAGGAAATGAACACAACAAACTATGCATTTTGAAAAGATATTAAAACCTTTTGAAAATCATCAAAACATTATCATGCAGCAATAATAATAATAATATACTTTATTTATATTCCTCTCTATCTCTCCGTGGGGACTCAACAGCCCAATCCTCATTAATTTGTAAAGACCTGGCAGAACAGAACTGTTTTACCTGCCACTATAAGGAGAGCAAGGACAGGGCCAACTTGGTTTCTCAAGGGAGGGAGTTCCACAGTCTGGTAGAAGCCAACAAGAAGACCCCCCTCCCTTGTTTCCACCAAGCGAGACTAGTAGGTGGTGGGACAGGCGGAAGGGACTCTGACTCTCTGCACGCAATTAATCACTAATGCCTATTTAAACAGAAAGGTCTTTACCTGTCAGTGAAAGGAGGGCAAAGAGGCTGGACTGGGAGCAGACACTGAGAAGGTCTTGCCCTATGTCCTCACCAGATGGGCTTGTGAGGTTGTTGGGACCAAGAGAAAGCCTCCCCCAGATAATCTTCAAATATAGGCAGGCTCATATTGAGCAATAAAGTCTTCCCAATAGCCAAAACCATTATAGGGTCTGATAGGATCTAATAAGCACTTTGAAATGTGCCCAGAAATGAATGATAGCCTATTTGAATCTGATTTATAATAGGTTCAGGACCTTGGAGAGCAAATGTATTCTTCAGGGGGGAAAGCCCAAAGGAACTTTGCTGCCCAACTGCCTGTTTCTCCTTCCTGCCTTCAGTTCCAATAAGCTTCTAAAATGTGTTCTGAAGTCTTCTGGGAAATTTCATGTGTGGCATGAAGGGAGGAAATGTCCCATCCTGATAGTGGACATTTATGCTCATGTATCATTACATTTAGGCCAACACTGATTAAGATAGATGCATAGAATCATTGAGTTGGAAGAGACCTCATAGGTCATCCAGTCCAACCCTCTGTCAGGAAGAAGAAAAATCACATTCAAAGCACCCCCGATAGATGGCCATCCAGCCTCCAAAGAAGAAGCCTCCACCACACTCCAGGGCAGAGAATATCTGGAATATCATGCTAATGGAAAATTAACCAAGAGAGTGAAGAGCTATTAGAAATAACTAAGGCCACTCCAAATTCTATGCAACATGGCACAATTGTATTAATTAAGCAAAGAAAAATGCTAGTATCTCCTCCCGTTCTTTATGTGCTAAAATTTTGAAAAATACTCTATTATAGCCGGGTCAGCTAGAATCTTTATTGGGTGGATAGTCAGGAAACAAAAGCTCAGTACACCTCATCTCAAAATGCATTATTTTCTGGTTGATTGTTTTCATAAACTCTTTTAAATACTATTGATACAAAATCTCTACATAATACAACAGCTGTTGTACCATAAATAAATCCCATCCAACATAACAGGACTTTTGGCATTTAGGCTACATGGCTGAAATTTGTGTATCATTTGCAAAGGAGCTGTCCAGATGTACACAATGCTATATGCTTCAGTTCCAAATAGAAATGCACGGGATTGTACTTGTTGTTGTTGTTGTTGTTGAACTCGTTGAATTTTAAAAGCATGTTATTTTTGCATCTTTCTAAGTGCAGAATTTTGCTTACACCGTTCCAACATTTAGGAATGCAAATGCAAAAGAAATACTTTAATCATCTGGAAATTAACTAAATATTTATCTGATGCTCTGGAAAACGAGCAGAACAGCTTATGTGTTTTTTATTCTTAAATGAAGTCATCCTTTTGAATCCCCAATGCAAGCACCTTCCGTTCTCTAAATGGGAAAATTGTGTTGGACAAACAAACCCAAAATACATGTTTTAAGAAAGCAAAGGGGTGACGAAAGTTACAAGAATCCCCAAATAGGACAGATGGACATTCCTTTGAGTAAGGAAAAAGCACTCTGTTATAGTCTTTATGATAAAGAACCCACACAAAAGGCAGCCGGGGCGGAGGGGGTCCATTATAAGGAGGAATGGCTGGCCCCAACGTAACCAAAACTTTTGCAAGCCACATAATTCAGCTCTTGTTTGAACACCAACAATCCCCCAACAGCTTTCCCTTGGGTCATTTTGAAAACCCACTTCTGTGAAATCCAAACAAATGAGAGATCATTGCGTGTCCAATTGTCAGATCCTCACTGCAGAATCCAATCCCACTGGGCCTTCTGCCTCCAGGCAAGGCAGGACAAGGGGGCAACCTTTCCAAAGAGGCAGGCTGGGCAGTCATTATTCCCTGGTCTTCGTTAAATGCCCTGGAGGCCCTAGACCCACTCTGATCATGGAAACTAAGCAGGGCCAGCCCTTGTTAGTTATTAGATGTAGGGCCGGCAAAAAACCCCCCCAGGTACTGAAGGTGATATTTCAGAGGAAGAAAGTGGCAAAACTACTTCTGAATATTCCTTGCTGAAGAAAACCCTGGTGGTGCGGCAGGTTAAACCACTGAGCTGCTGGACTTGCTGATTGGAAGTTTGGCAGTTTGAATCTGGGGAGTGAGGTGAGCTCCTGCTCTTAGGCCCAGCTTCTGACAACCTAGTAGTTTGAAAACGTGCAAATGTGAGTAGACCAATAGGTACCACTCCGGCTGGAAGATAACAGCATTCCATGCAGTCATGCTGGCCACATGACCTTGGAGGCATCTACGGACAATGCCGGTTCTTCAGCTTAGAAATGGAGATGAGCACCACCCCCCAGAGTCAGACACAGCTAGACTTCATGTCAAAGGGAAACCTTTACCTTAAGAAAACCCTGTGACTTTTATCATTATTGTACTAGAAAACCCCAATAAAAATTATTTACAAAAAAAAGAAAAGAAAACCCTGTGAAATCCACAATTCTCATAAGTCAACAGGAGACTTTAAGGGACATACGTACATAGATCCTGAAGGCACCAGATTGCCTCTGACCTTGGAAACTAAGCAGAGTCAGTCTTGGTTTTTTATTGGATGGGAGAACACCAACATATACCAGGCACTGTAAGTTACATTTTAGAAGAGGAAACTGGCAAACCCATCTCTAGGTATTTCTTGCCTAAGAAAACCTTCATGGTGTTTTCATAAGTCAACAGGAGACGTGAAGGCACAGGGACACCCTGAAGATGGAATCTCTTCTGATCGTGGAAGCTAAGCAGTGTCAACTCTGGTTAGAGTTTAACTGGGAGACTGCTGGGGAATCCCAGGTGCTGAAGGTTACATGACTATGGGTATTCCTTGTCTAAGAAAACTGTGGGATTCAGGGGGTCTCATAAATTCAAGGTGGTTGATAGGCACACAAAGGCCACAAATACCTATATGGCAAGGGCTTAGACTGGACAGCTTTTGGGATTACCCAGTCTAACCAACGTTATGTTGCTATGAAGCCAACAGGAGACTTGAAGGTATAGGCACACATTGGAGAAGTGGTTCCCAACCTTTGGTCCTCCAGGTGCTTCGGAGTTCTATGTCCAGAAATCACAGCCAGTTTTCCAGCTGTTAGGAATTGTGGGTGCTGAAGTCCAAAACACCTGGAGGACCAAAGGTTGGGAATCATTGCAGAAGGGACCACATCTCCCCTGATCTTGAAAGCTAAGCAGCATCTGCTCTGTTTAGTCCTTGGATGAGAGGTCGTCAGGGAGCCCCAGGAGTGCAGTGGGTTAAACCGTGGTGCGCTGGGTTAAACTGTTGAGTTGCTGAGCTTGTTGACCGAAATGTCCGAATCCGGGGAGTAGCATGAGCTTCCAATGTCAGCCCCAGCTTCAGCCAAGCTAGCAGTTCGAAAACATGCAAATGTGATCCATGCAGTCATGCTGGCCACATGACCTTGGAGGTGTCTCTGGACAATGCCCTGAGTCCTACACGACTGGAGGGGAAAACCTTGACCTTTACTGAAGTGTTTCTCAACCTGGGGGTCGGGACCCCTATGGGGGTCGTGAGGGGGTGTCAGAGGGGTTGCCAAAGACCATCAGAAAACACATTTTTTTCTGTTGGTCATGGGGGTTCTGTATGGGAAGTTTGGCCCAATTCTATCGTCAGTAGGGTTCAAAATGCTCCATGATTGTAGGTGAACTATAAATCCCGGCAACTACAACTCCGAAATGCCAAGGTCTATTTTCCCCAAACTCCACCAGTGTTCACATTTGGACATAATTGAGTTATTTGTGCCAAGTTTGATCCAGATCTATCACTGTTTGAGTCCACAGTGCTCTCTGGATGTAGGTGAACTGCAACTCCCAAACTCAAGGTCAATGCCCACCAAACCCATCCGGTATTTTCTGTTGGTCATGGGAGTTCTGTGTGCCAAGTTTGGTTCAACTCCATCATTGGAGGATTTCAGAATGCTCTTTGATTGTAGGTGAACTATACATCCCAGCAACTACAACTCCGAAATGACAAAATCACCCCCTACAACCCCACCAGTATTCAGACTTGGGAGTATCGGGTATTTGTGCCAAATGTGGTCCGGTGAATGAAAATACATCCGATATTTTACATGATGATTCATAACAGTAGCAAAATTACAGTTATGAAGTAGCAACAAAAATGATTTTATGGTTGGGGGTCACCACAACACGAGGATCTGTATTAAGGGGTCGCGGCATTGGGAAGGTTGAGAAACACTGCTTTACTGAGAGGTGGTCAGCGAATCCCAGGTGGCTATATTCCAGGGGAAGGAGGAGGCAAACCTGCCCTGGCCTAAGGAAACTATCCGAAGACGACCTGAAAGCATCTCATGCGCCTGCCCAACCCTCAATGCATAGCCCTCCGTCTCCTGATGCCTTTGATTCACTCTGGCGGCGTGGATAATATATTGGGGTGTGGGGGAGAGGGAGAGGTGAGGAGGGGGCCCTCTGAAAGAACCCCCGAGAAAGGGGAAAGGCGAGGCATTCTGTTCAAAGCGGGGCGCGGCAGGGAAGGAAGGCGGAGGGGAAGGGCCGGAGGGAGCCGCTCGCCCCTCGCCCCCGAAAAGGCTCCTTCTTTGGGGGCTTGTGCTTCTGGCCCGGGGCTAATCACGGGGCATCCCCCCTCCCTCCCCGCGCCCGCTTTTAATAGACTAATGAAGCTCCGAGGGGGCGGCGGCGGCGGCTTCAAGCCCAGGGCCGCCTCCCGTGGCTCCGGCCTGGCCATTGGGCGCCCGTAATGACAGGCACGCTCCCGGGAGGGAGGGAGAGGGAGGGGGGCCCGTATTATGCAAAGCGGGGAGAGGGCCGCACGGGGCAGACCTGATGCCTGGCTCCATTCATTCGCCCTTTCATTCATTCCAGGGCCAGAGTGTGAAGGGGGAGGGGGGGCGGAGGTGTGGGGCGCCCACGAGTGCGCTGGCCCCATTGTCTCCCCGGGTATATATAGATAGAAGATGTCTGGGGCCGGTCGTGTGCCCAAGTGCCTGCTCGCGCGACTCCAGAGCGGCCGGGATCACTCCCCAGACAAGAGGGGTCGCGTGGCCTCCCGGCTCCGGCCTCGCGACTCGACGGGACCCCCGAGGACCGCGCCGCGCCCCCAGGACACGCCGGGAAGGAAGCGAGGCGCCGGCGAGGAGCCCCTGCATGCCTGTGCGAGTGAGTATGAAGCCAAGGAGAGGAACCCGCCGACGGGGAACACGGGCTTCCCAGGCTGGATGCCCCACACAAACCAAGTGGACTTCCAAGTTACTCTGCCTTTGCAGGACAAGGCTGGTGACCTCATCACACTAGAGCAGGCCTGGGCAAACTTCGGCCCTCCAGGTGTTTTGGACTACAACTCCCACAATTCCTAACAGCCTACCGGCTGTTAGGAATTGTGGGAGTTGTAGTCCAAAACACCCGGAGGGCCGAAGTTTGCCCAGGCCTGCACCAGAGAATGCATCTACTTTAAATCCGGTTGCTGCCTCCTGCAGAGTTCTGGGATTTGTAGTTTAGGGAGGAGCCTTTAGCAGCCTCCCTAAACTACAAACTCCAGAATTCTGCAGTAGACAGCAACCGGGTTTAAAGTGGATCCATTCTCTAGTGTGATTATTAATATTTCTCTCCGCTGGTTGCATCAACTGTTGAATGAACACGGTTTGACACCACATTCAATGCCATTGTCCAATGCGAAGGGATCCTGAAAGCTGTGGTTTTACAAGTTCTTCTCTGCCTTGCCAAACTATACATCGCCTTGGCAGTCAAAGTGGAGTCAAACAGAGTCAAAGTAGGGTTTTACAGCATTGCTCAGGCATGGGCCAGTGTCGGCCCTCCAGGTGTTTTGGACTCCAACTCCCACAATTCAGCTGTTAGGAATTGTGGGAGTTGGAGTCCAAAACACCTGGAGGGCCGACACTGGCCCATGCCTGGTGTTGCTGTATCTTAAACTGATTTGCCATTTCTTTTTCCTATTCAATATTTTAATTATTTTTTCCCTCCCTTTCCATTCATCTTTGCTTTTTAGTGTTCACATGTGCCATGTCAAGTCACCTGTCGATTTATAGTGACTCAATTAATTTCTTACTGAATGTTTTTTTAGTGTAAATCTACACTATATGATGTTTGACATGACTTTAGCTGCCATGGCTCAATGATATTGAATCCCGGGAGTTATAGTTTGGTGAGGCACCAGGGTCCTTTGGCAAAGAAAGCTAAAAACCATGCAAAACTGCAGCACCCATGATTCCATTACCATTGAAGTGCTGTCAAAGTGCATGAATTCCACAGTGTTGATGCTCTCTTCAGCAAGGAATACTTAGAGGTGCTCTTGCCTTCCCCTGAGATCGTCTGAAGGCAGAAAGCATTCATTGGCAGTGTTCCTTCCAAGCACCAGCTTGGGCCAATGTTGCTTAATTCCTAGATCTAGTGCCTTTAAAGCTCTCCATTTTAAACCTAATCATAAGATTTCTGTTTTTGCCTCTCCACTAGGATGTCTTCCTCTGCCCTGGAGACCAGCTCCTCCGACCTGGACAACAGCAGTGAGGTGTCCTTTTGCCTCACAGATGATGAAGTCAGCAGCTTCCAGATCCCTTCTTTGGCTTCGCCCAAGCATGTCTCTTCCCCAGAGCTCAGCCCAGTCAAAAGAGAAGAAGAGAAAGAACGGAAGAGGCGAAGAGGCCGCACCAAGGTCAAGAATGAAGCTGTCCTTCACACCATCAAGAAGACCAGACGGGTGAAGGCAAACGACAGGGAGAGGAACCGCATGCATAATCTCAATTCAGCCTTGGATGAGCTCAGGAGTGTCCTGCCCACCTTTCCTGACGACACCAAGCTGACCAAGATTGAGACCCTGCGGTTTGCTCACAATTATATCTGGGCCCTCTCAGAGACACTGCGGCTGGCTGACCAACGCCTCCAGAAACCACCCAAGGACATGGTTCTGCCCAGCTACTTGAGCTCTGGGGACCATCCGCCCAGCCCTGGCAGCGATGCTGGCTCTTGGATCTCCACAGCCTCTCCAGGCACTTCTTCCTCCCTGTCCGCCTGTACCTCCAGCCCTAGCAGCCCAGCATCCTCTGAAGACTATTGCTACAGACACACCGAGAACCTCTTCTCCTTCCACAGCCTCCCGAAAGACTTGCTGCAGAACACGTCTTGCTTTATGCAGTACCACTAGACTGTGAAGGCAGTGGGGTGTCCCCACCAAAAGGAAAATCCCCAATGATCAGTGCTCTTACTCTTGTTAGATTGTTCTGATTGAGTTTTACACTCAGAGTAACTTTCTGGGCTACAGTTTCCAGAATCCCCCTTGTTGATGGAGGGATGGATTCTGGGAGTTGTAGCCCAAAAGGTACTCTTCCAAGCTCTTCATTTTAAGTACTCACACAAAGCAAAGGAGCGGCGCTTTGGTTTTTCATGTCAAAGTTCCTTTGAGTTGTCATTCTTGATCCAAAAAGTCACAAACAGGTCTGGCTAAAACAGATAAAATGATAACCAAGACTTTGATATAGTCTTTTTGAACAAATAATCAATTGATGATTGTGGCAGCAGGACCCATCTATGTTATCTCCCCCCATCCCACCCCAATCCCATGTGCTTTCTAAGAATTTGCTCCCCCCCTTCCTCCACCCACTCTTTTTTGTTTTGGTTTTTTGCCACATCACAAGTCCCACTTTGTTTCTTTCCTTTCCATTGACCTGAGCTCTTAGGCATCAATATGATTCTGAAAAGGGAAGAATAGGGACAGATTTGCTGCTACAGACAAGGTGAAAAGTCAATTTTACAATTTGTAGAACTCTAATGAAGAAAAATGAGCATGACAATTTGGTTTGAATGCCCTGACAATACATTCAAAAGGCTTTAGGGCGGGCTGATTCAGCTGGGTGCGCAGGCTCTCCTGTTAGGGACTTAGCACACCGAATTCTCAATACATTCAAATAGCTCTGGATGGAGCTTTGCTTCTCCCTGAAAGGGCTCTGAATCTGACACGATCAGTCCCTAAACAAGGCAGACAAGGAACTAGCTTCATGCATTATGGATCATGACCTCCTTTGCTTCTGTCTTGTTTTCGAGTAGGACTAGATGTGGGGCATTCACTGTCTGTGTCTGATACTAGTTTAATTTATTCAAGAATGTTAATTCATATGAAAACTGTATTTTTGTACATAAAGAGATTTATTCTTATTATTATGTCTGCATTGTCTTAAAATGAGATGCTGTATTTTTCATGTGGAAAAATGGTGTAAATAAATATTTTTAACATTTGTAAATTCAGTGCATATGGATGGATTAATGCCTTCACCCGCTAGCTGGAGCACAAACACCAGAAATAACTTAAAACACTTACCCAGGAAGCAATTTATATACATCTCAATCACAGAATTCTCCCACATCACCTGAATAAGAATGAAAGTATAAGCTATTAAGGCACACAATAAAGCGAATTTAAGCTGGTAGCCCTGGTTTAGCTCTCAGCAAGAGACTACCTGTGGGGATACACGTACTAAAAAAGAG
Source organism: Anolis apletophallus (assembly GCA_030556195.1). Taxonomy (NCBI): domain Eukaryota; kingdom Metazoa; phylum Chordata; class Lepidosauria; order Squamata; family Anolidae; genus Anolis; species Anolis apletophallus. Next base: position 78,519,888 of record JARBWK010000001.1, read on the forward strand.
AGTTCTCTTTAGTGCAATGAAACATCAGCTGGCAACAGATTTTCAAAGAAAGGGGGATTAAAAAGGATCAATAAAAAGTGACAATTATGGAGAAAGTGGGAAGTGACAGGTGGGCGCCTAGAATACCAGGTTTTGAAGGCTTCACTTTTCACTTTCTTGAAGAGACCTCGGAGCTCTCTTTTCTAACAAATCAAACGTTTAATGCTTTTTTTATTTAACTCAAAACTTTTCAATCGGCACATTCAAACAACATCCTCAGGCCTCTTTTCTATTTCACTCAATAGTTTCAGATTCTCGAGACTGTTTCTTTGGCTGTTGGCGATAAAGATATTAACATATGACTTAGTTTTAATGGGAAGTGCACAACAACATTTCTTTAACTGGAGATATTATTTGATTAAAAGCTACTTCCACTGGTGAGGTAGATTGTGGTTCACTTTAATACTTACTCCACATTAAGTTTTACTTACATTAGAAACATAGCATGATTGCAGCAACAATAACAATATAAACTAGTTCCACACATATCATTTTGTCACATAGACATAGGTTTAATCCATACTGAGCCATGCATTTGAATATACCATTTTAATTGGCCTGATAAAGGAATTTCACCAGTATGGATATTGTAATCTATTTCTTGTGGCCAATTTGACTACCTTTGGTTTTTCTGAGAAATAAAATTGAGAAATAGTGACTAGCCAAATATCATCCACTGTTTACAGGCAGCAACCAATGAACAGGTGAAATCACACATTAAAGCAAAAAATCCAGCTTTGTAACAAAGTATTTGATTCAAGCCTGTATTGTTTGTTTGTTTGTTTGTTTATTTGAGTCTCCCCTGGGGGGAACTCAAAGCGGTTTACAAAGAAATAGTGGCAAAATTCAATGCCTTACATATGTGCACCAAATCAAAATCAACACCATATAACAAAGCATAAAATCAATGGGACAATTCATCATAAGATACTATAAAAAGACATTTAAAACATGAAACAGAAGAATTAAAACACCTAATAAAACACTAAAATCACATGATCGAAGTACGTAGATCTTGTCAAAAGCTAAATACCTATAACTCCATTTTGATCACATTCATACTTTGTTATTTTACTTCTCCTTTCTGTTCCTTTTTTCCTTCCCAATGGTTGCTTATCCCTTCCTTCAAAATTTAGAATCAAAGCTCTTCAGTGCTGCTGCTCTCCCATATTACATTATTGTAAACACCAGACATGGGCAAATTTCAGCCCTCCAGATGTTTTGGACATGAAGTCTCACAATTTCTAACAGTCGGTGGGCTGTTTGGAATTGTGGGAGTTGAAGTCCGAAACACCTGGAGGACCGAAATTTGGCCATGCCTGGTATACACTAATGCAAAAAGTCCCATATTCAGAGCCATGCCTTTTGTGGATCCAGTGACAGTAATTTGCCATAAACTCTGCTTGCTCCAAGAGGTTGTCACACACGTCTTACATTGAGAGTGACCTTGCTTTTCCAGCAAGCACTGCACCATACGTTTAATATTGTGCCTGTGGCTAGTCATAGATCTCAACAGGCTTATGCTATCTGCTGACAGAAATTGTTTCTTTAAAGATGGTTAGGGAAATGAATCCCTTAAAAAAACCCGCTTAGTACAGATGAGTACAAATAGTAGTAGTATGTGGTACTGCATTGATTCTGCAAAGTAATACAATAGTTAATGTGGTATATTTTTAATTGGCACAAAAATGTGTACTACCTCCTTCTAAAATGTTGTTTTTGGGGAAATAATGGGGAGCAATATCGTATTTTTAAGGGTTTTTGTTTTAAAAATTAAAATCAGATTTTTAAAAATATCAATCAATAATTATTTAAGTAAAAAATGAGGTTGGCAAGTTGTCTTTTCAAAAAGTAAACAAGTAGTGGGTTATTGTAGGTTTTTCGGGCTATATGGCCATGTTTCAGAAACATTATCTCCTGGTGTTTTACCTGCATCTATGGCAGGCATCCTTAGAGTAACAAGTAGTTATTGAAAAGCCCTGAAGGTGAAGAATACTGGGGAAGGTTAACTCTAAAATTGCAGGTCAAGTCATTAATGCAAATAGTTGGAACCAATACTCAAATCTAAGTAACCAACTTAAACTTATCTTGACTCAGGTATAAAAAAGACCTGTTATCAAAGATTACAAGCCTGATCCTATCCATGTCTACTAGGAAATAATTTATATGAAATTCAACAGACTAAAACTTATTACTAGATGGATGTGCACAGGATGAAGTTCTTAAGGAAATATGCCTTCAAAAATGGTAGAGGCCACTCTGAGTCAAAGCTGATGTTTAAAACCGGTTCTTTTTTCAGTAGACACACACTCTAGGATATGTCTCTTTCTTTTGCAATTGCCCCAAGCAAACAGGATTGCTCTAAGTGTGTAGAGTGATAGTTGCAGTCTGCATAATTTGATAAATGTCAATTGAATGTGAGATCAAATGACAAACCAACAGAAGTGTGGTACTGCTTCCCTTACCAAGAAATGGGTGACCTGGTGCAACTTTGACAAACACCAGTATGAATGAACCATTTTGTTCAGCAGGGAAATTGTTCACATTCTGCATAGAAACCCAGTTGTTTTGCCTTTGTCTATGTGTCACGTCATGTGTGAAAAGATTGTCAGGTTGTGATCTAAAGCAGAACTGGGGAGGGAAAAAAATCGAGTCTGGCCTTAGGGCAAAAGTACAAAGATGGATTAACCCCTTTTTTGAAATCTGGAGAAATAAACTTATGGACTTGAAAATTATCTTCACTTTACCTCTTCCATGTTTTCTCTATTTGAATTGTTTGACTCTCTTTACTTTAATAGCTGGCATAGGGTGTGCAAGGCAGGATTTGCTGCTTCCATTGTGCCGAAGGGCTCTTGGAAGTGAGTCCGCGCAGGCTTTGGCTGGAGAGCTTATTCCATTTCTATAGTGGAGGGTAAATCCTCTATTTGTGACTCCAGCAAGGGGTCTCTCCAATCCCGCTGTAGGTGCACGTGTCTGGGATAGAATACGGGTTTTCTTTTTCCTTAAGCCCTCAGGAGACACACCAGGAAACCAGCTCCAAAGCTCTACTCACATCCTGCTCCAAGGAGGGCAACAGGCTAAAGGCTTTATGGGTAGGCAGCTGGCAGCGACACTTCTGAATATAATGGGGAGATCAAATTGATGGCCGCCAGCGCACAAAGGAAAGTGTGCTTAGGGAGTTACACCTCAGAGTGTTCCAATGAACATATAGTATAGCTCAAATTATGGCTTGTTGATTAAAAAAATGTTACTAGCCACAACTTCCATCTCTTATGATACCAAGCAAAAGGATATCCCCATGCAATTGATAGGATATGGATCTACAGGGGCAGGAGCTGACTATTATGGTGTTGCTATAGCTTGACAGAAAGTTTCCCAATCCCACCTGCCCCCAGGCTTCTCTTTCACAAAGGTGGTTTCTCTTTGGTGCCCCCACTCCCCAAAACAAATTGAGATAGCACTGAAACAAAATTATTTGATATTTCTCGGTATGTCACAAATTCATAGAAACATAGAATCATAGAGTTGGAAGAGACTTCATTGGCCATCCAGTCCAACCCCCTGCCAAGAAGCAGGAAAATTACATTCAAGGCACCCCCGACAGATGGCCATCCAGCCTCTGTTTAAAAGCCTTCAAAGAAGGACCCTCTACCACACTCTGGGGCATAGAGTTCCACTGCTGAACAGCTCTCACAGTTAGAAAGTTTTTCCTAATGTTCAGATGGCATCTCCTTTCTTGTAGTTTGAAGCCATTGTTTTGCATCCTACTCTCCAGAGCAGCAGAAAACAAGCTTGTTCCCTCCTCCCTATGACTTCCTCTCACATATCATGTCTCCTCTCAGCCTTTTCTTCTTCAGGCTAAACATACCCAGCTCTTTAAACCACTACTCATAGGGCTTGTCCTCCAGACCCTTGATCATTTCAGTTGCCCTCCTCTGGACGCATTCCAGCTTGTCAACATCTCCCTTCAATTGTGGTGTCCAGAATTGGACACAGTATTTCAGATGTAGTCTAACCAAGGCAGAATAGAGGGGTAACATTACTTCCCTGAATCTAGATACTATACTTCTATTGATGCAAGCCAAAATCCCATTGGCTTTTTTGTTGCCGTATCACATTGTTGGCTCATGTTTAACTTGTTGTCCATGATCTCTTTCACACATACTGCTCTCGAGCCATGCATCCCCCATTCTGTATCTTTGCATTTCATTTTTTTCTGCCTAAGTGGAGTATCTTGCATTTGTCACTGTTGAACTTCATTTTGTCAGTTTTGGCCCATCTCTCTAATCTGTTAAGATCATTTTGAATTCTGCTCCTGTCCTCTTCTCCCAATTTGGTGTTGTCTTCAAACTTGATGGCCATGCCTTCTAACCCTTCATCTGTGTCATTAATAAAGATGTTGAACAGGTCTGGGCCCAGGATGGAACCCTGTGGCACTCCACTCATCACTTCTTTCCAGGATGAAGAGAAAGCATTGGTGAACATCCTCTGGGTTCGTTCACTTAACAAATTACAGATCCACATCACCGTAGTTTTGCCTAGCACACATTGGACTAGTTTGTTTGCCAGAAGGTCATGGGGGACCTTATAGAGTGAGGAGGGGATGGAAAAATCACTGTTCCAGTTCAACAATTTCATGGTTGATTTGATAAACAACCAACATAACTATATGACAAATTTCTGGAATATTTTAATGTAGGTGATTGTATCATTTGATATACATTTAGCTGATTTTTCTATTATTTATATTTCTGTATTGGTTTGTTATATGAGTTCTGTGGAAATCTGATAATAGAGAAACAAAATAGTATATATTGCATTCATTTATCAGTGAATAAATGAGACAATTCTAGTGTTGGATAGCTCAGGGGTCTATAGTTCTCTAACAAAGAATTGTTAAATACTTCATCAAATTCTAGGCCCTAGGATTTCACAGAATGGAGCCATGATTGAAATGGTATCAAACCTGGTTCAATTGGGTACCACAGATTACAATGTAGGAATATCCTATACGTTTTAATGCCCCTGAAATGCAAGAGAGTTTTTGGTAAAATACTTTCTGGGGATTGCAATATAGCCTGTGTCCAAGGAGATAAGGGGGTATGTGAAATCACATGTATCCATTATAAGTGTATGTGTCTCAAGTTGTCTGTCAACTTATGTAGATCTGTGAATTTCACAGGGGTTTTCTAAGCAAGGTATACTCAGATGTGATTTTGTTAGTTCCTTCCTCTGAAAAACAGTCTACAGCAGGGGTGCTCAGTATGGTGATCGGGATCACCAGGGTGATCTTCAGGCCTCATCCTGGTGATCTTCAGACCCCTGACCAGGTTTTTTGCTGTTGGTCCTCTTCACATGCCCCTGCACGCTGCAAAGAAGTCCTCCGTCATTGCTCCTCCCCACTCCCTGCTCGTGCGCCGCCTCCAAAAGCTCCAGAGTCCAAGAGGCAGAATGGGCCCCCTCTTTTGGATTCCTCCTCCTCCCTCCATCCTTCTCCAGCCACTCAGAGTCATAGGAGACCAAAGGGGGTGGGCCTGGATGACCCGATGCATGGCTGGCCCCGCGCGCATGCGCAGAAGTGCCCATTCTGCCTCTCAGACTTCTCGTGAGCTCCTGGAGGCGGCACGCATGCTGGCGGAGTGGAAATAGGAGCAACGACGGAGGAGGAGAAGGACACTTTGGGGTTATTTCCTTACCGCATCTCAAAGGTCGGTCTTTTTTACTTTGGGGTGGGTGCTTGATTGTTCTGTGGCATGTCTCTTTGTTTATTTTTAATGTTTAAAAATGGCCTTTTAGCTCAAAAGCCTCTCTGCTTACTTTGTTCCTTGAGAAATATATGTTGGGGAATATGGAAATGTGGGAGAAATGGGGTGGTTGGATGTATTTTTGCATGCCCCTTTGTTTACCTTGCTGAGTATTAAATGGCCATGCAGTTCAACAGCCTCTCTTCTTACTTTCTGGCTGATAATATGTGTGGTAATATGACAGTGTGGGAGAAATGGGGTGGTTGGATGTATTTATGCATGTCCCTTTGTTTACCTTGCTGAGTATTAAATGGCCTTGCAGTTCAAAGGCTTCCCTTCTTACTTTCTGGCTGATAATATGTGTGGTAATATGACAGTGTGGGAGAAATGGGGTGGTTGGATGTATTTATGCATGTCCCGTTGTTTACCTTGCTGCGTATTAAATGGCCTTGCAGTTCAACAGCCTCTCTTCTTACTTTCTGGCTGATAATATGTGTGGTAATATGGCAGTGTGGGAGAAATGGGGTGGTTGGATGCATTTTTATGTTTTATATTGTTGTTATTAAATTGAAATGTTGATGTTTTATAACTTCATCTTATGTAAACTGCCCCGAGCCTGCTGGAAGGAGCGGTACATAAAAATGAATAATATAAATAAATAAATAAATAAATAAGAAAATAGTTGTACGTTTTACATTTCTGGGTAGGTGATCTTTGGGACTTGGTTTTTTAATCAGTAGCTCCCATGCTGAAAAAGTGTGAGCACCCCTGGTCTACAGTATCTGATATTCATTGACACTCTCCCATTCAAATACTAATGAGACCCTTGTTCCAAGGTCAGATGGTGTCTGATGCTTTCAGAGTATTTAGGCCAGTTGCCAGCATACCAATTTTAAATTGGAAAAGAACTTGATGAAGATATCAATAGTATAACCCTTTTATGCTTCCTGATGCTATGTTCCAGGTAGGTACAGGGAAAAAAATAATTTCCCAACTTGGATAAAGTTCCAAACCCCTGGAGAATGCTGTATAGGAAATAAAACAGGATACTGAAAGTTTTCCTAAGTTTGTGTCCTGGCAAAATATAAACTGTACATTTTTTGCAGATAAGAAAATATACTCGAAAACCTGCACATTTTTCTGACAACTCCCCATTCTGATATATGTAGTTATTTGCTATCTAGTTGGCAAAGTGCATGAAGTGCGCACTGCATCCATATGCAAACAACATAGTGAAAGGTTTAACACTTTGGCAATTTGGGGTTTGTAGACATTTTGATTTGGCATTGTCAGTAGGCAGGGCTAACTGGAGCTATAGCCTTTGCCAGTTTGAATGGTCCACATTTTTTTTCTGGGCCAAAAGATGTACAGTTTTCAGGAAAATTTAATATTTTCTAGGCAAACTGTGCAGCTTTCATGGGAAATTTGAACTGCTTCCATCATTATGAGGGAAACATATTCCCAAATGTCCAAGGAGGAAAAGCTGCTTCATTGTTCTCAACATCAAAAGACTTGAAAATTCAGGGCCTTTTCAGTGGTGGCTCCTCGGCTTTGGAACACCCTTCCTAATGACATCAGATCGGCCCCCTCCCTCCTGACATTTCGCAGGAAGGTTAAGACCTGGCTATTTGACCGGGCATTTGCAGATGTAGTATGATTGTCAAATTGAGACCTAAGGAACGACGCCGATGCAACTGGAAGTCAATTTAATTAATGAGACGCTAATATTGTGTTTTTAACGTTGAATGCTAAATTGTATATGTTGGAATTGTATTGTATTGATAATTGTTGATATGTTTGTCTTGAGCAGTTTCTGCTGTTGTACACCGCCTCGAGTCGCCTTCGGGCTGAGAGAGGCGGTCTAGAAGCAAAGTAAGTAAATAAATAAATAATAAATTTTACAATTTTTAAAAGCTACAGAGTAGATGAAATCCATCATCTCTCCTTTCTAGATATGAGACAGACCTTCAATACCAAATCTTAAATCCCTGTCTCCATTCTGATTCAGTCCTACAGCTCTCACCGCTGAAATTCGAGCTCTTCCATCACAAAGATGCAGATAACTGCTTACCTGTATAATAAACATATTTGAGATACTCATCCTGAGATAATATAAAGACCATTGCCCTTAACTTGAAATATTATTACATCCACTATAGCAAAATCTGAGATAATGGCAAAAGCTGGATTTACTGTATTGTGGCAGAATTTTAGATATAAAATTGCAATCCTTATCCAACCACGTGCAGTTTACATTTACAACAATGTTAGGGGCTTATTTTGCATTTTATCAACATCGTAATAAAACAACAACCTTGAATTGCAAAGATAATACAGTGCCAGAAAAAAGAAAGAGGTGGATTGAGAATAGCCTGTGCTATGCAACTTGTCAAGTGATGATGATTATTTGTTTGTTCAGAGTATTTATAACCCACCCTTCAGCCAAAAAGACTTCCAGGGCAGCTTAAAACTATTAATTTGACAGTTCCTATTATACCATTCTTGAACCACTCCATATGTTATGGTATAGGCAAGTGGGCTTACTTCAAATATTAGGAAAACAAAGTTTGATTTATAAAGAAATCAAGATCTATATTTTTGCCATTCTCTGAAACCAGATAAAACCCACCAGGGGAAAGAGACCAGCCTAATGACTGAAGATATTTCAATTAATCCATATCTTTGCAAATTCACAAGTGCAATATACTGCTTTTTTTAAAAAAATCGCAGGCATTGGTTATTATCAGCTCCATGGATCAAAATCAGGATCTAATAACCAAGGCATATGATAGTGTGATGTAGGTTTCTCTTTCAGCCTCGGGGAGTTGCAAGCTGGAATGGGATTTTAATATGTTAATCAATATGTTAATCAATATGTTAATTTAATATGTTAATTAATATGCCTAAGGAGCTCATTTGTTCAAACTTTGTGCCTATTAAGTAACATATGTTTAAGATGATTCCTGTGTGGCATTACAAGCCTCTCAGAGTATGCTGCATTACTAGGAATCTGAATTGAAATAGTTGGAGATGTCAAAAACAATGTGGGACATATCTCCGTATGTGGTGGTTGTGCTTGATAGATTGTAGTGGTGTTTTTTCAAGAAATTTCATTTATCACACATCAAAAGTCATTTTTTACTTGAAAGCCCTTCAAATAGAGGTGAGTAAATAAATTGAAACATAATCCACATATGCTGGATAAGGGAATTTCCATGTTTGTAGTATGGACATGCTTCTGAACTCAGAGTTGAGCCTAGGTTTCAGCGATTGCCAAGATTGCATAGCTGAAACAGTAGCATCAGTAGATTGCCAAGATTGCATAGCTGAAACAGTAGCCTATTCCTAGAGCTCTAGAGGCTACAGTGACACCTGCCTTGATTAAATTGCAGGAAATGGGGATTCAGTCTGTGTTAGATGGAGTATAAAGGTTTGCAGTTTGTGTGTCTTCCTTGACTCACCATATAGGTCCAGGATTCTATGGTGGTTAGGTGGGCTTTTGCACATTTAAAGCTCACATGCCAATGGCACAAGTTCATGAGATGCCAGATCTGTCCATAATGACACATGTCGAAACTGCAGTGACTATAAAATGCATGCTGCCAATGTACACTGTAGCATGGATTAAAGAGGCTATGACACATTAAAGGAATTTGCAGGAAATTTTGAGATAGAACCTTTAATGCAGGGGTCAGGAACCTTTTTGACTCAGAGAGCCATAAAAGCAAAACATTTGGAAATTTATTTCAGTGAGAGCCAAGTCATACACACACACACACACACACACACACACACACACACACACACACACTGAATTCAACTAAATATACATACATACTATGAGAACTTTATATAAATGGGAAGGGTGTTGAATTTCAAAAGACAGCAATACTTTCCAAAAGCTACTTACTCAAGAGTAGTCCAAATGGCATCACAAGGACTGCTTCAACAACAGTGGCTTCTGAATTGCAGCCATTCTTGCCTTTACATACAATGTTCACTTTAGTGCAGGGGTTGGGAATCTATGGCCGCAGGCCCCTCCCCGCCCAAGGAGTTGCCGGAAAGCAGCCCTGTAAATGTACATCAATGTTTTGTGGCTTGTGTGATCACCATCCAGGCCTCAAACTGGTTCCAAGATTTCCTATGTAGTAGTATGTTCAGTGAAACAACTTTCTTCAATACTGTTTTGAAACTGCATTAAATGGTGAGTGTCGATTGGTCTGTAATCATTTTCATGGCATTAAACCGGTTTCAAGTTGCCATTGTACATGTGCCCCTAAAACATACCCCACCCCGCTCCCTGAATATGCAATTTTGCAATGTGTATCTTCCAAATTGCAAAATCTGCAGAAAAGATAACTGTACTTGCTTCTTGTTTATATTTTTCCAGAGAGTAGAATAGTATACATGTTTATACAGACAGAAGTCTCACTTTTATACCAGAGGATAAATTTAACATGAACCACATAACAGACATTTCATTCTCTCTCCGGTTCCAGCCTTAGATATCATCCAATAAATAATAATCATCATCATCTTTTTTTATACCTGTCACGATCACGGACTTACCGGCCCCTTAAACACACACACGGAGACGTACTGAAGGCTAACTACTTTATTGAATATAAAAACAGTTCCAAACGAATATAGTCCAATAGAATATAAGATAGTCCAAAAGGCTTGAAGTATCAAAGTTCCAAGTATCGTAGCAAATAGGCAAAAGCTTGGCAAGGCTCCGCAAATCAATGCGGATCAGGAAACAGGGCAAGGCTCCGCAAATCAATGCGGATCAGGAAACAGGGCAAGGCTCCGCAAATCAATGCGGATCAGGAAACAGGGCAAGGCTCCGCAACCAATGCGGATCAGGAAACAAGGCAAGGCAAGGCAAGGCAAGGCTTGATGACCACGGCTAGCTTGTGGTTCCACTCCGCTTCACGCCTATTCAAGTCAGTCGTGGCCGGAGAACTGAGGATCCGGGCCCACACATCCTATACTTAATCCTTCGGCCGAGGTCCCCGACGCTCTAGGCTTCTTCGTCTCAATCCTACTCACGGACCTCGGCCGGTCTAGGGCTCGGGACCAATCCCTCCTGCTAGACTCGATGTTCCGTCTTCTATCAAAGGTTCGACCTTGTCTCTCGGCAGCTGTGTTGCTATCTCCCTGAGAGCTTTCCTCCCTAGCCGTTTCCCATACGCCTTCTTCCATATCTTCCTCAGGAGGCTCCTGGGAAGATCTCCTCCCGGATGTTCATAGCTCCCCGAATCGGAATCTAACTGCACCTGGTTATCTGAATCCTCCCTAGGACCAAAACACATTTCTTCCCAGGCCAAGCTCTCTGTGGGCGAAAGAGGCCCTTGCGGGGAAAGCTGCCCTTCACCCCAGTCATCTAGCTCAGTGCTGTCCAACTTCTGGCGGGTCCAGGGCCGGATAAGAGGTCACTGATGACCTGCGGGGCCACTCGGCCCCGCCCCAGGCCCCGCCCCAGGCCCCGCCCCAGGCCCCGCCCCTCCTAAAGCCGCCGAAAAACGAGGAGTAAGGCGGCGCCAAGAGCAGCGTCACAGGCCTGGCATGACGCGCTGCTCTTGGCACCGCCTACTCCTCCTTTCGGCGTCCCCTCCTTCCTATGCCGGGGGGCCGAAAAAGGAGGTAGTAGGCGGTGCCAAGAGCAGCGTCACGCCAGGCCTGTGACGCTGCTCTTGGCGCCGCCTTCTGCCCTTTTGGCGGCTCCTCTAGGAAGGGGGGGCCGCTGTGGGCAGAAGGCGGCGCCAGCGGCAGCGTCAGGCCTGGCGTGACGCGCTGCCCCTGGCACCGCCTACTCCTCCTTTTCGCCCCCTCCCTTCCTAGGCCGGAGGAGCCGCCGAAAAGGAGGAGTAGGCGGTGCCAGGGCAGCGTCACGCCAGGCCTGTGACGCGCTGCCGTTGGCGCCGCCTTCTGCCCTGCGCCCTCCCTTCCTAGGTAGGGAGGGGGCGCCGAGGAGAAGCTAGCTCTCTTCCTCCTCCCTGCCCCGCCTCCCTCCCCCGGCCGCCTTTTTTTAAAATCGATTTTTTAAAATTTAAAAATGGCGGCTGAGGGCATAGGTGGGGCCATGTCCAACAGGCTACGGGGCGGATCCGGCCCCGGGGCCGCCAGTTGAACAGCCCTGATCTAGCTCATCCTCTGAATCCTGTTCTAGCACCGCTGGTTCTAATGCTAATGGGACCACAGGACCTGAACACTGCCCACCAGCCACAAACTAGAACTGCTGTGCTACAATATCCCCCCCTCAGGGCCCCTCCTAGGCCGCCCCCGGGCTTGGGTTTGTCAGGTACTTGCGATGGAACCGAGCGACAAGGTCCGGGGCATGGACGTCACGAGCCCGCGTCCACGAACGCTCTTCCGGTCCAAAGCCTTTCCAGTCAATGAGATACTCCAGCTTCCGGTAGCGGATACGCGCATCCAGGATGTCCTGCACCTCCAACTCCTCCTCGCCATCACTCATCACAGGGGGAGGAGGCGGCTGCGTCACATCAGGCCGCACCCCTTCGCCGGGCGGAGCAAAGAACGGTGAAACACAGGGTGGATTTTCATGTCTGCTGGGAGCTGTAGTTTGAACGAAACAGGCCCCACCTTCTCCAACACGGTGTAAGGCCCCAAAAAGCGAGCATCCAACTTGCGGCTAGGTCTCTGTGTGGGCAGATTCTTGGTAGACAGCCAAACTTTATCCCCCACCAGAATCGCAGGGCCCTCCTGGCGCCGCCGATCAGCCATCCGCTTATAATCCGCTTTAGCCTGGTCCAATTGAGTGCGCAGCAAGTCTTGCAAGGCAGTGAGCTCCTGAAGCCAATCTGTCGCTTCCGACGCCCCTCCGGACGGGTCCACCGGAGGGTAAAAGCGAGGGTGGTGGCCATAGTTGGCAAAGAAAGGAGTCTCCTTGAGGGATTCGTGCGTTGCATTGTTGTAGGCGAACTCCGCCAAAGACAACAAGGACGCCCAGTTGGTTTGCTGATAGTTGACATAGCACCGTAGGTACTGTTCCAAGGTGGAGTTGACCCTTTCGGTCTGGCCATCGGACTGCGGGTGGTGAGCCGTGGACATCCGCACATCAATCCCCAGCAGCTTCTGGACAGCCTTCCAGAACTGGGAAGTGAATTGGGTGCCCCGGTCCGTCACCAAACTCTGTGGAAGTCCATGCAGCCGAAACACATGTTGCACAAACATATCAGCAGTCTCTTTGGCAGTAGGCACCCCCACACAGGGGATGAAGTGTCCCATCTTGGTGAAACAGTCCACCACGACCAGAATCGTAGTGAAACCCTTGGACTTGGGGAGGTCGGTGATGAAATCAGCCGAAATCATCTTCCAGGGGGCAGAAGGGGTCGGGAGCGGCTGGAGCAAACCGGCCGGCTTGCCCCCCGGGTTCTTAGCCCGCTGACACACAGGGCAGGAGCCCACATAGTCCTCCACATCCCTCCGCACCTTAAGCCACCAAAAGTCCCGAAGCACCAGTTGCAGAGTCTTAAACAGCCCAAAATGGCCTGCGTCCCGGCTATCATGGCAAAGCTTGAGAATGTCCGCCCGCTCGGGCCCAGGGGAAACATAGACAGAGTCCCGGTGGTAAAGAACCCCGTTCTTTACCTGGAAAGGGGCTTGGGGCCCCTTGGTCAGCTGCTCTTGTACCCACGGGTCGGTCCGCTGGCGAGCCTGGACACGGGCACTCAGAGGCCTCTTGTCTCCAGGGGCCGGCGGGGCCATGGGAGGGTGCACAGGGAGCGCCCGAGCAGCCGCAAAGTTCTCCGCTTTGAGCAACCGGGCCTCGGACGGCCCGTCGCCATCACGAACGTACTCCGGCTTGCTTGGTCTGCTTGGGAGTCACATAGTGGATGCGGAAATTGAATCTCTCAAAGAACAGGGACCATCTCTGTTGCCTCTGGTTCAATTTGCGCTGGATCTTCAAGTGTTCCAAATTCCGGTGGTCGGTGTGCACCTCCACCGGGAATTTGGCTCCTTCAAGCAGATGTCACCCCACTTCTACAGCCACCTTGAGGGCCAGGAGCTCCTTCTCCCAAATGGTATAGTTCTTTTCCGAGCCGTCAGCTGCCGGGAATAGTAGGCACAGGGCAACAAGTCCGTCCCCTGGGGCTGTAGCAGGATTGCTCCCACCGCCACATCTGAAGCATCGGCCTGCACGATGAAAGGGGTGCGGGGGTTGGGGTGCTGCAGAAGCGGCTGAGTGGTGAACAGCTGCTTCAGCCAGCGAAACCCCACATCCGCCTCCGGTGTCCACCGGAAAGGCACCTTTCCCCCGCAAACACTGAGTGATAGGATCGGCCCACTTGGCAAAGTCAGGAATGAACTTTCTGTAGTAGTTGGCAAAGCCCAGGAATCGTTGAATGTCTTTTTTGCTGGCCGGGGCGGCCCAATCAACCACAGCTTGGACCTTGGTGTCATCCATGGCGATGCCCGTAGGAGAGATGCGGTAGCCCAGAAAGTCCACCTCACGCAAATCAAAAGCGCATTTTTCCAGCTTAGCATAGAGCCCGTGAGCTCTAAGTCGCTGGAGCACTTCCTTGACATGGCGGTCATGAGTCACCTGATCCGGAGAAAAGATCAACAGGTCGTCTAGGTAGACCGCCAGATAGCGATCCAGCAGGTCCCTGAAAATGTCATTCATGAAGTGTTGAAAACAGGCGGGAGCGTTGCACAAACCGAATCCCATCACCAGGTATTCGAAACTGCCCCACTTGGTCTGGAAAGCCGTCTTCCATTCGTCTCCCTGGCGAATCCGGACAAGGTTGTAGGCCCCTCAAGTCAATTTAGTGAACACCTTAGCTCCCGCATCCGCTCCAAAAGCTCGGGGATCAGAGGTAGGGGTAGCGGTTCCGGATCGTGATCTTGTTGAGTTCCCTATAGTCATTGCAGAGCCGCAGCTCCCGATTTCTTCTTGACAAAGAATCGGCGCCCGGCCGGGGACTGGGAAGGCCCGAATGAAGCCCTTCCGCAGATACCCATCCAGGAAATCTCGGAGAGCCTGTTGCTCTGGTTCCGAGAGAGGGTAGAGTCTCCCCCGCGGAATGGGGGCTCCAGGTTGCAATTCGATGGCGCAGTCATAGGGCCGGTGAGGAGGCAAACGTTCTGCCTCCTTCTCACTGAACACATCCCAAAATCCGGCATATTTCTTGGGCAGTGTGGCAACGTTTTCCACTTCTTGCACCTGGCAAGCCCGAGCCGTCATACAGTGGCCCTGGCAATGGTCGGAAGAAAAAATTAGCTGTCTCTTGGCCCAGGAGATCTGGGGGTCATGGAGGGCGAGCCACACAATGCCCAAGACAATGGGGAAATCTGGGAGCTTGGTCACAAGAAAAGAAATGTCCTCTTTATGGGAGCTGGTCCACATCTTGGTAGGGGCCGTATATTGGGTCACAGCCCCGGTTTTCAGGGTTCTCCCATCAATAGTCTGTACACCCTTGGGCTCTTGGAGATCCAGAAACTGTAATCCAGCAGACTTGGCGTAGTCTGCATCGATGAAGTTGTTGGTGGCCCCCGAGTCGATCATGCCATGGACCATCATCGGTCCCTTCTCAGGCGACCACAGGCTGACCATTACTAGAAACAATTGTCCAGTCTTGGGTTCAGGGGGGAGGTTAGCGATGTCGGCCGAGTGAGCGAACCCTCTTACACTCGGCCGGCCCCTTCCCCCGTCGCCTGGATGGCTTCCTCGGCCTCCGGGGCCTCCGAGGGCAGCAGAGGCCCGAGGAGTCTTTCCACGAGGCTTCTGGGGGCATTCTTTGGAAAAATGTCCAGCCCCCCGCAGTACCAACACAAGTTGAGACGCTGACGACTGTCACGATCACGGACCTGGCGGGCCCCTTAATCACACACACAGAGACGTACTGAAGGCTAACTACTTTATTGAGTATATAAAAACAGTTCCAAAGAGTAAATAGTCCAATAATATGCAAGTGTTCAAGGTGTTAAGCAAGTAGTCCAAAGTAACGTAGCAAATAAGCTGGAAGCGTGGCAAGGCTCCGCAATTCAATGCGAATCAGGAAACAGGGCAAGGTTCCGCAATCCAATGCGAATCAGGAAACAGGGCAAGGTTCCGCAATCCAATGCGAATCAGGAAACAGGGCAAGGTGCCGCAAACCGCTGCGGCTCAGGCTCGTCTCCCTATCGAAGGAGCGACCTTGCCTCTCGGCAGCTGTGTCGCTATCTTCCTGAGAACTTTCCTCCCTGGCACTTTCCCACTCGGATTCGTCCATGTTTACATTCTCGGGCTCTTGGGAATTCCTCCCCCCGGGGTGCTCATAACTCCCTTCGCTGCTTCCCATCTCCACCTGGTGATCGGAATCTAAGCTGGGCCCAAACAACATTTCATCCCATGCCAAGCTCTCTGTGGGAGACTGCGGCCCATCCGAAGGGCCCTGTGCTTCACCCCAGTCATCTAGCTCATCCTCAGAATCCACCTCTGCTGCTGCAGGCCCTAATGCTAATGGAACCCCAGGACCTATTCCTTGCCCTCCAGGCACGAATGAGAACTGCTGTGCTACAACGACGTGCCTTCTCCGCCTGGTCCACTTTGGGTCGCACGGTCCCCAACTGCATGGGCCTGTTGGTGCCGGGGGTTCATCCGAGCCTGTTGGTGCCGGGGCCAAGTGCCGGGGCTGGAACTGCCCAGCTCCCCCTTCCTTTCTCGCCACCGGCTTTTCCACCACACCTTTGTCCCACCGCCTCCGAGTCTGCAGCCCTGCTTCCACCCGTAGGCTCAAGGTGATGGCGTCCTCGAGATCCGCGGGACGAGGATGTTTCAGTATCTCCTGCTGTAACTCCGTTGTCAGCCCCGCGATGTACTGGTAATGCAACGCCAGAAGGTTCCACTGGACCTGGGCTGCCAGCACTCAAAACGGAACTGTATTGAGACAGGGATCGATCCTTCATCGTCAGCCGGGCCAGGTCCCTCTCGGCCAGCTCTTCGTTCACGGGTGCGCCCCAGGTTGCCCTGATCGCCCCTAGAAAGGCCTGTAGCGTGAGCACATGGGGAGACTGGGCCCGGATCAACGAAGTGGCCCACGTTGCTGCTGTCCCCTCCAACAGGGTATAAACACACCCCACCTTGGCTCGGTCGTTGGCGAACTCGTTGGGCCACAACTCAGATAAAGTTCCACTTGGCAGACGAACACCTCGACTTGAGCAGGGTTGCCCCGAAGCGGGCAGGTGCGTTCACCCCCGGATGCCGTCCGGCCCGGGTGCGCAGCTCTCCCAATTCCTGTTGCATCTCCGCCACTTGGGCATCTGTCAAGTTGGCCATGGCGGCCACTGCCGTGGGGCGCTTCCTGCGGCGTCCCGTGGTGTGATAAGGGGTTCGAGGAGTTCTCCGGCCAACTGTCACGATCACGGACTTACCGGCCCCTTAAAAACACACACGGAGACGTACTGGAGGCTAACTACTTTATTGAATATAAAAACAGTTCCAAGCGAATATAGTCAATAGAATATAAGATAGTCCAAAAGGCTTGAAGTATCAAAGTTCCAAGTATCGTAGCAAATAGGCAAAAGCTTGGCAAGGCTCCGCAAATCAATGCGGATCAGGAAACAGGGCAAGGCTCCGCAAATCAATGCGGATCAGGAAACAGGGCAAGGCTCCGCAACCAATGCGGATCAGGAAACAAGGCAAGGCAAGGCAAGGCAAGGCAAGGCTTGATGACCACGGCTAGCTTGTGGTTCCACTCCGCTTCACGCCTATTCAAGTCAGACGTGGCCGGAGAACTGAGGATCCGTTCCCACGAATCCTATACTTAATCCTTCGGCCGAGGTCCCCGACGCTCTAGGCTTCTTCGTCTCCAATCCCTACTCACGGACCTCGGCCGGTCTAGGGCCCCGGAACCAATCCCTCCTGCTAGACTCGATGTTCCGTCTTCTATCAAAGGTTCGACCTTGTCTCTCGGCAGCTGTGTTGCTATCTCCTGAGCTTTTCCTCCTAGCCGTTTCCCATACGCCTTCTTCCATATCTTCCTCAGGAGGCTCCTGGGAAGATCTCCCTCCCCCGGATGTTCATAGCTCCCGAATCGGAATCTAACTGCACCTGGTTATCTGAATCATCCCTAGGACCAAAACACATTTCTTCCCAGGCCAAGCTCTCTGTGGGCGAAAGAGGCCCTTGCGGGGAAAGCTGCCCTTCACCCCAGTCATCTAGCTCATCCTCTGAATCCTGTTCTAGCACCGCTGGTTCTAATGCTAATGGGACCCCAGGTCCTGTCCCCTGCCCACCAGGCACAAATGAGAACTGCTGTGCTACAATACCCCGCCACCATCTCCCCAAAAGAGACTCGGGGTGGCTAACATGAGGCCAAGCCCAGAATTACAGTAAAACAAAACAAAATAAAATACAAACAGCAAATAATAACATCAAAATAAAATACAGAAAATAACAGAAAGTGAAATAAACAGATATAAAATAATGTGATGAAGAAAGAAAATAAAAACACAGTGGGCGGGCCAAATGCACAAAATAAGTTTGATAAAACCCTGGGTGAGATAAGTAAATGGAGAAGTATGTGTCTGTGGGGGCGCTCAAAAGGGGCGAACAATGGGATTGAGCCTTCATTAAAGACAAGGGAAAGTGTGTCATGAAAACAGAACTATAGTTGGGATGAACATGATATGGGATATGTGTTCACTCGTCAAAGGCATGCCGGAAGAGACAGGTTTTTAGGTCTTTCAAAAGCTGGCTCTGGAGGTTTTGAGAATGCCTGGAGGGCTATAGAGACATCCCATTATGTTGGGTTCTTCTGTTTTGTTTTGTTTTGTTATTGTTTCATAATTTTTACCAGCCCCAAGCTTTGGAGGGTATATTAGATAATTCTATAGTGCTTTTACATTTTAGCTCATGTTATAATGACAGCTAATAAAACTGAATAGTGTCCATGATCCATATTAAAAGTAGAAAATCTCAACATAAAAAGAAGACAGCTGGCAGAACAGTCTTAACAACCTTATACATGTTTACTCAGATGTAAGGTCCCACTTGTGTTAGAAAATAGAGAATTAAACAATATTTACTGTATGTCTGATGAAAATCTGGTGCAAAATGAAAACACTATTAGGTTGTTGAACTTAGCCTTAATTGGGATTCACAAACTGTTATTACACACTGCACACTTTTGGTGGCTTACAATCTGCATTGCTCCTTGAAAAAGAAACATCTGTGACATCTACCAGTCCAAAACTAGATCCCATTATTATAAACCAAATCCAATACTTTCTTAGCACTCACAGGTTTCCTGCTGCCAACACTGTGATATTACTTGGAAAACTTAAGCATCTTTATTGATGGTGTTAAAACCCTGAACAATACTTGTATTTCAGCAATTGACAAGGCCATATCCATAAAGGATCATCTTCAGTGATAATCTGCAGTAGATTTGTTTTACTGTTGACTTTCTCTGAAAGCCACCTTTTCTAGCTGTGAGCACATGAAAGGTTATACTATAATTATATCTCTCAGACACTCTAATCACTCCTTAAAATTGATTTGAATAATGGGTAGTGATTATAAAAGCAGAGAGGCAGGTGAGAATTAAATGTTCAGCTTGAAGTCCTACTGGCATATGAAATCCAAAAGAAATTATATGGGGAGGATTAAAACAACTAAAATGATAGTATTTAGTTGATTGTAGAGGTAGTTTAGGAACAATAAAAATAGCATTGTTTGATTTTAGTTTTGAATTTATATCCGTCCTTTTTACTGCAAATAATACTCAAAGCAGGTAACATTAAAATACAGATTAACAATAATCTTTATAATTAACATATTAAAGCTCATCCAGTGAATCATAAGATCAAAAATTTGGAAGAAACCACAAAAGCTATCCACTCTAACCCAAACCTGCCATGCAGGAACACAGGATCAAATGAAACAAATTGACCAGAAAGTAATAACAGTTCATGCTAGATTCAAAACCTACTTCAGCAGCAAATTAGTCCAGGCGCCAAAGGCCGGTTTGAATAAAATATATATTTTCCTATTATTTTTGTTTGCCCTCATGTCACCTGTCAATTTGTGGAGGAGTCCCCATGAACAGATAGGATCTGGTGCTTTTAGGATATATTTAGGCCACTCTTTTGCTACTAAACCAGTAAAAAGACAGTAAAGATGAGACCAATGTGACTTCCTTCCTCAGAATTTGGAAACAGACACTGGGAGGATCGACTCTTGTGCCACAAACAACTGTTCGCCAAATGGCGAGAACAATCTTTCCCAAGGATCTTAAAATCCTGGCAGGACTATATGTGGGGAAAGTGGTCTTCGCATGGTATTTAAGTGTGCTACCAAACCCTAGCATACCTATGAACCAGATATGTTGCCGTCATTTCTGTGTAGAACAATTAATTAAATGACTCTGCTGGTAAATGGTTCTTCAAGAAGTCACAAATATCTTCATTGGCCAGAGAATGATGGAGTGATATTAAAATATTCTAAGGACAAGAAGTAATGGGGGTGAGTAGAATCACATCTAGAGTCTAGAAAAAGTGAATGAAGCTTGGTATGATGTTAGACAGAGAAACAAGCTTAGGACACCTTTTTCCTCATTCAGATTGGACATTCAGGCTTTTTTTAGATTAAAGTAAACAAACTTACCATACCATACCCAAGCACACATGGCTCCATATTGCTCTTGCATACAGATACTCTTCTTTTCTGGGAGAAAGGGGTTATCAATTATCAAACTATAGCATAAAAAGAATAAAAATAGGGACAAAAAACCAAGGACATTTAAAGTCATCAGGATATTAATTCTGTGTTGGTAATAGCGCTGTCTCTCTCTCTCTCTCTCTCTCTCTCTCTCTCTCTCTCCCCCTCTCTCTCTATCTCTCTAGTTCTGCATATCTATCCAGGCACAGGTAAAAATAATTAGGGAATGCATCTAAACAACAATTAGGCTAGCTAAACTCCATCAACCTAAACTAATTGATTAAGGAATCTTGAGTGTTGATTTAGCTCCAAAGCAAATCACTGTAGTGTTAATTAATACCATAGGATTGTTAACTGATGCAGAACAAATCATTAGCAAAACAAAGCCGGATACTTTCCCTCTCACATTAAACCTTAGGTCACTAAGTTGCAAGGCAAGCAGGGGGTCCTAAGCCCTTAAGAGGCACTTTTACAGTTGATGTAGATGTGTACTATAAGCAGCCCACATTAACAATTGTCATGAAGCTCAAAAGATGAAACAACCATCCTCAGTTCATACTGCTGATAACTTACATCTTGTTTGCACAGGAACAAAATGCACCAAGATATATCTCAAGAATCCGTACAATTGCTAATCTCCCTCCCCTTTAGCACAGGCTAAGAAGGAACTTGGTTGCAGGATAGAAGTTCTTATATCCCAGCAGTTTGGTCTTCTCACTTTTGATCTTCATTCAGATGCATCAAAGCATCATGCTATACAGTGCAACCAGCCTCACTATGTAACTTTTTTTAAAAAAAATCTGTTCCTGGTTTGAAAGTGTTATTTATGTTTAATTGTGCAGTACTTACTTTGAAAGTAGTTGTTATACACCAAAAATTTCATTTTTGTTCCTATCACAAACTATGTTGAATTGGTTGAGACTTGATGAGATATTCACTGAAAAACTATAGCAAAATGTGCTGAAGGATGACCCATAATAAAGTTTCATGTATTTATGATAGAGGTTAGGTTAAGGTTTTCCCTGACATTAAGTCTAGTCATGTCCAACTGTGGAGGTTGGTGCTCATCTCCATTTCTAAGCTGAAAAGCCAGCGTTGTCCGTAGATATCTCCAAGGTCATGTGGCCAGCATGACTTCATGGAGTGCCATTACATTCCTGCTGGAGCTGTACCTATTGATCTACTCACATTTGCATGTTTTAAACTGCTAGATTGGCAGAAGCTGGGGCTAACAGCAGGAGCTCACACTGCTCCCTGGATTCAAACCTGCAACCTTTTGGTCAACAAGTTCAGCAGCTCAGCGTTTTAACCCGCTGTGCCACCGGGAGCTCCTTTTATGAAAGAACGAATTAGGAAATTACATTTATAACCCAGGAACAGAAATGGTGTTACAAACAACCTTATCACCTGGGGGAGCCTCCCCTGCTCTGTGCCATTACATCAGCGAGTGTTGCTCCATGCGCAGCAACACTTTTCCCATCACATGAGGGAGCACTGCCCAAACAAGGCAGAAGTGTGTTGGCTCCATTGGAGCCAGCACAACACAGAAAGGCTCCTGTGTTTGGGGGAAAGCCTCCAAGGATGCTTCCACCCCTGTTGAGGGTGGAGCCACAGTCCGAAGTCACACAACATTGTGTGATGGCTGCTGTGAGGCTCCGTCCTTTAAGAAGGCTCTAAGCATCCTAGGATGCCTATTTTCGTCAATGTGATGAGGTCCATAGTGTAATAGTTCTCCTTTTCCTCTTAAAACACTTTAAGATAATTTTATGTATTGTTGACCACTCACTCATTTGGCAAATTCTTCCTTCCTTCCTTTTTTTAGTTTACATCCTTCCATTTGCTTATTGTAGAACCAGAAGTAGCTAATTGTAGTATCCAATCTACAATACACATCCTAGAAAATATACAACCTAAACTGTGTTATGGAATCAGCCCAACCAGTACAAATAATCATCTTGGCCTTATCTTCTTTTTTGGTCTTTGTGGAAGTGAAAGGCACATGATGCAGATATGATGCTAAAACTAAACTATGTTAAGTACAAATAAATAAAATAAGCTTCTTTTAAATCCCTGTTATGTGCAGGACTTTCTTAGTTATGTTTGATCATGTAGAGGTGAAAGGCACACAATACAGGTACTTTGACGAAACTAAACTATGCTGTAAGTCTAAATAAATAAACACAGGCTTCTTTTAAATCCCTGCTATTTTCATGACTTTCCTAATTATTCACTTAACTTCACGATTGCTCATGTTTGGGTATATTTCCCAAACAGACCTATGTTCATCTGTCAAACTCTTTGCTATGTTTTTCTTGGCTTATGGCATACTTAGCATTCCAGGTGAAAACAGCCAAACACTACAATCTTAAGAAAAAATAATATATTTAGGGCTGGCTAATGGCAATTTTAGGCTGTCAATAAATTCTATATATTTGCCTAGACAGAGATCTTATTACATTCATCTTGTGTCTGTGCATAATGCTACCCCTTGTTTGAAAAAAAAAATAACAATCAGAGCACAAAAAAAGAAAGTGATATCACAATCTTTGTCCCTACAAAAAATAAAGTATAGCAGTATGTGGCAGACTTCCAAATTATATTCAATGGAAAAGAATGTATCTATTTCTAGGTCAGGCCCAATGGCTCCAGAACATTGTGGGCTATCAATGTTATTAGATTACAGCCCCATCTACACTGCTATATAAAATCAAGATCAACTACTTTAAACTGAATTATATGGAAGTGTAGACTCATATAATCCAATTCAAAACAGATAATGTGAATTATCTGCTTTGATAATCTGTATTATATGGTAGTGTGAAACCAACCTACAACTTCCATCTAATATCACCATGGTTTATTGCTGGCAAGAGTTGATGGCAGATGCAGTCAAATAATATTTGACAACACATGTTGCTCCACTCCTGCTATAAGGACTGGAGTAACTACTTACATATACTTTGAAAATAGAAAATACATCATCATATTTAAATATATCAATCAGAAATGATTACTACAACTTAGTGGAATCACACTAAAGTTTGGTGAAGTACTAAAAACTCCAATCTAGGGGGATCTAGTGTTGTTATAAAGGAGAATTTATTAGAGTGCTCTAGCAGGATCCCAAGTATTTCATCAAACTACTAATCCTAGGTTCCTGTAGGGCAGAGCCAAATATAGACCCTTCCACTCCAAAAAAAAAACCCCATTTGCTTTGGAGTGCTTACCCAGGCACCCCTTGAACCTGTTCAAAGCTTCCACAGTGTCTACAAAGATCCACTGATTCTGGATCAAAATGAATCTGTATGCAGATGATATCTCAGTGATGAACCTGGATGCCCAGGTATCTGCTGTAGCCAGGAGGGCCTTTGCACAATTAAAACTTGTGCACCAATTGTGCCCATTCCTCGAGAAGCCAGATCTGACCACGGTGGTACATGCTTTAGTTCCATTCCATCTGGATTACTGTTACATGTGCTACGTAGGGATGCTTCTGAAGAGTGCTCGGAAACTTCAGCTGGTCCAAAGAGCTGCAGCCAGGTTGCTCACTGGGGCTGACTACAGGGAACAGACAACACCCCAGTTGCAACAGCTCCACTGGCTGTCAGTTTGTTTCTGGGCACAATTCAAAGTGCTGATTATGACCTTTAAAGCCCTAGACGGCTTGGGTCCACACTATTTGGCTGACTGCATCTCTTTATATGAACTTGCCCAGACCCTGAGATTTTCAGGAGAGACCCTTCTCTCAGTCCCACCTCCAGCTCAAGCTCAGTCTGTGGGAATGAGAAAGGGGACCTTCCTGCTGGCTGCCTCTCAACTCTGTAGCTCCCTTCTTCCCAAGGAAGCCAGAATGGTGGCAGTATTGTGGTTCAGCCAGTTGATGGAAATGAGAGGTTTGGGGTTTCAGGGCATGATAGGTCTGTGATTCCCAGACAGTGGGGATCTTAGAGCAAGATGGTTCTCCAGCTGAGAGAACGGATGGGGGTTTGGAGCAAGACATTGTTGCTGACTGTGAGAATGAAACTACTTTGGAAGCCAACAGGCAGGGAAGGGAGAATAACATGAGTTCATCCAAAGAGGCAGCTGGCTTAGACAGAGATACCAGGCTGCTTCTGACAAGGAGAGGCAGAAGCAGGCCTCTCAAGGTTAAAGAAATGTATTCATGTTTTGCAGCCCTTAAATTAGGGAGAGAGCTGGAAGGATTTTTAGATCAAGCAACATCGCTACTGGAGTGAGAAACTCCTGCCTTGTTCCTGGTTCATGCTTTGGCTCAAGGCCCAGGATTTCTAGTCCAGTTTTGCTCCTTGCTTTATGGAGCTACAACAGGATGGGCTAGCACAGAATCCTATTCTTTCCTAGCTCAAGTTTCATTGCCTTGTTTACTACAAACGTAGTGCTGCGACCTGACAGTCAAAGCCTGTTTATTCAGCTTTCCTTCATCAACCTCACATGCTGATGCTGCTAAAAGACTGTTCTCATTCCTCCTTCATCATCATGTAGAGCAGGGGGTCTTCAAACCTTTTAAGCAGAGGGCCAGTCCTTGGTCCCTCAGACTGTCCGGGGGTGGAGGTGACTATAGTTTGAAATAAAAGTGAACAAATTCCTATGCACACTGCACATATCTTATTTGTAGTGCAAACAAACATGAAAGAACAATACAATATTTAAAATGAAGAACAGTTTTAACCAACATAAATTTACCAGTATTTCAATAGGAAGTGTGGGCCTGCTTGTGGCTGATGAGATAGTCAAATTAATTAAGATTGTCGTTAAGATTTGTGCCTTCAAATCATTTCAGATCTAGGGCAACCCTAACATTTAAGACAGGGGCCAGGTAAATGACTTTGGAGGATTATATCTGGCCCACAGGCCTTGGTTTTGGGACCCTTGATGTTGAGCTTCAGGTAGGAACTTCCAGTGTATAACTCCTGCCTATCTCTTTTTCCTTCAAAAGTAATCCCTGGATTGAAGCCAGATTTTTAAACTGGCTCATAAATGGGTCACTAGAAAAACATAGCTGCATAGACATGAGACCGATGCCCCTTATGCTCTCACATATCCATCTATGTAGATATTCCATTTTAGTACTCTTGGAACATACTTAAAGATATTTTCAGAGGTGCTTTACTACTTTGCTCCATTAAGGAAGGGTCCTTGATACAGTATATCACAATTGAGTAAACAGGAAGATACTTACACTTCCCCACCTTTTTTCTCCCTCCTATTTTTCTCAGTTTAATAGTTTACTCACTTGGAACTGAACTCTTTCAAAGCCAATGGATTTTATTTCACCTTTCTGTTTAGGGTTGGGATGAAACCCTCCTAGCCATTTCACTCCAGGTAGTGATTTTTCCTTTTCCAATTGATTCATCACTTTCCAAGAAGCAAACTAGTTTGTTCACCTATTTGTTTAGCCAGACCACTGAAGCTTTTAACAGGTTGAAGGGAAAGGCTAATGAGCCTTTAATCAATCTTTGAAGCACTGTAGCATTTCCTCTCTTCTTGCTTGCATTCTAGCCTCTGACGGCCATTCCCTGAGCAACATCATGTTACCAAGAGAGTGACAATGGCCCCCTTGATAAGTCAAGTGGCAGCTAATTAGTCCGGAGTGGCTGTAGAGGAGGAGGATCCATGTTACCTGAATGGCTGCGCATCGTCACCTGCGGCACTCTCTCTGTCACATACTAAATGGGGAGCACTTGTTCAGGCCCTTGGAGACTCACAGCAGCGTATCGGGTGCATCGGCCTGGCAAAGGGAATTGTCAATCAAGCCCAGACGGTAGCAGCTGCTCTCATTCAGCCTGAGCCAACAGAGGCTCTGTTTGTGTGTGCCCTTTTGGCAAGGAGGACGTCGAGGAAGAATGAGATATATATCATGGAAATTCTAGACACAGCCAAAATCTAGAAATAAATGGACTTGCTTTAAAAAAAATCAACCTTAAGGAATAACCTCTCAGAAACCATTGCACCAGCATGAAGCAATATTGCTTATTTATTTATCAGAGAAGAAATGAGATAAAGTATATTGTGGAAGGGAGAAACTGATAACCATTATAAAATGGAGCTTTTGTGATAAACAACTTAGGTTTGGGGGTGGCACAGACTTTTTCCTATTTATATTAATGCCTTTAATTGATTGGGGGGGGGATAAGGATTATAAATATGGGATAGAATTGTGCTTCACATAAAGTCAAAAACCAGAGAATATGTTGACATCTTCAGAGCCTTCTTTTCCCCTCCACATGCCTTATTCTTTCTAAGACTTTATTGCAAATAGATTTTCACATATTTTAATTTTTGATTATACGTTTAACATATGAACACTTCCTTATGGTATGCATTTTCACATGCTTTCATAAAAATACATAAGCTAGAGCACTGCATACTTATATGGCCTTGTGAACCAACACCACTGCTCTGCTATGTAATATTTTAGGACTACAGCTCCTTTATAACAGTAAAAAGAAATAAAACATAATCAAAGGAAGCACACACAAACACTGCTTTTTCATTAATAATTTTATTACATTTTCATTCAATTTCATTACAAAATAAAATCTCTATAATTCATATATTTATTTCTTCTCATTTCCCCCGTTGTGCTCCCCATCTCTGGAGTCCTTTTTTTCTTTGTAGTACCACCAGAACTTCATTTCTTCTGGTGAGAGTTGCTTCCCATCTTATTTTCTCAATGTTTCTTCAATACAAACAAATGCTGCTTCCCGCTCTCCTGGGCACAAACCACTTTTCCCTCCCCTAATGATTTGGTCTTCTTTGCATCCATGGTGTAGTGGTTTTGAGTGATGGACTAGAATTTGGAAGACCAAGGTTCAAATGCCTGCTTAACCGTGAAAACCTAGTGGGTAGCCTTGGGCAGGCTATGTTCTCTTAGCCTAAGAGAAAGACAATAACACATTTATCTGAACAAATGTTGCCAAGGAAACACTGTGATAGGTTCACATTTGTTGTTATGTGCTTTCAAGACTTTTTTTTAAAAAAACTTATGGTAACCCTAAGGGTTCCTATCAAGGATAAGAGAGTCAGTGCTGCTGTGATGCAGTTTGAGTTTTGGTCTAGGGAAAACAATGTTTTAATCCCCACTGAGCAATGGAAACCTGCTGGGTGAACTTGGACAAGTCACATTCTCTCAGCCTCAGAAGAAAGCAATGGCTTGAAGAAATACAGGGTGATCATCTCTAATCAGAAAATCTGAAATCTGAAATACTCCAAAATCTTCTACATGGGTAGCTGAGATAGAGAAACCTTTGTTTTCTAATGATTTAATGTATACAAACCTTGTTTCATGCAGAAACGTATTAAAATATTTCATTATCAAATTAACTTTAGACTATAAGTAGGTGAAATGAAACATACATGAATGTAGTATTTAAACTTGGGTCCCAAATCCAAGATACTATGATGTATACAAACACAGGAAGAATAATAATAATAATAACAACTTTATTTATATCCCGCCCTATCTCCCTGAAGGGACTCAGGGTGTTTAACAACAAATATCAGTAAACATTCGATGCTGTAAAAATTAGGCAAGGACAAAGTAATCCAACCTTCTCAGACCCAAAACGTAACCACATCTACAACAAAAGTAATAACACATTATCAAAAATTAAACAGTAACAACAAATATACAATTTCACAATTTACTTACATTGGGAAGAAACAGAACAAAATAAGGTTTAAAAGATTTTAAAAATTGCATTTTCCAAAATCCCCACAAAATCCAAAATCCAAAGCTCTTCTAGACCCAAGCATTTTTGATAAAGGATGCTATATATTTATTGCCAAGATCACCCTAGTATAGGGCTGCCATAACTCTGAGTCCACTTGAAGGTGCATAACAATCCCAACGAAGAATGTTGCAGTTTTGGACAAATGGTGTATCCCCCTCCCCAACAAATCATGATGTCATGCAGAAGCGATATACTATGCATAATTACACTGGACTTCATATATGCAGCTATTTTGGCATAAGAACAAAAAGAGGAGGAAATCTTTAGATGCTCTTTTGACCCATGTCCAGTCAGAAAGGGCATGCAGACATCACGTTGCTTGCACAGCAAATCCTGGACAGAACAGGACAACATGGTGGTGGACACTCCACTTCTTGCATTGTAAATCAAGGGGAGTGCACCCTTGCACACAGGTCTTTTTTTCCCAGTGTGGTATTAACGACAACATCTCCCCCTCCCTTACTTTTGAAAAAGCTGAATTACTGCCTTTGAGTTTGTATCTATTTTTCTCCAAAATTACCATGAAGGGGGAAAAGTATAAATCACAACTTTTCAGGGAGCTTGAGACTTGGTTCACAAAAAAGACATGGGGGTGGTGGTTAGAGAGTGCGGTAATGCCATAGTGTAAAATAGTTAAAAGCTTATTAGAGCGGTTCAGGGGCAGTATGATTTCCACTTTGTTTCAGAACACCCTGAGCTCATCCTTTCATGCCATTGTGAAGGCAGCAATTCAGATCTCCCTTTGTCAGCATGAATGGCCCCTCTCAAAGCTCCTTTATACCAACATATTCCCTACAGGCATATGCCCTTTAGCTCTATTACTGATTTACCCCAAGTATTCAGCCCGTACCTTCTGCTTTCCTTTCTTTTACTTGCCAATGGTCCCAATGACACGAGCACAACTTTCCCCTTCACTTCCCTCCTCCCTCTTTACTCAAAAATGAAGGCGCCTTCTAGAATGGCCCTCCCGCATCCCCCCCCCCCTGTATATCTGTGTATGTGTGTAGGGGGTACATGCATACAGACACTTCTATGCCTCTCTACAAGGATCCTGCTCTTTTCAAAAACAAATTGCTTGACCAGATCCTAGGTAGACTAAACGTTTCTTCCTGCTACCTCATCCTCCCCAGCAATGCAGGGCTATCACTTTGCTGCTGCATGCCTTCAAGTTATTCGTGACCCAAAGTGAACTTCTTGTGAGGCTTTCTTGGCAAAATGTGTTTAGAGGGGTTTTGCCTGCAAACTGCCATCCTCTTAGGCTAAGAAAGTGTGATTTCTACAGCCAAGCAGGGATTCTAACCCTGTTCTCCATAATCCTAGTCCAAAGGTCAAATCACTACATTACACTAGTTACTGGATTTGTGCATTTTAATTGTATCTCATAGTAAGTTGTATCAAACTAGTTAGATTCATACTTACAATTTGATATCTGACACATGGGCGTGGCCCACACCAAAAGCTTAAGAATTGAAATTTACTCAATATTTTTTGTTTCCATTTTGTAAATCTTAGAAGCCTCATATAGTCAACTTTATTTTCAACTCAAGGAAGCAAAACAAAGCCAAAAAAAGCTGTCTTTCCTTTTTAAATTAAGTGCCTCACACCATGAGGAGAGGAAAAGCAGGGAGAAAGCAGAGTTCACTAGGAAAGAAAGCACAGAACTCTGGGAAATATAGTTTGGGAAGGCGAGGAGCCCTATGCCAGAGAATCCAAAAGGCCCTGTCCTAAACTACATTTTCTAGAATTCTGCTCACATCAGAAAGCCCCAGTCAGAAGAGGGGAGAGATTTATCCCTCCCTAGCAGCAGTCAGCAGCCAGCAGCAGTTGAATAAATTATTGAATCTGCAAAAAGGATGACTGACTTATACTTCTAGTAAGTAGTAGCAATCATAATAATAATAATAATTCAAATCAATGCTAGGCTGGGAAGAAGTCCCTATATGGATGACCTTTGGGGGTCCCTTCCAACTCAGTAGGGGAAGCATATTAATTACTTTAGTGGCTGGATGGCCATCTGTCAGGAGAGTTTTGATGACGCCCTTCCGCTTGCAAGAAGAGGTTAGACTAGATGGCCTTTGGGATCCTCTACATCTATAAAAATGTAGAATCGGTTAATGTTGGTTTATATTGGTTAATATGAGAGACATTCAATAAAATAGCTGTTGTGTCATTTATATTTTTTGTCAAAACTTTAAAAAAGATCCCTAAAATAATTAGATTTATGAATATTTCTGAGAGTTGGGGGGAATGATTCCCTGCTATCTTGTGTCATTGGACAGAAAATTAATGGAGATAGCTCTTGTAGGTAGTTTTAGTTTTTTAAAAGGTTTCTTTATAAAAACTTTGAAAATTCCCCAAAAATCTATGATACTTCTGACATTCTGACACTTGATGGGCTAAAAGTATTAAATGTGTTCTACCATTGTAGCAAGTTTCGTCCCAATAGCTGAACAAACGAGGGATAAAGGAGCCCCTGAAGTTTCCCCAATTATAGTAATTATGTGCAATTACTATAATGAATAAGTAATGAAATTTCATTACTCTAGTTATAGCAATGAAATTTTCACTAACTATATTTTAGAACCACTTTAGAAATGAAATGCCAGTACTCCCTAATTTTGTAATGACTTTAGAAACATTTTTTGTAATTTATCACATGTACCTACTAGTTACCACTAATCCATGCCAGCCCTGTTAGTATAGAACAATGTTTCCCAAACTTTGGTCCTCCTGGTATTTGGGACTTCCATTGCCATAATTCCTGACAGTTGGCCAAGCTGACTGAGACTTTGAAAATTGAAGTCCCAAACACCTGGAAGTTGGGACCCCTGAATATCATTATGCAATCTTGTGACATCTTTGAGACAAACTCAGAGGAAGAAGTTGACCAAATTGGCTTTCATATACTTCAGTCTTCAGATACATGGAAGGAAGTGACTGGGAATTTTATAGAACCTTTATAGCTATTGACCTTTTATAACTATAGACCTTTACAGTTATAAATGAGCAGGTTGTATGTTGCAGTCGAAATGTTCCTCCATGCATATGAGGAAGAAGACTTAAGCCTACAAAAGCTGATGTTATCCATCTCTTCCTTTCAGTTACCCTCAGAGATCCCTTTCAGTTGCCACGAGATCCCTTTGCCTCTTAGTCCAAGTTGGCAGCCATTTCAGAGCAGAGGAGGAATGCAAAGGGGAGTGCTTTGAGCAGGCCCATTACTTCTCTACGTCCTCCAATTAGGCCGGCTTTGAAGAGCTATTCAGGCCTCCTGAAAGGCCCGCTCTTCTCAGCCCCGCATTGTGTTGTGTTTGCACTTTGCAGAGAAGGCATTTGCATCTGTTTGCGCTTCTGAGGACAACCAGGGATGCTTTCAAGGCAGCAAAAGCCGCCCGTCCCCAGCCTCTCCCCGCCTTTCCCTCCCACCCTCAGTCCTCACCCCACGCTTTTGAGGAAGGGGGTAGAAGGTGGGGGCAAGTCGTCTTGGTGTTAAGCTAAAATTATGCAGAGAAGTTTAGGTATGTGAAGCTCAAGCTGGAGGGGAGGGCTAGAGCTTCAAAGATGTCCAAGCATTCTTCCCTCATCCACTTTTTAAACAATTGCTGTTAACATTGCAACTTTGGGCATAAAATCTTCTAACTAGATTAAGTGCAGATGACACAGAAAGCCCAAATTAAAAAAGGGGGGAGTGCTCAGCATTAAAGTAAACAGTAGGCACCCTAACAGGATAGAAAGTGTGAAATCCATGCAGAGGTAGAGTGAATGGCTGAAAACACCCATTCTTTCCTACACATATGGCCTTGACCATTTGACTTGCGATTCATTGAGGTGATCAGCTGGGGACCAGAACAGAGCACACAGAAGATGTTTTATGGATGTGTTTGCACATATGCACAAGTTGCACTTACCCATTTCAGGGTATCCTGGATAAGGATCAGGTAAATCAAGTTTGCTATGCAAAAGTAAAGAAACACCACCACTCAATTTTATATGCTATTTTTTATATATATGGGAGCATGGGTGCAAGTTCTATGGTAAATGATGTGTTACTGGAACCACTTTTTTTTTAAAGTTAGTTTTCGGAGCTACAGCTTCCAGTTAAGCAAACATGGTGTATATATGGGTTGTGTTTGAGAACTATGATTAAAAAAAACTTTTCCAAGCTCTGACTCAAAATAATCATTCACAATTTTGTGTACTCTACAAAGTAATCCAGTTAGACATCAAAGGAAAGGATAGTAACTGAAACATTGGTTAATCAAGACAGGCAAAATTATAAAGTGGGGGAAAGAGGGATTATAGGTGGTCCCTGTGAGCAACAACATTTTACAAATCTATATGGAATTTCTTCCTGGTAAGATAGTAGATTGTTTTAAAGGTGGTGACACTATTGGTAAAGATATGCACAATCCAAATCAGATTGATCCAAGGGGAGCATGATTATGATAACTTTATTAGAGTGATACCTTGACTTAAAGAGTTTAATTTGTTCCATGACCAAGCTTTTAAATCAAAATGCTCTCAAAGTGAATTTTCCATTGAAATATATTGAAATGCTATCAATAGTTTCGACCCCTGACCCCCTCCCATTATTTTTGTTACATGTTTTTAAATAAGAAAATGTACTTTACAAATAACAAATAGTGTATAAATGCATGTTCACATTGAACAACAAAAAAGGATATCAACTTTAAAATACTAGAAGCATAAAATTGCCTCAAGGAAGCAAAAAGCACTACGTGAAGAGGAAGAAGCATCATTTTCTTCATACTGTACTCATTTCAGCCTCCCTCCCTCACTTGCTCTCTCTTCCTCTTCCTGGTATGGTTTTATTTCTGATATGTTTGAAGCCAAACATACCAGGAATAAAAACTACAAAAAAATCAACTAACCTAAAGTTCCTCAAAGCGTACAAGAGCAATGCGGACAGCAATCTCTCAAAGCGGACAAGAGGAATGTAGACAGCAATCTCCCCAAGTGGACAAGAGCATGAGGCACGGAGGCACGGAGACTGCTCCCTCGAAGTCCTACTTTCACCCTAGCACTCCCTTTGGCGTTAGGCCTTAACTCAAAATAGTGCTCTTATGCCAAAGTAAAACCCAGGCTGAGTGACAGCTCTGAACTCAAAATGCTCTAAAGTTGGGACGCTCTAAAGTCAAGGTTCCACTGCAGCTTGAGATGGGGTACATCAATAAAACAAGAGAAAAAATAATATTAAAATACATTCAGAGTTAAAATACAAGCTAAAATCCACTGATGAAATGCAAATTAAAATTCACACCTTAAAACAGGCTGCACAAGTCCTTTAAAAATGGCCTCAAAACAACTATGAAAAATTCTACTTAACAGCATAATATATTTGAAAATAGGACTGCTGTCATTATTTGAGTGGGGTTTTGGCTGACACGTTGGCAATATCTGCTGAAGTAACCACATTTCACCTACAGCAGCTTCCCTTTACCTTAACTTGATGGAAGTAGATACCAGTCTAGGCACCCAACAGTACCATTGTGCTTACTATTTTAATTCCTTCATGTTTCAGTGACCCTAAGATTTTACCAGGCTCTCAGAGAGCCCCCAAACACCATGGAAAAAGCAGAATTGTAGGTGCTAGCTGCAACTACTGTATGTTGGCTCCAGAACTAAGGCCCCCTTCCACACAGTGAATAAAATCCCACATTATCCACTTTGAACTGGAATATAGACAGTGTGGACAGAGGGCCCTCCCACACAGCCCTGTATCCCAGAATATCAAGGCAGAAAATCCCACATTATCTGAGTGTGAACTCAGATAATCCAGTTCAAAGCAGATATTGTGGGGTTTTCCGCCTTGATATTCTGGGTTATATGGTTGTGTGGAAGGACCCTGAGAGGACTAGAGTCAGCTGGAATAAGTGGAATATGTGGTAAGGGAGACATTGACTTCTTTTTAAAAATTACAGCCTTCAGAATTCTTGGAGTTGTAACCCCAAAAAGTAACTTTTCAAAGCAGAGGAGAAGAGGTTGTGAGGCCTCAAGTTGACACCAGCCATCTGGTAGTGCTAGCTCCTGATGCTGGATGGAGTTGAATGTTTCTAAGTGGGAGGAGATGGAGACAGTACAAAGGTCCTGATGATATTCAGGAGACCCAAATGTTTGAAGGAAAGTAGTGTATTATTTTGCATGCTCTTAAAAAAATAATTTGAAATACAATTCAGTTCAATGGTAACATACCATATTTTAGTACTGGATCTGTTCAAAAGGTGTTCCCTACATCACCACGGGAGGGCAGAGGAGCTGTTTCCAAACAATTTAATTATCTCTCATCCAAAACATTAATCTTTTGCTGTATGAAAATATTTATTGAGGAAAGAAGTGATCAGCAGGGCAACATTGGTTGGTCTGCCCTTGAGCCCCATACACACCAGACAATTGTAGTGCTATGATTCAACTTTAACAGTCATGCTTCTATCCTGTGGATCCTAGAGCTGTAACTAATATCCTAAAGATGAAACTATATTGAACTCCATGGTTTCACATTGATATCACAATGGGGGCTGTGTGGTGGTGGTTGGAGTGTGAAGGGATGGGTGTGTTGTTTTTGTGATGTGTGCTGGGGAAAACATCTAATTTTGTTGTGCAATGTACAATGACAATAAAGATATTCTATTCTATTCCATTCCATGGGATTTGTAGTTTGATCAGATACCATGAAACACTCTGAAATCCTAAATGCCCCTTGTTCAACTGCCAATCCCAAGAATCAAGGGACAGAATTGAATAATCATGTGGAATAATAACAGTAATGTGAATAGCCTCCTGGCGAATTCAAGAGACTAGTGTATTACTTGTCAATTCTCAGATTTGCGAACTGTCAAGCTAAAGAGAGGAGTTTGCATGGTGACTTTGCAGCTGTAAATTAATTCAAGATGTATATTTTAATTTGGATTGGTAATACGTAGATGCAGACACGGTGCAGCTGATTTTTTGTGTGTAAAAATTAAGAATGTAATGCTTGTTCATATTGGGAATACATTTCAGCATAGTGATTCAGTTCATTATTTCATGTAATTACTGAATTAAACACTAACTGCTTATTGTGTGCATGCCTTCCTGTGTATATCATACAGTGTGTGGGTAGGCATACCTCCACAGTTTTGAGGACTTTTTTCTTTTCCATTCTGTTTCTTTTGAGAACACATCATGTTTGTGTTCTTCTTTCTTCAACATACAATAGCTCTCTCCATTTCTTAGGACTGTGGTTACACAGCCTTCTCATCTTTACAGAGGGAAGATGCAGGGGTTAAAGGTCAGCCCAGGGCATCAGTGGGAGACAAAAGTCCCTTCAGCTGCTAATGTAAGCTGTGATAACAGTGTTCTCAAAGCACATCCACTTGAGACTCTCTACAAGACACTCGGGCCTTTCTAAGAGCTTATGATGTTGGCTCGCCTGTCATGAGATCCAGCTTCAACATAAACCCTGAAGGCATAAGGGAAGACTTGGAAACAATTCATTTGGAAACATCCACGCATTTGCTAACTGTCATTATGAAAATGAAATATACTTCAAGGGAGGGAATGGATAAGATTGTTTCCCCGTTTTTGTCAATAACTCAAACTCATTGAAGCTATTGAGATACAGAAATGAAATGGGTTTGAATGTTTTCTGTCTTGTATTATATATGCTTAGGTTCAGTAATGGGCTGGAAGAATGTCAATGAACTGAAATTCAATCCAGACAAGATGGAAGAGGTGCTGGTCAGCATTTGATCTATCTAGGGGGAAAAATTTGAGTCTTCAACCTGTTCCAGATGAGGCTGCACTTATTCTGAAAGGAAGAAAACTGCAGCTGTGCAGATGTTCCTAGATCCACTGACACAGAGTGCATCTCAGCAGTGATAGCCTGACCTCAGTTATCCACACTCAGGTAATGTCCACACTGTGAAAAGACTTCAAAAATCTCATTAGTTGAAACATCACAGTGAGCTGCTAATTGGAACAGGGCAATGGGAACATATCTAAAAGTCTTTGAATAGCTACACGTTTTCTCAGTACATTTCTGACAGATTATAAAGTGCAGGTTCTAAACTTTAAGGACTGCCCGTATACTGAGATCATCATTGGAGGATGCTGCCTGGGTGCTGTTTCCTTCTACCCCAAGATACAGTGGATTGTGATTGGGTAGAAAGCATTTTTGATGGCATCCTTTTTGTGGAACACTGACCCCAAGAAGCCTGACTTGTGTTTAGCTTAATGATATTTTATGTTAGCCAAAGAGATTTTAATATGAAATGTTAATTTCTGATTATTTCTTTCTTTACAACTTTTTTTGTGCTCCACATTTAAACTGTATTTGTTGGTTGTGTTGTTCTGCTGTTTGATCTTTTCTATTAAGTAACCATTCCAAAGTTTGAAGTCTTGGATAGAAATTATTCTAAATATTACACAAAATGTTTAAGATATGATTTGAATTAAGATTGATTGGTTGGATGAGCTATTTGGAGGCTTTCTCGGGGTCATGCATCAACCTAGCATATTTATTTTATTATTTTTATTTATTTCATTTCTATCCCGCCCTTCTCTACCCCTGAAGGGGGACTCAGGGCGGCTCACAAAAGGCAACAATTCAATGCCGCATACAAGAACAGAACAACATATCAAAAAATACAACAAAGCAAATTAAAAACATATCAAATCCCCCATAATCACCGTTCCATATTCGTAGGCGGTCAGCCAATCTACAGCCCACCAACACAACCCTATCC
Source organism: Anolis apletophallus (assembly GCA_030556195.1). Lineage (NCBI taxonomy): Eukaryota > Metazoa > Chordata > Lepidosauria > Squamata > Anolidae > Anolis > Anolis apletophallus. The sequence continues at coordinate 78,556,831 of JARBWK010000001.1, forward strand.
TACTCAGATTGTCCGTCCACTGCTCCACATCAACCCAATGCCCGGTCCCACAGCCACGTCTTTAGCTTTTTTCTAAAGGAAAGGAGGGAAGAAGTTGATCTTATTTCGCTGGGGAAAGAGTTCCACAGGCGAGGGCCACTACCGAGAAGGCCCTGTCTCTCGTCCCCACCAAATGTATTTGCGACGGAGGTGGGATCAAGAGCAGGACCTCCCTGGAAGATCGCTAATTTTGAGGTGGGACGTAAGGGGAGATATGTTCGGACAAGTAAGCTGGGCCATATGGTGTAAGAAGGCAGGACTTCAGCTGAGAGAGAAAAACCAGTCACTTATTTGAATGGGGATGGGGCTAGCAATGAAGCATTCAAAGAACAGGCTGAGATTGATTATAGTCCGAAATGAATGACCATGTTTCAGACCGAGTTGAATTTGTGTTTAGTGGCAAATTGGTTTTTATGTACTGTACTTTTTATGTATTTTAATAATGTTGTAAGATGTTTTTAATTGTATAGCATTTAATCTCTGCTGGATGGTGGTCTGAGTCCCTCTATGGAGGTGAGAAGGCCGGGGTACAAAAGTTTTAAATAAATAAATACTATGTGGTGGTGACTCAGGCCCCATCTGCACTAACCATTTAGACCCTTTTAAACTGCCATATAATCCAGGTTATGAAAGCAGATAATCCACATCATCTGCTTTAAACTGGATTGTATGAGTTTACACTGTTTTGAACTGGATTCAGTTCAAAGCAGATAGTCTGGATTTTATATGGCAGTGTAGAAGGGGCCCTAGACTGCATCAATAGGAGCACAGTGCCCAAATCAAAATTAATAATAGTACCACAGTATTCTGCTCTAATCAGACTTCATCTAAAATACTGTTTCTAGTTCTGGGCACCACAGTTCAAAAGGAATGTGGCATCCTGGCAGGCCCGGATTAAGCTCTTCGACTGCCTGAGGCCAAGACACCCCACGCCGCCGCCCAGGGCGCGGAAAGCCACGCCCCAGGGCACTGCTGCGCATGTGCGGCAGCAGCCCCGGCCGTGCAGCTTCCGTCGCCGCCTCCTCCCGTAACCGGAAGGAGGGCCCGAGGAGGTGGACGGAAGCCGAGCGGCACCGGCCCCACGGCTTCCGTCCAGCTTGCGCCTTCCTTTCCGTCGTGGGAGGAGGAGGAGGAGGTGGACGGAAGGCGCGCGGCACCATGGGGCTTCCGTCCGCCGCCTCCTCTACCTCCCGTGACCAAAAGGAGGGCGTGAAGAGGAGGGCGGGACTTCCCTTCTTCCTCCTCGCGCCTTCCTTTCGGTCACGGGAGGAGGAGGAGGCGGCGGACGGAAGCCCCACGGTGCCGCGCGCCTTCCTTCCACTTCCTCCTCCTCGCGACCGAAAGGAAGGCATGAGGAGGATGAAGGAAAGTACCGCCCTCCTCCTGGCCGCCTGGGCCGCCGCCTTGTAAAGGAAGGAGGTGGCCAGGAGGAGGAGGAGGAAGGGAAGTCCGCTGGTGGGCATGCATGCACGTGCATGCATGCATGCCTGCCTGCCTGCCGGCAGAGCGAACCCTTCCTTCCTCCTCCTCGCCCTCCTTCCTTTGCGAGGGAGGGCGCCATTCCCTCCTCCCCGCCCCCTCACAGTGCTCTCCCCCTGCCCTCTCCCGAGGTATGATTACTCTCTCGGGAGAGGGCGGGGGGAAAGCGCTGCGAGGGGGCGGTTTTTAAAATGTTTTCGGGGGGGGCCAAATCCGCTGCCCCCCAAAACCTGCCGCCCGAGGCCATGGCCTAGTCTGGCCTTATGGGTAATCCGGGCCTGCATCCTGGAACATAGACAAAGAAGGGCAACTATAATTGGAATTCTGTAAATTAGGTTTGGAGAAGAGAATTCTGAGAGAAAATATGATAGCTGTCTTTAAATGCTCGAAGGTATGTCATGTAGAAGAAGAAGCAGGCTTGTTTTAGAGCATAAACCAATGATTTCCAATTAGTAAAAGACACAGAGAGATTTCATTTGAACATTGGACTGTCATGTTCGGTCTTGGTGGTTGTGAAGTCTTCTCCTTTGGAAGTTCATAAATAAATACTGGATGACCACCTCGCATGAATGTTTTAATTCTGCATTCCTGCCTGGCAAAGAGTTGAATAAGTTGGCCCCTAAGGTCCCTTCCAACTGTGTTTCCAATACCACAGTCCATAATTTTGTAATTCATTTCATAACATTATCATAATATTATGATAATGTTATGATAATGTTAATTCTCAGGGTGGTCCGCGAGAAGGCCTTACTGGTACATTATTTAAACTGTTATGTTTATTCATATCATGATCTCATCACCATGCTCATTATATCCCACATTCATGGGGTTATTGGGATAACAATACAAAAGGTTTGCTAGGGTAGACCCTCTTCCACCCAGTCTCAGCCCCCCCCCCCCCGCCACCGCCCCACCGCCCGAATCAAAATCCTGGCTACGGCCCTGCTTCCCCCCATTAAATTACACCCATTAAATTATATATGGAGCCTGGTCATAGCTGCTGCCCATCAAGAAGAATTTTGGGGGGCTCTAACAAAACCACAAAATCTTTTGCATTGTCATTCAAGACTGCAAACTGTTAAACTCTCAATCTCTCCCCCTCCCTCTATCTCACTACATGGAACATATTCCTCACCACCAACAGTGAACTGTAAATTTGACAGATATACAAATCCATAGGGAATAAAACTAAAGAAAGAATAACTGTTCCTGTGTAATTACATTTTGAAATAACAGATTCTTCTGACATATAAATCAAGTTGTTCAAGATTTGTGAATGTAAAGACTGCAGCCTTTTTGTTTATCACTCTGTCCTTGATGTGTCAATAAGATTGTATTTTAAGAAGCACAAAGTTCACAAAAGAGATAGTTGTTTCTTGGGGAGAGGAAATGCTGAGCAGCTCAAGCTGCTTATCTAAAAGGGGATATAATGGGATTTTCTGGAAATCACATTGATCTTCAAATGAGAAAAGCCCCTGTTTGCCTTTTTATGGTAGTGAACAAAAAGCTAAAGCCTCTTTAAAGTCTGCCTTTTCTGAGCTAATTATTATCACAGGAGGTATTGGGATAAAGTTAGTAGCTCTCCCAGTTTGTCCTCATCAGTGGGCATTTTTGGAAGGAAGGAGAAAAGGATCTATCTATTTTGTTGTGTTAGTTACTTCACCACAAGGCATGGTCCCTTTTGTTTTTTCATTTGCTAAAACTGAGGTTTAAGTGTACAACAGAACAAACAAGGATTTAACCGATTGTTAAGTATTTCACTAATTTCAAGCTCCAAAGTTGGAATACCAAGTTTAGTTGGTATACACTTGTAAAAACCCACCTTTTATGAAGTTCAATGACAGGATAAAATGGGTGGGTTTTGTATATTTATTAAAATGTCTCCCTTAAACAATTTTTTTTAAAAAAAACACAACAGAACTAGTAATGTTTTCAATGGCCACAGCAGCCGCCAGGTCACCCCAGCAGGAAGCCATATGACCTATCCAAGTCTATTCTTTGACTCACTCAAGGAAGGTCATTCACACCTTGTCCCCAAGGAGAGGGTTGCTCTGGTAAGTGACCAACCTCTTACCCTTTCTTGGTGCCATTGAAATAGAGAAGCATTTGTAGCAATTTCTATATAGCCAGGTCACTAAAGAGATCTCATGACACAGAACTTGCTTGGAAATGTCAAACCCATAGGCTTTTGTTATCAGCAAAAGGTCTGAGATCTTTCCAAACTGATAACCTGTTTCTTCTTTCTGCTAAGGTTTTCTTTATTCTGTTTCTTTCCCCCACAATAAGATACATAGCACGGTTCTTTTCTTCCCTGGAGAATATATTCAAAGGGAGGCTTAAACCTTGGAGTTCTTTTAAAATATTTCTTGGTTGTTCAGGGTCTTGTGTCATTCTCATGGGAGATGATTCAGGAAACTTTCAATTTATGAATTTAGAAACCTTCCTCACATATGCTGGACTACAGCCATAATTGCCCACAGCCAACATGGCCATTGGGCATTCTACCTGGTGCTTGTGGACATTATAGTCCAACTCATCTGAATGATTCTGGGCTGAATTAAGTATAGTATTTAGAAAGAAAGGACTGAACCTATTTCTGAGATCTTGAGTTTTTAAATTATTCTTGCTGACCGTGCCCAATTGTAGATTTATAATGTATTCTAACGATTGTATCTTGAAAGTAAGAACCTTTACTACTGAGTATAACACTGACAGACCAGTAGCAAGACAACAAGATGCAAGTACGGCTTTTTTAACTCACTACCACTCAATCATCAGTTGGTGTACCTTGACAAACAAATGGTCTAGAAAATACAGGAACTTGACTTCCTTGTTCAACCTTAGTCCAGAATGTAATTATGTCCAAGAATAAAATAGCATCATTTTAAACCTGATCAGCCTCCTTTTATCTGCATCCTTTGTCTATCTGGAAGTCCTTTAGCAACATCAGCAGTGAGAGTACAATAATTGGAGGAATGGAGAAACAGATTTTCAGTGTCAGTTTTCAGCAGGATGTCTACAGCAAGGATGGCAAACTCAATTTCATCAAGGGCCACATCAGCCTTATGGTTGCATTCAAAGGGATAGTTGTAATTATAAGACTGTATAAATGTAACTATGTTGCCCTGACATTGAAAGCCTCACAGGCCACATGAAATGACGTGGTGGGCCAGATTCAGCCCACAAGCCTTGCATTTGAAACTTGTGGGTCTACAGTAAACAATACATTAAAGTGTGATGTGGGAATGATTGGGATTTTACTTTAGTCAATCTTACAATAGTTTTGTATTTTTGCTGACAACAGGCAAGGTGAACAGCAGCTACTTCCAGAATAATATAATAATAACTTTATTTTTGTACCCCGCTTCTATCTCCCTGGAGGGACTTGGGGCAGGTTACATACAGCACAATGTGCCTGGAAAAATGCATAAAATAAACACAAGAATACAATAAAAGATAAACCACAAACATATAAAACAATTATTTAAACTCAAAACAGTGCCCAGTAAGCTATGCCGAAAACTGTTGTAACATGGCCAACCAAAACCAGGAACAGGGGAGTGGGATAGTGCAAGTTGTAGTTCATAGACTAATGGGATGAAAATGCAGTGCTCTGTCATTAATCGCTGACCATTTCGGGTTAGACTTTCTCAAAGGCTTGTCCCTTACTGATGACAAGGGTTACTTGTTGTTCTCTTCCAGGTGTGCATGTGTGCATATTTTTGTTTTGATTTTAAAAATTGCTGAAATATCTTGACTTATTCTTTTGTGATGAAGAAATCTATCCTTATGCTTTTCATGTTAATTCTTCCTCTGTTAACAGATTTTCTGTAACAGACATAATGTAGCCCAGAGACATAGTGAAATATGCATGTAATCCAAAAAAGACATAGTACTGGCACAACCACATCACTTTAAATGAATTCAATTGGAATTAAACTTTGAGATAGTAGTTGCCCATGGATCAGCTTTCTCCATTACAGGTCAAGTCCTATTCATAAAACCATCTTGTCATAGCAAATTCCCCAGTGTGATACTAGAAGTCAGATGCCTTTGAGCATTGAGGAAGGAAGAATGCTGTGCCATTTCTACCATCACTTATGATACAGCTAAAATGGTGATATGGAGCTATATAGTCCAAAAAGCTATTTTTCAAAGTTGGAACAAATGCTATTGCTTGAGAAAATAATAATATGATTCCATCTTTGCCTTGGATAATCTGCACATAAATCCATGGCGGATTTATTTGCAGGTTTGTATTAGGTGCCATTGGGGATTTAGTCAAGAATGAAAATGAGACTCAGGTTGTCAGATTAATTACTTGTCCACATATGTCACTTCTAAGCAGTATCACCTTACTGCATTTAAGACTGTTCAAGTGAGAAGTAGCCATGTGGGAGAGAAAAGAAAAATGAGAATTGTTATTTCAGAATATATACTCTTAATCTAGCTTCAAATCAAATCTTTACTTATGGTCAGTGACCAGTAGAGAATCCCACCTTACAATCATCCATCCATATCAGTACACTGTTTACATTAGGATATAAATAATATTTAACACTATTATAAAAGATACTTATAAGACCCTACTCTGACTATAGGTTTCAAAAAGATGACCTAGACCTTTAAAAAAAACACCCTCATACCATATTATCCAACTGCTGGATGTCACTTTTTATTTTTACAAATTGATTCACAGAAATGGGCCATTAATCTTGTAATTTTGAGGTCACTGCCCATTAACATATAGTCCAATATATATTTCCAATATTAGTGTCTTCATTTAGCTGTTTATGGAAGGCAACCTTGTCTTTACTGAAACCCCTGTAATGTACTAGCACATTTACAGTAGCAGTCACCTGACCTTAATGTCGCATGTATTTGAATACAATAAATGTGTGCAGATGCAGTTAATATATACTCTCCCCATAGACAACATTGACTACATCATCAGATAGACAGTTTCCCCTAGCTTAGCTCGCTGCCAGCATGCTGCTGGGATGGAGGCCATCAAATAACGCAGGTCTACTTCTAGCAGGGCTCAGTTGGGCTCCAAGCTGGCAGCACACTAAGAGGGAGTCCTGAAGGAGTTGGGTGACTCCTCATTGAAGAATCCAGGGACAGCATGCAAGGAAGCTAGGAACAGCACGGGAACATATTATGGGATGGCAGACCACTACCCATAATAGTAAGGGGACGAAACTGGGCACTGCCCCATAGTTTCCCTGCTGTACCCATGCTTCTGGACCTTCATGTGACGAGATCCTTACAGAAGAAAGGAGTTGCTGATTTAAATATGAGAAACAGCTTTACACAGAGATATATTCAGTAATTCTTAGGTTTTCAAGACCAGCAGCTTCCCATTACCTGAGACTTTGGGGCCAAAACCAGTATAGACTCATTTAACTGAATTATAGAAGTATTTATACTGACCATATAATGCAATTTTAAACTATGTTATATGGCAGTGCAGATGGAACCATAAAGGTGAGGCAGTCAGATAGCACAGAACACCTTCTGGGACATCTGACTGTAGAAACTGGCCTTGACAAATGGCTCTAGAATTTTAGTAAAACCCAGAATGGGGGTGGGGCATAGGTTAGCAGTTTTGGTGGCCAGCAGCTGCAGCAGTTATTTATTGTTGCTTTATCTACCCCGCCTTTCTCACCCCAGAGGGGACTCAAGGCGGCTTTACATACAGGCAAACAATTTGATGTCCTAAAACACAATGTACACTTTAATAAATATTAAAATAGAATTAAAAAGTACATTAATAATACACCTTACAAACATCCATCCATAACAGTACAAACATAATACAGTTGCCAAAATTCTCACTAAGATTTACATCTCACACAACCTTGTATTAGCTGTGGAATCCTTCCTGATTGCATGAATCAGTAGGTAATGAAAAACTTATGATTTAAGGTTTAAGAATGGAAACTTAGGCACCAACCACTTAGAACCACTCATTTTCCCAACTGTGGTCTGCTTTTATTGTGTCCCAAGAAAGCTGCCACCTCCACCCAGATAAGATGACGATGATGATGATGACGATAATGATGATGATATTGTCTCCAGATAGCTTTGGAACTGGAAATGGGAACATCACAATCAAATATAGATTGATCACTAGGCTGGGGAACTTAGGACCTTCCAATGTTTTGAGACCTTAACTCACACCAGCTACAGTCAGCTTGACCAATGATGAATGATAATAGGAATAAAGGTTCATCAACATTTGGAGGGCTCGAGATTGACTGTCCCTGCTCAGATTAGAGGATTTGCTCATTGTGCCTGAATTCATTCATTCTCACAAATGTATCTGTTTTTAGGTTTTACTATTTTAGATTACAAGTAGGAATTCAAAAAATACTATGTACCAAAAAATTTAAGAATTTACAAGGAAAGGTTGTGTTCCTGGGAGGAGAGTGGCAGCCTGTCCTCCTTCTTGGCATGCATGTTTCCCATGTGTAATGACCTTTTTAAAGAAAGTAACTCAGGAATATGGAGAAGCATCTAACCACACAACACCAAGAAATACACCAGTACTCTCATCTGTTGTTTAGCTGTGCCCTATCTTGATGTGGGAAATCTAGAGGGAAACAGGTGCACCAGCCGTGTGATTAATAGCTTAGGCAATGAATATATTCTTTCTGAGTGACATGAAGAGATTTGAAAGCGACCATCATAGCCAAGCTATTCTATTTAGCTCTTGGGAAGTGGGGGGAGGGTGTCTTTATTTTATTTTAATTTTTGTGATGCATACATAAAAACACAAGGCATTTCCTGTACAATGCTCCCCCAAGCCATGACATCAGATTATTCTTCCCGCAACCATCCCATCTGGTTGTTGGTTTCGCACCCCACCCCACTCACTCCCATTCTTCCTCTGGGTCATTTTGGCCTTCCTATTTCTTTCTCCGGACCCATGTGCAAAAGTAGCAGGGGAGCGCTTATTTAAAGCCCAAATCCCCCTCGGCAGTGGCTTTGCAGCCAAACTGCTCTTGTATTAGTTTTTGATGAGTTTTCAATTTAGGACCTTTGCTGATAGGAGGAAGAAGGCGACTGGGGAGGGAGGAGGCGCCCAGAGGGGAGGAGGGAAAATGCAACAGATGGGGCCGATTGTGCTCTCTAGGCAAATTAAGGAAGACATCTGTAGCTCCCAAATACTGGTGGTCTAAAGCAATTAGTCCCCTGTGAAAGGGGGCCTCTCAGAGACTCCTTTAGCCAGTCCCATCCTGGGGAGTGCTCACGTTACAATGGCCTTGACCACAATTCATTGAGCCAAAGAAGGAAAAGAAAGGATGGAAAAGAAAGATTAATTCAGTAGGAGCAGGGCAGGAAGAAGGCTGGAGTTTGTATACTTTTTAAAATGTGAGGTAGCTCCCTTACACCTTCTGCATTAAAAGAAAGAAAGAAAGACTCTTCGTGCCTTATGTTCTAGACCTGAAATAGCCAAAACTATGCACAGTTGTACAAAATGTGCAATCTGAAAATTTGTCCACTGGCTTGTTTGGAAAATCATGAATGAAGATGCAAGTGTTGGGAAGGATCTCTCACGCACATACGTACTCTTCTCCCGCTCTCAGGAAAGAGGGAGTGTGCATGGAAGAAGCAATTATATGATCAGCTCCTTTCTGTGAGTGATAATTATAATGATTGCTATGATTCTGCACAGAGCAGTGTCAGAGTTAATCTGGGGGTGTGGTCTCCTCATTTCAAGGCCAGGAAGCTAGAAGTAGAAAACTCAGAAAGGACTTTATCTTAGCTAATTATGAGCCCCCAATGGAGGAGTCTTTTCTTCATGCATATTTATGATCAGTGGGGGAAAAATCCCCTAACAACAATGGATGAAGCTGCTCATGGGAGGTCACGGAACCTTTAAATTACACCTCTTGGCTTTTGTTCACCAAAGCACAATGGAGCTAAGAGATAGGAAGAAAGGCTCTATGGGCCAGGGCACATCACAATACTCCCGGTGGCTTAGAAAAATAACAGAAAAGCCAAAACTGATTTGATATCTTATTGGATTTCTGTTAACCTAAGAACATGTTCATGCTCTGTCATTGTCACTGGTCAAGAGGTGATCTTTTAAATCTCCCATTGAGGAAGAAAGTCAGGGGCACAGTGAAGGGAATGGTGAAATCTGTGCATTTTGATCAAAAAATGCCTTTTGTGGGATTTCAAATGGATGGGGGCAGAGAATATAAAAGAACCATCTGCCCTCTTAACCCACTGCTTATTTCAATTAACTGATTACCTTTCTTTACTGTTGTTGCTGTGGTACTGTTTTGATAGACCTAAGAAAAACCCTCATCAGAGGACTGTGTAAATATTCCAAGTAGGAAAAAGAGTTGAAAGAAATCTGTCCTTAAGAGCAATTCTTAATGGGGAAAGAAAACCAACATTTTTTTTCCTTTGGAAGGGAGAGAAAAGGAATAATAATTTGAGCCAAGATCTTATATTTACAAGTGTAAGTATGTTCAAGTTAATACTGACAAATCATTTCTGTACCATGATAGCCAGTCCAACCTATCATTGATATTATGTACAACTAGAAGAGCAGATGGTCTAGTCACATAGTGAGACTGGGAGGCAACTGGCAGACAATGCAAATAGTCCATTGGTATTTGTGAGACATAAAGAATGAGGTGAGGGGTCTCCAAAATGCTATATAGATCTACTTGGACAAAAAGCACAACAAACATGACAGTATGGGATAATTGCAACGTACAAGGATGAAATTACAGCTGTTCGAGTCATTCACAGTTAGGCCAGACAATCAGGTTTCAGTGGTTTTGCTATAATTTTCATCACCAGTCTTTTAATTTATAGTTCAAATGATAAAAAGAAGACAGATGAGAAATTATTATTATTACTATTCTGATGTATTCATTACCTCTTTCTAATATCCCAAGCTAATAGAATACACTTCACCCCCCAACATGTTGGTGGGGGGGGGGTGGAGCAATTTTGTCTCCTCCCCATGGAGCATAGATTGGTTGTTTACGTGGAACCTTTCAGTGGGTGAGGCGGGGCTGGCATTGTTGGATGCCAGCCCCTTCTAGCTCATTCTGCAAGAAGTATTGGCAAGGGAGGCAGCTCAAAGGAGAGCCCCCTGCTCACAAGGACTAAGATGGCACCTAAGAAGAATGTCGGTGGTCCTAAGGGCAAGGGCACGGCCAAGACGACCACATTGAAGCACTCACTGTCTCTGCATACCTCCCCTTTAAGGAGTGGGGTGTGTCGGGGGAGAACCTAGACGTCCTCATAACAAGGGTCCAACAAAAAGAGGGCGAGATGGGCTTAGCTACACTGGGTGGGGAAGCACGGCTTGCATGTTTAGCGAGTCGTGACCTTATTTATGCTAATCTTATGTCTTGTGTTTCCAATATAGAGGCAGAGCGAGATGCCTGGAGGCAAGCCACGGATCATCCCGGTAGCCAGCACCCAGCAAGGCCGGCTGATCACCTCCAGAACCAGACAGCGCCCGAGCCTGCGCTGAACCTGGTGGCCACGTAAGCAGCACAGCCCCTGCCTCAGATGCTGTCAACAGAGACCACATATGCAGTAGACGACCCTCCAATAACGGTGTAGGATCTACCCCAGGTCGTGTTAAGCCATCGACATCCCGAGGTATGAACACCACACTCTCCTGGCCCTAGGATCAGGGTCAGGTAGCGCCTCATACACACCACACCACACAGGGTCGGGCCCCGCAGGCAACTACCATCCAAACGAGCCAAGAGCAGGGGGGAGACATCTCCCAGTCGCCCACGCCGTCCACAGTTACACTGGAACTAGCCAGGACAGGCGAGGCCAATGAGTTTTGGGGGACAGACAAATGGCCACCCCACATGACCCCTACAAAGAGGTTGGTGGCTCTAGGGACACACCTTACACAAAAGACAATTGATAAGATCTTGCGTAACAAGTATGTTGATATCTTCTCCCTTAATTTCAGGGAGTTAGATAAAAAAAGAAAAAGAGGAACAGAAGGACACCCTGAAAAAGAGAAGGGTTGAGCAAAATTGGGAGAACTGGCTGTCATGCTTCATGGTTTACGCAGCCGTTGTTTCTGAGGCTCACCTTTATAGGGCCAAATCGCTCTTCCAGTATCAAAATATGATATACCAGGTCCATGTCACCTGCCCAGGGGATGCCTGGCTAGAGTATGACAAGCGTTTCCGCCTTGACGCTGCATACAAGCCTGATATGAGATGGGATCTTCTTAACAATCAGTTATGGTCCAGAGTTATGAATCCGACCAGGGCATCATCCAGGACAAAGGCGGATAGTGGCCAAATGATCCATAACAAGAATGCACAGCCCGTTTGTCAAGGGGCCCCACAGCAACAGTCCCAAATTCAAAGATATTTATGTTGGGACTTTGCAACACGGGGAGTGTGCACTTGCACACCCTGCCGTTTTCAGCACTTGTGTGCCATATGCTCTGGATCCCATTCAACCCTACAGTGTAATAAGGGACGGGCTAGCAGGATTAGCACCAAGGACAACAGTCAGGCAAAGCAGGATTAGCTGACATATTAGGGAGTCCTTCAGGCACTGTTTTAGTTATGACACGGAAAGAACAAACCCTGGGCAATGGTCAACCACTGCCTTCAGGAGCCATGTACACCCCGTGTTGTAATTTTGCATTGGGACTCTAGCTTAAGAGTCAGTTCTGCTGGGCATAGGGGAAGTTCCTCGTCTGCTGGCACAACTGGGCTGAAAGGCGGGCCATGAGGACTCACTATGCTCGGTTTTTGGGCCTCGCTTACACCACCACGGTGGAGTGGTTAGGTGTAGGAGGCAGGCATTGGGATGGTTGTATCCCCTTGTTGCATTTGTCCAGGAGGGGGGCCCCTCCGGATATGGTTTACCACCTAGGAGGCGATTATCTCGGCCCGGGATGAGGTGGGGCCTCTACTCCTGGGAAACAGGAGATGAGGGCTCTTACATTTCCACAGCCAGATCATCACACAGCAGCCTGACTGTTATTCGGCAGATGGGTTCATCTGTCCTGATTCCATTAATGTTCAATTATATGGTTAAAAGATAGATGTTCAGTCAGGAATAGATGGCTTGATGGGGGATGGGAGCTAAATAGGACATTTGCTCCCAATCCGTGGCATAAATATATTAGTAATACAAAGGTTGGTATATACTTAAGGCACCTCTTAAGGGTGTGGGCCATTATGCAAACACTCACCTAGAGGTTAATTTAAGGGGGTGAGGTGAATTAGAATGGCCCAGGAGCGGGGAGAGTCTGGCCTCAAAAGGTGAGAGAGATTTCTCTGGATGTTTTCCTTGCGAGTTGCCAGGGTTTAAATCTTCAGGGGACCCAGATATTACGCCTGAATAGCTGAGGTGTAGACTTTAGAAGATGCTACCTCAGCTTAGGCACACCAAGTTGAACTGACACCTAAAGTTAGTTGCAGTTAAAAGTTAATTAGGTAACTTTAAATAAAAGTTGCCCAAATTTTAAATCCATATATTTTGTGTCTGTCTCGTTATTTTGGGGGGTTGGAAGAAAACAAGGTATATTTTTACTGTTAGCAGTAGAAATATTTTATGATGGTTGCACTCTCTCTATAAAGAAGCAGATACCAGGTATTCCTCAACTACATCTTTACTTGTTTTGGGTTGCATTTCCCCTATTATTTCATCCTCTCCATGTTGCTCAGGTTGAACCCCAATCTCCTTTTAGGAAAAGACTGAGGCAAAGAAGGTGTTGGACAGCTCTGCCTATTCCCCATCCCCTGTAAGCATTTCACCACCATTTCCTCAAAGAGGCCCTACCATTTTCTTTTTCTTTCTTTTTCTACTGACATAACCAAAGAACCCCTTTTTATTGGTTTTAATATCTCTGGCAAGCCTGAGTTCATTTTGTGCCTTAGCCTTATGAACATTTTTCCTACATATGTTGGTTATTTGTTTGAATTCCTCTTTGGTGATCTCCCCCCTTTTCTATTTCTTGTTCATGTCTCTTTTAAATCATAGCTCAGTTAAAAGTTCTTTGGACATCTATTCTAGTTGTTTTACACTTCTATTTTTTTCTCCTTGCTAGCACTTTGCAATTGTGCCTTCAGTATCTCACTTTTAAGAAACTCCCATCCATCATTAACTCCCTTCTCTTTTAGTATTCTGTCCATGGAACCACGCTCAGGATTTCCTTAAATTTCCTGAAGTCGGTTCTCCTAAAGTCTGGAATGCATGTTTGACTTCTGTTAGTTTCACTATTGTTTTGTATCACAAACTCCAGGAACACATGGTCACTCCTACCACTTCTACTCCATTGACCAGATTGACCATAGGTTACAGAATTCCAGCACAGAAAACAAGGCAATTTAATGCCGAAGTATAATTCTTCCCAACGGTGTCACGCTTTTCCCTTAATCCTTACTTTTAACTTGGTTTCAACGATTAAGGTCACCCTAATTCTTCTTCTCTAAGTAAACATGATGGGAATAAACAAGATGAGCTAGAACTGCTAGCACAACAAAACAGTTATGATGTAATGGGCATAACTGAAACCTGGTGGGATGAGCCCTATGATTGTAATGTAGCAATGGAAGGGTATAACTTATTTCAGAGAAATAGACCAAACAGAAGAGTACTGTATGTCAAAAATATTTACACCTGTGAACAAATGCAAGATGTTAACACTAGGACTAGGGGGCACTCCCTAAAGCTCCAAGGTAGGAAAGTTAGGACTAATAAAGGGAAATATTTCTTCACCCAGAGGGTCATCAGGTTATGGAACTCACTTCCAGAGGAGGTTGTGACAGCTGTCAGCCTGGACAGCTTCAAGGCAGGATTAGACAGATTCATGGATACCAAGGGAATCAGTAGCTACTGAAATGGACATCCAAGTGCCACCTCTGTGTTGATGGAGGCAGGCAGGATTTCCCGGTACTGGTTGTGGGGGTCGGGAGCAGGTGAGGGTTCTGCCCTCCTTTCTGCTAGAGATCCCTGTGTACAACTGGTGGGCCACTGTGTGACACAGAATGCTGGACTAGATGGGCTGAGGCCCGATTCAGCATGGCTTTTCTTATGTTCTTATGTTCTAATCCTGGAAACCAGGTTGAAAGCATGATTGATGCCCATCATGCTTACTTAGAAAAGAAGCATTAGGGTGACAGAGTAAAGAATTATATTTTGGCATTAAATTGGCTTGTTTTCTTTGCTGGAATTCTAAAACCCATGAAGTAGCCTAAATGGCAAAGGTGTAGATGGGAATGCATTGACTACTTACAAGGGTGGGTGTAATTCCACTGATTTTACTGGTGTTCAGAGCTGACCCTAATTTCTGGGGTCAGCTTCTGTTGGTTGTTTGTCTGTCACCTATTTTGTTCTGGCCCTTTTGTAATTCTTGGACTGCTAGTTTTATTGATAATATCTAGTTTTGTTGTAATTGTGTTCCTTTACATCACATTTTTACCTGTGGTAGTCTAAGGTGAACCTTTCAGGGTTTTCTTGGCAAGATATATTTTTAAAAGTTTGCTTTAGCCTTCCTTTGAGGCTGGGAGAGCATGGCTTGCCTAGGGTCATCCAGTGGGTTTCCATGGCTGAACGGGGATTTTAACCCTGGTCTTGAAACCTGTGGACTACACTGGTTTTCTCCATTGCTTGAGTAAGATGTTTTTCAGCTTGAGATGGTGCCTTCTCTCCATTCTGCCTAAAAATGTGCCTGAACCTCTAGCAGAATCCTATTTTATTCTTGAGACAGTGTCACCTGCCAAACCTGAAGGCAGCAGGATGAGGAAGATGTTCAATGGGCCATGGGATATGGACAGTTCCATCCTCTGGTAGAGAAGAATGGTTGCCAATGGCTCAGGAGGAAAAGCTAGCATTTTGTTTTTGCACACACTCCTCCCCAGCATCTATTTATTGAAGAAGTTATCTTGTTTTCTCTAATCATGACCCAACATAGGCACCTTGGCATGAGAAGTATGAGAGAACATCCAGAGTGTTAGTCACAGCAGGATGCAGATAAACAAACAGTAACTTTAAGAGCTATTCCTGGAAAATGAATTCCTGGAAAGCGTATGCACCTTCTATCACTGGTAAAAATAAAACACTTCCCTCCGCCCTGTCTTCTTGAAGAAAGAAAAATAACAGCCTTGCTTTAAAAATGCTGGAATCAGATTCAACTTAGAAGTTTTCTTCAGATGGACACACAAAGAAAAAGCATTATCTTCAGCCAGTTGTGATCTTGAATATGCAAAGATGGGGAAATGTGTGGTTAAAGAATAGCAATTTGGGGAATCCATTGTCTTTTGTGGTTAAAGAATAGGGATTGTGACTTTGGAGAATCTGGGAGCTATGCATACATGTAAACACACACACACACACACTCCTGGAAGCTGGAAAACATCAAGGGACAAGGTCGCATTCTTAATGGCTTTGAATCATGACCAAAATGCTAGGAGAAAATTTTCTTTTCTTCGAATGTTTACAAATATTACCTCCTGATATCAGTTCATCACAATCTGATCCAAAATATTATAGTATTCATTTGGTTTTCCTTTATCAGTTCCCCCAAATCTCTTTCTCAGAAGAGAAAGGAAAATCTATCTAAGCAGGCATTGCAGCTGAAACATCATCACTTTGTTATACGTTGAAGCACACTGAAAATAAAGCAAGCATTGAGCACCACTTGGTGGTAGAACCCTAAAGTACAACATGGTTTTAAAAAATATTGATTCTCAATTTGTTGGTGGCTATTTTATTTATTTATTTTTTAAAAAACAAAACAGGGGACTTTATTTTGTTTTTTCCCCATAATGTTATTTGTTTTAAAAGGTTAGCTATTTGTTATTGGTTGAAAATCACATGCACAAAACCACATATGTTTTATCATCATTGCATAGTTTAAAAAATGTCATTGTTCCATACACAGCCCACACACATTGTTTTGAACTCCTTGGAAGAAAGGAAAATATGAAATGTAGCACATACATAGAATATTACACTCTTCTAGTTACTTTGGAAATTAGATATATAGTGATTTAAACTACACTTACCCAACGGTTTTTCATCTCTGGTGAAGGAAACAAGGTAACAAACCACCATTTCTATTGCTTTCGGATTAAGGGAAATTGATATCACTGACAACAATGAGAAAATTAATCATTCTCTTGGATCTGCAAAATAACAAACACTGATTGTCTGAAAACACACTTATGTCTGTTTAAAAAATGGAGTGGCAAAGTGAGAACAGTCTTGGCATTCACTGTAATAAAAATACTGTAATGTACAGCAATGAGTAAATTACTGTAGCACAGCAGTTCTCGTTTGTGCCTGGAGGGCAGGGGACAGGACCTGGGGTCCCATTAGCATTAGAACCAGCTGAGCTAGAACGGGATTCAGAGGATGAGCTAGATGACTGGGGTGAAGGGCAGCTTTCCCGCAGGGGCCTCTTTCGCCCACAGAGAGCTTGGCCTGGGAAGAAATGTGTTTTGGTCCTAGGGATGATTCAGATAACCAGGTGCAATTAGATTCTGATTCAGGGAGCTATGAACATCCGGGAGGAGATCTTCCCAGGAGCCTCCTGAGGAAGATATGGAAGAAGGCGCATGGGAAACGGCTAGGGAGGAAAGCTCTCAGGGAGATAGCAACACAGCTGCCGAGAGACAAGGTCGAACCTTTGATAGAAGACGGAACATCGAGTCTAGCAGGAGGGATTGGTCCCGGGCCCTAGACCGGCCGAGGTCCATCAGCAGGGATTGGAGACGAAGAAGCCTAGAGCGTCGGGGACCTCGGCCGAAGGATTAAGTATAGGATCCGTGGGAACGAATCCTCAGTTCTCCGGCCACGTCGCACCTGAATAGGCGTGAAGCGGAGTGGGATCACTAGCTGGATAGCTAGAGATCATCAAGCCTTGCCTTTGTTCCTGATCCACAGCATTGTGGAGCCTTGCCCTTGTTCCTGATCCACAGCATTGTGGAGCCTTGCTTTTGTTCCTGATCCACAGCATTGTGGAGCCTTGCTTTTCTTATTGGACAATATCTTTGAACTGTTTATTATACTCAATAAAGTAGTTAGCCTTCAGCACGTCTCTGTGTGTGTGATTAAGGGGCCGGTAAGTCCGTGATTGTGACAATTACCATGCTTATGAAATAACCTTTTTTTATTTTTATGAAATAACCTTTTGATGTTGATTATGTTGATCATGCAAACTAATATGTGTGTTTTTACCAGTGACCTCATGAATGTTTTTCTTAGGCAAGGAAAACTCAGTGGTGGTTTTATCAGGTCCTTCCTCTGAAATCTACCCAGATATGTAATCTGTCCCATCACATTTTATCTAAAGCAGTAGTAGGAATTATGCCTTTTCTGGGAATCCATTGCAACTCATGGACCTCCACCAAAGCCCTGGGTACTCTGGGTTTTCAGCTGAAAAACCTCCTCCTTGTGGAGTTATTGCATTCAATTTCATGGTACTCTTCAAACAGCTACCACAAACAACCCACAAGTCAGCTGGAAGTGATCAACGCTTTCAATGTCCAAAATGATTTTGTGATAGTAACATGGGTACATCCATCTAGAGCTTTTTAATGTTCTCATCACCTTGATTTAAAAAAATAGAAGAATTTCACTTCATTATTCTAGTTGCCATTCCACCATCATTTCTATCTAGATATTCCTCTCACAAAAGCTAAACATGAAAGATAATTAATAATTCTTACATGGAAGCATGGGAGCATGAGAAAAAAATTCTTGATAGAAATTATGCTTATTTATTCATTTAATTACTTATTTCTGAATAAACTCAATCAAGGATGTCAGAAATGGTAGAGACTTATGCTTGTGTTGTATTGTCACTGGGTCTCAGTTTGGAAGAGTTTATGTTCATTATGTAGCAACTAAGAAAAAGATAAACTCAAATGAATATTCGCTTAAGAATGAAAGATTATCGGTATTTTTCATCTATAAGAAAAAAATATGCATACTAGGGGATTTTGTAACCTGTATTTTTATCCGATCCACCAGATGGAGCTAGAAAAAAGGACAAACAATTTATAAGTCACTACAAAAATCACCAAAATTTTATACACATGCAATAGCTATTTGAGTTTCTGAGTAATTATCAAAAGTAACTTTCAGCATATTTTAGTCTAAGGACCTCATCACATGGATGAGGTCCAGTGTTGCGATTTGCCAGCCTCTGTGGCAAATTGGGGTGGCGGCGGGGCAATCCTGGTGCTCACCCTGCAGTAGTCTTTCTAGTCAGCAAAGAGTAATGTTACTTCTTCACTATGAAAGATATATTTATCAGCAAGAGACACAATTATAAATATCAGGAATCTCTGGAGTCACAAAATTTTATTCTAATTTATATACTTTTTGCGTTTCAGCAATAATGCCTATGTTCAAAGATAGTATTCCCAATGGAATGATTTGGTGAAATAATACCAGAACCTTTATGCAGCCTCTAGAAAATAAATAAATAATCAAGGCACAGAGGAAGTGTTGTTGAAAATCAGGACCCCAAAATCTCCAACCAGGAAGGATCCAACTGGGCAAGCACGGAGAGTCGCATCACTGATACTCAGGAAGACCTTTTCCCTGTATACACAATGGCATGAGCACATTCGGGGGGGGGGGGCTAATCCCATCATTCCTCCCCATCTCTCCTGGTCAACAATAAACCCTTTTGCTGAACAATAAATGTATGTCTGACTGTCCAGCTGCAAACTTCAAACTGAACAAGGACAGTTTATTATGTTTTCTGCCAGATCGGAGGGGGGAATCAGCCACAACCACAGGTGGTGCACCTCCACCAATCAGTATGTGGATCATAAACAGCACCAATCTGAGCTTGCTGCAGCAGTTTCAAGCAGCTGTCAAAATATTCATGTATCTGTCCATTGCTTTATGCCTGATTTGTTTCTCTCCACAACATCAGTTTTTGCCAAAAAGTGAACAACACCTCTGATCTTGCCTTTCTCCTGTCATGTCTTATTCAGAACTTCGGAGCTCAGACATGCTAAGAACTCAGACCTGCAGTTCTGGAAGACTACATAAAGCAACATAAGGAAGAACTTGTGCACATTAAAGGCTCATAATACATAACTATTGGACTATAATTTCCAGAATTCTACATTAAGTTTGAAATAGTAACTTTTGAATCTTCCCAAGGTTTACAACAGGTGTCCTCAAACATTTTAAACAGAAGGTCCGTTCATGGTCCCTCAGACTATTGTGGGGCTGGACTATAGTTTGAAAAAAACTTGAATGAATTCCTGTGCACACTGCACATATCCTATTTGTACTGCAAAATAAATGAAAGAACACTATACGGTAACATTTAAAATGAAGAACAATTGTAACCAACATAAAAATACCAGTGTTTCAATTGGAAGTGTGGGCCTACTTTTGGCTGATGAGATAGTCAAGTTAATTAGGATTGTTGTTGTGTGCCTTCAAGTTGTTTCAGACTTTGGGAGACTCTAAATCTAAAGTTTGGAGTTGGAGGGCTGCATCCAGCCTTAGTTTGGGGATCCCTGGTTTATAAGAAATTAGATAGCTGTTCAAGGCAGGATAAATCCTTCAATAAACTTGGACATTCTTAAAAGCTATTCGTTTCCACAGAATCCATGTCTCTCCCTACCACATCCATTATCTTTCACCCTGTTCAAAAAGCATCCATGATCTTCCACCCTGTTTAGGGGTGGGGAGTAACTGCTGGAAATGACCCCTCTCCCCATGCTACTGATGGACTCACACACACTGACACAGTCATTATAATGGTAAGACATTTGTGGTGCCCATGCTTCTATGTCAACCTCTACTTGGATATCTATGTCTATAGATGTTCCACTTCGCAAAGCATGGCACTCTGTTGAAGAGTTTTCAAAGCTAGTTTAAAGGCAGAGAAGTGGAAGAAATTTTGAAGTTGCCTGTGAATAATCAGTACAGGGCAACAGAACCAGCAGATACATAGACCACCTGATGAACATCGAAAGGTACTATATTTTGCTGAAATTTTGATTGGAAACCATTCAGCTGTCTAGTTTCCAGCACTCCTCATCATTGGCAGGCTACAGTTACTGTAATTTCACAAATAACAAAGTATAGAGGGCAGGATGATTTTTACCTCTGACTTCAGTTATTGGCATTATTTCTGCATTTCTATCTACATATATATATTAGTGTGTGAACATTTTATGCACATCTCTTCTCTTTGATGGCACTCTATACATCTCATTTACTGTATCCCCATGGTATGTGCTGTGGATATCAGAATTCATGGAAGTCTTGCTCTGGGGGGGGGGGGATTAAAACAGGTTTCAGTGAAATAAACCTGCCCCTGCCCCTCATAAGTTTTAGTAAGGGGCTGAATAATTTTTGTATATACTGACAAAATTAGCCACTCCTTTTTAAAAAAGAATAATTTTTTTAAAAGAATAATTCAAAGCAAAAGGTAACAGATCATGCCTGACTTCTTCCCAGATCTTATAACTTCCAGGACACAATCATAGGTTGGAAAAGTTAATGTTTGAAAACCCCCAGCCAGCATGGATAGTGGCCATATTAGCATAGCTGAGACATTTGGGGAGTTATGGTCCACCAAAAGCAAATTTTCCAACTTCTAGACAAAATTAATGTATTGATCTGCAAGACAAATGAAGAAAGACAAAATAATGATGCACACCTCTTCCCTTCCCTGCAAGAAAGAAACCCCCTAAAAATTCTGTCTTGATATTTCTAAAAGCAAACCAGATTGCACAACCCAATAAGATTAGTGCTATATTGAACCTCATTATAGATTCATGTACTCCCATAGTCATAGCCTCCTGTGTTATTTTTGGCATGCAAACCCATCGTGATTTAGTGTCGTGTGTGAGAAAAATGAAGTCTGCCTCTAAAAATATGTTGACTATTATTCCAGATGTGGTAGTTGCATGCAATTCCATTTTGTGCTGGTCCTTAATGGTTTGCACAGGGCATTATTTTATTTATTTATGTGTTAAAGCAAAGTAAGGGGTGCCGAGTAGTTTCTAATGAGAGCAAAAGGGAAGGGGGCAATAAAGGTTGTGTGGCTTACAAAGAACTCTCCCGGTGTAGCCTGGCCTTTGTTTTGTTTTGCATGTGCCCCGTAAAGGGGAAAATTAAAAGTATATAATATTTTAACTTTTAAAAAAGATTTACTCATGCATTGGAAGAACACTCTAAGGAAATGTTAAACTGAAATACAGTATAGAAATTAATTGCCTCTCTGTCATTGTACAGGGTTATTACAGGGTTATTGGCAAATAATCTTTTCAACCAGTAACTTGCATATTAAGGAGCCCTAACATCAACATGAGTTTCTGGTGCACAAAAGGGATTTCCTATTCATTCTATTCTCCCTCCAATATTCAGTGTGTTACAATAAATGAGAGCCCTGGAGACAGACTGACCCAAGACATACTGCTGCCTGAGGCAAAATCGCAAACGGGCCCCTGCATCATTCAAGTTAAGCCAGATAGTACCTAAAGTCTGCCAAGTTTCTTTTGGCATGGGAGTCAGAACAGTTCCACAAGCAGCTCTTCCTTTCTCTGCCAGGAAAACTATGATATTAACAGATTAAATATCGAGCAACTTGCTGCCCTTTAATAACATCCCAAACCTGCTGCCTGAGGTGACTCTAACCTTTTGATTACAGGTATAGCTGGCCCTGCCTAGACTGCCTAGATTGAAGTCTATGAGACTTATAATCAGACTCAAAGCATTGCAGCACACCCAAATATCTGGGAGTTATCCTGGACCGTTCTCTGACCTACAAGGATCACTGCTCGATTATCAAGCAAAAAATGGGCACTAGAAACAATATCATATGAAAGCTGACTGGCACAGCCTGGGGATCACAACCAGATACAATGAAGACATCTACCCTTGCACTTTGCTACTCTGCTGCTGAGTATGCATATCCAGTGTGGAACACATCTCACCACGCTAAAACAGTGGATATGGCTCTTAATGAGACATGTTGCATTATCACAGGATATCTGCACTGTACACCACTAGAGAAATTACACTATTTAGCCAGTATAGCACCACCTGACATCTGCCAGGAAGTAGTAGCCAATAATGAAAGGACCAAGGTAGTGACATCTCCACCCCAACCCCTGTTCTGATATTATCCGGCACGCCAATGCCTTAAATCAAGAAATAGTTTTCTAAGATCTACAGAGATGCTCGCAGGAACATCCCAGCAAGCAAGAGTCCAAAAGTGGCAGGCTAAAACCCAGAACCTCTACCCATGGTTAATACTAAATGAGAGACTCCCTCCTGGGCACACAGAAGACTGGGTGACTTGGAAGGCAATGAACAGACTGTGCTCTGGCACCATGAGATGCAGAGCCAACCTTAAGAAACGAGCCACAAAGTGGAGTCCACGGCATGCAAGTGTGGAGAAGAGCAAACCATAGACCACCTACTACAATGCAGTCTGAGCCCTGCCACATGCACAATGGAGGACCTTCTTATAGCAACATCAGAGACCAGCTACTGGTTAAAGGACAATAATGCCACGTTTTCAAACTTTGGTTTTTTTAATACATTAAAACTCTAACCTTGGTTTGCTTCTGATATGGTAAATAAATATTTGTCACATTTTGTTAAAATTTACAACAGAGACTAAGGGCCCTTTCACAGAGCCATATAACCCAGAATATCACATGTGGACTCAGAAAACATACAGTAGTTTAAAACAGATATTGTGAGATTTTCTGCCTTGACATTCTGGGATATAGGTCTGTGTGGAAGGGCTCTCAGTCCACACTGCCATATATTCCAGTTCAAAGCAGAATATGTGTGATTTTATTCAGCTGTGTGGAAGGGGCCTCAAACACACAAGCAAATATTATGCTGGATCCAGACTTAGAATTAACACCCGGCATGTATTTTCTTTTCTTTTTCTTTCTTTTGTTTTGTTTTGCTTGTTTTTCAAAATGTGGCAACTCTAATTTCTACAAAATTGTCTTAAAGGGAGGGTGCATTTAGGAGTCTATTTCACATAGCAGAAACATTGGTAGCTATATCCTGCTCTGATCCCTCCATCTATTGTCTGTTTCAATTGTAGTCTATGGCCTAGATTTAATGATGCGTTTGAATGAAAAGATACAATCTCATATCATTGTGTGCATTTTTAAAACCTTATCACTGTTAGTATAGATCAGGCTTTCTCAATTTTTTTTAATCTAGAAAAAAGAACTGCTGAAATCATTTTCAGGTCTCAGGGAACAACTCCATAAAAATATACTTGCAGCTTTTTAAAAAACCGGACTTTTTCCAATCATAATTAACACCTGTAGAGACCTTTCATAAAATTCCAGAATTCCATGGAATTCTGGTTGGTATAGACTGCAGGGAACATTGATGAAATCCAGATACTGTCCCTCTGATAGTAGAAGGAATCTGCCAGTGGAACAAGGAGATGGCAATTTCCATCGTCTCCACTCTTAATAAAAAGTTTAGACAAACATTTTATGGGTCCAATAAAAAGGGAGGATTCCATTCTCCTCATTGTGTCAGTGAAAGGCACTTGTTGGATTCTTCTCAACAGCTTTAATGACACAGAAATAAAACTGACATTTTCCGTAGATAACTAGAAAGGCTCCAGACCTTTATTAAAGGAACAGATAAACAGGGAGTTTCATTTCATATTGATTACCTTTTCAAGGCAATGATGTCACATTGTGAAGTAGCACAACATTAAATTCACAATATTAAAATAACTCCTCTATAGCCAATTAAAAGTAGACCCATGTATCTGAAAAATATGTCATGAAAACAGTATGAGAGGTGTGTGTAAATGTGTTTTCCTCCATATCCCACTCCTCATCTTTATGTCAGCATTTCATCCCAATAGTAACATCAACAAGCAGGCAGGCTGACAACTGAAGCTATTCACTCTTCCACTGATCTTATGACATGTGTCCAGCTTTAATGGACAAGGTCATGCTCTTTCCTGTCCCTTCTCCACCCCTTTAATAGCAACTGCTTGCAGGGATGGCCCTTTTGATAAGAGAGTTAAAAAGGTCAAAAGCCGGGACTAATTGCTGGTCCTTAAGATCTCTGACTGCCTTTTTTGTTTTTTTCCAATACGCTACCTCCAGGGTACTGAAAAGATTACCTTTGGAGGCTGCCTGGTTGTATTAGGCAGCACACACCTTTGCTTCTAATGGAAACCTGATATCCTGTCTCTGCATTTAAATTTCCATTCAGACAGTAATAACCAAGGATGGGTTTAGTAGCAGTGCAACTGGAGAAAATGCTTTAGTTCCTCAGTGGCTAGGAACCCATATGTGGTATTAGTACATACACACAAATATGTACTCGCACACTCAGACACAGAGGCATCTTGTACTATGATTAAGTCAACAAAGAAGTTATCCTAGGGGAAAGAGGATTGAAGAAGCTTGGTAGTGTTTGCTATTCACTTTGGCTTTATTTTCCAGACAGCGAATGCTATATTGACATCACTACCTCTGAGACTTTGTCCTTGACCACCCCATCTATGTTCTCTCTTGGGCCTGAAAGGGAAGCGCCATTTCACAGATGGAAATTGGGACATGTATAGACAAGCAATATCAGAATATGTTCTGGATGGCAAAAATTGTTAATGAGGAAGGATACACAAGTTAGGAGAGGCTGCAGCAGTTGCATAGAGGATGGAGCGACAGCACCCCCTTGTGGCTGGATTCGAGCACAACCTCCAAGGCACCAAAAAGCTGGTATACACAACATACCCCCTTTCTGTTCTGTCTGTCTCTGTCCTGTCTATCCAAAACAGTATTGAATGTTTGCCATGCATGTGTACTGTGATCCGTCTTGAGTCCCCTTGGGGAGATAGGGCAGAATATAAATAAAGTATTGTTGTTGTTTTGCCTGACTCTGTTTTTGGAACCACTTTGAGGACCTAACCAGCTTAAGTTACATACAACACCTAAGAGATTAATAGCAACATACCTTCTGCAATAAGCCTCTGGACTAGACACCAGATTTTGTAGCATGTGAAGTTTCTGTGGTCTCTCTTCCACTGTCTTGGGAGGTTAGTTTGTAGAAAAGTAAATATAATGACAAGCTGAAGCCACCAGCAATTGAACAGTGGCAGAAAGACATTCTGAGTCCCAGAGGGGTGGTGTAGAATAGTGGTGGGTTCAGTGCCATGCTTATGCCATAAAAACCAGGCAACTATTTTTATAAAGCATCAGAGGTTTATAGGTGTAAGATCTAAGTATTCTATGACTTTACCACACAAACCTGCTATTCCACTGCACTCAAGCCATTGTTGATAGGGGATACATGTCAAGATATTGCAACTCTCTTCAATTGTGCCAATTTGGCAATTGCTAGTCCCACAACTATACTTCTGCAACCCTCATAACACTGCAATTTTGACAATATTTTTTCACTTTCAGCTTTGAAAAGCAAAAAAGGCAAATGTTATTGTAAAATACAAAATAAAGGGATAGCTTGGGAATAGCAAGAAGAGAGGAGGAGAATGCACTTTGCTGCCAGCATGCTGATAAAGAAGCAGAATGGACTGATCAGATCGCAACAAAGTATCTAATGGGAATGTCATGAGATTGCGACCTATTGATGGGGTTTTGTTCTGTGATTATCTCAAGGGATGGAAAAAATCACAGGAGGCAGAAGGCAGACTGGCAGTGAAGTGCTTGAATATCTTGTTCAATAAAGTCCTATGAGGAACTGTTTGGAGACTTCATTAAACATTGTAGTAGTATGGCATTCCAAAGACTATTTGTGCCAAGATAATGTAGCTGGCCTTGGTTACCAAGTGCTTTTTCTTGAGTGGTGGAACTCATTTTCTATTCTAGCTGAGACACAAAGTTCTAGGATTGCCTTAATTTTCATTGACGATGCACTTTTCATTCATTTACTTCAGCAGGGATTGGAGCCTCCCAGATGATTCTGAAGAATAGTACCTTCAGCCTCTGCCTCCAAAATCCTGATCAACATGAATCACTGCCACCTTCCATGTATGAGAATAAAAGAAATTCCTTTTAGCAGAGCTGTCCTGTTTCACGTGATCAGATGTGATCCTAGACGAAAATCTCACGATGGAGGCCCAGATCCAGGCTGCAGCTAAGGGCGCCTTTTTCCATCTCCGTAGGGCCCGTCGGCTGGCTCCCTACCTTCCACCAGAGGCCTTGAGAACAGTGGTCCATGCCACTGTCGTCTCACGCCGACTACTGCAACGCCCTATATGTGGGCCTCCCAGACAACAACTAAGAGGCTGAAACGTATCCATAACGCCGCAGCCAGACTCATTACTGGGTCATCAGTGAGGGATCACATTTCCCCCATTCTTAAAGAACTTCACTGGCTGCCCCTAGAGTTCAGAGCCCTTTACAAACTCCTGGTGCTCACCTTTAAAGCCCGGCACAACATTGGGCCTTCCTATCTGAGTGACCGGCTGACGGCCCAATGCAGCGAGAGGCCAGCACGCTCCATCAACGGTGACCGCCTGACTACCCCTGGAGTGCGGGAGGCTAGACTGGCGGAAACTCGGCGGAGAGCCTTCTCCGTCGCGGCCCCTTCGACTTGGAACTCACTGCCGCCCACCCTCAGAGCCTCTCCGACTCTATCTGGATTCCGGCCAGCCTTGAAGACCTGGCTCTTCCGCCTAGCGTTGGGACTGGCTCGGTACCCTGGACTACCTGAGCCACCCCTCCTGTTCATATTCCAAGTTTTTAAACTGTTGTACATTGTTCACCCTAGGGTTTTAACTGTTGTAAGTCGCCCGGAGCACCGCCGGTGGAGGGCGACTCACAAATATTAAAGTATTATTATTATTATTATTATATCTTCCAGTGTTTCACAAATAAAAAAGAGATGTTTTTGACAATGGGAAAGTTACTTTTTATGCCAAAAGTTACATTGGAAACCATATTCTTGGCTAATATCTGACTTTGGGGAGCAGGTAGTAATGACAAATTGCCCCAGAGTTCAGAGGACTCCTCCTTAGCATCCCATCACAGTTGCCATTTTGGGCTGCCAGAAGTAATGCCAACCTTTTGGCTGATTTCTTGTGGTGGAGCAGTCTTGCTGTTTTAGGGACACCCCAAACAATATTTGATTGAATTTAGCTCTTAACATACAGCAACAGGTCTCTTGGTGTGATGTGTTTTGCTTTT
This sequence comes from Anolis apletophallus, assembly GCA_030556195.1. Lineage (NCBI taxonomy): Eukaryota > Metazoa > Chordata > Lepidosauria > Squamata > Anolidae > Anolis > Anolis apletophallus. The sequence continues at coordinate 78,584,508 of JARBWK010000001.1, forward strand.
ACCCTTTTCATTATGTTTTGATGTATTTTAATAAAGTATTTTCATAGAATTATTTATATAATGTTTAAAAAACTTTGCTACCAAGTTTGTTTTATGTGTACTTTATTTTTTGTATATCACCTTAGATCATATATTTACTGAAAGGTGGAATATACAGTAAATCAAACAAATGAATAGATAATATTCAGAACATATTTTGTTGGGTGGGGAGGATTGGATGATAAGGTGATAGTGGCTAAAATAGATTTTTAGGATGATGCTGTGGGTTTGGGGTATCCCAAGGGCCACATTGGACCCACCCTCTAAGCACTGCATGCAAGTGGCATGGTAGTAAATTGTACAAAACATTCTTTTTTTTAAAAAAAAGTAAAAACAAAAATATTTATATTTATTATTACTCTGGCTGCAGCTATGGCCTATCTGGTGCAATCCAAATATGTGTGTTTGTATGGCCTTGAAATGGGATCCATACCATGGCACTTTATGTCCATGTTTATGTGTTTATCTCCACAATGCACTTTTGTCCACTTTCAGTGGTTTAGGTTTAGGAGTCAGAGGCCAGAGGCTAAAACCTGAAGTATTCCTGAGCATGGGTAACGTTTTGAAAAGAAAACCTCAAAGGGACCATAATAGGGGCAAGGCCATTGCATAGTTGGACAGTAGACATCTTTCATAAATCAATTTTTATCATTAATACATAGATGGCTCATACTTCAATTTCACACAGAGGGAATATAGTTAGAAACTTGAGGTAATTATAACTGCCAACTGTCAGGTAAGGCAGCAGAGCTGCTCAGATTAATAGATGTTTGTGAGCATGACAGCTGGTTGGGAAATTCACCCTGTACTTGAAAGCCAGCTAGGATATCAATAGCTGAGGGGGAAACAGCTTCAGGCAAGACAGGGGGTGGAGGTTGGAGGGGAACTAAGCTGCCTGAAATGTCATTTCACACCCATATTCCAACTCAGAAACAAACAAAGCCATTCTGTTTACTACTAGGCAAACACAGATGCGCAGTGACACCATGGCACAGAAAAGATGCTGAGATCAAGCATCACTTCAAAGAACAGGGAGTCTCTTAATGAAATATAAAAATAACATTCCAGGGGAATGTTTCACACTGACTTTATTTATCAGTAGCCTGCTTAGATGAGGTTGTGTAGTAACCTGTTCAGAGCTCAGAAAATTATTTTTTGGCTACAACACCCAGGCTAACCAATCTGGTGGGGAGATTTCAGGAGCTGCAGTCCAAAAGTAACCTTCCCAAGTTCTCAACCTCATGAATAAGTATTTCTATTGCCTGAATGGAATAAGTACTACAAACAAATCTATCACTCGATCTATTGTTGATTATTCTGAATCCATGTGTGAATTTTAGCCTATCATCTCTCCACACAGTTTGTTGCTCATATGTTATGTGTTATAGGTATTGTATTTCACTCTATTTTGTGTTTTCTGTTTGCAATACCACATGCATTGTAAGCCACCCCAAGTCCCTTTTGGGAGATGGTGATGGGATATAAATAAAGTTTTATTTATTATTATTACTATTATGGGCTATCAAGTCAGTTTCTGCTTGTGATGGCCCAATGAATGAGAAACCTACAATATATCCTGTTTTTAATCAGCCCTGCTCAGATCTTGCAAACCCAGGGCTGTAGTTTCTTTCATTAAGTCAATGCAACTTTTCTGCACCCCAGGCCCCAATTTCTCTCCTGCTTTTTTGACACATTCAGATTTATTTATTTATTTATTTGTCACGTTTCTATACCGCCCCTCTCAGCCCGAAGGCGACTCGGGACGGTTTACACAGGCAGTCTCTGCCCTCAATACAACACAGCAACAAGTCAACCCCCCCCCCCCCCCAGAAAGAAACATATAATAACAATTTAACAATTAAAAACATACAATTGCAGCCTCAGCGTCATGTTGAAATCAGTTTCCATTGCATCAAGTTTAATCAGCAAATAGCCAGGTCTTGACTTTCTTGCGGAATGTCAGGAGGGAAGGGCCGATCTGATGTCTTTAGGGAGGGCGTTCCAAAGCCGAGGAGCCACCACTGAAAAGTCCCTGTCTCTCGTCCCCGCCAGTCGCGCCTGCGAAGAAGGCGGGACCGAGAGCAGGGCCTCTCCAGATGATGTTAAACATCTCGATGGTTCATAGGGAGAGATGCGTTCGGACAGGTAAGTTGGACCCGAACCGTTTAGGGCTTTAAAGGCTAAAGCCAGCACTTTGAATTGTGCCCGGTAGCAAACTGGCAGCCAGTGGAGCTGGCACAACAGAGGAGTTGTACGCTTTCTGAATGGCGTTCCTGTTATCAACCTGGCTGCTGTCCGTTGGACTAGTTGCAGCTTCCGAACAGTCTTCAAAGGCAACCCCACATAGAGAGCATTGCAGTAATCTATACGAGATGTAACTAGAGCATGGACCACCGTGGCCAAGTCAGACTTCTCAAGGTATGGGCGCAGCTGGCGCACAAGTTTTAACTGTGCAAATGCTCCCCTGGTCACCGCCGAAACCTGGGGTTCCAGGCTCAGCGATGAGTCCAGGATCACACCCAAACTGCGAACCTGCGTCTTCAGGGGGAGTGTAACCCCGTCCAACACAGGCTGTAACCCTATGCCCTGTTCGGCCTTTCGACTGACCAGGAGTGCCTCTGTCTTGTCTGGATTCAATTGCAATTTGTTCGCCCTCATCCAGTCCGACACAGCGGCCAAGCACCAGTTCAGGACCTGAACAGCCTCCTTAGTAGCAGGCGGGAAGGAGTGACAGAGTTGGACATCATCTGCGTACAGATGACACCGCACTCCGAAACTCCGGATGACCTTCCCCAGCGGCTTCATGTAGATGTTAAAAAACATGGGAGATAGTATTGAGCCCTGAGGAACCCCACAAGACAATGGTTGTGGGGTTGAACAGGTGTCTCCCAATAACACCTTCTGAGATCGGCCCTCCAGAAAGGACCGGAGCCACTGCAAGACAGTACCTCCAAGCCCCATCTCTGCGAGGCGTCCCAGAAGGATACCGTGGTGAACGGTATCGAAGGTCGCTGAGAGGTCCAGCAGAACCAACAGGGACACATTCCCCCTGTCAAGCTCCCGGCGTAGATCATCCACTAAGGCGACCAAGGCTGTCTCGGTACCATGACCCGGCCTAAAACCAGACTGCGCCAGGTCCAGATAATCCATGTCTTCCAAGAATATCTGGAGTTGTGAGGCCACCACACGTTCCAGGACTTTGCCCAAGAAGGGAAGATTGGAAACAGGCCGATAGTTGACGAATTGAGTGGGGTCCAGTGATGGTTTCTTCAACAGCGGTTTTATCACAGCTTATTTTAAGCTCGCTGGAATGTTGCCTTCCCGAAGGGAGGCATTAACCACCACCTTCACCCACTCGGCCAATCCCCCTCTGGCCTCCTTTAGAAGCCAGGATGGGCAGGGGTCTAGGATGCATGTGGTCGCTCTCATTCCTCCAAGTATCTTGTCCACATCCTCAGGTTTCACCAATTGAAATTGATCCATCAAAATCGGACAAACAGGTGCTCCAGCTACATACGTTAACATGGTGTCCAGGCCAGAACGGATCAAAGCGACTTTATCCGCAAAGAACTTTGCAAATGCTTCACAGCGTGCTGCCGAGTTGTCAGGGCTCCCATCCTGGACGGTGGGATGCAATAGGCCTCTGACAACTCGAAACAGCTCCGCTGGACGGTTCTCTGCGGACGCAATATTGGCTGCCAGAAAGGATTTCTTTGCAGCCTTTATTGCTGTGCCATATGCCCTTAGATAGGCATCAAGGCGTGTTCGATTTGGCCCGCTCGGATCTGAACGCCACACGCTCTCTAGGTCCCTCTTCCTTCGCTTCATTGCTGCCAACTCCTCGTTAAACCAAGGAGCTGGTTTAGGAGTCGGCTACTTGAGAGGGGCCGTTCCGGAGCAATAGTGTCTATTGCCCTAGTCATCTCCCCATTCCAGAGAGTGACCAGAGCATCGACAGAATCACCTACCGAGGGGGCGGGAAATTCCCCAAGAGCCGTCAGGAATCCATCAGGATCCATAAGCCTCCTAGGGCGGACCATCTTAATGGGTCCTGCACCCATTTCTTGTCTTCTATATCCCCTGACCTCCTAGTCCTCCTACAGCTCATGGATATCTCATTATTTGATTTTAGCCCTGCTAGTCAACAGGTGAAATAGAGTTTCTGTGGTCTGCGGGGAGTCCATCTCCCTTACAAGGAGTGCCATCTTACAGTCTTACAATCTGATACGGTCAATTAAAGCAATATGGCCAGGAGCAGAGTATGGATTCTGTTTGTGTCAACTGTAGTTAAAATTTTAACATGTAATACAGTAAAACTGCCATTCAAAGGTCCACCATTCTATCTTATCCTGCACTATGGGATCAGTTTCAGTAGATAAGATATTGTTTTCAGCCAGAAACAAGGCTATAACTGAGTTGTTCTGAATTTTTCAGGCTGTATGGCCATGTTCCAGAAGCTTTCGCTCCTGTTGTTTCACCTGCATCTATGGCAGGCATCCTCAGAGGTTGTGAGGTCTGTTAGAAACAAGGAAAATGGGGACCTCACAACATCTGAGGATTCCTTCCATAGATGCAGGCAATACATCAGAAGAGAATGTTTCTGGAACGTGGCCATACATGACTGCTGGTCCATGTCCAGAGTTCCCTCCTTTCAGGACATTTCTTCCTCTTTTCAACCCTGGAACATGTGATGAGCTCCATACCTTTCCATGCTTGAAAAGACGCTGAAGTGTCCAATGAGGGGAAAATTTCACAATGTGATGTGGTCAATTGCCAGGGCTCTCTCCTTTCAGGATACTTCTATCTCTTTTCGACCACAGAGGGCTATACATGACAGCAGGAAATACCTTAACTCAGTGTTTCCCAACCGCTGTTCCGTGGCACACTAGTGTGCCGTGCGTGATCACCTGGTGTGCTGCGGAAAACCTTTCTTCCCCCCTTTCTTCCCTCTCCTGCTGAACTCCTGCTGCTGCTGCTTGGGAAAGGAGGAGGAAGGGCCGGGCGGCGGCGGCGAAGAAGAAGGGGCCAGGGCGCTGCCTCCTTCGGCTGTTTCCCCAACCAGCCAGCCTCCAATCGAGGAAGGGTGGAGAACGGAAGCGGAAGTGGAAGTGCGCTTGCCTGGGCGCATGTGCACTAGGTCCCGAGGGTGGCAGACGCATTCACCTTCCTCCTGCGGCAGTGAAGGAAGCGAAGGAGCCAGCTGCTTCCAGAGGAGCCCCGGCTCAGCCCTGCTCCATCTCAGGTGAGGTCCCGGGACACCCTTCCCCTCGGCCCAGCCCCCCCCAAAGTCTCTCAGGGAGGAAGGGCCCCAAAGGGGAGAAGGGGCCTTCCTTCGTGGGGGGAAAGGGTCAGGGCCTAGCAGGAGAGCCCTCGGAGGAAGGAAAGGCAGGCAGGATTCCTTGAGGGACTTTCTCGCCAGCCTTCCTCAGCCTTCCTGCCAAATGTCAACGTCTATTTTTCCCAAACTCCATCTGTGTTCACATTTGGACATATTGAGTATTCATGCCAAGTTTGGTCCTGATCCAACATTGTTTGAGTCCACAGTGCTATCTGGATATAGGTGAACTACAACTCCAAAACTCAAGGTCAATGCTCACCAAACTCTTATAGTATTTTCTCTTGGTTATGGGAGTTCTGTGTGGAAAATTTGTGTCTTTCTACCATTCCTGCCAGGATTTCTATGTTGCGTTCATCGAAACAGACCCAGGTTTCACACTGAGTGTATACATACATTAAAAACATATTAACTATATGTATTACTGTGTTAGAGTGTCATTTTGTGTCATTTTGGTTGGTGGTGTGCCCCAGGATTTTTTAAATGTAAAAAATGTGCCGCGGCTCAAAAAAGGTTGGGGAACACTGGCTTAACTCATACTTCTCTATGCTTGAAAAGAGGCTGAAGTGTCTTACAAATGAGAAATGTCTCCATGTGATAAGTTTTCTGCTCAGAGTTCAGGTCCTATATTTTTGCCTCTGGCAGAGATCTGTCTTCTATTCTCTCCCTTGTACACCTCTACAAACATGAACACACAGTTCACATGTTCCAAATATGCTTCCAGACTCACCCTTCTGAAAAAGGATGCCCCACACCTTTCTACAAATGGTTCTTGCTTCACAAGTGCACCTTCCCAAACATCTGCCAACATGTCACTTGCAATGCCTGCAATCTCCAAGTGCACCCTTAATGGCTCCCATTCATTCACGTAAAGAAAAATATGGCTGCTGCATTTTGCTGAGGCTTCCAAACACTTTTCAGGGACAGCCCCATGTAGAACATGTTAAAGTACTTTAACTGAGAGGTAAATAAAGACTGAACCACTGTGGCCAGATCTGTCTTTGGAAAGAAAGGACACAGCAGATGCGCCTGAGCACTGCAACAACCCTATTTTTCAGGAGCAGCACTGAGTCCATAAGCACCACCAAGCTTTGAAGTTGATATTTCAGAGAGACTTCAACCCCATCCAGAATAGGCTGTGATCCCAACCCCAGCTTGCCTTTCCTACTGTCTAACTTATATTTTGCCTTTCCTCAAAAGAATCTCAAGATGGCAGAGTGGACTTTTTCCCTGTCTGGAACTGCCCTAAGCTGCTTATAAAATTGTTAAATGCAAAACAGAATCCTGAAGCACCCATTAATGGCTTTTCTCCAGGTTAAGAGCAACCATTGGGAAGTCCTCTCTTGATTCTGTCTGCCAACTAGTTACAGATCCACCTAACTATAACATAGTCTAGTCCAATATTCACCAGCTTACCTGCCATGTGAGAACATATTGAAAGTCTTACATAGAACTTCCTGACCTACCAAGCTTGTGACTCTGTCAAAAAAAATTTCAAGTTTAATTGGACATTACTTGTTTTATAAACCCATGCTGGCTGTTTGTAACCTACTTCTGGGGATGCTAGCTACTAGGCATGTTTTAGAATCCTAAAATGGCGATTCTTATATCAAATGGGGGGGATTTTTTTTTATTAGTATATCAAAGACTTACAAAAAATTTCCCAAAAATTTCGGAAATGTAACTTAAGTACTAACGAAATTCGTTAGTAATTCGTATGCCAGAGCATGCGCATTCCAGATGGTTTTGGCCTTCAACTCCCAGAAATCCTAACAGCTGCTAAATTGGCTGGGATTTCTGGGAGTTGTAGGCCAAAACTTGAATAAACCACACTGAATTCTAGATGGGACTCTCCAAATAGGAAGGAGGGAGGGAAGGAGGAAGGGAGGGAGGGAGGGGTTTTCTATTCTTGGAAGCAGCAAAAGAAAAGGAGGAGGAGCCCCCTCGCTCCTCGCTGCCTCTCTCTCACCCCGATCCTGAGGGAGCGAGGGCCCAAGTTTGCCCAGGCTGAGAGGAAAAGGAAGAGGCATGAGGCTGTGAGGAATGGTGGGAGTTGAAGTCCAAAACACGTACCTGGAGGGCTGAAGCTGGCCCCTGCGATGGGGCATGGCAGAGCAACGGGGAAGAGAAGCATCTGAGAGAGCGCAGGGAGAGAGAGGAGGAGAAGCGCGCGTGTGTGTGTGTGAAGCAGGCCCCTGCGATGGGGCATGCATGGCAGCAGAGCAACGGGGAAGAGAAGGGGGGGAAGCCTGGAGGACTACACTTTCCAGAATGCATTGCCTAGCCTACCTAGCAGCAGCGTCACTTCCAGTTCCTTATAGAATTGCGGGAAAAAGAAGAAGCTGAATGAAGGCGGGAAGGAAATGAGGGGGAGAAGACAGGGAGAAGTGAGTAGTACAATAATTAATTAATTAATCCTTAAGAATTTCTTACAATCCTAACGCAAATTGTTGGCCTCAAGGACCGTAAAAGGAAGTCTACTTCCGGGATCGCGGCAGCGATACGTAAAACCTCAAAAGTCCCATTACATACGAATCTCTTACGAATCCTTTTAATTTCCGTTTCATTTTTCTCATGCCTACTAGCTACCCATCCTAATTTGGGGTCACCTGCAAACTTAATAAACATGCCCTCTGGATCATCATCCAAGTCCAACTACCATCTTGTGGTTTTTTGTGGCTGGGTGGTACCTCAACTCTGCAATCTAACAATTGCATTGCACTGCGTCTCTGTGATACCTTCTGCCCTTGAAAGGTACTCCCAGTTAGCCCCCTTCTGTCCTAAAACATTTTGGGCTGCAATATTTTAAAAATCATCAAAATCCTACTGTGTGCTCTTTTTTACATGTGGCTTGCTGCTGCAAGTTACAGGGGAAAACCCAAGATCCCTTCAATTCCCACTGGCAACTACAAAGTTCCTGTTATTTGCAGAGCTGGTGTGCTGTCTCAGTTAATCAAGTAAATGAAATTAAATTTTAAATCTTCAAGCTTTACAGTTGATCAGAATTTTTTAAAAAAACATATTCAGTTACTGTTCATTTAGTTGAGAATTAATTGAATTCATTCAGTTCCCAGTAGAACATATTCATTTAATGAAATGTTAACTAGAAATAATATATTTTGAGAAATTAAAAAAGAAAAAGGATAGCCCTCAGCCACTGTAGTAGCTGAATCTTTGAGTAATGATCAACACATGGGAGTGGATGCAAGGAGGGCAAAGAGGTTTCTCATGAGCAAGACTCTTTTGAGGAACAACAGAGGAAAAGGATTCGGCAGATACTTAGCGAGGCTACCGATGATGAATCCTTTGAGGGTTTTTCAGGGGATAATGGGCCTGACAATGATGAGCCATCTATGGGAAGTGAGGTTGGGGATTCTGGGGAGGGCACTGAGGATATGGACTGGACTAAGGTGCAAGAGGTGCGCAATGTTTGTGAGGAACCCACAAGCAGTGATACTTTTGTGAGGTTTTCTGGGTATGGTGTTTGGGATTCTGAGGATCAAGCTTCATTCTGGGGAGAGTTAAGTCTTGACAGGAGATGGAAAGACTGGAGAGGGAGGCAACGATCTACAGATGGCGGTGTTGGGACAGCTGAAAGAGTTAATGACAGGGTGTTGGCTCATTCCAGTTCTGATGAAGATTTATGAATAAAAGTTGGTGGGGAATGGGGAACTCTTTGCAGTTGGCAAAGGGTCGCTGGGCGCCTGTGTCCTGCCTGTTGTATACTGTGCTTCTTTGTTCTGGGTTCCGGTATTTCTGAAGACTGCTTCTTGGCTTCGGCGCTGCTGTTTGATTGGCGTCGTCGCTTTCCTGGTTGGATCTGGACCGTTTCATCACCGCTGCTGTTTTCTCCTGCCCTGACATTGGACCGCCTCTTGACCATGCTGCCGCATTTCTCCTCACCCTGACTCCGGACCTGCTTTGACCACGCCTCTGTTGTCTCTGCATTTTTGACCCTGGACTGGATTGACATCACTTCGTTCCTGCCTGCTCCCTTTCTGTGCCCACGGCGTTGTGTGCTCTTCTTTTGTGGGTTTTGGGAGGGTAGTTAGTTTAATGCAGGTTTTTTGTGTAGGAGCATAATCCGGTTTTGTTTATGAACACTGTTTTTGGCCTGAATTGGTCCTAAATTTTATGGAACAGTACTCTCACACTGAAGCTTAAGTGTGTGAAGCTTGTGGGTTCCTCCTTTTGAATAAACTTTGTTTTGAACCTTGCTGTGTGTTTGGCGCTTTAAGGCTCTGTGATCGCGACAGCCAATTTATCAATTTAGGCTGGGCTTTAGCACAGCTGGTTAATCACCAAGCTGCAATAAATCTTGCCAACCAGAGAGCTGATAGTTCAAAACCCGGATCAGGTTGAGTGCCTAACCTTTCACCTCAGCTTCTGCCCACCTAGTAGTGTGAAAACAAATATGTTAGTAGATAAATAGGAATTGCATTAAAGCAGGGAGTTATTTTAGGCACAGCATTTAGAACAGAGAAAAAATGTTCTTTGGCAAGTAAATGGAGAAATAGCAAACCCCCCAATGGTTGGAACCAAGCGCAACCTCCAAAGATGCCGAAAAATGGGAAAGCCTAAATACATAACTCTATCTGTTGTCTGTCTTGACATTGTTCAACTGGCATTGAATGTTTGCCATATATGTGTGCTATGATCCGCTCTGAGTCCCCTTCAGGGTGAGAAGGGCAAAATATAAATACTGTAAATGCATACATACATACATACATACATACATAAAATAGATTGATTTCTGTTCAACTCTGTTTCTACTGCCTTTTACTTCTTCTTTGTAGAGCCCAAGGCATTTTAGAGATTCAGGTTTTGGAGCCTAATTTAATAATTCACATACCTTTCCTCTATAAGAAGGACTCTAAATGTGGAAGACTATTTTGGCTTTCCAATCTTTGCTTCAGAAAAAGATTTTTTGAGACTCAATAATATATCCATTGTAGGCCAACACCCCGGTTATGCAGTGATATTTTTCCCTTATATATCTTCTAAGACAGCCTTGCATAGTATCCATGGACTTTGGTCCCATCTACACAGGCTGAATGTTGTTTTTTTTTCCAGATTAGCTTGAGGCTTACATACAATGTCTCAGGCATATCCAATTTAACCTGGAGCAAATCTGGATTTCTAGGTTTACTCTGGGTTTAAAAAACACCTAGGAAGGTGCAAACCTTCCAGGTATGGGGCTGTGGACACTAATTTTCAGGATCATCATCTGTGATCTGAGGGTCAGTCTCCACACTGTCTGGGTTCTTTGGGCTCCTGGAGCCCAAAGAACCAGTATAGCACTGTCACACTCCCCTTCCTGCCCTCTGCTTTTGGCTTAAACTTCCTGGAGAGACTTGGCTCTGTTTGCAGGCCTCTGGGAAAGATCTCCTTTCAGCAACAGGAAATCTTTACCAGAGTGGTCTGCAACAGATTGAGGGGGGGGGGGGTCGGTGATGATACCTCCGGCCACCTCCCCAGTGAAATCATGGGGATTTAGGAAAGTGTCTGGCCGCAAACCTGGTAGAAACTTGCATTTTAAATGCCAGTTTCTATCGAGTTATAGAACTGTGTAGAAGAGCCCTTTGACTTCTGTATACCGGGTACAAAGGCCCCTTCCACACAGCTGTATAAAATCCACATTGAGCTGGATTATATGGCAGTTCATTGTGGATTATCTGCCTTGATATTCTGGGTTATATGGCTGTGTGGAAAGAACCAAAGAATATTACACAGTGGAATGTTTGAAGCTAAGAATAAATTTATTTTTTGCTGTTCAAAGTTGTAATGTGCATAACTTTTCCCCTTTATTGCTGTGTGGCTCAGAGCCTCTTTTACTGAATTAATACAGAAAGTAACACTGTCATTCCACTCGGTACAAAAAGCAGAATGTTTATGCCTGTCTTTGTACACACCCCACCTTGTGTTTAATTATGAAAGGGCCAGAAGTAGCACTCGTTGATTTTTTTTCCATTATTCTTTACACAGAGGGGGAGGGGGAGACAGCTGGCCCCTCAATCACACCATGGGAAGCCAGTATTTTGATTGCTGATTTTGCCAGTGGGAATGATTAACTTTTGATTAACAGGGTCAACAGGAATAGAAAGATTGTAAAACAATAGGTGAGAAGAGGGGAAAGGAACTTGTGAGAGTGTTGACAAAGTAGCTCAAGATTATCCTTCTCACAGTTTTCAAGTACTCTGGGAAGAGGAGGAAGAAGAAGACTTGCAGCTGTAGATCAGGTCAGTTCCTGTTTACCCTGGATTTGAACATCAGTGAAGGTTAAAGGACCAGAGAAGGCTATTGGGAAATCAATCATATATATCACGAGCCAGTTAGAGTAAAGAAACCGGAGAACAGAACAGTTTCAATACTGCTAGCATTGAGAAGAGATTAGTCATTCCAAAATACATATTTCTCACTTTTATGAAGGAGGGTAAGAGATGTATTTCAGCAACAGTGTGCTATGAAAGTTGGTAATGGATGTTTCATAAGCTAAAAAAAGAAACAAATCTCTGCAAATATCACTATAAAATGGATTTTAAAATGCAATCAATCATTTCAAGTTAACTAAATCATGTAAATTCAGATTTATAATCTATGTGATGTATCCAGATTTTGCTTCCACCTGCTAGAGCTTCCTTTGAGTGGAATTCTGTATTCCCTCTCTCAACAGAAAGCAGGAAAAAATGATTTCTTCTATTCCTATGACCCTCAATGCTCACTCATGGGTGAAGGTAAGAGGAGAGAATTCCTCTTTCTGACACGGTATTCCTTTGCTATGGGCTTGTCTACATTTGCAAAAAAACCCCAACCCATCCAGACTTACTCTGAATGAAAAACAGGCTGGTCTCATGATGTGAAGTGGTTTTTTGTGACTGTCACAGCGCCGGGGGGGGGGGGTGTTGGTGGTGGGGTGCTTTGTTTTGTGTGCTTTGATTTGCTTTCAACTGACTTTGCTTCATTTTGAAGGAACATTTGTAGCTTTAGGGCAGTCTGGACAGTGGGAGTCTGATTTGGACCAACCTGTTGCCCATAATGGACACAGATGCCATCACCATTTTCCTGCTCTCATCAGTGCAGGGAAAGGGGATGGATTGGGCTGTGTTGCTGTTGCTCCTAGGCAGTCATGGAGCTTTATCTGAGCTGCTGGCCATCCAGGACGCTTGGTTATGACATCAACAGAGGTGCCCGTGTGAACAGGAGGAAAGAGTGGAGGGAAGTTTCTGTGTCAGCAGAGTTGCCTGCATTGTTTGTTTGCAAAACAAATAAGATGTGTGTAGTGTCAATTCTTGTTTATTTGGGCTTTTTCCACACAATAGTCTCTCCCCCCACCCCAATAGTCTGAAGCAGCTCTCTGCTTTAAAAGTTTGAGGTCCTCTGCTCTAGGTTCTTCAGTGTAACCATATGGTCTACATCTAGTGGCAGTTGGCCACAAGGTTGTGTTGGAGGACTTAGTGATTCCTAAAGAGACCATATTAATCAAATCCAAAAATAATCAAATCTGCAAAGGAGAGGAACATGGTTCAGAATAAAAAGATGCAACTTTGTAGCTTTCACAATGTTAATAACATCATTAACAAAGATAATGCTAGTGATGACAATCTGCAGCCGCACAACAGTTAGTCTTAAGGTTAATAGAAAGATACTCTTGGCTAATAGCAACATTACCTTTCCTAGCCAAGCGTGTCAAGGTTCTTTCCAGTCTGTTCCTTCAATGTGATAACAGGAAGAAAGCTTTAAACAGAGAAGTGAATGTGTCTGGATGAATGGACTGCCTGGTGAAAACAAGACTCTAAGCCCCTTAGGGCTTATCGCTAACAACCTCATGCGGAAATATCCAGTCTCCCATCTATCCAAGCAATAATATAAACTCATACTAATCATGGAAGACAACACAACCTACCCTTGACTCAAGCACACAGCTTTGCTTACCTGCTGTCTGCCTCTCAATTAGTCTGTTAAAGAAAAGAAAAAGAAACCAAGACAGAGCAACAGTGAGATCATTTTGAAACAAGCATATTGCAGTGGAATGTTTTTTGCCTCATCTGGTCACTGGACCAGAGGCAATTCCTCTTCTCTGCACCACCAGTTCCTTGATACAGAAATGGTTATTTGACAGCTGGTGACTGTTTTTCGCAATCTGGACAATTTGTCTTAGTTGCTCCAACAAGGGTCAAACAAACGCAGACATGATCCAAGACACAAATCTTAAGTAGTGAGTGTGTATATGTTTATGTGTATCTCAAACGAAAATGTCCAGAAAGATGAAGAGAACTATAGCCAAGATCCAGTTAGACCCTAGACAGAAGCACAGCAGTCAGTCTTGTAGGCAATTTCCCCCACAAACACCCATCAACTCCCATAAGCCTGCAAATTGATTAGTTTTTCCTCCTCTGGTGTTGTAGTGTTTACCAAATTAGAGAATGCTTATCAAACGTTCATCTTCCAGATGTTTTGGACTTCAGCACCCAGAATTCATGACTGTAGCCAAGTTGGCTGAAGTTTCTGAAAGTTGAAGTTCAAAATAACTGGAGGCCCAAAGTTGGAAACCACTGCTCTAGAGGGTTTACTAGCCTCCATAGCATATATGAAAGCCTGGGAAGAACAGCTACTCAAGGGCCCTTCCATACACCCATATCACCCAGAACAGATAATTCACAATATCTGCTTTGAACTGGATTATCTGAGTCTACACTGCAATATAATACAGTTCAATGTAGATTTCATACATCTGTGTGGAAGGGGCCTGAGGGGAGAGAATCCATTTTCTCCCAGTATTGCTGGTAGTCCTTTACCATCAATACAAGGCCTGAATGAGATCTAGGCCTACTGTTTTTTCTCTGCCATGGCCCCAGATGGAGATTTTGTTGTATAAAGTATGAGAACCCTAGATATGCGGAAAGCTGTAGAAATGTCCATCATTGATTCCCATTGGAGGGGTGTGTGAGGAGAAACAATCTTAAAGGTGCCAATTTCCTGGTACCCAGGGGATTCTTTGATACTCTCCAGGATACAGAAATGTATTCAAAACCTCACTGAAATTAAAAGCTGTGATTCCTTCAAATTGCAACAGCTTTCTGTAAAGGGTGTATAGCGAATAGAGCTAAAGACATCCCCAGCTCACAGCCTCTGCTTCAGACCATTGTGGGAAAATAATGAAAAAAGAATATACACAACTTTTCTCTTGTTAAGAAAGGATGTCTCAACACACTGAGACGCTGTAAAAAAAACCTACCCAATGATAACTTCACTCTTAGGACAAAACTTTTGGAAGCAAATAATACATTGCATAGACTTTTCATAGTCTAAGGTATGTACATTTCATTATATGTCAATAATGTTCATGGTTATAGGACATATTTTAGTATATTTCAGTATTTATAATGCATTGCAATATTGCAGCATTATCATAGTATATCAGTGTTTCCAATGTGCCTTAGTTTGCTTATTGCAAACTCACTGTTTCACGGATTTCAAAAAAATATTAATTTAAAATATATATCATGGTATTTTCGCTGTTTTGTGGGGTTTTACCTCCGCCGCTCTCCAAGGCGCTTTCTTTCCTCAGTCCTCCCTCCCTCCAGCCTTGAAGGGCCTTTCCTTTCTTTCCTTCAGACTTAAAATAGCATAAAACTACTAAAATAATGTATAAATATTAAAATAAATAGAGCATCCCTACATCGCGTTTTTTCACTTATTGCGGGAAGTCCTGGAACCTAACCCCAGCAATAAGTGAGGGAACACTGTACATATATTAATACAGTGTAGTACATCAGAGGATACAAGTTCATACATCAGAATGTCATTTCTTACAATTCAGTTTCAATCTATCTTTCACGTTCAGTGGGGAGCCTTAATCTTGTTTCAGATGAGTACCCCTTCCTATCTAGGCCTGGGTTCATTTGGTTGGTAGCTTGTCTTTTCATCACTAGAGGCAGACATAGTGTGCTTGAGTTGACAGCATCTAATTGCTCCAATGTCTTTTTAATATCTGCTTTGTATGGGTCTTGTCCTGGTACCTGTCCCTTGTTGCTTTTCTTATGTACACTTTTTAGTATCGTCAGTCCTCCATATTTGTGGGTTTCACTTTTTGCAGATTTGATTATTCATAGATTTAATATGTTATTTCTATGAATGCCTAGTTCCTCTAGAATGGCTCTATGGTCAACTTCTGACATGGAGAATCAATGGAGGACCTAGAGATTCCTGGAGATAACACTTCTCTAAGCATTTGTAGATCCTGCAGCATAATTCTGTAGTCAACTTCCAGAAGAAGATGAGGAAAGAGTTGTGCTGAAGGACCTAGAGATTCCTAGAGGTGTTCTTTCAGGCTAAAAATGTATTTATTTGTTTTTTTGTCCACTTTTGTGTGGGTCTTGCCCCCTAACTCCAGTGAATGTGGAAATACTTGTTTCCTTGGGGGGGGGGGGGATCCACTTCCTTAATACCTGTTTTCTGCCTTGTGGTATCACTCTACCAATATGGTTCTTTATTGCTGAACCTCATTCTTATTGTTCTTTTTTCTGGTTTCTTTTTAATGGATCCCTTAGTTATTTACTTTAATGAGCCACCTGGCATTCTTGGATTTCTTCTTGGACACTGTTTACTCAGCATCTCAGTGATGGCTTCATGCCTGGAATTGTTATCTCAGTATAAACACTACATTGGCAGACTGCCTAGAACTATGAAGTGCTCAATATATCTTGAACAGGCTAAATTTGTTAGCTGCTGAAAACTGCATGAAAACAAATTTAGTTTCACTTTCAGCAAAAATGCATCCATCATCATTATACGCTTCATCATTATTTTACATCCCATGTTCTCCTCTGCATCAGGGAATAAAGATGGCTCACAAATTAAACCAAACACAATAGAATAGAATAGAAATGCAGTAACTAAAGTTAAAGAAAAAAATATATTGAAAAATATTATTAAGGTTTATGTTTGCCATCCCAGCGTGTAGTCCAGCCCATGGATCACATTATGTCACTAAAGTTGGATTCCTTTTCCATCTCTCTATAGAAAACCTACAATATAAACATTATTTGAATCTTATAATCACGGGTGTCTGTCTTTTAAAATTGCTTTAGTTGTATTTTAAAACTGAAGCTATTTGGTTTGCATTTATTTGTTTGGTGTTTTAAAACTGTATATACTATGCATTGCCTCAAGGCCTTGGTGTGTTGAGAGGCAATAAATAAATGCCATAGATAATTGATTTATATTGACACTGATTTCTTTAGTGGAAATTGTACACATATAATATAACAGTTTCAAATCGATAAACTTTGACATAAAGCCCTCATAGGCACAGTGACAAAGCAGTCCAAGTATCGCACCAGCCAATGGCAAAACCGCAAGACAGGGAGTGTGGGAAAACAGTCCCCGCGCGGGATTGGAACTCATGTGGTGAACCTGGATGAGTATTTTCCATCCCAGGGGACGGACTTGATTTCCCTCAAAGACTTTCCTCTCCGTTCACTTTCATCCCCTCCCAGGACTGTTTTCCCACACTCCCTGTCTTGCGGTTTTGCCATTGGCTGGTGCGATACTTGGACTGCTTTGTCACTGTGCCTATGAGGGCTTTATGTCAAAGTTTATCGATTTGAAACTGTTATATTATATGTTATTTGATATTTGCTAGTTTGTTGCTTCCAACCGTGTGTTGTTATAGATAATTGATTGACACATAGATGATAGATGATATTTGCATTAAAAAGCATAAACTAGAAAGAGCTTGAAAATCATCAGGCATTAATTTCAAGACATATTTTGTTCACATTGGTAACTCTGGCCATTTCAGAGGAAGAAATACGATTTCCAGAATTTTGTTGGTGCCACACACTTTTCTCAAGTCAGGCTGGTGATGAGAGAAGGCAAACAAATGTCATGATCCTGAATAGCATCATGTAGCATGGTAGTGCACAACCTGTAGCCCTCCAGGTGTTTTGGACTTCAGCTCCCAGAATTCCTGACCATTGAACAAGCTGGCTAGGTCTTCTGGGAGATGGAGTCCCAAACACCTGGAGGGCCACAGGCTGTGCACCACTGACACAACATAATAATTCCACATGTGCAACTATCCTATAATGGGCCCACTCAACACCCTCAACTACTGCAACCCTCCACAAATGTTCAATGACTGGTGAAGACCAAGCAGTGGGATCTGAAAAGTGTTTGGCTATGTCCCCGTAGTTAGTTTCAAAATGATTGCACCCAAAGGTCTCAGCAAATGATGTCTTCAGTCTGTTACTGGCCACCTATCTGTTTCCCTCAACAGCAATAGAAAGGTGCTGTTTGTTAGCAGAAGGACAACGGGCAGGGGATCAAGCTAGCTATCTGTCACAATGCTGGGACTAGGCCCGGCCCCTTAATTACACACACAGAGATGAGAGTCAATTAACTATTTATTGAGTAATTAAGAACAGGTGAAAAAGATAGAATGTCCAAAAAGTAATGAGCGAAGCAATTAGAGCCCAAAGGTCAAAATGAATCATAATGCAAAGGTCCATAAAAACAAAGCAAGGTTCAATAGGCAAAGTAATCCGTGGAATTAAACAAGGCAATGTCCATGAAAATACAGGGTCCAAGGTAACTCTTGGCAAGGCAGCCAAACTATGGCTTTCAGGAACCAGGTCGCTTCACTCCCGTCAGATCAGAAGTGGCCGACCAACTGAGGAACCGTTCCCACGGAACGTATATTTAATTTCCTCCTTTGTGAGACCAGCGCCGCTCTAGGCTTCATCTCCATTCCCTTCTAGTATCTTCAATACTTCGTCTGTGGTCAAAGCTCCTTCCCGGCCGAGCCGCAGCTGTCTCGCTATCTTCCTGAGAAACCTCCTCCCCTTCAGTTTCCATCAACTCATCCCCCGCTGGTTCCCAGATATGCTCTTGGGAACCTCGTCCACCTGGTTTCTCATACGAGTTATCTGAATTGGGGTCAGACTGACCTTCCCAGTCCTCGTAAGCCTCAGGCCAATCGTCCTCCCATTGCAAACTGTCTGTAGGAGATGCAGGCCCAGCAGCCCCATCATCCGCTTCGCCTGTATCCCCATCAATCGGGTCCAAAGCAATTGGGACCCCCGGGGCGGCCCCCGACCCCCCCGGCAGAACTGGAGGCTGGGTTGCTACACTATTTTTTGAAGGTGCTCTCCTGTACCACCTCCAAATTACTTGTGAAAGAAACTAAAAAAAAAAAGACAAACACTGCAGAAATGGCAAAACCCAGATGTTAATTTCTAAAATAGTTCCTTGAACAGTGATCTCAGAAACTGCTATGATGTAATAAGTCAAGTTTCTTGCTGACATCGGACATATGCTTTTGTGTGAAATACATCATATGGAATCACAAAAAACTAAAACTGTCAGGAAAGAAGTCAGATAAAAGAATTACTTCAGCTGAAAGATGGATTATTAATAAAATACAACTACATTTTTCTAATAAAAGACAAGGGGTTTTTATATTTAAAAAATGCTTGAAAGCATTGATTTGACCTTCCTTCCCTCAATCGCATACCCTGACATGAAGCCAAGACTTGGAAAAACCCAAGCATAAAGAAGGCATATTGTCAAAAGACATATATTGGTTGCTTGAGTTCCATTAAGCTTGAACCAGTACTTTGCTCTCCATCTTCAAATGTTATGAAGCTTTAGTAAATTTTTTATGTTTTAATTATTTCTTCATTTACACAAAAATAACTGTTTCATGTCTTGTAGGCAGCTGCAAAACTCATTGAATTATTCAGTGGAGTATAAAGTATTATAAACAAACAGAACAACAATCTGAGGATGCTTGCCATAGTTGTAGGTGAAACATCGGGAGAGAATGCCTCTAAAACATGGCCATATAGCCCCAAAAAACCCTACATCGCAGTGATTCCAGCCATGAAAGCCTTCGACAATACGTAGAACAACATTTTGTCTGTTAATGCTTGACTTCCTGCATAAACAAAAACACCATTGTTTGGATAGTTATCCCTAAAGTCATCTAAAAACATATTGGGTGCATAAATAAACACCTTTTAATTTTCACAAGCAACAATCCTGCGTTCTATTCCAATCTGGAATACAAAATGAAATATGATATGAATATTTGAAGAAAAAATGTGTGGCATAATATCATACCAAACCAAATCCTCACCAAGAGAAAGGTAAAAGTCCACAGATTAGAGAATGTGTGAAACTATATTTGATTTTACTAGAATTTACTGAGTGGTGATAGCTTGTGAACTTACAGGGAGCATCATTTGGTTGATTGCCCCCCAACAACATAATTTCCAGTTACTAAGGCAATGGGGTGTTAATGTAAATAAACATCACTGACTGGTTCTAACTGTACCTATGGACAGATTGCTATAGCTAGATGACTGTGAGAAACTTTTACACAAATAACTAGTAATTATGACCATATGTTGTGCATTCATTCATCAAGAGCTCTCTCCCCACAACCGGCACTTTTTGCTACCTTGTTATTAATGAGTAATGAGGCCCATAGAGTCTTGAAGTTTCTTTCCTCTCACATAATTTGAAATACATGTTTATTTTTGACTGAAGGTATTTATAATTAGATGTACTAAATGCCAGCAGGATTCTCAAATATTCCAGTTTATTGGAGTATTTCAAAATAACCATGGTGCTTGTTCAGTATGAAAAGCAAGGCTGTATAACAGAAAGCTATGCTAGTGAATTCCCCAGACCACATTTCCCCCCACCAAGATTAAATCAGCCGAGGCAATAAGGAGCTTACAAAATTCAGTAAAGAGCCATAATCATTTCCCTCTTGCCAGGTCAAGAGAAGGGAATACATGTTTCCAATCAGTTTTGAATTGAATTCAAATTGTTGGTTTTATGCCCCTTTAATCTCTATGTGAGTTCATGTTAATGGTAAGAGAAATCACAGGGCTGCAAACCTGGGGCAGAGTTAATTAAGTTCTGCAGCTCTTTCAAAGGACATTCTGACTCAAGCCCTTTCGCATAAAACCTTGTATGGAGGTTCCTGCTAAGGCAGCATGAAATATGAAATGACGACATGAAGGTCAATGACAACAAGTAAAGCACTAGGAGTTGCAGGGATACTATAGCCTGTCTTTTGCAATTTGCAATCTCATTCAGAACTTGGAAATATTAGTGTTTTAGACTTCACTATGGCTGGAGGAATCCATGAATTGTAGACTAAAAACATAACTTTTTGAAGCTTTTGAAGCTTTGTTTTTCTTTCAGGAATATGTCATCTGGGAGGGGGTATCCAGATGGAAAGGGAAATTGGATGTTTCCCATAGGCAAATTGACTTTGGGCCAATTTTCCTTCATTTTGGAGAAAGATTCAGATTTTCAGCAACATCAACATCTGTTATTTACCGTATGTTCTCTGCCTTCCAAGCAATCATCCACAAACGGAATTTTTTTTGGTTATTGAAAACCTTCTAATCCAGTTTTTTATGCATTTTACAGTGGAATTTACCCTGAAGTTAGCTTCTCTTTCTAATTGATAGAAGGTTGTAAAATCATGTGGGCCCCATCTGGGAGTGTGCTTTGCAACATCCCCTCCCCAAATAAAGCCCAGCCTCGATCTCAAATAGGATATAATTCAGGAACCAACAAAGAAAGGTTCTATCTGTAAGACTACTTGCAGGATCAATGACATTTTTGTGGAAACCCATGCAAAAAAGGAGGATCACATGGCTCATTAGACATGTTGAAAGAAACCTATGAAGTTGATTGTGTGACTCTTGTGGCCTTTTCTCTAGCACTGATGCATCTGACATCCCCACCATTCCACTACCCACATGAGCAGGATTTGATTTATGTATGTGGCAAAAGTGTTGAGGAAACCTGAAAATATGCACAGTATGATATACTGGCTTGAATATTGTTGGCCCCGTCTACACCTCCGAATAATGCTTAGAGTTGTATAGCACAGCTTAACTGCATTGAACTGCATTATATGAGCCTGCACTGACCAAATAATGCAGTTTCAGTGTAAACAGCACTGTTATTCCCAGCCAGAGAAAGGACGTATTGAATCAATTGCTGAATGGTGAGTCGACATAAATAAACCCAATGGACTTGACTGTAGTCATAACTAAAACATAGCATTTAGGCTAATGTCAGCTTGTTAGCTTATAATACGCAAACTACTATAATTAACGAGAGCTTGATCTCCAACTTCAACAAGTATATGGGATACAATGTAAACTTGCCATTACTTCATGATTATTCACACTTCTTTTAAAGTTGTGAGTTGGCAAAACAGGATTGCTAAAGAAGATAAATAAACTGAGGCTCCACTACAGTGTAGACTAAACGCCCTAAAGGCAACAAATCTTGTTTAATCTTGTAAGCTAAGCAGGATCACATTTGGTTAGTATTTGGATGGGAGATTGCCAATCAATACCAGGTGCTTCGACTTAGATTTCAAAAGATGAAAAGGGCAAAGTCATCTTAGAGAATACCTTGCTGAAGAAAACTCTCCAGAATTGATGAGGTCACCATAAATCGACAGGTGACTTGAAGGCACGTGCACAGAGAGGCTCACTAAGTATCTGATCCTTAGTATCTCACAGTTTAGTAGAGTAGTTTCATATGATTCCATAAGAGAGGAAAGTGCAATGTCATGCTGCTGACAATTTTAAGATCTTGCAAAACATTTGGTAGCCAAATTGAGGAGAGGAGAAAGATAAGATCTGTGTTGTATAAGCCTCGAATTGCTGGTGTGAGTTTAATTTTATAACCGAAAGTTATACAATAAAATATTAAGAATATTGTCTACAATATTTTGCAATTGTCTGCATTGTATAAGGTTTGAGTTGCAAAACAGGGAATACATTTTAATATACAAAACAGTTAGTGAAGTCTCCCATCCACTTTACAAACTGTTCATCAGCAGACAGAATTAAGTTTAAGATTACTTTCTGATATTATGATTTATGGGAAGCATTCTAGGTTTATTTAATGGGGATTCAAATCTTTTTTTAAAAAACAAAAATGTGTCTGCATGCATGCACACCATTATCATTCACAAGAGATTGTTCATGAGGGGCTTGATTTTAAAAAAGCACAGTCTGGAAAATCTATGTAAGCCACTTATTGCAATGCAATATTTTCATCTGATTGGAAAAGAAGGAAACAAACCCAGGAACTCAAAAGCATGAATCCTAAAAATTAGGGCAGAATCACTCATTTCGGATTATACAAGGTTCTTCTCCAGGAAGGGAGGAATGGGAGAGCTGCTTCTACAAAAAAAAAATCATTCATATCAGTCATCAAAATACTTAAAATGCAATACATTTCCATTATGTGTTACACCAATTACTTGTTGCATTTTAATGGATTCCATATTGCTTTTCATAACATGTATTTCCTTTAAAATTCTCAGGATTAATATGAGAATGGTATATATGCTCACTAATGACTCTAAACATTCTGATCATATTTTTGAAACCTGCCAAGGATCTAGGAAACTTTGTGTATTATAAAGTCCTAGCCATTCCCCTCTTGGAAACATAGTGTTGCTTTTGAAATATAATTTGGTTTATTGCAATAAAGGATAATTCATTGCAGGTGGATCTTCCGTTTCAATGCCCTCTTTCTGTATATACAATTTCATAGAAGCAGCATTGTGCATCCTCTGCTAAAAATTTAATACATTGCCATTGGTTCTGGATCTGAAATTAGCATCCATCAACTTTAGGATATTCATTCTAACAAGGAGGCTCCAAGCAATTTTCTGAAATAAAATTATGTATACAACTATGTCCTGGAACAACAGGATTCATGATATCTTGGAACATTATTAATGTATCACATTTCAGTGGCCTTTAAGCAACGCTATAGCCAACAACAACACCCCTCCTCTTTACTGGCCAACTTAAACACAAATCGTTAACAAGATCCCATCAAGGCTAGCAGACGTCTTTGAAAGGTTCTTGTAAATCACCCTCATCTAACCCAGGCTGAGGATTCATGTCCAAAGCTAACTCATTACAGCTAAAGAAACAGGGCTGAGAAGTCACTTGAATTTTTAACTATTGTATGCAGTCAAGATATTGGATGGAAGAACATTTAAATGAAATATAACCCAACTTGGTAGGTAATAAACCTAGAAAAAATATAATTGCTGATAGTAAATCTTGCTCAAATGAGTAATGTAGGACTAGGGATAATGTTGTGTTCAGTATTACTATGCTAGCAAGTCCCGTTTCTACAAGGTTTTTGATTGATGTTTTGGAAAATGGAAAGAAAAAATGGATAAATGTTTTGTGCTGGTACACAGATGTGGGACTTATTGGTTGGACGGTGATTGTGGAATATAGACCTGGTTTTAAATCCTAGCTAAGCCACCAAGCTAATTGGGGGGATCTTGAGTGAGTTACTATTTTTTGGTAAAAATCATGTACCAGTGATGTTGTTGTGTAACTAAATGGAAGGGAGAAAAAAGCTCCTGGGCAAAGGAAGATGAAACCAGGGAAGGAAGGAAGGAAGGAAGGAAGGAAGGAAGGAAGGAAGGAAGGAAGGAAGGAAGGAAGGAAGGAAGGAAGAGACAGAAGAGACAGAAGAGACAGAAGAGACAGAGATAGTCCTGTCTGGTGCCAATGCTGTAATCATGGAATTCAGATAACAGAATTGACAATTTGCTGGCATAAATTCATAGTTCCCTGAGGGGATTAATAAAGACTAATCCCAAGACATTTGACTGATCGAAACAGCTGTGCCTGCTGTTTCAAAAACCAGTCTGCTTTGCATTTCAATATTTCAAAAATAAAAAGTGTAACAATAATCATCTCTACATGAGAGAAGGGAGAATGTCTCCCCCATGTAAATCAAAACAACAATTTCAATTGTTGGCTCAGTTAATCATGGTATACTTCTGCTTTCTGTTGACTGGGCATATTCACAGCCATGAGTGAATAAATATGCTATCCTTGTAGTTTCAGAGCTTTAAAAAGTTACTCTCTTCAAATACAGTTCAGAGAATCCCACAGTTAGCATGGCCAGTAAGCAGCTATTGTTTATTAGATACCACTGCAAATGTAGAACAGATGAAAGATGAAAAGTAAGTGATAACACAAGCTCAAAAGGCATTCCATGGTCTACTAAGTGTGGTTAGGAGATTAGGACATTCGGTCCACTGTTCTACAAAGTGTGTCCTATGCACATTTCTATCTCCACCTCTAGATGGATAATGAGATGAATATAAGGTGTTTGCAGTATATAAAAGTAGCATAATTTCACATTATAGTAATCTCATCTTCACTTATGTTTCTTCTTAACATCATTATCTTCCTGCACTTAATGCCACCATTAGATATGAGCAATATTTTTGGAACATTGGAACCAGGTATGAATTTCTTTGAAGAATGGCTATCTGGTTCACATTATTAAGTTAGATGCCATGACTGTGGTTCTGATCATTATAGTTTCCAACAATAGAAGGCTGGAGTAAATAACTTCATAATATTAGAAAACTATGTGACCAGGGAAGCATTTTGGCTGAATTAGCACTTTTTTTTCTTATTATGGAGGGCATCTGCAGGCATGAGAGTTGGGACTGTCTAAGCTGGTTATTTCTTTAAATTTTAAACTATGGATCAAACCAGATGTGAACTGAATATACATTTTGGAAAGTTCCTTTTTTTCCAGCCATGTTGACATGTTAGGTTTTTTAAATTATTATTTTAATAGCAGCAGCCACAATAGGATTGTATACCCTCAAACATTTCACAGATGTTTCACAGAATGCCATTTCTATCAAACCATGGTAAAGATGGCAAAAATTATTATTGAGGAACAACACATGAGCTAGAAGAGATTAGTGCAGTTTCTTTTGCCAGAAGCTACTAGGAAGAGTAAACTCCACCCTGTCTAGTGCTTCCCCTGATGATTTAGTTGAATGCAAATTACTTTTTTCACTTTTAATTAAGTTTGCAGCAATGTAAACAAACTGCAAATAGAAAAGGAGGAGGAGGAGAGAGGATAGAAACATTGGGATATTTTAAAAGAAGCTGAAAAAAGATGGCAGAGGATTAATTAGGGCTATGCCTGCCTATGGGACTGAGACTGGGACTGCAGTAACACAAAAGGTTATTGTGTGTCCTCCCTCCATATCCTTCATGATCCATATCCAAAGCACCTACATCTGTGGGTGAAATTAACTTCTGTTTAACTTATTTTTTGTTTTGAAATACACAATTATTAAAATGCAAGGTATGATCCAGTGCTGGACTTCCACTAGTAGAATAGTAGTGTGCAGCTGAAAAAAAAGGGATAATCAACAATCCTTTGCCCCACACCACAAAAGACTTGGAAATCTTCCAAAGCAAGGCTGCAAGACTGAGAGGAAGGGAAAGAAGTGGCATTGGGCTACTGCAGCATTGGGTGTGACACCGGGTTTGGAGCTTTGTCATATTAAGTCAGTCATAAACTGCTTTCATTGTGACCAACAAACTGGGCATGCAACAACTCTCCTCTAGCAATACAAATGCTCTATAAGGTAATACAGAATCAGGACACAATGGGACAATTTTACGGGTCCCAAGCACTACTTGCCATTCAGATAGCGGTCATCTGTATAATACAGAATTTTGAAAACATGTGGCTTTTAATGCCAAAAGTACAATATTATATGCATTTATCCTTCTACATTTGCAGTTATGACTTTTGCAGATTTGATTGTTCCCAGATTTGATTTAAAAGGTTGTCTAAGAAACTTTAGGTCCTCCATTTTGTCTCTATGAGCAACTTCCTTCAGAGAACACTTTTCTAGGATATTTCTAGGTCCTTTAATATGCTTCTATGGCCAACTCTCAGCAGAAGTAGACCATAGAATCATGCTGGAAGACTTATAAATTCCTAGAGAAATGTTCTCTCAAGTAAAAAAAAATAGCAATTTCTTTATTCACAGTTTTTCACTTTCATGGGGATCCAATGAAAGTGAAGGGCTGGCTGTACTCCTCTAATTTTACAGCAAGTTAAAATGTCCTTTTGTTCATGTTCTCCCCTTTCACCGTTTGTTTTGAATTAAACATCAAACAGAGCCACTCCATTTTGTGAAAGACCTAATCTTGAAAAACATGTTCTCATTCAGGAGGAAATTGTTGGACAGGTTGTGGTACATACACATACATGGAGAAGGGTGGCTGAATTACTGTATTTTAAAGTAGTTTTAGTTCTACACATATTTGAACACTAAAGAGAACAGCAACTAAAGAGTTCAAAGAGGAGGTGAATTATTTATTTACTTACTATATTTCTATACCGCCATTCTCAGCCCAAGGGCGACTCATGTGAAGGTGAGGGAGAGATCAAGGGAGAGAGAGAAAGACTGTGATGTATGTATAATGGAGATGAGAGGATTTCAGGTGCACTTGAGAAGCATTTTGAAGCTGTTTTAGTTTACAAGACTGGAGTGTGATTTAACTAAATATTTGCAGAACACAGACAAAATGGTACAGGTGCTTTTGCTCTCTAAAAGTAGAGGAGGGAAAACCCATCAAGATAACATCATAATGAAAGAGGTGGTGTATAGACTCTTTCAAGCTGACTTAATGAACATTTATTTTGTAGCATACACAGCATCATTTCTTACAGCACTTCTGGTGGGTATTAGCAAGCTAACAGTAAATTTACTACAATCTCCCCTTCCAACACCCCTTCACTACATCCCTTAATTATGCATGAAATTGTCCTGGTACAGTTCTGCATTAAGCCCTTCAGAATCCCTAATATTTCTATCCATCGCTGGTCTTTGAGGTTACAGACTAAATTGCATATACCCCATAATCTATAACAGCCATCACCATTTGTTTGTAAATGTTAAAGTATTTCCATGTGGTGGTAGAATCTGCTCATGTTCAATAAAGTGCTTTAAATTGTGCCAATGGGTAGCTGATCCATGCATCTTCCCCCACTCCCATCAATTGGCTTCATGAGAAATCATGTTTATGAAGGTGTATTTTCAAAGCTAACATTATTGATGTCAAAAGACTACAAAAAGAGTTTCTATGGGCTACAATCTGAGCAATACATGGAGCTTGATATGAATCTACTGGAAAGGTTCATCGAAATGGTAGCTTTCAGAACTGCCCATTATTTCATCGGTTTTATATTGGTGGTTCAACAAAGCACAAGTGGAAGTCAAATAATACCTTTAATTATCATAGAGCAGTGTTTCCCAACCTTTTTTGAGCCGCGGCACAGTTTTAACATTAAAAAAATCCAGGGGCACACCACCAACCAAAATGACACAAAATGACACTCTAACACAGTAAAGAACGGCTGGGGGTTGGTGACCTGCTGGGAGCAGCTGCTGGGAGTGCCAAACCTGGGGAGCGGGTGGAGCCAGGCTGTTCCATGCCCTACCCCCTACCCCCGGCTTCACCTCTCCCAGCAGCTGCTCCAGCCTTGAGGGGACAGTGCCAAGCCAGCGGTGCCAGAGCCAGCACAATGCTGGCTTGGCACTGTCCCCTCAAGGCTGGAGCAGCTGCTGGGAGTGCCAAAGCCGGGGGAGGGGGCAGAGCCAGGCCGCACCATGCCCCGCCCCCTCCCCCCAGCTTCAGCTCTCCTACAGAGGAGGAGCATGAGCGGTGGACGGGCTTCAGTGGGCGGGGCTCCTCCACGCGGCTTTAGCGAGTGAGGGGCGAGACTCATGGTGGGAGTCATGGCGGATTGGAGGCTGGCTGGGGAAATGGCCGAAGGAGGCGGTGCCCCGGCCCCTTCTTTTTTTTTGCCACTGCCCGGCCCTTCCTCCCCCTCCCCCAAGCAGCAAGAGTTTGGCAGGAGTGGGGAGGAAGGGGGGAGAGAGCTTTTCTCGCGGCACAGCAGGAGGTCCGTCACGGCACACTAGTGTGCCACGGCACACTGGTTGAGAAAGACTGTCATAGAGTAATATAGTAATATACAGATTCAACATTTCTTTTAAATGAATTTTTGTTCCATGCCAGACTATCTAGGACCATTTTCCCCATTTGATCCTATTTGTTGAAACAAGCACTAAAGCTTTTTCTAGCCTAAATATAATTTAGTTCTGAATATTGCACATATTGTTTTTATTGCTTCTATTGTGGTTTTATACTGTTTTAATGTTTAATTTGTATTTTGTTGTTATGTGTACTGAATTGTTGTAAACCGCCTTGAGTTGTCGATAAGGCTGGGAACGGCAGTATACAAGCTATAGTAAATAAATAAATCTCTGGCATTACTTTGCGAATGAAGATTCTTAGGAAGGACTCATCCCACGCTTTTTACAAGCATGTTGATGACTAAAAAGGCCAATCCGAGATAGGCAAGTCCGGTTGCAGAAAGCACAGCAGAAAGTCTCCTTGGGTGATGTTGTTTCCAAGTTGCGGTTCTTTCTGTGTTGTTGTTTCTCTTCGAGACCCATTTGGTGTGTCTTCTCAAAAGAGGCTGCAGCATTATGGATAGTACGTCTCCATGCCTCCTGATGTGAGGCCAGGGTGGACCATTGTTGGTGATCAATCTGGCCGAGCCTGAGATGTTGTTTCAGGGAGTCCTCATATCTCTTTTTGGGGGTGCCTCTCTTGCGCTGACTTGTGGCGAGTTCACCATAGAGTAGTATCTTTGGGAGGCAGTGGTCCTCCATCCTAGAGATGTGTCCTGCCCAGCGCAGCTGTATTTTCAATAGCATGGCCTCAATGCTGGTGATCCCTGCCTGCTCAAGGACAGCAACATTCGTCACTTAGTCAGTCCAGTGTACATTTAGGATTGAGTGAAGACAGCGCTGATGAAAGCGTTTGAGGAGTTGTAGGTGTTGGTGATAGGTGACCCATGTTTCAGACCCATAAAGGAGAATAGACAGTATGATAGCTCTGTACACACTGATTTTGGTGCTTTGCCTCAGGTGTTTGTTACTCCAGACTCTTTTGTGAAGCCTTCCGAATGCACTAAATGCCTTTGCTAATCTGTGATCTATCTCTTTAACAATCTTGGCATCTGAAGAGATGTTGTTTCCCAGGTAGGTGAACTGCTGAACGGACTTGCCTATGCTGATGTGGGGATGATGGTGTTCTTTCTGTGGTGTGGGCTGGTAGAGAACTTCGGTTTTCTTCAGGCTGACTTCCAGCCCAAACAGCTCTGCAGCTGTTGCAAAGCAGGATGTTAGGCGCTGCAGGGCTGCTTCTGAATGGGCAACAAGGGCAGCATCATAAGCAAAAAGCAGCTCACAGACTAGATAGTTTAGACTTTAGAGTCTTAGTGCGAGCCCTCAGATGGCTTAAATAAATAAATAAATAAATATGAAGCAAAACAAAACCCTTGCCTACTTACCAAAATAACTAGAAGCTTGAGCTTCTTTGGTAGCTCTTCTTTTGTACTGGAAGAGATTTTAGATCAGGGAATTTAACTGTGATTCCTGCTGTATTCTGGGGAAAAGGAGATATTGGGCATATATACTGATCTCTTGTTAAATTGTTTGACTAGGCTGTTAACCTATCTCCAAATCCATAAAGTCCTGTATGCACTTATCCAGAAAACACCCCCTCTCCTGTGAACTCAGTGGGACTTGCTTTTGAGTAGATGTGTGCAAAGTTTAAAAACTCATTTTGTTGATTGTACATAAATAGTACAGGAAACCTATTTGGCAGGATTTTTTTCCTAATTAATCACATGTAGGTTATTTTGAGGAGCACAGCATAGCATTTTAATCATTATACACCTAGAGGCATGATTTGAATGTATGCATCTGCTTGTTAGACTCACCTCAGAGATTCAGATCCATGTGATCATTGTGCATGTTGTGAGATCTTTCACAACAGCAGCATTAACAATTGCAATAGCTAGATCAGATTTTAATGTACAAATGTTATCATGTAACAATAAGAGCATCACACAGGGAAAGCAGCAGGAAAAATGCCTAAATACCATAGGAAGCATATTACAAATAATAAAACCAAATATCAGTAATTTCCAAAATTTAAGTGATGTAATCATTTCTCCTGGGAAATGAGAATTTCATAATGAAACATTTAAGTAAAATCCAACTCAAAGTCCAGTTTCAAAAAGAGTCTTATTTAAATAGAAATTAACAAGTATAATACTGCAGTTCCAAGAAGAAAAGGGAGCCAACAATCTGGAAGAACTGCAAATAATTTGCAATTCCTTATTCATTGATTGATAACACATACCTATCCATTCATTGGTAGCACTGAAAAAAGACAACAGATGCCTAGTCCCAGGATATATTCAAGGTTGTTTTGATTCTCTGTTCTACTTTAGCCACTAAATATGTCTTCCCACAACCAGAGTAACTAGAAAATTAAAAACAACCGGTCTTCAAGTGAGTCTAACTATAACACAGAACTCTTATTATTTCTTATTATTTTTAAACCCTCAGGGAGATACAGTGGGTTATAAATAAAGTTGTTGTTGCTATATCTATATTCTGGATTTCATATCACAAAATCACAAGTCGAACACTTCCCAAGCATCTAGGACTGTGTGATGTATTTTTGAATGATACGCGCAGGTCCAAGTAAGGTCGCCTTTTGCAGTTGACAGATCGTGATTTTGTCAATGTTTATTGTTTCCAAAATGCCGGCTGAGATCTTTTGGCATGGGACCCAGTGTGCCGATCACCACTGGGACCGCCTGTACTGGTTTATGCCAAAGCCTTTGCAGTTCGATTTTGAGATTTTTATAATGGCTGAGTTTTTCCTGTTGTTTTTCCTCAATGCAACTGTCACCTGGAATGGTGATATCAATAATCCACACTTTTTTTCTTTTCCACAATTGTGATGTCTGGTGTATTGTATTGGTGTATTGTTATTGTTGTTGTTATTATTATATTTGGTTATTATTATTATTTACTTATTTCATATGTGTTAGAAGACTTGTCAGTTCCACCATCTTACTTTTACAGCCATCTAAACGCAAAAACCATAAGAGGTATCTGTGCAGTTAGACCATGAACAAAACTATCAACAGATCCCAGGGCTAATGTGCACATCACAGGTACGCAAAATGTGTCAAATGCTAAAATGTGTCAATGCCCTACATTGAAAGAGTTCCCCCATTATATTTTCATGGTGTATGGAGGAACTGGCCTCATTTGATGCTAGCAGTTTTGAGGATAATTTACATGCTCATAATATATAGCAAAATCCATTTGAGATTCCATTTGAGATTCCACAATCCATTTCAAAGTCTCACTGGATCAAAATCTACACTAGCACAATATATATCACTGAGAGCAGGAAGGCAAAGAGAAGATTATATTGGCCAGAAGTTTTTTAATCATGAGATCAACAAATTTCCTTTCCCTCTGGCCTCCTGAAACCCTAAATATTATTAGTATATATAATACATCATATTTTGTTATATATCAAAATATGTATACTATTGTTATATCATTTTGTAGAAAACAACGAGTCTCAATTCTTTCTCATATTAAATATTGAAGCAATAGCAGTTTTATAGAGCAGAATACAATGCTGTGTCTGCTAACATCTTGCCACTCTTTCGGGTTCTCCAGGCACCTGCTACCTAAAGCAGCTGCTTTACTCTGGTAGTACTAGCTCTAGTTAACTCATCAGAAGTTGTAGAGAACAAAAGTTAGGAGAGACTAAGAGCCATGAGAGTATGTGGGCTTTACTGTTGAGCAAAGAGGGCATTGAATTGTTCTGTCATATGGTGCAACTGATTGAAAAAAGCAAAGATTGAGTCAGTATACAGAAGTGGCAGTTTAGCCAAGAGAAGAAAAGAAACACCAAAAAAATGCAATGTGTGGCTGTTTGGTTGAGCCCCTTGAATGAGACAAACCAATAAAACAAGCTTTATGCCTTTTCCTCCCACTTTCACAGCAGAATAATGAAATTGTCCTTTTCCTGTACCCTATTGCTTGGCCTAGTCAAATGTTCTCATACTGGTTAGAGGAACAATGGGAATAGCTGTGCAAATGGGCAGGATTGGGTACAGTGAAATAAGCAATCATGTAGATGCCAAAAATATCCATGCATCCCCTCTAGAGGAATTATTTGTTGGATAACCAGAAACACCTGGCTACATGGAATTTCCTGCTGCAATTCAGCCTTAATTTCCTCAGATAGTAAAAACCAAAGGCTCACAAAGGTGAAAGAAAGCAGCCATCAATCAAATAAATCGCCACCGCACGGCAGCGGTGATAGTACCTTCTAAATTAAATTTTAATTCCCACCTGATGGTTTGCTATAAGTTACTTTTATTCAAACCATTCAGCTGACCCACCTTTGTGTTCTCAGACAATTTGTTTGGGGTCCCATAATTATTAACACAGTTGCCAAGTTCCCAAGCCACTATTTCTGTACTTGTGATTTGAAAGTAACAGAGGGAATCCAAAGGTCCTTTCTAGTCCAATGGCTTGTCGGACTGCCAAGAGACTCTTTGCAGATTGGTTTGGCAGCAAACCAATTCTAATGATCCATGTTCATTGAAAAAATGGGCAGCCATCAGGAGCGGCGGGGTGGCGGGAAGCTGGAGAGAGAGAGAGAGAGAGAGAGAGAGAGAGAGAGAGAGAGAGAGAGAGAGAGAAGACTAAATTTCATGGAGGTGAAAACCACCACAGAAGTAGGACTGTCACCTTTGCTGCAATACCCATTGCTGGTCCACCACCTCCCCACAATGAAGCTGTCCCCGGCTACTAGCAGGTAAATCCTGTCAATGGCCCCTGACCACCCCATGGTCACAGGATTTTCCCAGTGCAATGCCATTGAGATGGCATGCTATCATCTCATCTTGTTGAAAAAACAATATTTTAAACACTATATGGGTTAAAATATTAATTGTGAAGTTCCTTTCAAAAATAAAGAGGGGGGAGTGGCACAACAGGAAGACAGGGTTAAGCTGCCAAACTAGAAGTATGACTTTGCAGTAGCGTAATGATGACATCAGTACAAAGAGGAGGGTGACAGTGCTGATAGCCACTAGTAGCCAGGTTTGCGGCAACACCATGAGATAGTGGCTTCATATGGTAATGTAGTGATTACACTTGAGACTGGTGAGTAGATAGTGATGGTAATGGGCCTATTAAAGTTACAAAATTTTGTTGATATGAAAAATGGGGTGCTTTGGGGGTTATCTGATTCATCTTTCAACCTCAGTAATGCTCCCCAGTTTTTCAGTTGTTTTCCAAATGCTTTTTCACTCAGAAACATAAATCAGAAAAGAATATGGCCCGCCCTGATAGAGTTCCAGTTATCTACCATACAGTCCTCCGAAATCACCTTTATTGAGGTGAAAACCAGCTCCAAATAGCAACATAGTTCAACTTAGTTCAGCCTCATAAGAAAAAGTATAAATATCTAGATCAGAGCCTTCCAAACATTTCATGTTTGTGACATGCTTTTTAGACATACATCAATATTTCTGTTTCTAAAAACATATGATTTATTGCATAGACTCTAAGGTTTTTTTATTATGCTTGTGTGACACACCTAAGCACTGCCGCCGACACACCAACATGTCCCAACTCCTGACACACCATTTGGGAAGCTCTGATGTAGGCGCTGCTATATTGGCTTATGGTAGCTTTGGAAAAAGCACTTTTCTTCTGCACATCTCTATCTCTTCTCTATCTCAATCTCTATATATCTATCTATCTCTCTATCTCTATATCTCCTCTATATATTATTAAAGCTGAAAGTTTGTATGTGGGTTTGTTTGTTTGTTTGTTTGTTTGTTTGTGGATATGTGCCAGCGTTCTGATTGGCTCCCGGCCTCTACATTCTGACAACATGATTGGTTCCAGTGAGGGAGTATTTGCATAACGTCTATCATTGGCCAGCCAACACAAACATCCCGAAACTCTACACTGCCAGAGGGGGATGGGGTAAAGGCCTGAGGCAGTTGCCAACACGAATATTCCGACACAGTAAACTGCCAGAGGGGGATGAGGCCAAGGCCTGAGGCAGTCAGGCATGGTGGCAGTTTAAGGCCAAAACATTTTGCGCGCCCCAACAATGAGACAACAACACCAAACTTGCCACACAGAACCCCCAAGACCCACTCTACATCCTGCTGCAGTTTGAAGGACAATGAGCCATGCTCTACCTTCTAAAACAGAGGCCCACTGGCCCACTTTACATCCTGATGCAGATTACAACACACTACACCGAAAATTGACAGTAAGGCTTTATTTACTTGATTTTCCTGACTAGGCCTCACTTTATGGGACACTGTTTAAGGTCCAAATTGACAGTGAGGCTTCATTAACTGGATTTTCCTGACTAGGCCTCACTTTATGGGACACTGTTTAAGGCCCAAATTGACAGTGAGGCTTCCATAACTGGATATTCCTGACTAGGCCTCACTTAATGAGATAGTTTAAGGCCCAAATTGAACAGAAAGTTTGTGTGTGTTTGTTTCTAGCCCTCATGACACAGTTAGCATCCTGTTGCACTTTAGGGCAGGACAGGATGGGCCCTACTTTACTCAAAAGTCACTGGGGACAACCATTATTACCTTTTCATAATGCCATCTAATGCTTAAAAATACTTCTGGCCCCCAAAGCCCCTCACACCGGCCTATTTGGCCTTTCTGCTAATTCCATGCAGACCTTCCAGGCGGCCTTGCTCCAGCTAGGCCCAGAAGACACACCCATCTTCCCTCTTCAACATTTTGCCAGATAACACAGCTTCTTGCCACACAGAACCCCCAAGACCCACTCTACATCCTGCTGCAGTTTGCAGGGATGACGGTGAAGCAGCCAAATTAAGGAGTTATGGAACTCCAAGTACCAAGTTAACTTTACCAAGCTACCTGAACGTGCGGGCACAAGGATGAGGAAGAACGCACGGCAACTGTGAAATAGGTGAAAATCAAAAGGATTTATTTCTGGCACCAGCTGGTGGGCTCTTGCCAGCAGAACACGCTGCAATCAGGGGCAAAAGACCCCGTCACTTTTCATACAAAGACATTTATACCCCAATGGAGTCATTTCAGTCAAGCCCACCCCTTCTTCATGGATAAAAACAATCATAATTGGCTGGTGATTACTGTTGCTTACATGACATTTCATTAATCCAATAAACAGTGCATTTTCATTAGCATCACATCTTTAAGTCACACCTATGAATGAGAACAATAGTCATTTATAAGTTAGTTCTTTCTCACAGTACAGCTATCAATCTTGAGTCTCTGATGTTCCCTAATTTTGAAACATTGACTTCCAGGCTCCGTGCCAGCAACGGAGGGGGTCAGACTCTCTGTCATGCGCAGTGCTTTCTCTATTCGCATTAAGTTCTCCCATAGCACAATCTGTACTGCTTTCACCCATCTAGCCTATGTTATCTCAAGTCAGGCACAGGGTGTATTAGAATGCTTCAATCACAGTGTTATTCTCATATTGCAAGTGCCTGTCTGATTCTTGGCACAGGAACCCGCATTTCAAAGCTAAACACACATGTAGCATCACTCTCTGACTGTACTTTTTGCACGGAAAAGTACCAAACCCGCTTTAACGGGACTTGAAGTACTTTAACTCACTTCCTTACAGCATTGTGGCCCACACCAATCAGAGCCACACTTGGCACACAGAGGCCCAATGGCCCACTTTACAGCCTGGAGCACTTTAGGGCAGGATGGGCCACAAATGATGGGATTTACAGTACCTTCACCCAATTCACTACCCACAGAAAATTGAAACCCCTACAAATCACAGACCACGCCCAAAATTGACAGTAAGGCTTCATTAACTTGATTTTCCTGACTAGGCCTCACTTAATGGGATGCTGTTTAAGGTCTGAAGTGACAGTAGGGCTTCATTAACTTGATTTTCCCGACTAGGCCTCAGCTCATGGGACATTGTCTATGGCCTGAATTGACAGTAACCTGCCTTGGCACACAGAGCCCCTATTGTAGCAGATTACCATACTCCCACAAGGCAGGCTGCTCATGCAGACGCAGTAGAAGGAGAAGACAGACAACAGGATTTCTCAGAAAGCTCAGTTTACTTTGTTTTCACAGCTGCGAGTCCGTCCCTGCACAACATGGTGCTTCAAGGGAGCGGCCCCTCCCCCTTGTGAGGCACATATTTATACAAGCATCAGGGTTCAACTTTTGGTTGCCCAAAATCTTATTATTGGTTAAAAGTTATGTCGCAGCTAAAATTGCAGCCTATCATAATGTAACACGGACTGTCCACGCTTTATTCTTGGAGATACAGTGTTTCTTTATCTCTTGCATTCCTGCACAGGCTCAGTTTGATTCCCTTTGTATGGCTCCTTCTCTGCTCTGCTGTCTCTGGGCAGATTATTGCTAACATACGGGCACTTGGAGCATCTCCTCTCTTTAACCCCCTTCACTATGACCCACGCTACATTCTACTGCAGTTTGGAGGAGGGTGGACCATGGATGTTGGGATTTGATGTACCTCCATGGATTATGGGATTTGTAGTACTTTCAAATCCTTCATTCCCCACAGACCACTGTGGCCCAGAACCAAGACTGATAAAGACCAAACTTGGCACACAGCGCCCCCATGACCCACACTCCATCCAACTGCAGTTTAGAGGAGGGCGCACCATGGATGATGGGATTTCAAGTACCTCCACTCACTTCCCAAGCCCGCTGTGACCCTCATCCAGTGACTGATCAGGACCAAACTTGGCACACAAAGCCCCCATGACCCACTTTACATCCTGCTGTATTTTGGAGGAGGGTGGACCACGGATGATGGAACTTGAAGTACCTTTACAAATTTCCCAAGACTGCTGCGACCCTCATCCAATAACTGATCAAGACCAAATTTGGCACACAGAACCCCCATGACCCACTCTACATCTGGTGCAATTTGGAGGAGTATGGACCATGGATTCCGGGACTTGAAGTACCTTCACTCACTTTTTGAGACCACTGCAAGCCACATAAACAACTGATAAGGACCAACCTTGCCATGCAATGCCTTTCTCAAATAACCTGGGCAGGGCTGGGTCCCCAAGCTACTAAATAAATAAAAGAGAGTTAGATCTCCACTCTGGTGTGTTTTTCATCGGGCAGATGATTTTTGAGAATCTCGTAGGAGTTATGCGATGAAAATGGCTTCCACCCCATAATTTTCACTTTCTATTTAGACTTTAGGAATAGCAGTAAAGACATTTAGACAGGTAGGTAAAGAACTTGCATGTGAGCATGCCCCCTCTTATGCCATGTCTATCATCTGCTAAGCATTAGAAGGCAACATCCTGAAAGGCAGATTCAGAAAAATACCTGGGTAGAACTTTTCATTGTAACGTCCCACACTACAATTCTGTTGCAGGCACCAATATTCCATGACACAGACCTAGCGCTCATTGTCTACCAGCCTCACACCTTTGCTTCCTGTACTGTTCCAAGAGCTTCTGTGAATGTGTTCATTCCAAGATAAGCTAGGAGACCCTACCTTTGCACTATCTGTTAATTTCCCTGATCTTGTTTGCTACTTTTTGAAGCACAGAAAAGTGGATTTGACATTCAAGCATCTGACTGTGGTTGTCTAACTACAATATAAGTGAGTCTCCTCGGGGAGATAAGTGCAGGATATAAAAAAGTATTATTATCTGCCTAAATATAATAGGTGATACAGGTGCTGTTAAATATAAATTCCCTTGCCTGAAGGTATTCTCCGTAGAAGGTCTGTCCAGTCAAAATCTATTTTTAAGACCAAGACAGTAATGATAAAGGGCTTGGAATTGTCTGTCAATAGACAGAGCAAACATACACATTGCCTGGTTCTAGTCATCCTTCACAGGGGCGATGTATTGCTTTTCCTTTTAAAATGATAGCTATTTCTTCCTTAAATTGTATTTAAACGTGTACATTTATGCATAGCTTTATTTTTATTCCTATTCCCTTCATTTTTTGCTGGTCTATATGTGGCCACTCTGGAAAATGTCCCCACTAGTGACAAGTGGCTAGCAAATGCAACAGGTACACAACAGCTCTATGCCTATATACCAGGACAGACAGCCTAGTGACCATCAGATATTATGGGCTGTTTAAAACACACAGCTAAAAACTGCACATCCATCCTATATGTTATCCTTACAAATGTTACTATAAAAATGAGCCATATTTTTCTTCAGTCATGCTGTTCAACTGAGAAATAAATAATTAGGAATTGATATGTGCCATCATCAGCAAGGATGTTAAAGAGGATATTTTAACAAGGAATCTGAGTTGGAAGAACTTGCAGGAAGGTCAAGGAAAAGGGTCTGGAAATAATTAGTGTTGATTTAAAGGTCAGGCGACATTTCTTTGTCTTTCTTTTT
This sequence comes from Anolis apletophallus, assembly GCA_030556195.1. Classification (NCBI taxonomy): domain Eukaryota; kingdom Metazoa; phylum Chordata; class Lepidosauria; order Squamata; family Anolidae; genus Anolis; species Anolis apletophallus. Next base: position 78,623,112 of record JARBWK010000001.1, read on the forward strand.
TCATTTCTTCCTTTCTGATTTTTGTACATGCCTATTTACTTTAATTGGGATGTAGAAAGCTTAGAGAAAGAAAGAAAGAGAAAGAAAGAAAGAAAGAAAGAAAGAAAGAAAGGAAGGGAATTCTTCAGGTGTGGTTTTCTCAATTGATGATTTGAAACCGTTTTCCTTGACTGCCGAATAGGTAGTTCTTTAGAAATATTTCTCTTTTAACTAAAGTTCAAAATCACTTGTGTGTTGCCAAGTAACAAAGGGAAGCTCTCCACAGTTCCTTTTTCACATTTGAAGAAAAAAGGAAAACTCTAATTATTCAGTTCAAGAATCATTGGGTGAATCTTCAAGGAATTATCGAGGTGAAAGCTACTCTAATTGCTTTGGTTTCCATCTGCAGGCTCATGTCATAGCTTATTTTATCAGGCTGTGTGTGTGTAGAGATGTGTAGTGGTGCCAAAGCACATGATATCTGACACTTTATATTATTTGATCACAGAAGCAGAATATTTTACATTCCTCATTCATACATAGGTCATTGGTTTGTGATTTGGCAGATGTAATAAGCCAAGGATTATTACAAATGAATGCATTTGTAAGCTAGCTAAGCAGATATGAGTGAGAAAGGTGTCATTGCACTGGAAACACCCTTCTGCATCTAGTAAAATAATATAAGTAGTAGCTCCGTAGTCCCCATGTTAGGAGATGGATAGATCGCCACAATACTTCTGCCACACATAAAATGGACTCTCTGCCCCAGTACAAAAAGCATTCACTAAAAAGCCTCTCCTAGTCAAAACCTTCTACATAACACCCATTTCTGAAAGAAATAATTCCATTAATAGAAACATTAGGTATGTCAAGAAAACCGATTTAAACTATTAGAATACTAAATTAACTCCCAAATAAGGATTTCATCATGCAGCCCCTCAGTTGATAAAAAATGAATTATAAACAGGAAATGGCAATGATCGGAAATGTTACTTTTGGGAAGCCCACCAGGAAACCCAGGTGGACACCCTCCCATTTTAATGGTACTGTTTCATTATCTGGGCTGAGGCCACCAGAGGTGCTAGAGAAAGAAGGATTGTCCCATTTATGAGGGTGGAGTTAAAGAAGGAAAGCAATTTCCCCTATTCCCCTGGCTAGCCCCCCCCCCCCCCAAATATCATAACAGAGGATTGTTTCCAGAACAGGGACGTAGGTGGGGGGAATAACTGGAAAACGGGGACATTGTTTTCCTCTTTCAACCCACCCTCCACCCCCATAAATGGGACTATCCTCCTCTCTCTAGGCACCCTGGTGGTCTCTGCCCAGATAATGGAACAGTATTGTTCCTTTATTTTCAAGAGTTTGTTGGTGTGATCCTAATTTTTCCCACCCAAGATGGTTTAAATATTCAAAAGTTAAAGACAGCCATTTCTGGGAGTGGTGTTCACTTGAACGAAGAGGTCAAGCTGCCTTCTCTCTCTGGAGCTCAGAGCTTAGGCCCTTTCCTCCTGAAATCACTGGTTAAGCTCACCTCCACCCCTTCATTTATCATCTCTAAAAGATATTTTTGGAGAGCACATCTCCTGCACATTGCAGCTTATAAAACTTTCCCCTTCCTCTGGGACAATGGCTTCCAACCTTTTTTTGACTAGAGACCAGTTGACCAGGGACCACTTGAACAGTGAACGCTTTGACCAGAGACCACTCTCCAACATTAGTACTAAAAGGGTTACTAATCAGCTTTTGATCAACTTTAGCTTTGGTTTGATTATTTGGGGTGCTGATTCAGAAAATTGCATTGGATAGACCACATCAGCTCTAGTTTCTAATTCAGAACATATGCCATCCAGTAGTTGCCACCTGTTCACCCACAGAAAACCATATTTAATAATCTAGAGCTCATGTGGTAGTAGTACTCTTTCATGGATAGTCAGCCTCTCCCCTCCGGATATTCCTGTTGTCTCGTCACTATAAGAGGGTTTTATGATACCAGTCGCTCTCATTGCCATGTAATGATGTAGTAATGGTGAGGCCACTGACCATATTTCTGTTCTTACGAACCTCTACTCTAGGGTATGTGAGAGAAGAGCACATACATTTACACATATTAAGGAAGATATTCTATAGCTCTCATTTTCAACCTTTTTTGTTTCATCTGTTTCTCCTTTTATAAACTTCTATTAGCTTCAGATTGCTAAATTTCAGTTGGTTGTGGCTTTGTAATTCTGCTCCTTTTGACTTTATATCTTTCCTTCCTAAAGGAAGAGTGTTATATTTTGCATGCAGTGTTTAATATTTGTTATTCTCCCATGTATCTATCTTGATCGCTGCATGTTCAATAAAATGTCCCCTTTGGAGAGGTCTGTGTGAATGGGAGTTTTTGAGTCCAATTTGCCAGAATGTATTATTGCCAAATTATAAGATTCCTAATAGGCATGTGTACTCAAATCATTTATGAATTATTTACATGCTTTGAAGCATACCTGGTAATAACTTGGCTAGTTTATAAACAGCAGCAAAAATTGATGTCTTTTTAAATGTGAGAAAATACTTTTTTTAATGAATATCCATGTCTCCCATTGCATTTTCATACCGTAGTTAATTTCAACCAGAATGTAACCATAGAGTCACACTGGAATACCTAGAGATTCTCAGAGAGACGATATCAATAAAATCTGTGAATGATAAAATACACAAAAGTTAAATCCTCAATTGCAGAAGGCTGAACGTATCCAGACGTTTCTTTGGTTGGCCTCATATTGGCACATAACTCTTAATTTCACCCCATGCCCATGCATTTATGTGGCATTTATACGCATGACAAATTCCTCCCACACTGCGAAGCCACAAGCATTGGAAATACATGATTATCAATCAGTTCCTTTTCCTGATAATTATTTTGATAAAGGCCTGTTTCAGCTGCAAAACTTCTTCTTTTTTTTCTTTTTCTTTAGCAACCCAAGCACACTGGTCAATTCATGGCCTATTTTCCCCAATGATTGAAGAGTTCAAAGTTTTGGAGAAAGATCAAATAATTCTAACTTCCACTAGGTGGTGCAGGAAAGCAGGACAACTTCCTTAGCAAGACTATATTCCATTACACTTCTACCACATACAGGAGTGTTTGTTTTAGCTTTCCTGTATGCAATTTGATTCAGCCAATAACACAATAATTCTACCAAAACATTAAAAAAAATACATTGTACTCTTGGTGTTACTGAAATATCCTGTGAAATGTAAGAGAAAGTTATTTTTTCTGGCAAAGGAGATCTCCTGAACATTGCATTATTTTAATATTAGTCCTTTTAAAAAAGCAGTACAGCTAATGACCATCCCTTATCCTGGACCTGAAATGCTCCAAAATCTGAAATTGCCCAGATGGGTGACTGAGATAGTGACACATTTGCTTTCTGATAGTTCACAAACTGCTTCATGCATAAATATATTTTTTAAATCTTGCATTAAAATTACCTCCAGCAAATGTGTATATGAAACATCAGTGAATTTCATGTTTACACTTGGGTCTCATCTCCAAGCAAGTCCATAGCCAGGATTTTGATTTTTTGGGGGCTGAATATGAGTGAGAGAGGATCTACTCTAGGAAACCTTTTGTATCATTATCCCAATACCCCCATGCATATGGGATATATTGAGCATGGTGATCAGATTGTGATATGAATAAACATAACAGTTTAAATAATGTACCAGTAAGGCCTTCTTGCGGACCATGTCTGTCTCCAAGACGTTGCATTATGTGTTGTGTTGTATTGTATTATCTTTAAATACAGATATTCCAAATCTAAAAAATCTGATATCCAAAGTACTTCTTCCCTCAAGCATTTTGGGTGAGGGATATTCAACCCAGAGGAAGTCTGGCAGCATAGTACCAGATTTTGTTCTTGACCAGTGGTTCTTAACCCGTGTCGCACACCAGCATAGAAACCTGAGCCCTTAGAATCCTAACACACAACTCCAGCTGAAGAAAATAGTCTTTTATTGAAGAAAAACAGCAAGCAATAAAGCGATAGAAAATATATCAAAGAAATGAGAGTTCAATCAATAATCCAAGGAAATGTTCCAAATGCCATAGGCTGAATAATGCTGCAAAGTTCCATAGGGATCCAAACAGGCTAGTTTCAGTAATTGATAAGTCCAAAAGATGTCCAGGAAAGATCAAAGTCCAGACTTGAGTACTTGAGCTCAAAAACACAACAGACCGGGAACATGGGAGGCTAAATGCAGGAGCAGAAATTCATGAAGCTTAATTGCAAAAGTTGTGCTGAACTGAAGATTCAAACTGCAAAGCATGGCTATATCGAAACTAGATTTCCCTCACTCCCCTCCCATACTCCTGCAAAACAAAACCACTGCTTGAAGGAAAGGCCTTGGACTGCCCATTAGCACATTCCTTCTTTCTAACCAAACTTGTACAGCCAGGTGCGTTATCTGTCTGATTCCCAAGAGAACCAGACTCCCTGCTTCCCAAACACTGTCTCTGCAAGACAAATGCAAAAGCTTAATCTCTCTCATGAACTGTGGCTGCCCCAACTGAGGACACAGGCCCAACAACCCATGGGTTCCCAGATGTTTTGGCCTTCAACTCTCAGAAATCTTAGCATCTGGTAAACAGGCTGAGATTTCTGGGAGTTGTAGGCCAAAACACCTGGGATCCTACAGGTTGAGAACCACTGTTCTAGAAGCCTTTTTGTTGCCTAATACAATCAGGGCTGGATTAAGGGCTTCTGCCGCCCTAGGCAACTCTCTAAATCCCGCCCCCCGGCCGCTGGCCGCTGCGGCCGCTTGAGGGGACGTGGCCTCTTGCGGGGGGCAGAGCCGGCATGAGGGAAAGGGGGCTGGGAAAGGCCTCACAGCCGCCGCGCCGCTCCTGGGGTGGCGTACGTGCCTTCCCCCGCTGCCTCCCGTGCAAGAGGCGGCAGGGGAGGGGAGGGCACGTCCGTTGCCCCGGGGGCGGCACGGCGGCGGTGCGGCTTCTCCCGGCTCCTTTTCTCTCGTGCCGGGCTGGTCCGCCCCTCCTCCCTTCCCTCCTCTCTCGTGCCGGCCAAGCTCGGCCGGCGCAAGAGAGAGGGAGCCGGGAGGGGCCTTGCCGCCGCCGCGCCGCCCCCGGGGCGACGGACGTGCTTTCCCCCGGCCTGCCGCCTTTCGTGCAAGCGAGGCAGCAGGGGAAGGCCCCTCCCGGCTCCCTCTCTTGCGCACCCGCTGAGCTCCGCCCCTCCTCCCTTCCGCGCCGCTCTTGGGGTGGCGTACGTGCCTTCCCCCGCTGCCTCCCGTACAAGAGGCGGCAGGGGAGGGGAGGGCATGTCCGTTGCCCCGGGGGCGGCACGGCGGCGGTGCGGCTTCTCCCGGCTCCTTTTCTCTCGTGCCGGGCTGGTCGCCTCCTCCCTTCCCCTCACTGAAGGGGGAGGGAGGGCCGGGCGGAGCCGGCGTGGGGGAAAGGGAACGGGGGGAGGCCGCGTGGGTCGGGGAAAGGGAACGAGCGGGGGGGCGGCGGGGGAGGCCGCGTGGCGGAACCGGCGGCGCCTTCTCCCTCTCGCCGGTCTCCGCCCCCTCCCTTCACTGAAGGGAGGAAGGGCGGAGCCGCTGCCGGGCGTGAGGAGAGGGCACCACCGGGGGTGCCGCCCCTGGGGAGATTCACGCGGCTCCCCCCGCCGCCGCCGCGCTCGCACCGGCGCCCCTCCTCCCTTCACTGAGAGAAGGAGTGGCGCCTGCGCGGCGGCCGCGTGGGTCTCCCTAGGGGCAGCGGGGCTTCCCCTCACCTCTTCCTTCAGGCCCGGAAATGCCACCCCCCAAAATGATGGGTAATCCGGGCCTGAATACAATCCTCAGTTAACCAGAAAAAGGATTCTGGGTTACCGTTTTGTTTATGTATTTGTCATTATTTATAGTTCAACTTCCTTCCAAAACTGGGACATAAAAATAATATTAAAAGGAATAAATAAGAACACTGATATGCTTAAATAATAGAATTGAACAGATGATATTATTAAAACATTTATTATTTTAAAGCAATTTTTAAAGTATACCAAATCCAGCACCCCCTCATTTAAAAAAAACCCTCAGGTTAGCTTTCTTTGGAAGTGAGTTCCAAAATGTGGGTGCAAACCCTTCTCGGGCCATCTCTTCCATTTTCAGCAAATGTGCATTTGAGACTAGCAGATCTGATAATAGTGTGTGTTATCTAAAGATTTGAAAGCTCAGATATTTGTGACCTGTTGACTATGGGCCCGTTTACACTAACCACTTACTGTGAAACAGCCTGGGATCATCTCTGTGGCAGCTAAATGCCACTTGAAGCTGATCTGGAGTAATGTGGGGAAGGCCACATTAGCACAGCTTTGACCCACGTTAACCAATGTTGTGAGATACTCCAAATTCTGGCCCAGAAATTTCAGAACAATCCCTGACTTTGGCAAACTAATCCAAACAGTTGGGTCAATTCCGAGATGGAACAAACTACAACTGTTTTCACTGCCATCCAGTGTTCCCTGAGCTTGGGACTGCAGGAAGGTATTATTGTTCCCTCCTGTTCTCCATGTTGCAGTGGTCTCCAACTGTGACATGGGATCTGTGAGTCAGCATCATCTGCAGTGAGGTCAGCCAGGAAGGTGGGATGATTGGGGAAGGGAGGGAGGAAATGTGATTCCTCCTCTTCTCCTTTTCCCCTTGCCCCATCACCCCAACTGATATCACAGCAGGTGATGGCCAACTGGAAAACGGAGCAGATTGGGCACATGTTGCTGCCATTACAACTCCCAGACAGCCATACAGCTTCCTGAGAGCCCCTAGCCAGAGGCGGCTCAATGCATTCAGCGGTGTAGGCGGCCACCAAGAGCGCCAGATCTGGAGGGGCACACTGACGTCGGCTGGAAACTCTACCTCTGCGGCTGCGCATTTGGGCACGCAGAGGCCGAGGTGCTGAAAACCACAAGGCTGCTGAAAGTAGGCAGGCCATAGTCATGGAAAGGGGCTGGGGGGGGGGCAGGAGATGCAGGGCAGGTGAGCTCTTCCTCTACTTGGGATTGGCCAAAAGTGCAGAGTGTGCTCCGCCCATTGGATGGGCCCCCTCCTCTCCCTTTCCCAGCGGCAGTGGGTTTTCCAACTTGGTCCTCCTTCCAGGCTCTGCCGCCTTGCTGAGAGTGTGCTGCTGCCACTGCTGCCTGGAGTGGAAGCGAGGCATGATGGATCCGGGGCTGTTGCACATGTGGTGGGCGCTGCTATCGCTGGCGCTGCCTGGGGGCCGGGAGTCAAGACTCTTCCCCTTTGGTGATGCAGAGCCCGGGACCGACGCCTCCTCACCGCTGGACCGCCACGCCCCACTCCGCTTCTACGGCTCCCCCGTGGAGACCCTCTATGTAAGTAGGCAGGGAGAGAGGGAGGGAGGGAGGGGGAGGGGGCATCTCTGGGGAGAGGAATTGTATTTATATTCACTAATTATTACTGTTTATTAGGTTATTATTTTCATTATAAATGTATATTTATTAGGTTATTATCTATCATATTATAAATTATTAGTAGTTTTATAATTATTGGGGGGGGATGAGATGGGGGTGTCAAAATAATGCTCATCTACCACATAAAATTACCTAGGGCCACCTCTGCCTCTAGTCATCATGCGAATCCCATGCTGACATCAGCAGAGGCAGTCAAGCAACCAGGAAGAAGGGGAGAATTGCAGAAACCATCTGGACGCCGATTCGCTGCCACTGTGGGTTTGGTATGGTGCATGTGGTCACCTTCTGATCTTCTGCTGTGAACTGGCCTTAACTAACAAGCCAACTGTAACTAAATGTAAAATATGGTTTGACTATCTTCTTTATTCTCCATGGAGTCCTATTGGACTCCTTGCAGGTCCATCTACCGTGTTTCCCCGAAAGTAAGACAGCATCTTACTTTCTTTTGAACCCCCAAATCCCCCTACGGCTTACTTTCGAGTACGGCTTACATTACCGTACTCCGAAAGTGCTCTTTCCCCTTGGCCGCCTCCTCCTCCGCCTCCTCCGCCCGCCGCTTGCCTCCTCCTCCGCCTCAGTCCCCCCCGCCACTTGCCGCTGCCGCCGCCTCCCTCCGCCTCGGTGCCGCCTCCCCCCCGCCCCGCCTCCCCGCCGCCACTTGCCGCTGCCTCCGCCTCCCTCTGCCTCGGTGCCGCCTCCCCCGCCGCCGGCTCCCCCGCCGCCACTTACGCTGCCGCCGCCTCCCTCCGCCTCGGTTCCGCTTGCCTCTGGTTCCGCTTGCCTCCGCCGCCGCTTGCCTCCGCCGCCGCTTGCCTCCGCCGCCGCTTGCCTCCGCCGCCGCTTGGCACCGCCTCCATAGCGGCCCCACGCGCTTGCGCCCCCGCGGCTGCTGCGCGGCGCACTCAGGCCTTCTGCCCATGCGCGAATGTCTGCGCATGGGCGAAGGTGTACTGAGCGCGTCTGACGCAGGCGCGCTGACGCAGAAACAGCGCTGACGCAGCGCTGCGCTGCGCGCCGCTGACGGCGCTCAGGCCTTCTGCCCATGCGCAGACATTCGCGCATGGGCAGAAGGCCTGGAGTGCGCCAGCGCAGCCGCGCCTGGCGCAAGCGTGGGGCCGCTATGGAGGCGGTGCCAAGCGGCGGCGGAGGCAAGCGGCGGCGGAGGCAAGCGGAACCGGAGGCAAGCGGAACCGGAGGCAAGCGGAACCGGAGGCAAGCGGCACCGGAGGCGGAGGGAGGCGGCGGCGGCGGCAAGTGGCGGCGGGAGAGCCGGGCGGCGGGGGGGAGGCGGCACCGAGGCGGAGGGAGGCGGCGGCGTAAGTGGCGGCGGGGAGCCGCGGCGGGGGAGGCGGCACCGAGGCGGAGGGAGGCGCGGCAGCGGCAAGTGGCGGCGGGGGAGGCAGCGGCGGGGAGGCGGCGGCGGGGGAGGCGGCGGCGGCGAAGCAACAGCGGCGGAGGCAAGCGGCGGCGGGGGAAGCGGAGGAGGAGGAGGCGGCGGAGGAGGCGGGACCGAGGAGGAGGCGGGACTGAGTGACGCGCGGCCAGGGTACGGCTTACATTCGGGTACGGCTTACATTAGCCGACCCCTGACACCCCGATACGTCTTACAATCGGGGTGTCATACTTTCGGGAAACACGGTAGCAGGGAAGAATTAGTAATGCATCTTTTTTTGACTGATTTTTCTCTTTCACAGGCACATGATGTATGTTTGCTTATAATTTTAAAAACAGAGCTCACAATGGTCCTATTCTACTGATCTTACAATAAGTTGCACTTGCAAGATTACAGTCTGTTCACAAGATCAAAGGAGCATCTTTTGAAACCCGATATGCCACAATACACAAATCTATGCAGTTGATCATAGCTGTAGAAAACAAATCTAAAGTTGAACAGCAAAATTAAACCATATTTGTACACAATTTTAAATAAAGAACATTTCTGTAATAAAATGTGTGTATTAATCATAAAGATTTCAAACAGTAGTGATAATAAGCCACAGTATAGCTTCAATGCAAAAATTTTCTGGATTGAGGTGGCTTTCTGTGTTAATGGACATTTATTTCAGATATTTTTAAATGTTTAAACTACCTGAGGTTAGTGGGTTTTGGCAAGAACAAGACTCTGAGTAATCTATGTGTATTGTCTACAAAAGTGCCATCTCCTGGTTGAAAACTTTAATTGCATTTCCTTGTTGTTTGCTGTCAAATTGTCTTTGACATTTTGAGACCCAATGAATGAGGCCAAAATAGTACACAAAAAGCACCAGAACGTGATGTAGACAAAATACCAAGTGCTCTAGGCAAAATCGCCCTATCAATTACTTGTTTGAGAAACCCCTATGAAATTAAAGGCATATAAACATGCAGCTGAATGAAACATTCTGAAGTGTCTCTGAAGTGCCTCACTCACCAGTAGTCCGACTCAGTTCTTTGAGTCAAGTAAATGTTATTTGCATCAAGCCACTGGCTATTTAAATTATAACAACTGCAATGCATGCCACCATAAAAGCTTCCCATCATCTCTGCACTAACATGATTGTTTAACGATCTTAAATGACTTCTGTAGTACAATATGGTAGTCCCTGAGATCCATGAACCACTATACCATAGTCTCTCTTGAAATAAGAGGCATTCCTTATTCCAAAGCAGGACTTATTAAATGTTTTTGACTTGTGACCTCTTTACGCCCAATAAATTTTTACATGACCCCAGGTATATAAGAATATAAAATAATCTAATCAAACATTTACTGTTAATAAATCATAAAGAGATGTATTTTAAATCAATTCCTTGCTATTAATAAATGGTAACTTTACCATTTATTACAGATTAAAGCAAATTTGCATACTAATGAGATGGATAAAGGTTTTTAATTTTTTACATAAAGAATTAAATCTTGACTGAATAGTTGACACTGCAGGAAGTAGAGCAGTAATTGCAAACCTTTTAGAGACCAATTGCCCAAACGGGGGGAGACCTGGGGGGCAAGAGAAGGGGGCAAGCTGGCAGCAGGCGAGCAAGCAGGCAAGGAAGCAGGGGGCAAGCGGGCAGGTGACATGGCAAGCAGGAAAGTGAGCAAGAGGTGGGTGAGTGGGTTGGGGGGCATCCGACTGGTGGACAGGGGGGCAAGCAAATGGGTTGGCGACCAAGTGGGCGGGCAGAAGTGAGCAAGGAAGCAGGAGGCAGGCGACTGCGGGGGACAAGATGGCAGTTGATGGCCCATGTGCCTTCAGACATGCATGTTATAGGTTCACCACCAGTGATGTAGAACATCTTCAACATTTTTCATGCCATCCTGGAATACTTGGTTTGCAGCTTCAAGTAGCAAAATATACTCAGTTGGCTCTCCCTTTTTTCTCCTTAATTGAGTGACCACAACGGAGTGTTTGGGGGATCCATACCTCCAACTGAAAAGGGCCAAAGTTGCAAAGTAGACCATGTGCCTGCAGGGGCGGATCTTAGTGGAGGCAAATTAAGCGGCCGCCTCAGGGCGCCACAATGCCAAAGGGCGCATACAGGGCCAAGCACCACACCCCCAGGGTTGCTGGCAGCGTGGGAGGAAGGTTCGTACAGGGCGAGAGAGGAGGAGGCAGAGGCACACGCCTTTCCCTTCTCCCTGCCTCGCCCTGCGCCCTGCGCACATCTCATCCCTCACTCTGCACACCCCCCCTGCCCCGCCGAGGATGCCTTGCACAGAGCAAGAGAGAAGGGGGCAGAGGCGCCTGCCATTCCCGTCTCCCTCCCCCCCCCCCCGTGCGTCTCCTTCCTCTGTTGCCATTTGCTGCCGCTGGTGCACAAGGGGCGAGGGAGGAGGCCACGTAGGCGCCCTTACCTGGGGGCCGGGAGCAGGACTGAGCAGCCAGACAAGCCTGCCAGCTAGAGGGCACCTAGCCCAACCCCCGGGCCCTTGCTCCCGAAATTAGCCTAGACCTGATACACACATATATATACATACACGCAAAAAGAGAATAGGAAGAGGGGAGGGAAAAGGGTGAGAAGGGAGGAAGGGGAAAGAGAACAGGAAGGGGGCAAGGAAAAGGGTGAGAAGGGAGGAAGGGGAAAGAGAACAGGAAGGGGGCAAGGAAAAGGGTGAGGAGGAAGGAAGGGGAAAGAGAACAGGAAGGGGGCAAGGAAAAGGGTGAGGAGGAAGGAAGGTTGGGGAATGTACAGACCCACACAAAGAATAGGAAGAGGGGAGGGAAAAGGGTGAGAAGGGAGGAAGGGGAAAGAGAACAGAAAGGGGGCAAGGAAAAGGGTGAGAAGGGAGGAAGGGGAAAGAGAACAGGAAGGGGGCAAGGAAAAGGGTGAGAAGGGAGGAAGGGGAAAGAGAACAGGAAGGGGGCAAGGAAAAGGGTGAGAAGGGAGGAAGGGGAAAGAGAACAGGAAGGGGGCAAGGAAAAGGGTGAGAAGGGAGGAAGGGGAAAGAGAACAGGAAGGGGGCAAGGAAAAGGGTGAGAAGGGAGGAAGGGGAAAGAGAACAGGAAGGGGGCAAGGAAAAGGGTGAGAAGGGAGGAAGGGGGAAAGAGAACAGGAAGGGGGCAAGGAAAAGGGTGAGAAGGGAGGAAGGGGAAAGAGAACAGGAAGGGGGCAAGGAAAAGGGTGAGGAGGAAGGAAGGATGGGGAATGTACAGACCCACACAAAGAATAGGAAGAAGGGAGGGAAAGGGGTGAGGGCCCTTCCAAACAGCCCTATATCCCACAATATCCGCTTTGAATATCTGAGTCCACACTCAGATAATGTGGGATTTTCTGCCTTGATATTCTGGGGTATAGGGCTGAGAAGGAAAGAAGAGGAATAGATATAGACAAACACACACACACTCAAAGAGAATAGGAATAGAGCAGGGAAAATGGTGGGAAGGAATATATATATAGGGCATGGGCCAACTTCAGCCACCCATGTGTTTTGGACTTCAACTCCCACAATTCCAAACAGCCAGTAGGAAGTCCAAAATACCTGGAGGGCCCAAATTTGTCTATGCACCCAATCCATTGATTGGTTGGGGGGCGCCAAAATACTGTTCGCTTACCATTTAAAATTACCTAGGTCCGGCCCTGTGTGCCTGAAATGGACCCACATCCCTGTCCCTCTTGTTCCCATGATGATCTGTTCACATACATGTGCACATTCCATTTCCACATACACAGTCAAAAAGGTGGTATTAATCCTTCCCTCCCTGCACATTATTGATCTTTTAATGGCAAATAACTGATAGTTTTTATTTCAATAGAACATGGTTTATACACCCAGCTTTGTTTGTTAGAATCAAAATTTGAAAGGAAATATTTATAAAACTGAAAAGAGCCATCAAGCAAAACCAGCATTTGCAAGGCTTGTTAAACAAGGAGGCCTTACAGAAAGAAGGTAGGAGCCCTCGATGGCGCAGTTGGTTAAACTGCTGAGCTGATTAAGTGACACATAATCATGTACAGTGGTGGCTAGTGACTGCCATGTTCAACCCCAAAGTGAATCTGCTCTAAATTTCATTTCCCCTGAATTAAAATTCCTTGCAAATAGAAGTTTTTCATGTCAAGGAAAACAATTAGGCTAGAACTGTTTGCCCAGATATTTTGGGTTCTGAAGGGGGCCGATTTTTCTATTGAGAAGCATCCAGTCTCATGAAACTATACCTAGGCACGGATTACCCATAAGGCTACCCGAGGCCATGGCCTCGGGCGGCAGAATTGGGGGGGCAATTTGGACCTCCCAAAATAAAATAAATAAAATAAATAAAATAAAACTTTTTTTAAAAAAAAAGTTCCCTTCTAAAGCCCTCTTTGGCACCTCTGCCCAAAGCCTGGCATGCCGGGCGCCTCATAGACTCTCAGAGGCAGTTCTGCTGCCTCTGCGGAGATGCTCCCTCATGGCGCCCCTCCCAAGGCGCGCAGGCACAGAGAAGTGGCGAAAATGATTGTCCCTCCCTTCTAACGCCTCCTCCTAAACCCTCCCTCCCAAAGCCACGGCATGCCGCCCGCCTCAAATTTCGCCACTTCTGAAGCGGCCGGCATGTCACGGCCCTGGGAGGGAGGGGCGAACCACGGGGGAGATGCTCCCTCACAGCTCGTCCCTTTCTCCCAAGACCGCGGCATGTCGCCCGCCTCAGATTTCACCACTTCTGAGGCGGCCGGCATGTCACGGCCCTGGGAGGGAGGGGTGAACCACGGGGGAGATGCTCCCTCACAGCTCGCCCCTCCCTCCCAAGGCCGTGGCATGCCGGCCACCTCAGAAGTGGCGAAATCTGAGGCGGCTGGCATGTCACAGCCCCGGGAGGGAGTGGCGAACCGCGGGGGAGATGCTCCCTCACAGCTCGTCCCTTTCTCCCAAGGCCACAGCATGCCGCCTGCCTCAGATTTCGCCACTTCTGAGGCGGCCGGCATGTCACGGCTCTGGGAGGGAGGGGCGAACCGCGGGAGAGATGCTCCCTCACAGCTCGTCCCTTTCTCCCAAGGGAGCATCTCCCCGCGGTTCGCCCTCCCTCCCAGGGCCATGACATGCCAGCCACATCAGAAGTGGTGAAATCCGAGGCGGGCGGCATGCTGCAGCCTTGGCAGAAAGGGACGAGCTGCGAGGGAGCATCTCCCCCCCGCGGTTCGCCCCTCCCAGGGCCGTGACATGCCAGCCGCCTCAGAAGTGGCGAAATCTGAGGCAGGCGGCATGCCGCGGCCTTGGGAGGAAGGGGCGAGCTGTGAGGGAGCATTTCCCACTCCCTCCCGGGCTGTGACATGCCGCCGCCTCAGATTTCGCCACTTCTGAGGCGGCCGGCATGTCACGGCCCTGGGAGGGAGGGGCGAACCACGGGGGAGATGCTCCCTCACAGCTCGTCCCTTCCTCCCAAGGCCGCGGCATGCCGCCCGCCTCAGAAGTGGCGAAATCTGAGGCGGCCGGCATGACACAGCCCCGGGAGGGAGTGGCGAACCGTGGGGGAGATGCTCCCTCACAGCTCGTCCCCTTCTCCCAAGGCCGCGGGGAGGCCCTTTCTCCCAAGTGGGGGCGGGGAGGGGGCGGAGCCGGTGGCTGGGTGGAGCTGAGGGCAGGGGTAGTGCCTTTGGCCTTGGGCGGCCAAAGGCCATGATCCGGGCCTGACTATACCTAAGCCTCCCATTGTATACCCTCCAACATTCCACAGTTTGAAAAGAAGAGAAGTGTAGCCAATCAATATTAGGATATGATCAAGCTGACAAAAGTTACGCATGAGAAAGGACAGACAAGTTAGTAAGCACTGCAATTTGTTGTGGCCTGGGCATACTTGGGGTCCGTCCAGGTGCAGGAAAATTGCAGTTTTTAGCCAAATATCCGGATCTTCGCATGTCTGTGTGTCCCTGCAATCAGAAATCATGGGATTTTTATCTAGTTTTGTTCCTGGGTTGTAGATGCCTGTTCCTGATTGGTCAGTTCCAAAAAAGAAGGTGACACCTGAATAGAAGGCAATTTTTGTGTGTGTGTGTCAGAAACTTCATGAAACATGTGAAGGGCACATTTTCTCTGGCCAGGACAAAGTTGTGGCTCCTTAATCAGTGTTGTATGCATACATCTTTTAACAAGAAGAGCAATCAGGGACAGCCATGTATAATCCAGGAACGTCACTCTGTTGTTCTATGTCACTAGTATACTACTAAACTTGTCTGGAAAGATGGCCAGGCAGCCTGGAAAAAGTGACAATAATTACAAAGTATATCAGCATATCCGAACCTCCTGGGTTTTTTGTTACCTACTCCAGGCTGAAGGAGGGACATTGAATTGCTAGAGAGGAATGTAAATACTGACAGCCAAGGCCATGCAGGTGGCTAATAGGAAAAGCCATGCATAACCCAGAAACAGGACCCTGTTGTTGGATGCCACAAGTACACAACCAAATCTGTCTTGAAAGATGGCCAAGCTGCCAAGCTGTAAAAATAGTAGATAATGACAAAGATTTGTTCCTGGCTTAAAAGTGTGTGTACATCTATTATGATCTGAAAGAAAATTGGTTTAAAATGCTATATAGATGGTATATTACACCATATAACATTTCTAAATGTTATAAAATACATCCAACAAATGTTGAAAATGTGAAGAACAGATTGGAACTTTCTTCCACACTTGGTGGACCCAAAAGCAAAACAGTTCTGAAAAGATATAAATGAAGCCATACAAAAGATCCTAAAAATAAAAAATTTGAAGAGAGTCTGAATACTTTTTAATAGGCATGTTAGACATAGAAAAAGATAACAATAAAAAGATCCTGTTTAATTTTTTGGTCACGGCATCCAGAATAGTGTATGCCAGGAACTGGAGATTTAAAGAAATACCGAAAAAAAGAAGACTGGATAACTAAAGTGTTAGAGATTATGAATATGGACAGACTTACCTATTGGTTATCACCCAACCAAGAAGTACCTAAAAAACAGACTAATTGGGACCTTGTAAAAGACTATTTAAAACAGATGAAGATGGACCTCATTTACTGAAGACATTCAATCTTAAGGAAACAAATAGACGGAGGGGAAGCAGAACAACAGTAAACATAAAAGGGAAGCAAACTCAATTGACCAACAGAAGTAAGAAGGACGTCACCAACATTTATATATTTTTTATTATTTATTATTACTATTATTTTTACTTTCAAGTATTTTTTTTCTTTTTTATAATTCTACAGTTTTTTTGGTTTTTGTTTATCACTCTTTCCTCTCCTTTTTTATCCCCTCTCGCCTTCTCTTTCTTTTTTTCCTACTTTCTATACAAGTAAATGTTCTCCCACTTTCACTGTAAAGAAAATTATCATTTACTTTTCCCCTTTTAACTCTTTTTTCTTATGAGATAAAATTTTAATAATTTTCTTTTTTAAAAAAAGTGTGTACTCCTGTTTGTGTATTGCTGATACAGGCAGTAGTAATCATATCCCATGAGGTAGGACAAAATCTATCTATCTATCTATTTATCTATCTATGTATATAATAAAAGTCAGTGTTTACGGAGGTGCGGAGGACAGGAGGTGCGGAGGAATATGTGCCAGCGTTTCGATTGGCTGCCACTGTGGGAATATTTGCATAAAGGAGTCTGATTGGCCAGCCTCAGAACTCCAACACTCTAAGGCACCAGATAGAGGGAATTGGTTGCCACTGAGAGACAATTTGCATAAAGGACTCTGATTGGCCAGCAAAACAGAATGCAACTGCGTGCTTGAGATAGCCAAATGACAGTTTTTTTTCCATTGGAAATGGAATGTTCATTTTCTGTGAGGTGCAGAGGTGCCAAGGAATATGTGACAGCGTTTCAATAGGTTGCCACTAAGGGAATATTTGCATAAAGGACTCTGATTGGTCAGCCTCAGAACTCCAACATTCTACGGCCCCAGACAGAGGGGATTGGTTGCCACTGAAATGGTATTTTCATAAAGGATTTCGATTGGCCATCCACATTCCAACATTCTAAGGTGATGCAGAGGGAAAAGGAAAGGCCTCCGGCAGTCAGACACTGCGGCCCACAGCAGTGACGGATCAGAACCAAACTTGCCACACAGGGGCCCAATGGCCCACTTCACAACGCGACCCTCACCCAATGACCACTACAGACCAAAATTAGCACACAGAGCCCCCTTGACCCACTCTACACCCTGGTGCTGTTTCAAGGAGGATGGACCACAGATGATGGGACTTGAAATACCTTCACTCACCTTCCGAGACCACTGCAACCCTCATCCAAAGAATGATCAAGACCAAATGTGACACACAGAGCCCCCATGACCCACTCTACATCCTGGTACTGTTTGGAGGGGGATGGACCATGGTCAATGGGACTTGCAGTACCTTCACTAAGTTCCTGAGACCACTGCAGGCCACATAAACATCTAATAGGAACCAACCATGGCACACAATGCCTTCTTCAAATAACCCGGGCACCGCCGGGTCCCCAAGCTAGTAACAGATATTTTATGGTTATCCATATATCCGAATCTCCGCATATCTGCATCCTGCGAGGTTTCTTGAAAAAAGCTGCCAGTTTCTGGCAGAATTCATGTGGCAGCCATCTAGGGAGCCTCTTAGAACAAAGCATGAAGTCTGTACAATGGAGGTAGCAATCCCAGGACTAACAGGTCTGGATGTGGACCTCTCCTGAAGTCCCAGGATTTTTTGCCCCTCATTAAAACCTGTGATTAAGTGCTGTCTGATCCCTCTCTTGTTGAGTTCAGTGGAAAGTATTTTTGCACTTTGAATGCAATTTGCAGCAACTGATATGAGGAGAGAAGAAAGGTGGGAAAGGGTGACAGAAGAACTAGGACATTTAAAAGGCAAGCAGGGAAAATAATTGAGATAACTGGAGCATTTGAAGTGGTTTGGCACAGACACAGAAACCGAGTGAGCAATGGAATATAGATATAGCAAATAAAAAAACTGCAAGAAAAAAATACTGCAAGAACTCATCTATTGAAACAGAATAACCTTAGTTTCTGTGCTTGTCCTTTTGTAGACTGATAAGAATAGCATCAGCAGATGGACTCCAGATGTTCTCCTCTGGCATAATGTCATCAGAAGTTCCCAGTGGGTCTACACACAACTCCCTGCTACTTTCAATGTGAGCCTGTGTCTATGTAATAAAAAGAGCCATTACATTCTCCCTGAAATACACATGATCACAGCCCTGTACTATATTCATTCTATATTTATTTTTCTCCTAAAGGAAATTCAAGTGAAAACCTAGCAAGGCAATAAATTTGTGGAACCAAACTTGAATGTCTAGTTTTACATTTTTTATTGTCAACACTTATACCAGGAAGAAAGTTTAAGTAAAGGTAAAGGTTTCCCTTGACATTAAGTCTAGTTGAGTCAGACTTTGGGGGGGGGGGGGTGCTTATCTTCATTTCTAAGCCGAAGAGCCAGCATTGTCCATATACACCTCCAAGGCCACGTAGCTGGCATGACTGCATGGAGTGTTGTTGCCTTCCCACCAAGACAGTACCCATTGATCTACTCACATTTGCATGTTTTAGAACTGCTAGGTTGGCAGAAGCTGGGCTTAACAGCAGGAGCTCACCCCACTCCCAGGATTTGAAATGCCAACCTTTCAGTCAGCAAGTTGAGCAGTTCAGTGGTTTAACCCATGTGCCACCAGGGGGGCCCTGGAGGAAAGTTTACATGGTTGAAAATGATAGCATTTTGATTTCTCTCATATGAAACTGATCACGATAGTTTGTTTTTTTAAAACGCATCTCAGCTCACCATCAGTAGAATTGCCATTTGCTTCAGTTAATTCTCTACCCATAGCAAACATTTCAATAAACATAAGTATGCACATGTTCCATGCAAGCTGTCCTAGTTTGGAGCTTTGGATCGGGCCAGCATGGAATCCGCACAGGGACTCCCTCAGCCACCAGAGAGGTAGAATATGTGAAATGGGCAGCTCCCCCAGGTGTTCCCCCTCCCTTCTTTCTCAGTGCACCATCACTCTGGCTGATGTCAGAGCAAGTGGCAGAGAAAAGGTAGATGCAACTAGGGACCGGAGATTCCTACCCCGGACCACCTAGACCTGGGAACTCAGGATGGCAGTCAGGAGAGCCATGGCCTAATCTAGTTTTAATTGTTCTATTGGGCTTGTCTCCATGTAAGCCGCCCCGAGTCCCTTTGGGGAGAGATAGGGAGGATATTAAAAAAGTGATGATGATTATTATTATTATAGTCGGGAACTGATTCAACTCTCTTAACAGCCCATTTGTTACTTCATTATTTTAGTTCATTACTTGAAGAAGCCCAGTTACTCACAGGTATTACTGCATTTTTTTAAAAAGTATGTGATGTTGTCCATTGTTTGTATTCAGTCAATTTTGTGCATTGTTTTTATGCTATGTAATTTTATTTTATGTGTGGCACCTTGGAGTGCTTTTGTGAGCCACCCCGAGTCCCTTTGGGGGGGATAGTGACGGGGTATAAATAAAGTTTATTGCAATTACTATTAGGTTGGAGGATTTGGTCTTCCCCGATGTAGCCCAGGCCAAGGCTGCATTAATGTAGCTTCGCTCTAGGGCAGTGGTTCTCACCCTTTGGGTCCCCATATGTTTTCACCTTCAACTCCCAGAAATCCTAACAGCTGGTAAACTGGCTGGGATTTCTGGAAGTTGTTGGCCAAAACACCTGGGGACCCACAGGTTGAGAACCACTGTTCTAGGTTTTCCTGGATCAGCTCCATGCAGTGAATACCTGCAATAAGACTGATCCTTATCTACACCAACCTAACTCTTAGATTAATCCAATTTTTAGTGAGTCACTGGTCCTTAACCACCCACACTTATCTTACATTTACTTACAAATTAGCTTACTTTGCAGAAGCAACAGATACTGTCTCTGGATCCAGTTCTAGATGTTTTAAAATGCCAAATTGCAGGATGTAGGAAATAATTTATTTGCATTGAAACATCAGATGGACAGAGCTTTCGTTGTAAAAAAAACCTGGAACTGCTAAAAAAAATTCACATCTAAAATTGCCTGGGGAAAATGGTGTTTACATGCTAGATATTTATTCTAGAATTAACCATTTGTTCCACATCAGCATCTTCATATCATCATGGCTTTTGTATTGTCTCCCCATTACTTTGGGAAGCTCTCAAGTGTAGCTATTTTTGAAATAAGCAAACAGCAATCTAGTTGTAATAGCTGTAGCTTTATTTTTATGTTCTTTGGAAGAGCTGTGAATTTTACATGAGCAAAAACATTTAGAGGAAATGAGCTGATACTTCTTTATTTCAGTGCACTTTTACTTATTTTTCTAGTCAGCTCCATTCTGGCAACATGGTTTTAATGCAAATTTTGCAACTACATTTTTTTGCTTACAGTGGGAAAATTGTGCACCTGTATTGTGTAAGAGCCTGGGTGGTATAGTGGTTTGAATGCTGATTATCCTACAATTACGGAGACCAGAATGTGATTCCCTGCTCAGCCATGGAAATCCACTGAGTAACCCTGAGCAAGCCAATCACTTCAGTCCAAGACAGTCCTACAATAGGCTTACCTTTGGGTCACCATAAATCAAAAATAACTTGAAGGCACCCAACAACAAATATTTAAGGGGAATACTCTAGGCTCCAGATCCTATCTGATATGAAGGGCCAGACCTGGTTGGGTAGTACTTGGATGGGAGACTGTCAATGAATACCCAGGTGCTGTTGGCTATATTTCAGAGGAAGGAACTAACAAAAGCTCCTCTGAGTATTCCTTGCCTAAGAAAATCTTATTGAAATAATGGGGTCACCATAAGACTTGAAGACACGTAGTCTCTCTCTCTCTCTCTCTCTCTCTCTCTCTCTCTCTCTCTCACACACACACACACACACACACCTACAAGCATAGGCATTTTTGTGCAAAAAGCTAGGAACAACTGTTGGTTCTGCAAAAAAAAGCTTGTTTCCCAATACCTTCTATTGTTTCCAGAATTTACAAAGAAATTAGCCTAAATGAACAATCAATTACCATTGATTAGTTTTAATTAAAATAATTGTGTGAAAATTTAAATGCCTATATTAAAATTTTGCCTTTATGATGTGTATAAATTGATCCTTTGTTTAAATGATGCACATCAGACACAATCCTGTATGTCGTGGGAGGGACACACATTGTTGGGCATTCACAAAGAATGACAAGTTAGAATTCTGTAGGATTCTGGCTTGTTGGAGATAAGGCAAGATGCACTAAAACAATTTAAAGTTTAATTTTTTTGAAATTGACAATAAGGCAATTCACTCCCTAGACAAGCCAATTTTTTCTTCTAACATCATTATTTGCCTTCTCAGGAAATCAAAATCAAAACCTTATTTGTATCCCGTCTCCCTCCCTATGGGGACTCAGGGTGGGAACTCAAATCAGTAAAAAAAAAAAAACACCAAAAAACTATGGACAGAATCAGTTAATTCTGCTGGCAGTGGTAGAATCCACGGACCATTTACCAGTTTTATCTAGCTACCTCCACAAAAAGCCAGAATGAAATAGAACATGCTATAGTTGGCATTAAAATAGCCAGTCATGCAGTGTTCAGTGAGGGTTCCAATTTTCATGCTCCTGACACCATCCACTGCCAATTTACTGTAACAAAGTAAAATTCTCCTCTCAAAGTGGCGCAGTTATACGTTTACCTTGCAATCCACTACTTATTTGATGTGAGTGTGTGGGGTGGTGGGGGCTTCAAATCAACTGCCCACTTATTTTATTTGGGTTTTCTTAGGCAAGGAATACTTGTGGTGCTTCTGTGAGTTCCTTCCTCTAAAATATAACCTACAATCAAAGTCTTGGATTGTAATGGTAGTGGGACTGAGAGAAGGGCATCTCCTGGTGATCTCAGGACTTGAGTGTTTTGGTAGGAGATGTGGTCCCTCAAGTAGGCTGGGCCCAAACTGTTTACTACAAACACAAAAGAACAAGTCAGGAGCAAGCTACTTAAATGAGCAAAAAACTGCCAGTTCTGCTTGCTTGCCAATGCACTCTCTTTCAATTCTGGGTGAGGAGCAGAGGAGGACTTTGCGGCACCTTAAAGACTAACAAAGGCCACTGGTGTGTGTGTGTGTGTGTGTATCTATCAAAAACATTTGGCACTTTCCTGTTCTTTTCTTTTTTTCTCATATGTTTTCTTTGGGTGGTGCAGTGTCTGGCATAAGGCTTCCTGGTCCATACCTAACTGCTGTACAGATAAAGCACAAGAAAGTGGCATCTCTTTGGAGTTGTTGCCACTTGCTTGCTCCCTTGGACACCTTTCTGACATCCCAGGGAACATGGGAATTCCCAAAGCTAAATCCCACCATTTGCACTTCTCAGTTGGAATAGCAGCCAAGTGGCAAAGGCAAGCTGTGAATCCTCTCCTGTGATTTGAAATTGCCTTGCGGGCCCACCAAGGACACTCCCATCTAAATAGTGTGCTGCTTGGAGAATGCAAGTGAATGAGAAGTAATGGCGGTCTCTGCTCTTTTGACCCTCTTGACAGAAATAAGAAGACAGCTAGTATTGGGATGGAAAGACAAATCAAACTGGACAGTAAATAAATGGTGGACCAAATGGAATGCGAAATTATGGATGTAAAATTAAATGATTCAAAATGTAATGAAAATAGAATGCAAGAAGTCGAAGAAAGATGGAACCAGGTCAAGAATTATATTATGAATAAGTCTAGAGATCAGGCCATAAGAAATAGAATACAAATGTTATACAGTATGTAAATCTAAAAGGATTGTCTAAAAATGGATTAATATGCAAAAGAAAATAATCCCCATGGTGGTGGTGAGAATTGTAACTGTTGTGTTTGTGTATGTGTATGTCCTCCATATATATATATATGAAGACAGATGAGTAGCAGGAAACAAGGTGAAGGCAAGGTTAGCCACCACACCCTGTTTACAGGGTGAGTCTCCTTTGGGAGTGAAAAAGTGGGATAAAAATAAATACTAAAACTAATGTATTTATAAACGCACATGCTTTGATCCAGTGATCACATGAGGGTAACCTCCCAAACATGAGCAGTGCCAGAAGAACTTTGCCTCTCTATGTTTTGGCTTATGACTCTCCTGAGCAGTCTGCATTCAGTATAGAAAAGGTTTGGATGTAGGGTTGCCACTTTTTGATATAAGAAATAAGGGACATTCACCTAAAAATATGGGATTTTTCACAAAAATAAGGGACACTTCATAAAACATAACTGAGGTTATGTTTCACGTGGCCCCCTTCCTCCCCCGGGTTCTCAGGGAAACCTACCTCGGCCACCGCAGACCCGGCACTTCATCCCCTCCTGCACGGCCTACTCCTTCGCCACCGCAACCGTTACACAAGGCCCAGAATTCCCAGGCCTGAGGTGCAAGCAGCCGTGTGCGTGAACCTCACTCTCTCTGTGAGTGCCTCCTGCCGCCGCTGCCGCCCCCTTCCTTCCAGGAAGGCCCGCCTCTTCCGGTCCGTCACTCCCAGCACACACAACCAAATTACAAACCCCTTCTGCTCCCCTTCTGTGCTCGCCTCTCTTTATCTTCAAGAGGGAGGGCTAGAGTGGCCAGGGAAGGCGCCAAGATGGCAGCACTGTCAGCTCGGGTGAGTAAGCCGGACCAGGCCCAGTCTCGTCTCCTGCTGCCACCTGTCCTGTCAATACGGGACAGGAGCTGAAAATACGGGACACGAAATTCAGAGCAAAAATATGGGATGTCCCGTATAATACAGGACAGGTAGCAACCCTACTTGGATGGATCCATCGTAGATAGTAGGCATGAGAAAAAAGTTATGAAAATGATTCGTTTCGTAAGAAATTCGTAAGAAATGCTACTTTCGAGTATTTCCGCACCTGGAACGCCAACCAGGAAGTGGACTTCCTTTTTCGAACTTCGGGGGCAGGCTTTTCTTAAGTGTCGTTATTAGGTCGTAAGGGGGCACCCTCCTTCTCTCTCACCACCCTCCCGCCTCCCTTGCCAATAAGTATTATGGCAAGGCAAGCCCTAAACTCGCTCCTTCTTTCGGCTGGAAGCCCGGAAAAATGTAAAACAGAGAGGATTACTCAGAGTAAATCTGCAAAGGAGGGCACTTTGGATGAAGGGCCCTCCTTTGTGGATTTACTTCTGAGTAAACCTCTCTGTTTACATTTTTTCCAGGCTTCCCTGCCTCTCCTGCCTGCCAGGATCTAAAGCATCACAGAGTATTGGGGTGAGAAACCAACCTAATGTATAATAGAATGAATGCTACTGTAAGTGCCTAATATTATAAGTAATCCAACTGGTCATACCTACATTCCATGCACATGCAATAATACAGCAGTAATAACAATAACAAGAGGTAAAATTCAAACCGAAGTATTCTGACTGGTCTCTCCTCATGCGGTGCAAATGGGCTCTTCTCTTATTAGCCCGGGAAAAGCCAGCGTTTGCTGGGAGCACACACATACATATTCTTGGGGGAGATTTGCTGCAGAATCCGGGCTCATAGAGAAGATTCTGCAGCAAATCCCCCCAAAGAATATGTATGTGTGTGCACCCAAGAAGCAAATGCTGTGCCCGGGGTTTTGCCTTTTCCCGGCTCAGAGAAGAGCCTTTTTTGCAGTTTGAGGAGGGAGCACAGTCAGAATCGGTTTGAATTTTACCTCTTCTTATACCCATTGTTATTACTGCTGTATTATTACATGTGCATGGAATGTAGGTATATGACCAGCCTGGGCAAACTTGGGCCCTCGCTCCCTCGGGATCGGGGTGAGAGAGAGGCAGCGAGGAGCGAGGGGGGGCTCCTCCTCCTTTTCTTTTGCTGCTTCCAAGAATAGAATACCCCCTCCCCCTCCCTCCCTCCTATTTGGAGAGTCCCATCTAGAATTCAGTGTGATTTATTCAAGTTTTGGCCTACAACTCCCAGAAATCCCAGCCAATTTACCAGCTGTTAGGATTTCTGGGACTTGTAGGCCGAAACCATCTGGAATGCGCATGCGCTGGCATACGAACTACTAACGAATTTCGTTAGTAATTAAGTTACATTTTAGAAATTTTTGGAAATTTTTTTGTAAGTCTTTCTTTTACTAATCAAAAAAAATCCCCCCCCCCCCATTTGATTTTAGAATCGCCATTTTTGGATTCGAAACCATGCCTAGTAGATAGAGTTGCCAGAGGGAAAACTGAGTAGGGCACCTGTACCGTTTAGTGGATCTGCAGACAAGGGGATTTTAATAGGTGCCGCCTGCCATGCAACCTGGTAACAAGGAAAACCGGCTGAAATTCCTTTTTTATTGCTGTTTACATTTGTGTGCCTTTTCCTCCAACTTCTAGCAACCCAAAGGGAAATCTATCACAGAATTTTCTGGGACTGAGAACGTATGACTTGCCCTGGATTGCCCAGTAGGTTTTCACAAAGGTAGAGGAGTCTTCATTCTGGCAGGTGGGAATGTTCCAACGTAGCCACCCACTTGGGCTTCCTAGCTTTCCTTCTTCCCAACCCACCTGAGGAAAGGGAAGCTGTACTTATGTGCAGTTGGACTACTACTCTAGGGACCAGACTTCCAAGGTCCCATCTCACCAACCAACTAGGCCCATTCCTTAGAAGCCAGATCTGGCCATGATGTGCCATGAATTAGTTCCATCTTTACTTTAACGCGCTCTACGTGGGGCTGCCTCTGAAGAATGCTTGGAAACCGGGTTGTGGTGCAGCTGGTTGGGAGTCAGCTACTATTGGGAACCAGCCTGTTTGTGTTTCAGGATCATGATGCTTCTGTTGTGGGAAATGATGGGGCCGAGGCTGAGGTGCAAGATGGAGATGGTTTGGTCAATGATTTTCATGCAGACAGTGACAAAGAGGCCCCAGTGCAAAGGGCAGTTTCTCATGAGAATATTCTTGCTGGGCAGATAGATGATGGTTTACTCCTTCTCTCTGTGAGCTCTCAAGATTTGGGTTTGGACAACAATCTGACACCTGGGAATTTTAATGAGTAGCAGCCAGATAAGGAGTTGAAAAATAGGCGGCTGGAGTTTAGCCAGGATCGGCAGCAAACTCAAGGTTTACGTTGCTCTGAAAGACTTTGTCAGATAAGAGCCAAGAGGGGGGGGGGGGAACAAAACCAGTTTCTGGGTTTTGGGATATAAGGTTTGCTTCAAGGGAAAACCTGTTAGATCAGGCATCGTTTGGAAATCAGGTTTATGTGCCATGGAAATCCTGTTGAAGACGTCTTGTTCCTGTGGATATTTTTAGCCTTTTGGTGTTGACTAGCATCACCTGGATTGTCTGTATCTTGTTGATTCCTGTCTGGATTAATACTGCTTTGGAATTGCTTTTATATCTCTTGTGGACATTGCTTACTGGCTATTTTATTAAGCTTCAATAATTTTAAAAAAATGGATTTTTCACTCAACGTGTGGTGTGTTTTAAGTCAGAGGGCTTTTTCCTGTTGTGGAGTGCAACACCTGCATTGAAATCACTACTGGCCAAAAGGTAATGAGTTCGAGGCCAGCCTGAGTTGGAGTGAGCTCCCGACCGTTTGTCTAGCTTGCTGTCAACCTTTGCAGCCCGAAAGACGGTTGCATCTATCAAGTAGGAAATTTAGGTACCGCTTATGCGGGGAGGCTAATTTGACTAATTTACGATGCCATAAAAAAAAACTCTCCAGCAGCGTGCAAAAGAATGAGGAAGTACTCAATCGTTGACACAAGTGGAGGGTGAAGCGACAACTCCCCCGGTGGCCGGAATTCAAAAGCATACCCTCATGAAGCTGGAATGTTAAATAGCCTCTGTGTGTCTGTCTATATATGTTGTGTGTCCATGGCATTGAATGTTTGCCATGTATATGTGCATTGTGATCTGCCCTGAGCCCCAGAATATAAATACTGTAAATAGATTAATTGATTTTTTAAAAAACTGGAGTGGGTCCAAAGAGCTGCAGCCAAGTGGCTCACTAGATCCGGCTACAGGGACCCACCCCCGTTGCAGCAGCAGCTGCTCCAGGGCTGCCAGTGCTGCGGGATCCGGGAGCTTGTGGTTGGGGCGGGGCCTGGGCCGGCGTCGGCTTGCGGGAGACTCCGGGGGAAGGAGGGAGGGAGGGTGCTGAGGGCGGCTGCAGCCGGGAAGGCGGCTGGCTCTACTACGCCTCCCTGCTCGGCCGGCGGACGGAGGAGGAGGAGGAGGGGATGTGACGAGCTCGGGCGCCGTGCATTGTGGGACTCCCTGCCCAGCCTCCCGACTTGTTCCAGTTCACACGGAGGCGAAGCGGAGAGAGCCGGGGAGGCGCAGGGAGACATATTGCCTGGCACAGCTCCGGGGTAAGCGAGGGGCGCCGCCGGGGCTCCCGTCCCTCCCTCCCTCCCTCCCTGCCTTCTCTGGGCCTCTGCCGCGCCCGCCTGCCTCCTTTGTGCGGAGCGGAGCGGAACGCCGCGGAGAGGCAGGGCTTCCCTCTGCCTGCCTGCTCGGCTAGCGGGCTCCCTTCTCTCCAGCCTCCCGGGGCAGCCTCCGCCCGGCGTTTGCCTTCGGAACTGGAGTTGGGTCTTGCTCTCCCGGCCCAGGTCCCGCTCCCAAGGCAGCCCCGGGAAGGCTGGTGTGCCGCGATCCTCGGGGATCGGGAGATTGGTATTGTGTCGCTTTCCCCTCGGATCTGAGCCTTGACGGCTGAGGAAGCGAACGGTTTCGAACAAGGTGGGGCAGCCCCATTCTTCCCTTCCTTGATGCTTTTCCTGCTTGCTTGCTTCCCCCTCCCTCCCTTCGTTCCCTCCCTTCCTCTTTCCTCCCTTCTTCCTTTCTTCTTCCCTCTCCTTCCTTCCTTCCTCTTTCCTTCCTTCTTTCTTCCCCTCCTCCCTCTCCTTCCCTCCCCTTCGTTCCCTCCTTCCTCTTTCCTCCCTTCTTCCGCCCTCTCCTTCGTTCCATCTTTCCTCTTTTCTCCCTTCTTCCTTTCTTCTTCCCTCTCCTTCCTTCCCTCCTTCCTCTTTCCTTCCTTCTTTCTTCCCCTCCTCCCTCTCCTTCGTTCCCTCCTTCCTCCCTCCTTCCTTCCTCTCCTTCGTTCCATCTTTCCTCCCTTCTTCCTTTCCTCTTTCCTTCTTTCTTCCTTCCTCCTTCCTTTCTTCCTTCCGTCCTCCCTTCCTTCCTTCCCTCCTTCCTCTCCTTCGTTCCCTCTTTCCTTTCTTCCTCCCTTTCAATCGTTCATTCCCTCCGCTCCTCCCTCTCCTTGGTTCCCTCCCTTCCTCTTTCCCTCTTTCCTCCCTCCCTCCTTCCTCCCGTCCTCCCTCTCCTTAGTTCCTTCCTTCCCCCCTCCTCATTCCTTCTTCCCTCCTCCCTCTCTTTCATTCCCCTCCCTCCCCTTCATTGCTCTTCCTTCCTTTCTTCCTCTCCTTCATTCCCCTCCCTTCCCTTCATTGCTCTTTCTTCCTCCCTCTCCTTCCTTCCTCCCTTCTTCCTCCTCTCCTTCCTCCGTTCTCCCTGCCTGGGTCGTGGCGCACCAGAGGCTCATTTTGTGCAGGAAGGGCCAAGGCCAGCGAGCTTCCAGGAAGACAAGGCAAGGTTTCGCTTCCACCCGTTCTTCCTTCCTGGGAGGACCTTGAAGAAACACCAGCCCTGATGCCCACAATGCCCACTGTTGTGTCCTTTCTGGACTCTTGGGAGGCCAGAGCAGGGGAAAAGGCAGGGGCATTTGGAGTTGCATTTGTGCTTTCCCCCCTCAGTGGAATAACCCTGGACTTACCCCCTAGGTCATATCAAAATCCTTCAACATGAGTACATGAGACTATATAGCAGGTCCCTTGGTGGCACAGTGGGTTAAACCGCTGAGCTGCTGATCTTGCTGACCAAAAGTTAGCAGTTCGAATCCAAGGTGCAGGGTGAGCTCCCACTGTTAGCCCCAGCTTCTGCCAACCTAGCAGTTCGAAAACATGGAGATGTGATTAGATCAGTAGGTACCGCTCCGGTGAAGGTAACAGTGCTCCATGCAGTCATGCCGGCCACATGACCTTGGGGGTGTCTATGGACAACGCCGGCTCTTCAGCTTAGAAATGGAGAGGAGCACCACCCCCCAGAGTCGGACTTGACTAGACTTAATGTCAGGGGGAACCTTTGCCTTTACCTTACATAGCAGGCATGGGCCAACTTGGGACCTCCCTCCAGGTGTTTTGGGCTTCCACCATATCTAACAGCCTCAGGCTTCTTCCTTTTCTTTCCTCGCTTAAGCGGCTGAGGGGGGAAAAGGAAAGGGCCTGAGGCTGTTAGGAATGGTGGAAGCCCAAAACATCTGGAGAGAGAGAGCCCAAGTTTGCCCATGACTGCTATATATTGTAGGTCCCATTGGTTGCACTGGGGCTGTCCTAGGCATGGCTGAAATCTGGGCCCAGGCATCTCAGTGTGTGCGCGCGCGCCTGCCTGCTGTGATGTCTTTGCAGTTAGGTATTTCAACCAGAAATAGCTCCAAGGAGCCTCAGGTTTTGTGGGACGCACAAGTTGTAAGAGCTGGTTGGGATTTCAGATTTTGTCAGTGTGATCAAAGTGCTAATATTTAAGCCTGTGGTTATTGTGAGGCTGTCACTTAGCAACAGGTGTGTAGTAACTTGCGACTTCCAAACCAAAATGCAAGAAACTGTAATTAAAGAAGGAGCACCTGCTGAGGAGATCTATTTAAGCAAATACACAACCCATTTTGATTTAGCATTTAAATGTTGTTGATGAGA
Source organism: Anolis apletophallus (assembly GCA_030556195.1). Classification (NCBI taxonomy): domain Eukaryota; kingdom Metazoa; phylum Chordata; class Lepidosauria; order Squamata; family Anolidae; genus Anolis; species Anolis apletophallus. The sequence continues at coordinate 78,652,660 of JARBWK010000001.1, forward strand.
GAAACAGTGACTGAGTAAATCCAGTATACGAGTGAATTCAGCTAACGATCTGTGGAACGTTTTAAAGCGTAGCTCTTGAGACATAACACGAAAGGATTTCGGGCTGTTTTCCTGTTTTATGAAGTTACTGAATCTAAAATAAGTTTGGGGGAAGCAATAGAGGAAGTTAAACCATAGTCACAGTTTATATGTGCTTAACATCTTTTTCCGGGTTGTTGTTGTTGTTGTTGTTGTGTGTGTGTGTGCGTGCGTGCGTGCCAGGAGCAACTTGAGAAACTGCAAGTCGCTTCTGGCGTGAGAGAATTGGCCGTCTGCAAGCACATTGCCCAGGGGACGCCCAGATATTTTGATGTGTTACCATCCTTGTGGGAGGCTTCTCTCATGTCCTCGCAAAGGGAGCTGGAGCTGACAGAGGGAGCTCATCCACCCTCCCCAGATTCAAACCTCCGACCTACCGGTCTACAGCCATGCCAACACAAGCGTTCAACCCATTGCGCCACCGGGGGCTCCTATCTTTTTCCAGGTGATGGAATATGCTAATAAACATCCAGTGTTATACATATGTAGCCTAAGTCAGCTCTAGATTTACGCAGGTGTAACTGACAACAGAATTCGAACCAGTGACATTAAACACTGGAAAATACAGTTTAAGGGTTCCTAACTTTAGCACAAAGTGATGCGTGCACTATTGATTAGAAAATATATCAATATATACAACCAGTCATAGAAATATAATGTTCAAGTTTGGAAGTCTTCCAGTCACATAAAATAAAGCCTGTTGCATAAAAGGGAATTCGTTGAAATAAAAGGCACACTCCATTTAAGTACTAAAGAAAAAAAATTAAAATTCTTCAGTATAGTGTTCCCTTGCTACTTCGTGGTTCACTTATTGCGGACTCGCTGTTTCGCGGATTTAAAAAATATTAATTTAAAATATATATCATGGTATTTTCGCTGTTTTGTGAGGTTTTGCCGCTGCTGCTCTCCAAGGCGCTTTACCTTCTCAGTCCTCCCTCCTTCCAGGCTTGAAGGGCCTTCATTTTATTTTAAGTTTATAAAGACTTAAAATAGTGTATAACGACTAAAATAATGTTTAAATATTCAAATAAATAAATATTCAAATAAATATTCTGACTATCCCTACTTTGCGGTTTTTCACTTATTGAGGGAGGTCCTGTAGCCTAACCCCAGCAATAAGTGAGGGAACACTGCAGATGTAATCATCTAACTTACAACAGTAATAAAGTATCTAAATTATTTAATCAGAAATAGTGGGGGAAATCAAGGGAATTTTTTTTGTGTAATTGCATAATTACTTTTGATTGCATTTTTGAAAACCTCAGCCTGCAAGTCTAGCAGAACCTAGGTATATGAAAGGATGAAAAGAAAGCAACAGATACTCTTTGCATTTTTGAGAGGATCTTTGTCATCTTAACAAGGAGGACAAGGGGGTATGGTTTCCAGGGAGAAACCTGGAGAGAGGAATCCTTTACCTTCAATGATTGTGCAAAAGAGAGAATTTTAGCAGGTGTTTTTTGTCACCAGTCAGATAAAAAGCTTTATATATATATATTATTTATTATTTATTAATTAATTAATTAGTTCCGCTTAATATACCGCTCTCTCTGGAGCCCAGAGCGGTTCACAAGGTCAAATTTACCCTATATTTCGCTGTGACAATCTTACTAGGGAGTAGCACATGCATGAAAAGGCAGATTGCCAGCATGACAAGAAATAAACATATATTGGGCAAGCAAGGGAAGACTTAGGAGTGCAACCCAGCCCACAACTGATGGGGCAGTCCTATAAGTTCATGTTTCAAGAAAGGGGAATGCATGGTCCTTAGACACCATAGAGTTGCCACTGCCCCCGTTCACTGATGCTGCTAACAACATAACCTTTAATGGCCGTGTAAACTGGTTCCCCCATTCAATTACAGAAAGATATATGATTTATCATTTTGAATTGGCAGATGCCTTTGGCATAGGACTCCCCTGTTATCTTAGAGGGCATCTTGCCTCCATTCTGCACAATCAAGAGGTGTTGTGGTTGCCACCAATGTTGGTAGCTACTGTGATAGTGGGAAGCTTTCATGACTATGCGCATCCAGGTCGCTTGTCAACTTGCAGAATCTTGGCTGCTGTCAAATGGAGGTGATGGCAACAGGAACTTCAGTTACGGCTTTCCAGATAGGGTGGTGGGTCCTGGGAAGGTTTAGTACAGCTTCAATGTTATCTACCTCTGAGATACAACAAGATGATACAGTGAGTTTGAATCCTGGAGATGTATAGATTTCTGTTGATTTTAGTGACTTCACTCTGAAAGACTGAAAGCTCTCTTTAATTTGAGGCTTCTTGTGCATGATTTTCCTGATAAGTATAAATTATTTTATCTTTATCGTTAGAGAAAGAAGTAAAGAAAAATGCACTTCTATTTTCTCAGTTCAGTGGTATTGCACGTATAATCTTTCTTCCTCCTCTTGACATGCCATCCTGTCCACCCACCCACCTGGTTTTTTCTTTCTTTCTGTCCACCATTCTCTTGCCTGGTGGGATAGGCACTTCCTTTGAATAATGTGCTTTGTTTGCTTCAAAACCACACCCTGGTTCTTGTTGTTTGCCTTCAAGTCATGTCCTACCTATGGCGATCCTATCATGGCATTTTCTTGGCAAGAGGTGACCAGGAGAGTTTTGCCTGTGCATTCCTCTGAGAGGCTGCAAAAGTATGTCTTGCCCAAGGTCACCCAGTGGGCCTCCATGGCTGAGTGAGGATTTGAACCCTGGTCTTCAGAGTTACTTGAGGCTTTGCCTCAAGTTAGCATTGGCCATCTTGGGTCATCGAACAGAACAGGATGGTGGGAAATGCTCTACTGAGTTAGAGCCATGGGAGTTGTTTCCTGTGTTGATGGCTTAGCGAGCATTAAAAAGGAATTAGACAAATGCATAGAGGATGAGACTGTCAGTGGCCACTAGTCGTGATAGCTAGAAGACCTCTGGATATTGGTTACTGGAGAAGAGGGCTGTTGTCTTTCCATGATGAGCTGCGCCCTGCCTTTCTGTGAGCAAACAAAAAGCTGAAAGTTTTAGACTGCTGCATGCCAGCCATTGTTTTGAAATTTGACCACTCTATACTGGTTAACCACATTGTCTCTTTGTGTCAAAATAATTAAGATGGAACACATTGCTTTGATATTATAAATAATTACCATACTCATGGTTTATAATGTCAGAATGTCATTAACCCCCACTGGCTCATGCTCAGTTACTTTTTTTATTATTATTATGAACACACAAAGAAAAAAATCATTTCACTAGTATTATATAAAAAGTGGGGGAACCCTGAGTTTGTAGGAAAGTAGCTAAGAAATAACTAAGTAGTTACCCACAAAAAAAATTGAAATAATATGGTGGGGTGTGTGTTTGAAAAGGTCCTTTGACTTCCATTCTGTGTCCTCACCAGTAGAGTGTTATTACTTGTTTTTATGGTTAAAATTTGAAATTAAGCACCTTGCTCTATAAACTCCTTTGTTGCCAAAAAAAGAGAAAACTGTATAATTAATTTCCTGCCTGATCTTGAAATATCAAGAGTTGGTGGGAAGGGGGAGATTGATGGCAATAGAATCATTAGAGGCTGTGTAATACAGTGGGGAGATTGACAATGATACTCAAAGGGAATTGGAATTGTAGTAGAATAGTTAGAAATAATGTAGTGGAACAGTAAGAGATCAAGTGAAATATCATGGTCAGAATATTGGAATTATACTTGGAAGACCTGGAATCAGCAGTGAAGTAGGCTAGATGATCTTTGGTCAATTAAAATCCCTCTTCCTGATGAATCTCAGGTGGGTTTTATGAAGATAAAATAAGCCACTCTACATGGAGGAAGAGTTGGATAAATGGATAAAAGAATATTTGAGTGATACAAGGCTGATAGAATAGTATACTACAAACCCTGTATCCATGGATGGTATGTTCCCAGACTGCACACGGACATACAAATCATTAGATAATAATGAACCCTATCGAAACGAAAGAATCCTGGCCCAAGAATACCACAGAGTTCCACTGGGGAGTCTAGGCCAGGCATGGGCACACTTCAGCCCTCCAGGTCTTTGAGACTTCAACTCCCAGAAATCCCAGCCAGCTTACTGGCTATTACGAATTGTGGGGGTTGAAATCCAAAGCAACCAGAGGGCAGAAGTTTACCCATGCCCGGTCTAGACAATGCCTAAAGAGGACATATTTTGTTAGACATGGATAAATAAAACTGTAGGCACCAGTTCCAGATACAGAGGTTGTATGTATCTGACGGCAGCAAATGAGATATTGGTTATGAAGAGAAACTGATGAAAAAATAACAAATGTGCCTCTCCTGTATCTTGACACTTATCCAATCTCAGGAGATGGTTTTCTATTGTCCAAAATCCCATTAATGCCGTAAAGTATGTCTAGCAAAATCTGTCATTTGTTTATGAAGGCAATTACTGTCCATAAACATGCTTACTTCAAAATAGACGGCCCAATGCATCATATTCATTAAGATGAATGCTAATTACTCTGCTGAAATAAATTGAGCATCTTGCCTATTACAAGCCTATCTTTAGCAGGGTCCCCTTAGCGTACTGCCTTCTCCGACACAAAATGAGTGACCAAGCTTACCCACAGATCTAGCCACAGCAACCACAGCTTGTAAGTCTTCCAAAAAGCAGTGGGTTTGTGACAGCCATAGCCAAAAAGGGCAACGTAACGAATTCATTGTTACTCCCCTGAAGCCTTTGGAATGGGGAGGGCTGGGATCCCAATCTATCAAGAAAGTAAAGATGAGAGTTCTTACACAAATTGTAGTCCTAACTGTTCAGCAATTTAATACTATGCATGATGAAAGACATACATATTTTACAGAAGCCAAGCCTTAACCACAGTGACTGTCAAAACGCTAGGCCAAACCAAAAAAGAAAAGGAGCTTTCTTGGATCTTCATACATTTAGTCCCCTTCTCCAAAACTACCAGCCTCTATTCATGGGGTATCTTCTAAGACCTTCAGTATTGTTTTTATTTTAAAGGAAACACAGAAGACCCCTCCCCCCCTTCATTCTTTTCCTGCCAATTTCACCAGAATACCAAGGGCTCTTACCAGGCTCATTGGCCAAAGATCCTTTCAGCCTGACGGCTAAGAGCCTTTCATACAACACAACTATAGTGCGATTTAATTTTAGCTGCCATGGCTGCATTTTATGGAACCCTGGGATCTCTAGTTTGATGAGATACTGGAGTTCTCTGTTGGAGAAACCCCTCATGAAGCTACAAATCCACGATTCTGCAGGATGCAGCCATAGCAGTTAAACTGGAATCACAGTGCCAATATGAAAGACTGCCTGTGCCTAATGCTATGCTTATGTATTGCGTTGGAAAAGATACAGAAGAGATTTTGAAAAGTGAGTAATATTGAAAACTATTAGCTTCCCTCCAGTGAGCAATGATTTTGCGTCTGCTGATAAATTTGTTCATTGTAGTTGACTCAATACATCACTCAGTAGATATATTATTTTTCTTGGTGTAGGTGCCTAGTTAATATTTAATGCCTGTTGGAATTATTTGTAGCACTGCAGGAGACAAAACACCAGTAACAGCCCTCTTCAATTTCCAGCGGATTTGTTAAAGTGGATATAACTGTATTTTGCAAGAAATATTTCTTGTTCAAGTGGAGTCCAGATGTAATTAAATAAAAAGTGGGTGAACTGATGTGGTGGGCACAGCCATATGGGCTACACTAAAAATTTAGTGTTCTACAGTGATTAACAACTGAATGTCACACTAATGTGTAGTCATTAGTATTTCCAGAAATATTGTTGTTTTAAATTAACTTCAGATGTTTATGAAAACCCTGGTAAATCTCCCCTTACATTTCCATGAAAGTATGATGTGATGCTAACACGTGATTTAGGACCCCATCCCACAAGGGGGTGGAAAGCAGAAGGAATAATTTTCTTGCAGAGAATTTACTCACCTTCATCATATAGGATCACATCCTCCTGTTCCTAGTTAAAGCATGTGCTTCATTTGTCATCATTTGGGTGGGCAAGTGTTGTCTCCTCCCATTCTGTCATGCATGGAGTGCCCACATCGCAGGGTTTAAAAAAAATTGTGCAGTTGCAGAATTTCAAAGGTTCAAAATTGTGCAGTTACAGCAACAATAAAGAAGTGTAGAAGTCCAAAGAGTAATGGCAGCTGAAGGAGCATTGAGGTGCCTGAAAAGACCACCCATGTGCACCACACCCACATTGAAACATCAGAATATAGACTTAAAATGTGCAAATTTATATGTCCGAATGCATCTCCCTCTACGAGTTTAAGATCTTCTGGGGAGGCTCTGCTCTCTGTCCCACCACTGTCACAGGCGTGACTAGCGGGGATGAGAGAAAGGGCCAACCAGATTTGATGTGGATGATTGAGATGGTTTTAAGAAAAGAGTTTAATGTTGAGATACATGATTTTAATGTTTATGTATGTATACAGTCAATTTTATGTCCGGCATTGAACGTTTGCCGTTTATATGTTGTGCTCTGCCCCAAGTCCCCTTTTAGATGAGAAGGGTGGAATATAAATTTTTAAATAAATAAATGCACCATTTCCCATCCCATGGAAAAAATACCAGTTTCTATATGTTTCTAACTGCAGGGAAACCAGTGGAGTGAATTCCAGCCTGTCTTTAAAATTCACGCATTTCTACATGCTGTAGAGATGGGGTCCCACAGGCAACCCATGGAACATGTTGTGCACCGTTTCATGGAATGTATGGGTTTCATCTTTGAAGTTTGAATTAAGGAGAACAACTTCCTTCCTGTCAAGGAGATACTTTTTAAAAACATCACCTCTTTCAACCTTCTATTCAGATTAAAGTAAGATAAAGCTGGTTAGTAGTGCACAACTGCTTGGAGGAGAAAGTATAGTGGTAGAACACATGCTTTACTTATGAAGGGACCTTGTAGCTCCTTTGAGACTTTCTGAGAAAAAGACATTGCAGCATACGCTTTCGAAAACTCAGTCTTCTTCTTGAGATGCTTGCTTTATATGTGCAGCTTTGCTTTTGGTTGCTAAAGAAACATTTGTGACTCTTCATATACAACATTTGTCAAAGTAGAAGTACATGTACCAACTAGAAGAGCGTGAACATTCATGCTATAGCAATCTTAAAAATCTTAACATGAAGAAATGTTTAGAAGCCTTTTTTTTGCTTTTCTGCAATTTATTGTTTAGTATGACATCTGTAGTCAGATAGATCCAATTTTTTAAAACTAGAAGTGGTGGAGTGTGGAAAGCTAAGAGTATGTATTCTGCAAGAGACATTGATTGGTCACACACTCCAGTATACTTTTGGCTTCGCTTTTCAATGTTTTGCTTAAAAATGCTGATAAATATCATAGTACTGACAATATATTAGGAGTAATTTTAATGCGTCTAGAAGTAGATGCATTGGACTATGCTGCAAAACTAGTGACCACAATAACTAGTAATTGGCAGTATGATAGACTGAATGCCTTTTCATACACATTACATACTAACTGCACATACAAAGTAAGTATTGCCCATCATATCTCCTTATTTGTAAACTTATACATGATATATACAAATATGAAGGGCCTTGAAAGATGCCTTCTCAATATGTAATTTTCTTTCTCTTCTGAAATGTTATTTTGTTTGGCCTGTGGGCATTTTCCTCTGATGTGTCAAAACTAATATTCAGATTTGCGTTGTTTATCTTGTACAAGAGGGCACAGGCTCTCGTTTTCATCTCCCCTTTTAGGAAGGTAGGGAATCAAAGGTTAACAAGATTGTGGGAGAAAAAGACAGATTCAGTTAGGCATTGAAATTGCAGTCACAACAGAAAACAGGTTCCCGATCTGAAATTTAGACAAGCTCAAGTGTGTGGAATAGCTAGGCATTTATTTAAAACCCTGTATGGCATGTCAGCACAGATCAGAAATCACATAATAGCAGAAGTTGCAAAATGTCAAAGTGGGACTGGATGAACTTGCTCTACTTCATTTGGAAATGAGTCCCTTTGAGGTGCCTGACACATGTATTGATAGGTTTGCCTTGCAGGGGGAGACCCAGGAGCAAGAGAATTGGAACAATGCAGGGACAAGCAGCTAATGGAGAGAACAAGCAGAAAGAATTCAAAACCTAGACATGATGATTTAATAATAGTGCAAAAGGGGGAGGATTGGTTTGAAAGGGGAGGGGTGAAATCACTCTGAAAAGGCACCCCTTTGTGTTAGGACAGCTTTGGGTCAGCTGGAGGTTTTCCTATGCCTAATATACACAGTTGGGTTTTCCTTTGGCTTATAAAACATTGTTTATAAACTTGTCTATCTCTATAGGGGTGAAGGGAAAAAGCCACTACAGGCTTGCCTTACAGGAAATCAAAGGTTCAGGAATTTGGACTAGTTTTCTAAACCACCAGCTCCCAGAAGAGCAACAGTTTCTGTGCTTGTAAACCGCCACTCTCCACGGAGCTTTTCAACATTTTAATTTAATGCTTATACACTTAAAAAAACACAAGTTAAAAATGACAGACACTTGGCAGAACTATCGGCAATATGTTTGTGTGTGGCAGTAAATTAACCTGCAATTGCCGGCCATCACTCATGGGTGTCCAGTCCAATTATGTTTGTGGGAGGAAGTGATCAGATTGAAGTTTATGAAATTCCTACGGGGATTGGAAGAAAACAGCTTGATTGGCGAGAGGAGATGAATTGCACGGCCTGAACCCCAGGAGCTTAATTGCAACCCTGTGTCCTTTCTAAACAGATAAATTAACAAAACAATCTTTTGTGTTGTGGGATATAACCAGAAGTGGATGTCAGTAGCCTCTAGTCTTGGAAAGTTCATTTGAGACCTAAAAACCGAGAAAAATAAAACATGTTGAAGTCACAGTGGAGACCAGAGTAGCTCTTAACATCTGCAGAGTGCTTTTTTTCCAATGATAAGTAGCCCTCCACATCTGATAAATATTGACAAGGTGTACCATGCAATTTTTATAGGAAAGTTACCATATATTTTTAATAAAATGTTCCATGGAAGGCAAATAGCATACTTCTCAATACAGTAAGCAAATCCAGCCATCAACAGAAAGAACAAGTCTAGAAACAATCTATACATATTTAAGTCACAGTATGTATGCATGTTGGTTGGTTTCTTTGTACCACAAAGAATTCTACATGGCTTAATGAAAAGAAAGAAGGAAAGAAGGAAAATCAAAGAGAAAGAAAGAGGAGGAAAGAGGGGGAGGGGGAGAGGAAAGAAAGGAAAAGAGAAAGAAGGAAGATAAAGGAAAGGAAGGAAAATATGAGAAAGGAAGAGGAAAGAGACTGAAAAGGAAAAAGAAGGGAAGAGAAAGGAAAGAAGAGAGGGGAAGGTGTATGAGAGAAAGTAAGGAAGAAAAGAGAGGGGGACAAGGTATATGACACAAAGGGAGGGGAAAAAGGAAGCCATACAGAAAATGCAAATCCAGGCAATGCTAGATATATACACTCATTCTACAGTAAATGACATATTTGTATAAAACAGGCTGATTTAGCCGGTAAATTGATTCCTAATGATACTGGCATAGAAGAGTTACTGGTATATTTTACAGTTCAGAGAGCTTGTATGATTTTTACAATCTTTGCTTTCTTTGTACTTATCCTACATTTGATATGGCAGACAGATTGGTTACAGGAACATCTAGAAATGAGCATATTACATCTACCCTAAAGTCACTCCACTGGCTGCCAATTAGTTTCCAGGCAAAGTACAAGGTGTTGGTTTTGACCTTTAAAGCCTTACATGGTTACCTACAGGACTGCCTTCCCCCGTACAATCCGCCTCAAACACTTAGGTGCTCTGGGGGCATCTGCTCCAACCAGTCAGAACCTGACTGGTGACCGCCACCCAGAGGACCTTTTCGTCAGCTGCCCCAAGACTGTGGAAGGACCTACAGAAGAGATCCAACAACTACATGAGCTGTCAGAATTTTAAAACCATCTAAAAACCTATCTCTTCCAGAAAGCCTACACATACAGTTTTAAGCATGAATTTTAAATCTGAGTCCTGTGTTTTAATCTCTGATCTGTGTGTTTTAATATGTATTTTATAGAAAGATGTTTTAATATGCATATTTTATAGAAATACATTTTAATATGTGTATGTTTACAATGTTTTTATATTTTAACTATGCTGTAATCCTCATTGAGCCACAAGGAGAGGTGTGTAAGGTATACAATTATTATTAGTATTATTATTATTGCTATTTGCTATCAGTTTAAAATTTCAGAATGGAACATGAATCAATTGGAAGTTCAGGTTTTGTTTGTTTTTTAATTTGAGGGCATGTTTTTGCACTCATCAATGAAGCTCATTTTGTGAGATGTAAGAGATAGATGAAATGAACCAGGATGGAAGGGATGCTTCCACTCTACCTCTCATTATCTTTTAATGGCCATTTATAACAGATAAACATGAATTCCATGATTAGGAAATGCCTTTTAAAGTTTCTGCAACTTTATTGCTTTTAGGGAAAGTGTGTGCGTGTGTGCTTATGTTTAGACTACAACTTGTGCATGCTCTCCTGAAAATGCATTGCATTGAAAACAATCAGATGTACTTCTGAGTAAACATGCAAAAAGGTGCTAGCAAAAAGCCAAATGTATGATTCTGTGTTCTTATTTTTCTTGTATTGACTCTATGATGTTAGATACCCATATCTTGCAAGAAATTATATTCAAATTACTGTATGTAAACTATAATTAACACCATATTTGGGGTGGAAAATTTTCTCACATTGACGAGTGACTGTCAGTGGCCTTCCTTTGCTGGCATGAAGTTGTGTATTGTACGAATAATGTGGAGTTAGTGCTTTACTTGATTTTGGGGTGTTTTGTATATTATATTTGTCAGGTGTTCTGGTTTTTGAATGGGAACATGGATTAGTTAACCTTCAGGTGCTTTTCTCTGTCAATAATTGACAAAATAACTGGGACAGATTTGGGATTGGGTAAAATGGTGAGTTGCTAGGACAGAATACGGATTATGTTGGTGTACCGTTCACCCTGGTGCTCAACAGTCTCCCTTCCTGAGCTAGCTGAGGTGGTTGCAGGGTTGGCATTTGAGACTACCTCAGCACTAGCAGCAACTAGTGCTGGGAGACTTCAACATCCATGCTGAGATTGCCCTATCGGACTTCATAACCTCCATGAGAACCATGAATCTGTCCTAAGTGGTGTTGGTGCTGGACACACTTTGGACTGTGTTCTCTATGCAGGATGAAGTGATGGTGATGTGGAGGAACCTTTCACAGTTCTGTTGTCATGGATTGATCATTATCTGGTTAGGTTTAGATTCACTGGGACTTCAAACCTCCCCAGGGTTGGGGGACTGATTAAGATGGTCCACCCCAGAGGCTTATGGATCCGGAGAGATTCATGACAGTTCTTGGGAATTTTCCTGTCAACTCAGCAGACGATTCTGTTGAAGCTCTGGCTGATTTCTGGAATAAGGAAATGCCAGGGCAGTGGACAAAATAATTCAGGAATATCCCCTCTCACAGAGCAGACGGTTCGAGACCCGCCTACCTTCGTGACCGGATGTCCCTTCATGAACCAGCTTGAACCCTCCGCTCCTTGGGGGAGGCTCTCCTGTTGCCCCTGCCAGTCTTACAGATGTGTTTGTTTTGCACAAGGGAGAGGGCCTTCTCCTCCATGGTCCCCCGACTCTGGAATTTCTTGCCCGGAGATATTAGGAAAGCCCCCACTTTGGAGACCTTTAAGAAACACCTGAAAACCTGGCTTTTCCTCTGTGCCTTTGGAGAGTAATTATTTAATTTCTAGCATTGCTCTCCTCAATGCGCCCATTCTTGGAATCTATCCCCGGTAAAGGATGCTATTCCGCTTATCTCACCTTGAGTTTTTAACACTTTATATGTGTGCCTGCGGCCTGCCCAGTCCTTGTGATTTTGACATCTAGTTGTATATTGTTTTTTATTTATATGTATGTATTTTATTGTGTTATTGCTGATGTTTTTTATTTCAATTTTGTTGTAATTTACTGTTTGGGCTTGGTGTCATGTGAGCCGCCCCGAGTCCCCATTGGGGAGATGGGGGCGGGGTACAAATAAATAATAATAATAATTATAGCAGAAGCAAACCAGCCCGTAGCAGCAATGAAGCCAGTGAAACTGAGACTAGAGTGACGATGGCAGAAAACTGGAAGCAAATCTAACCAAGTTCGGGTTAGTCACTAGAGCGTATTCGAAACCCTACTTCATGACAATGGAGGCAGCAGATAAATTATTTATTGATGCCACCACTGCATCAGCAAGGAACTGCCCAGCTGAGCTGTTTCAAGTGGTCAGAGAGCTATTACATACTTGCCCTCAAGGAGTAAATTCTGGATGCTGTTATTGATACATTTATTTCAAATTTATAGGCCGCCACTCCCCGGGGGCTCGGAGCGGCTTACATCAGACATGGGTGATACAATAAAACAGTAAAATATGAAATTGATTAGCCAGGTGGGAAGACCTGCCTAAACAGATAAGTCTTGCACGCGTTCCAAAATGTTAGTAAGTCTTGGAGCATACGGACTTCAAGCGGAAGAGTATTCCAAAGAGACGGAGCCACAGCAGAGAAGGCCCTGCGCCTGGTCTTTGTAGATCGTATGATCTTGAGACTGGGAACTGCAAGCAGCATTTGACCTTCAGATCGAAGTGGTCTCTGAGGTTGATAAAAGGTGAGTTGATTTTTTTAGAAGATGTAGCAGTATCTGGAGTCCCAGAACTCCCAAGGCAATACCTTTTGTCTTAAGCTGCCGTTCCTAGCGAGCACAAGGACGGAATGACGCGACAATTTCACTGCGATTCAGGAAACCAGCTTTATTTGCATGACATCAGCTGATGGGTCTGCCCCCCCTTTGCAGAACAATGCTGCTGGAAGACAGAACCCCATCTTTCCCAGTAAACAGATATTATACAAACAATGGTGACAATATTTCAGTCCTCCCTTCTTCATGCATTGTTACTGGCTAGCATTCATGAACCCATATTACTCTACCCAATTAAACAAAGCATGCTTAGCATCTCAATCCTATTTGCTGACAGACGTTGCGCAGTGTTAATTTCCATCTTTCCCTCTATATTATCTCCTCTAATGTGCAGGCTGTACTTGAATCGATACATTTTACCACCAAGTTCCCACTGGAAGCCTGCCAAGTGGAAACCTTATTTGCCATGCGCATTTCCTAGCCAATTGCTAACTTTGTAAACAAACGCACATGGGGATGATAAGCCAATCACGACTGTTTCTTATCTTAAGGCACATGAGGTTCTCTGGGCTAATCACAGCCTGTGCTTGTATTGACCAATCAGAGTAGATTATTCTCGTCACTGTTGCTGGCAAACTGACCCCACTATTTCAAAGCCTATGCTAAGCAGCACTTTCTCCTGGCGTTTCTTCTGTTAAAGCATCAATTTCCCCTTCAGTACAACAGGCCAAGGCCGTGTAATGCCTTGAAAGTGAGGACCAGTAGCTTAAAGATGATTTGATACTCGATTGGAAGCCAGTGAAGTTTTTTTTGTAAAATTGGAGTGATGTGGCACCTTGCAGGGTCCCCCTCCAAGAGTCTAGCAGCTGCATTTTGGACCAGTTTAAGTCTCTAGGTCCTGCTTGTCCAGTATTGATGGATACCTTTCAGTTTGTGCAGCCTGAGCATGTGGTTGGGATCCTTCGAGAGGTGAGAACTACCACATGTATTCTAGATCCTTCCTGGCTGATCAGACAAGCCAGAGAGGGGCTGGCAGAGTGGTTGAAGGTGGTAGGTAGTCCATCCCTCCTTGGAACAAGGCAAAATTCTAACTTCCCTAAAGGAAGACCTACAGTATCTATATATATATTTTTCTTCACGTCGTGCAACGGGAGGTATAGACAAAGAAACTATAACCCTCAGAAACACCAAACTCGACAGCCCCATTAGCCATACCACTAGGTACAACCAGAGCCAAAAAATCGCCCCTACGAACCTCTTAACACCCCAAAACACCAGCCCCCAAAAACGGGCAACGGAATTCCCATCCCGGCCTCTCCGCTGCCAGCACAAACGTTTGGAACGTTCATGCATGCCAGCCAGAGCGCCCGGGAAGGAGGGGGGTGGGCCTAAGGAAGGGGAAAGCAGGCGCCTGCTTCCCTCTTCCTTAGGCCCGCCTCCTCCGTCCCGGCTCCGCGGCGCCACCCAGATCGCGATCCGCGCGCCCTGGGAGCCAGGGACGGAGGGGGGGGCCTAGGAGGGGGAAACAGGCGCCTGCTTCCCTCCCTTAGGCTCCGCTCCTCGTCCCGGCTCCCGCGGCGCCGCCCAGATCGCGATCCGCGCGCCCTGGGAGCCAGGGACGGAGGGGTGGGGCCTAAGGAAGGGAAACAGGCGCCTGCTTCCCTTCCTTAGGCCCGCCTCCGTCCCAGCTCCCGCGGCGCCCCAGATCGCGATCCGCGGCGCCCTGGGAGCCAGGGACGGAGGGGGTGGGCCTAGGAAGGGGGAAACAGGCACCTGCTTCCCCTTCCTTAGGGCCCTTCCCCTCGTCCCCTGGCTCCCCGCGGCGCCGCCCAGATCGTGATCCGCGGCGCCCTGGGAGCCAGGGACGGAGGGGGTGGGCCTAAGGGGGGAAACAGGCGCCTGCTTCCCCTCCTTAGGCCCACCCCCGTCCCTGGCTCCCGCGGCGCCGCCCAGATCGCGATCCGCGGCGCCCTGGGAGCCAGGGACGGAGGGGTGGGTGGGCCTAAGGAAGGGGAAACAGGCGCCTGCTTCCCTCTTCCTTAGGCCCGCCTCCCGTCCCGGCTCCCGCGCCGCCCAGATCGCGATCCGCGGCCCTGGGAGCCAGGGACGGAGGGGTGGGCCTAAGGAAGGGGAAACAGGCGCCCTGCTTCCTCTTCCTTGACCTCTCCCTCGTCCCGGCTCCCAGGGCGCTGTCAGATCGCGATCCGCAGCGCCCTGGGAGCCAGGGACGGAGGGGTGGGCCTAGGAAGAGGGAAGCAGGCGCCTACTTCCCCCTTCCTTAGGCCCGCCTCCGCAGCGGCGGCACCGGCGGAAGAAGGTGCCCAGCGCCATCCTCTCCTCCTCCTCCATCCCTCGCCAGCCGCTGCCTACTGAGAGGCCGCTGCCGCTCTCCCACACCCCCCTTTGGACGATTTGGGGCTGCCGGTGCTCCCTGGGCAGCCACTTCACCCCCCCCCCCCCTAATCTTTCCTTCACCCCAGTCCCCTTCCAAAGGCCTGGCCAAACTTGGGCCTAACAAGGGTTTTTGGACTTGAACTCCCACAGGCCCACGTTTCCCCAGTTGTAGGAGTTCAAGTGAAAAACCCCTGAAAGGCCCAAGTTTGCCCAAGCGAAACGTGAGCCTCTTAGGGGTTTTGGACTTCAACTCCCACAATTTCTCACAAACCCAACCCCCTTCCAAAGGTCTCTTCAACTCCCACAGGCCCAAGTTTCCCAGTTGTGAAGTCCAAAAACCCCTGTGAGGCCTGTGGGAGGGGCCCGGGCTGTGAGGAGATGTGGGAGTTCAGGTCTACAATCCCAAAAGGCCCAAGTTTGCCCAGGCTTTTGGAAGAAGATGAGGTCAGGGGAAAGGAAAGGTAGAAAGCATGAAGGATGGAAGAAAGCAAGGAAGGACGGGAGGAAAAAGGAAGAATACCAGGAAAGAGGGAAGAGAAAAGGAAGGAAGGATAGAAGGAAGGAAGGATGGATGGATGGAAGGAAAGAAGACTATGCCACAGCATCTCCTAAATAGTGCACAGCAACGTGTGCCGGGTACAGCTAGTATATATATAAAAAGCCATCTGTACTGAGCCTATACCTGGAAGGCTGGTAGAAAAAGCCTGAAAAGCTAGGCCCCAAAACCTCGGCGGCCATCTTAGTTACATGAAATGGGAGCATCCATTTTAGATTCCCCTTTTCCAATAGGGTGCATGACTTGGAGGGAAATGGAGGGAAATGAGGGAGTCAGGATTGGCTGTTAGGAAAGGGGCGGAGTCTAGCCAGAGGAGGAGAGAAAGCCTTAAATTAAGGGCCTTTGAAATCTGTCAGGCAGTTGGAGCCTGGGGTCTTAGAGAAGAAGGTGTTCAGAAGAGACGGTTCTGGGTTAGTGTAGAATATTAAGAAGAGGCCTGAAAGAGAGCAGGTGGCTGGCAGAGATTAGCTGGCGAATACAATCTACAGCTATTAGTGAAAATCGTGTAGAGGTGCAGTTTAGATCAGGCCTGGGAAAACTTGGGTCTTCCAGATGTTTTGGACTCCAACTCCCACAATTCCTAGCAGCCTCAGGCCCCTTCCTTTTCCCCCTCAGGCGCTTAAGCGTCCAAAACACCTGGAAGACCCAAGTTTGCCCAGGCCTGGTTTAGATAGATCCTAAGGTGGACTATTGGTAGCAGTTAAGGTTTATTAGACAGAGAGATTTTTAAATCTGTTCCTGCAGCAGTCCAGAGTCCATTAGTGGCAGCATACCTTGGTGAAAGGGAAAAACTTGCAATTTTACCTCAGATCACAGGCTTGAATGCTATCCCAGTGCATTCTGGCCTAAGAGACCTCCAGTGAGCCAAAAGGTTTAGCATTGGTTATAACTTTGGTGGTGGCCAGAGGGTTTTCAAAAGGTTTATCGGCCAGGTGAGCGTTCCAGCTCAAAGCAGCTTATATCTTTAAGTTAATAAGACACATTATTAACTCGGGGCGGTTGTGATCCGCCCCGAGCCTGCAGGGAGGAGCGGAATATAAGATCGAATAAATAAATAAATAAATTTCTTTATAATGGGTGGCAGCATATGAAAGCTTTTGGCTTCTGAATAATAAGGCAGAATCTATCTGTATATTGGTATATTGGCAGCAGTTTTGATTCAGTGGTGTTTTTGTCAAAGACAAACCCCCCCATCCTTTATACCAATCTCCTGCTCCTTACGCCACTTTCCCAAGTGAACCTACCTGTTGGCCCTCCTCTTAGCCAACCGACTGAATCTCCTCAAGTTTAATGGCATCACTTATGCTGTATTTCAGTGGAAGGGACTGGCAAAAACACTTATCGGTATCCCTTTCCAAATAAAACCTTATGAACTTAATGAGGTCTCATAAATTAACAGGTGACTTGTAGGTATTTATTTATTTATTTGCTATGCTTCTATACCGCCTCTCTCAGCCCGAAGGCGACTCGGTACACAATCTGGGAGTCTGTCTCAGTGGTGCTTTAAAAGACTTTGAAGGCATCATTGACATTTTATAATAATAATAATACACTTTATTAATATTCCGACCTTCTCGCGTAGGGGACTCAGAGCGAATTACAGCATGTACATACATAGGCAAACGTTTTGGCAAACATTTTGTAAGTAATCATTATAGACTTTCTTACTCATGTCACACTATCTTCTTGTTTACAGGTTTTCTAATCTGCTGACCGGAACCCACTTCAAAGAAGATGTCCAGCAGGGGTGGGAAGAAAAAGTCTACGAAGACCTCTCGCTCAGCAAAGGCAGGGGTCATATTCCCTGTTGGACGAATGCTACGTTACATTAAGAAGGGTCACCCGAAATACCGAATTGGGGTTGGTGCTCCAGTGTATATGGCAGCTGTACTTGAATATCTAACTGGTAAGTTTACCTGAACTAACAAAATAACATGAAAAAGAAAATAAGGGAAAAAATACTTAATATAAGCAGTACTAAACCCATAATTCATGAAACTCCCAATGACAGAGTTTACGTCGTGGTTCAGATTTCCTTGCCAAGTATAGCCCCAATGGCCTGAGCCACTATAAACCCTCTTCTTTAAGTATAATTTATAATGGATTTCCACTCAGATTAGTAGACTTTTGAATGAGCCTTTCGTGGTGCTAAATCAAATGCTTATAGGTAAAGTGTTTGCAATAAGAATAACTGTCAGAGCCTAACCCTGTAGTTTAATCCATGCATTGTGTCAGTTCTGATAATCTGGGTTTATGAGAAAGAAAGAAAAGCGAAGTGAAAGAACATACTAGCTCAGCCTTAAAAATCCTCAGTCTGTATTCACACTTTAGAATTATAATGGTGTGGTATAACCGCCATGGCACAATGCTTAGGGAATTTTGGGATTTTTAGTTTTCTGAGACATTGAACCTTCTCTGTCAGAGAATGCTGGTGTCACAGCAAACTACACATCCCAGGATTCCATAGGATTTATTATGGCAGTTAAAATGGTATCAAACTTATATAATTCTTTGGTTTGGGTAGTGACTAAGCAGTTCTAAATTGTGTTGGCATTAAAAGTACATGTATATAATGAAGGCTTGTGTGTGTTTTTACTTACTAAATTAAATTTGAATTTACTGCTGTTGCTTAGCTTGGCATTGGTATAAGGCTGAGGTTTTATTTAATGTTGGCAAAGGATAGAATTTGGCCAACATACTTAATGTACGAGATCCAAGAAGGTGGCACAACCCTCATTATAGTGGCTGCTTTGGTTGAGTAGGCAGGACTGTGTGCCTGGCTCTGTCCTGTAGTCATCCCATATCCTAATGGAAACAGTACAGAAGAAGGAACAGGATCCCTCCTTGGACAGTGTTAGAGAAGAAGGCTGTTATATTAGCAGTACTGTAATGTTAGACTTTGCCCTCAAGTATCCTAATAAGGAAAAAGAAGTCATGTTAAGTACTGAGTGTTAAGTACAATTGGCAGTACTTAAATGAAAAAGGATTATATCTAAAGATGTGAAAGTGATTCCATCACAGAACAAATTAAAAGTATCCGGACCTCAAACGTTTGGCCTAAGTCTTCTGAAGGGGAGAAAGGGTTCAATAGAGATCAAATGTAATGGCCCTTTGCCTTTGATTATGCTTTAAGCATAATCTTGGGCCCTCTATCCCAGGATCTGAACCCAGGTTTTTTTCCTATTAAACCGATTATATGAGTCCGCACTGCCAGATAATAAGGGATAAACAGATAACCTGGGATCTGATCCTGGGATATAGGGCCTGTATGGAAGGGATCTTTAATAATATAAATGGCCTGAAAAGAAAAAAATAGCAAACAACTACCAAGATTGTGATCAAATCAATGCAGAGTTTGATCCATGTGAAGCGTTTGTGTTGTTGTGAGCCTTTACAGCCATGTTTATCAACCTGTGGGCCCCCACAGAGAGTGGCTGTTTTAGCTCAGGTACAGCTCAATACAAGATTTGTGGCAGGTGTCACAAATCACACATGGATGGTAGGTTCACACACTAGGAATTATGCAGAAGATTCCAAAAGGAACCTAAGCCCATATGTTGTTTCTTATATGTGAATTCACCCCCAGTCTTCTCCATATGGTAATTATTCCAGTATTTGCTTTCTCACTTCACATTAAAGTATTGTTTCCCCAGAATATTATTTTCACACCCCACCCCCTGAATTTATATCCCTCCTTGCAATATACAGTAAATATATACTCAAGGTGCTCAGAGACATTAGTGTTAGTATAATTTCTAAGAAAACATGTTTGCCTTAATAAATGTCCTCAAGAACATTGCCATTGATCATTTAAATTCACTTAAAACTAAAATCTTTAGTGTTACTGCAGCAGAAATATTAATTAACAATGGGAATTTCCCTTCAAACTAATTATTTTCCTCAGAAGAGTCTCTCTCTCTCTCTCTCTCTCTCTCTCTCTAAAAATAAAAATGTTCGTTTGTGGGATTAACCTAACTCAAAAACCACTGGGTGAATTGGCATCAAATTTGGACACAATACACGTATCAAGCCAATGAGTAACCATCATTCATAAATACACTGAAAAACATAGCAGAAGAGACTTTAAAAGCCAAAAAACAAAAAAATACTTTACAACACAAGTGCAAAAGTACATATGTATGCAAATATATACACACGCATACACACATACACACACGACACATATACACAGACCGGGCCACAGCAACGAGTGGCAGGGGGCGGACAGTATGTACATACATACATACATGCATACATATATAAAAGAAGAGTGGAGTGTACATTGCGCAATTTATGAGAACTGGGTATAATAACCAGTCCATGGTCCTAATTCAAGCCTAAATGCAAGAAGACGGGTGTAATTTTCTAATCTTTGGAAATATGACCCCAGGGATTGCGGCTGTGTAAACTGTATTAATTCTACAGTGCTAGGGACCTTGGAAAACTATAGCTTCCATGATTCCATAGTATTGAACCATGGCTGTGTAAACTGTATTAATTCTACAGTGCTAGAACCTGTCTTGCTTGTCACTTGGGGGACTGCGTGTACTCCAATTAACACAAAACCTAGCTCCCTTGAATCCTTATATCAGGAGAAGACAGGATAAAAATAAAAATAGCAGACAAAACCATTTTTCATTAAATATTTCAATGCATAGATTTGAAGGGTGTGCTTGTGTGCACACATTTTCTGTTATTCAACTGAACACCTATGACATTTTATCTTTCTTGGACTAGTATTGTATTCTGATTTAAGTGGTTGACTGTCAAGATGCAATCTTATGAATTTCAAGTTTCTCCTTAAAAAGAAATAAGTGCTTCCATTATTACGATTACTGCAGAGCTCTGGCCTTACACATGTTGTATTCTGAACGGAACACACTTTTATAAAATAACCTGTGTTGAGCATTATTTTTTAAATAAAAAAACAAGTAATGAGATGCATTATGTATCACTAATGAGAAACATATGGTCCAAATTAAATAAATGATTTGCTCAATTCTATGAGCTATCATATTTTGAGCAAGGAAAGAGTAAAATGGAGCCTGAAGACCCTCTTATGAAGGAAATAAAAAACACCATGGGAATATGTAAACAATCCCAGCTACATTATCCCCTAGGAACATATTATAAGAGGTAAGAAAAAGGGATTCATTGTCTTTAATTAGTTCAGTTTAGTGAACTGAAATACATTTTTTTATTTTTAAAACTCTATCTTTTTCTGTTTGCTCTATAAAAATGAGCTTAGCAAGTGATAGTATTATTTGCCTGATTTTTCCCGTGTCAGTATGCATTTAATGTTGCATCACTATAAAAGTAGTCTAGTATTATTCTTTCTTTACCTCAAATACTATGTCAGTTCAAGCTTCATTAAAGTGGCTTTAGGGAATAAACCATCACACCTGTTTCTCATGATTATATAGTAAAGATTTTTACCGTCAGTCTCCAGCACTCTTGTAATATTACTCTTCCATCTGATTGTTAATACTCTCATAGCCGATATTTCTAGAGCTTGTGAATCTGGTTCTCTTGTGGGTTGTGAATTATGCCAAATTTACCTGTAAGTAAGGAGCCCCCAGTGGCGCAATGGGTTAAACTCTTGTGCCAGCAGGATAGCTGACTGAAAGGTAAGCAGTTTGAATCCATGAAGCGGGGTGAGCTCCTGTCTGTCAGCTCCAGCTCCTCATGCGAGGACTCCTCATGAGAGAAGCCTCCCACAGGATGGTAAAACATCTGGGCATCCTCTGGACAATGCCCTTGCAGATGGCCAATTATTTCACACCAGAAGCGACTTGCAGTTTATCCAGTCGCTCCTGACACATACAAAAAACCTGTAAGTAAAATGTTGCAGTCTTTCATTGAAGCTCAAGAAGTTCCCCATGAACACAGAATGCTTAAACATTTTCATAAATTGCTCTGTTGTTTTTTAGCTGATAGCCACCGAAAAGAGCACCACTGATTTTGTCTCTCTGAGAGTGCTTGATCTGATGCACACACACACAAAAATTAGGGTGGCAATCATTATCCCATAATAAAGAGATCAGGAAAAAAGGAAATGAAGCTACTGGTGAGAGATTTCTGTTCTACAGTGGAAGATGAATCCTCTGCTTTTAAGAAAGTTATAAACCCAGAGGCCAAAGCATTTGTATTAACACTGAGATTCATTCTTCCGGAGTCTGATATTCAAAGCAAACTTCATATCTATGTTGTAACTCTTTTATCCTTTTTTGTTGTTGCTGCACAATTACCTAAAACAGAAATGCTGGATTTCAGGAGAATTTCATGAATCTGTTGTGTTCAAAAGCAGCAGTAGACTTTGGATCCTAAAGTTTTGTGACCAAAGACATGTAAAAAAAACCAAACCACCTTGCTTAAGCCTTTATTCTAACATTTACATCCCATTCTTCACTAGTGTGTTGCACTATCTGGCTTAATATCCATATCCACTACATATCCCATGTTTTTCTTTGCAAAGTAAAAGGCACACTGCGTTCTGTAAGCAGAAGTTGTTATCCTGCAGATTCACTTGGGGCACCTTGAATAAAATTGTATAAAGTGTTTTTGCTTCACTAACCTCCAGCCTAATAAAAAGTAAGGAATTCTTAGGCTTTGCATAGAATTTGTTCCTCTTCCCTCAAACATCTGGACCAGTATTTGTGGATCTTGTGTGTGTTGTTGTTGTTGAGTGTTAAACCAGACTCTGAAAGAAGGAAAGAGAAGAATCTCATCTAATAAACAGTTTTCTTCTGGTCTTTCACTTTTCATTTGACATTTCATGTCAGGCATATAGCAACCTGTCCTGGGACAACATCTTTATTACTTTTCCATCATATCAGAAATAGTTCCCTTGAGAGTTATTTTCACCTGAACAAACTGTGTTTTCCGTGAATATGCTTTAAAAAGAATGTCCTTGTGTTTAGAAGGAAGTACATCACATCAAAGATATTTAATATTGTGCCTAAGTAGAAGAGGTTGAGCAAGGCTGAGGAAAATATATTAACCCTAGTCACATTGCAGCCAATGAAGTCAAATACTATGGGTTGCTGTGAGTTTTCTGTTCTGTATGGTCATGTTACAGAAGCATTCTCTCCTGATGTTTCACCCACATCTATGGCAGGCATCCTCAGAGGTTGTGAGGTCTGTTGGAAAGTAGGCAAGTGAGGTTTATATATAGATGGAATGTCCAGGGTGGGAGAAAGAACTCTTCTCTGATTGAAGGAAGTGTGGGTGTTGCAGTTGGCCACCTTGATTAGCATTAAATGGCCTTGCAGCTTCAAAGCCTGGCTGCTTCCTACCTGGAGGATTACTTTTTGGCCCTGATGGTATGGTTTAATACTACATACCTGGTTGGGAATAACTATGATTCCACGATTGAATTCTGTAGCTTGTAGTTTTGTCAAGGCCATTCTGAATATGCCCCTCTAAACTGAAAATCCCAGGCTTCCATAAAATGGAACTATAACAGATACAGTGGAATCAGATACAGTGGAATCATGGTGCTATAATTGCATTGTGTGGCAGGTCCCTTAGACTGTATGCGTCTTCTGCATTTTTGATTCCAGTAGTCTGTTACTCTTTGCTTCCTTACTGATGTAGCCAACTGAATGTCCTTCACCCGATATATTGTGGTTTGCCAGATGCATGACAAACATTCAGAAATACTCAGAGTCTTGTACAGTCAGCAAAATCAGAGGATTTATTGCATTGTTGATGGGGGCTGTAAGTGGTTGGTAAGCTGTGTTTCTGTCAACCTGCTGTGTTGGGCTGTGCTTTTCATTTGTTGTGAAAGTAGAAAGTTATATACTAGAGTTTTATATATAAAATAATAACACTTTTTGTCAGTGTAATCACTGTGACCAAGAAATATGTTTCTTTTACAACAGGAATAACCTAGAACAACACATAGGATTTCCCATGTCTAGAATGTGCATATCTGTAAAATTACAGAGTTTCTCTCTTTAATATACTGTGAAAAATCATTGCTTCCAAGTATCTTAACTATTCTGAATTGTACATGTTTGTTCCTTTTAGAGATGATGAGAGTATTTTGTATATTTATAGGTTAAAGTGTCACTGCCTGAATAGAAAACATACGGTAAATTGAGAATAGCTGACTTGTATATTTAGTTCTCTGTTGTACCTTATTCAATATAGTTATGATCGATGCAAAGATGCTAATAACCTTATTGTACATGTTTTGCCATTCATTATCTTTATTCTCAATATGGATTCCAAAAAATAATATGTTTTCAACTATTAGAAAAAGGTTTTTTTTTAATCATGTCAGAGGTGAATTGAGAATATACTGCAAGTGGCTTCTGGTGTGAGAGAATCGGCCGTCTACAGAGACATTGCCCAGGGGACGCCCAGATGTGTTACCATCCTGTGGGAGGCTTCTCTCATGACCTTGCATGGGAAGCTAGGGCTGACAGATGGGACCTCACCCTGTCTTGCCTCTTGGATTTGCACCGCTGACCTTCAGGTCAACAGTTCATCTGGCACAAGGGTTTAACCCAGGTATGGGCAAACCCAGGCCCGGTGGCCGGATGTGGCCCCTTGGCCTCCTTTCTCTGGCCCTCCTCTCTGCCATCCTATCCTTTCTTCCTTCCCTCCCTCTTTCTCCTTCCCTTCCCTTCCACCATTTCATCCTTCCGTCCTCTCTTTCCTTCTCTTTTTCCTCCTTCCCTTCCTCCCTTACCTCCCTCTTTCTCCCTCCCTCCTTCCCTTCCACCATTTCATCCTTCTTTTCTTCCCTCTCTCCCTCTTTCTCCTTCCTTCCCTTTTGTCTTTCCTTCCTTCTTGCTTTACTTCCTCCTTCCCTTCCTTCCTTCCATCACTGGGCAGTCAGTCCTCTTAGCAAGGAGGGCTACCATGTGGCCCCCAAGTTAGAAAGTTTGCCAAGGCCTCCCAGAAAAAGAATTAGGAGAGCAAGGAGGATTAAAGAGCACAAATCATAGAATCCTAGAGTTGGAAGAAGTCTTGTGGGCCATGCAGTCCAACCCTCTGCCAAGAAGCAGGACAATCTCATTCAAACCACTCCCAACAGATGGCCATCCAGCCTCTGTTTAAAAGCCTCCATAGAAGGAGCCTCCACTAGACTTCGGGGTAGAGAGTTCCACGGCTGAACGGTCAGAAAGTTCTTTATAAGTTATCGACAAGCTCTGTGATGTTTGAGTGCTTTATGTCATGGTGTTCAGTTTCACCTAGAATAAATCTGGAGATCAAAAAGGAGGAACTCTTTTTCTGGCATTTAGTGGAGCTCAGTGTGCCGAGTCAACAGGGAACTGATCTGAGATGAATCCCTAGTTTTGTTTCATCTGCCTATGGTGCATTTACCCCTTTTCTCTGTATACTTTGTTATTTTACGAGGATTTCAATCCCATTTACTTAGGTCATTCCTGCTATAAAACAAGGTTTTAAAAATGAAGCAAAAAACTCACGGTGCATAGGGAGATAATTTAAAGGTAGCAGAAATGAAACTGGTGGGAATTGCTGGGAATGGGCTGACTTATAATGAAAAACAATACCACAACAAGCAAGGAAAGAGTAAAGTTTATAAAACAGCAGGTGATATATAAAACATTTTTCCTCCCCCCCCCCCCCCCAATACCCACAAAGGTACTTGGATTTATGTGATTACACAGTTAGAAAAGTCAGGGGGAGGGAGGGATAAACAGTTGAAATGTCTGCTTTGTCCATTAACGTTTTCCCACCACTGTATTTTATTGCCAGTCCATGCATTTGGGGAAAAAATTAAACCAGGAATCTATACTCCCACCCTTTGCCTCCAGTTTTTGAATTCCAGAGCCCTAATTCCCTCTCAGAGGTTCTGTAGACTTGGAGGCTTTGTTCCCATGTTTCTTGACATCACCATCGGAATATTCCTGAGTGGACTTTCAGATGCTCCAAGTAGTCATTGGCTCACGACTTGATCATGATTCATTCTCATTGTGAACACCTATCCCAAGCTGCTCGCTCAGTGCCTGAAAAATAAGACCTCCAATCTGTATGTTTAACCATTCATCCCAAGCATTCACGGCATTACCTGCCAGAACTCATTATATACAACAGCTATTCCAGCCTGCTGTCTTTTTTCTTCTCGAGAAAATAAAGATATATGACAATAATGTTTGCTTCTTAAAATATAATTTCTAGTGCATGATTGTGTTTTAAAAAGACAGGTGTTTTCCTGTAAAAATCATTAGAATCAAAACAGATTGCAATCCTAAGGTTCAGAATGATGTTACCTATGGAAGTGAGAACACATAAGTTTTGAAACAATATAAAATATTGATTCCACTTATGGTAACATTTGGAACATAGACCATGTTTTTTATACTTCTGATGTGTTGAATATTTATTTATTTACCTTATTTACATCCCGCCTTTCTCTACCCTGAGGGAGACTCAAAAAGGCTTACAATTCCACCTCCACGGTGCCTTAAAACATACAAGATCATTTAAAACATAAGTTAAAAATTAAAACATAATAAGCATAATAAACATTCATTTCAATGAATCACATCATCCAGAGTTGTAGTCTAAAGGGCAATCCGTAGTCAAATTGCACATATTCCATACTAACATTTCTGCACTGCTCTATTTTTCAAACACCTGCTCCCAGAGCCAGGTTTTGACTCTTTCTAAACACTAGAAGGGAGTTCCACAATTGAGGGGCCACCACTGAGAAGGCCCTGTCTCTTGTCCCCACCAACCACGTTTGTGAAGAAGGTGGGACCAAGACCAGAGTCTCCTCAGACAATTTTAACCTCCAAGATGCATTATGAGACATGGTAGAGGACTCATGGTACAGGACTAACATGCACATGTGCGCACGCACAGAAACAAAAGAGATATATAAAGTTAGAGTAAATATAAAATATTAGAAATATGTCTCCCTTTTGAGTCCTGGAAATTAAAATTTTGCCCAAATAAATCAACAGAGAATGTTTCCCAAAAATTATTTGGGCTGTAGTTATTATAAAGGATATACAGTTATTTTTTCTATATATGTTTTACTTTATATATCACCTTTTTCCAAATAGAACTCAGAGCTACTCTGCGCAATTACGTTAATGGGTCTTACTTCTGAATAGATGTGCATAGACTTGCACTATAAAGCACTGTATGTACTCAAATCTAATGCTTACATTTTTTGGCTAAATCACCTTGCTGGGTGTGCATTAGATTCACACAGTGCGATAATCTTAGTGCTGAGCCAAAGCAATAGGGGAAACTGCTTCAAGAGACCCTGCAGCTCCTATTTGAGGGATGTTATCTGTAATTTAATTATCACAGCTCAATGCTGTGTAATTCTGGGATTTGTAGTTTGGTGAAGTATCTGCACTCTTTGGCAGGGGGTTGGACTGGATGTCCCACAAGTTCTCTTCCAACTCAATGATTCTAAGGCACAAGACCTTGTAAAACTACAGCCCCCATGACTCCATAGCATTGAACCAAGGCAGTTCATTCAGCATACACGCAACCCCAAGAATTTCCTTTCTATTGATGGAAGCTTTGGTGTCCAAACACTTTTGTTTTTAAGGAAGGAATTCTAAGCAGGCAGCAACTGTAATGGACATATTACAAAGAGTGCACATTTTGCTGCTGTGCATTACATTCATCAGCAAATACGTTTTATGGTTTCAGGTTTTTGAAAATTAAGGTGCATATTAGATTCAGTAGCAAGTAAATATGAGTAAATACATTTTAATGGAATTCCTTCCCTAGACAATATTTTAAAGTTTTAAAAATTGTGATATAGATTAATAAAGATGGAAACCATAAATTAAACATAACTTATGAACAATTTGTTTTGATGAGAAATATGCCACATTGGAGACTAGCTGAGATCCAAACTTTGGGCAATTATTTCAGCCAGCTCTCCTTTTCCGGTGTATCTTGTTCATTATCTGCCTGTGCTCCATGTCAAATCATGTCTGTAAAGAAAGGGACTTTGGAAATCCAATTGTAATGCAGTCCAGTTATCTGTTTTCAACAAGCTTAAATTACATTCTTGCTTGGGATGAATTGTTAAAATAACACCTTTTGAGGTCAGAATTAGTTCTTTTTCTGCTGTTCAGAAACTTTTTTGTAACAGCTTTCTGTCTTTGAAACCTAGACAACCAGTGATCAAATATATACCATAATGTATTCTGATCATGAATAATTCCTACATTGCGCCTGAAGTAGCTCTGTTGTTTTGTCATTGCTTACCTTTCTGGAGAGTTGCCCAAAGTGGCAGTATGTTTTGTGAGCTTCTTTATGCAAGATATCAGTAAAAAGGGCTGCACCCTGCTCTAAGCCACATGGATCAAAAACATGACCTTCAAAAGCATATACGAAATATATACTCCTTTCAAGGATCTTGAAAATGTACTGATGTTTACGTCTAATAAATCAGCTGTCTGACTTTTGAACTGCAAGCATCTCTGTGGCATCAGAACAGCTGAACCATGACACTTCATATTACAGAATGGCTGGCAAGTGCAGTGCCAGGTTTCTGGCTATTTATAGACCATGATGGCATCCAGACTATGAGTAGGATGCAGGAGGTAGAGGAATTAGAAAGAAATTACAAAAGGTAGGAAGTGATTCCTATGTGAGGAGGGAATGCAGGCTCTTTAACTTCGTTTCTAATTTGGTAAGAATGAGCAAAAACCTTGACTTGTGTTATTAAAATATTAATTTATTGCTATCTTAGTTGCAAAATGGGAAGCTGATGCATATTTGAAAGCCGCTTTCTGCAATGATTCCCCCCTTTAACCCAAAGCCATTGAAAAAGTGTTCAAACTCAGTGCTTTATAGTCTTCATTTCCAACCTTGCAAATTCACAAAAGAGTTTACAACTGGTTTTAATCATGACTTTCCTGTCTCTTGAATTAGCTCTTCTTGTTATAATTTCAGCTCCAATACTTGTGTTTGTGTTTAACTGTAACTCTCACAATATTCTATATTCTTCAGCACATATATTCTATATTCTTTCACAAGCATTGGAGAATTGCATTGATGGTAATAGGGTACAGTTTTCTCCATCGTTATAAGCATTAAAATGTTATTTTATCTTTGTTAATCAAGATGAGATGGGGAATGTCTGTTGTCATTTTTCATAATATAGCTTGAACCTTTCAGTCTGGACAAACAAGGGCAATGTTAGTGTGATAAACAATAATTCTGAATTTTTTGGTTTGTAACTACATCAAATATATGCTTAGGACGGTGGCATGGTTGTAACATTTGCAAATCTTAATACTCTGTTGATATCCTGTGATTATCATGGCTCTGTTGTTAATATGACAAGTACTGTTACTGCTCTCAATAGTGAGTAATAAAAGATTGACATTTTTCATTCAGTATTCAGAGGTCCCCACAGTATTAGATTACTCATTAAGGGTCTGTGCTTGCTGGAAAAAACAGCTTTGTAACAGATAGCCCCTATGAACAGAGAGTTAATAAACTCGTTTATAACATTGATTTCTATTTTATGTATAGTTCCCTTAGGATATGTCTGAATTTAATACTAGATTCTTTGAATTTTCAGCAGTGTATTATTATTGATTATTGAGTAATGCACTAATTGATAACATTTTAATGTCTTTTTAGTTAACATTCACATTTTTCAATCCTATTTGTTCTAGCCTAGTGTGTCATTCTCTCTCTCTCTCTTTCTCTCATTCATTGTGCTCGCTTTTATTTGGAAAATTAAAAAAATTACCTGTTTAAAAACATTAAAATAAGATTGTATACATTTCTTCTTTATATCTTTATATCTTTTCATTTTAGAGATGCCAAAATAAAGACAATCTGGCGAACTAGAAATAAATAATAATTGTATTATTGTTGTTACTATTTATTTTTATCCTGCTTTTCAGGAAAAAAAGCGTTTCCTCTATTTTTTTAAATAAATGGGGTATTACTAAAATATCACTAGTGCTTATAAAAATTATTGGAACTGAAATTATGTTTGTCTTCACAAATTGTTGTTTGCAGAGCATAGATTGCATAGATATGTAATATCTATAAGTGCATACACAAAAATAACTATATAAAAGTACATGGATTTTTTTCATGTCAGGAGCGACTTGAGAAATTGCAAGTAACTTCTGGTGTGAGAGAATTGGCCGTCTGCAAGAACGTTGCCTAGGGGATACCCGGATGTTTTACCATCCTGTGAGAGGCTTCTCTTATGTCCCCAAATGAGAGACTGGTGCTGATAGATGGGAGCTCACCCCTGTCCCCGGATTCAAACCCCTGACCTTTTGGCCAGCAGTCCTGCCAGCACAAGGGTTTAACCCATTGCACCACTGGAGGCTCCAGGATGTTCCAGTACATGAATGATGCCAGTAGAGAAAAGTACTGGTTATTAATCATTCTTGTTCGATATTGTTCTTATAATAGTTCTAATGGTCATTCCAGAAAATGCTAAAGGATGTTATGCCATAATTCTAAAACTCAGGGGGGAAATAAAATAGCAGAAAAGCCATAATTCACTAATGTAAATATAGAAGTTTCAGTATAGGTCCTTAAAGTCCTCTGTTGTCAGAAACCATATTGAGTGTTTGCCAGTCAACAGAGACTGCAGATGGGTAACTGTAATAATATTGCGCATCCTTTTTCAGGATGTGCTCAAAAATTGTTCTGTATTTGCTTTTCAAAACTTTTTTTCCTGAATTTTAATTATGTTGTACTACATGTATATGTACAGCTGAGGTTTAAATTCATTACATTGGTTCTAAGAAAAATTAATCCTAATGGAATACATAACAGTTATTTTTCTGATTAACTATAATGAATCAATTGATTAACAGTAATTAGGGTGGGGCAGTACCCTCGAAGGCAGCCAGCTATACAATAAGCAGGTGAAAGACTTGCTGGTAACTGAAACTCCATGTTTACTGGTAGACTTCTAGTTCCTCCATCATCTAGTCTTGGAATTGCCTATTCAGGGAAGTATAGTGGTATTTTGAATAGTACTCCCCTGTTTTAGGAAGATAAACATTCTGAGAGAGCCTCCGTATATAAGCTTTAATAATTAATTCTTAAGAAATTGTTTCCCACTATGATTAATTTCAGCCTTGCATCTCAAAATTCAATAAATAGACAATGGATTGTTGCTCTGAAGTGAATGTATTTATCACACCTCACTGTTCTCAATTGCTTTGTTGTCACCAGCTTTCCAGCTTAATCTCTAGCAGATTTTCTATTTAGCAGGTGAACCTGAGGTGTCCAAGGGACTGCAAGAGGGTTACTGTGGGTTGTGTCATAAGATTATAACTTTGAGGAGAGTGGGTCTTAGATTCTTTGCTTTAAAGGACAATCATGCAATACCCAATGCTAGTCCACCACCTTCCCACGATGAAGCCATCAGTAGGATGCTGTGGGGTGGTAGCAAGCATGCAGTAATGTCCCCAGTGAGCTTCCAAGGCTAAGCTGGAATTTGAATGTTGATCTGCCAAACTCCTAGCCCAACACTCAAATTATCACATTTCACTGATCCTGGAATCCCAAAAGGACAGTCCAAACAACAAATACACGCAGTTGCATTTGCAGCAGGGAAAACCATGCAATGTTACGAGTAGGGCCAGACTTGTAGTTTGCAGACACAATATCTTCACTTTTCCCATTCATATGAGTGAAATATGAAGCTCCTACATACTGTTGTCATAGCTTGTGAGTGGATGTCATACCTCAAATTCCTTAATATTTTGTTACTAATTTTGTTAATATATGTAAAGAGATTCATGGAACATGACTGGCATTTAATTTGTCTTAATATATGTTTACACCAAAAGGTCTTAAGCCGAGAGCACATTTAAAGACATAAGACCTGCCCTAAATCGTAACAGCATTTTAAGCCAAAAATTAAACATAACCATGTTCACTCAAGCAACATCTGGCAGTACTTAGCGTAATCATGTTTAAATGCATTTAAAAGGAAAAAAGCATGTGTAAACTGTTAAGAGTAACGGTGAAGTGTAAACTGGTAGGCAAAGGAAACATCATTTTACAGAGAGAAAGGACAGAGAAGGCTAAGTATGAAAATATCAAGATGGCTTTGGCTTCCTGTTAACACACACTGAAAACATATTGCATTTACATTTGAATTCAGTTTGTGCTCATTCTGTAGTACATCACCTTTGGGTTACTTCTTTAGTTTGCAATCTAAAATAAGCATAGTAGGAAATTAATCGTATTGAACACTGTGTAGTTTACTTTTGAGTAAATATGGATAGGCATATACTGTCCTCCTTACAAAAGATTGCATTAGAGCTGCAAGCATCCAAGCGAAACAAAACCCCTATAAAATAATGTATTATGGAACTGTGGGTGCTTGTCAAGACTGACAAAATTTCTATTGTACAGTTCTTCTGTCTCATTCATAGAATTTCCAGGTAAATGGGGAAAGCCCCATGGATTATTGTCTTCCATCTGTAAACGTCCTGTGTTTTCTTCCATCTCTCTCTTTTTGATCTCACCACCACCTTGAGGCTTCCTTGTGTGAAATGAAAAGAAGACGACACTTGCCTTTGTTTGGAATATGCGAGCTGTATGTGGCTTTTATAGCTACCATGTAAGATCTGTGTCAAGGTCAGCCTGTCACTTACATTCTGCAAATACAAAGCCTTGGCAGCATAGAACAATTGACTGGAGGAACAGGTTCATCGGTATATCTGTATCTTCAGATTGCAGGCACATCGATTGTGTTAGTCAAAGCTAAAATGGACATTTCTGTAAAAAAGAAGTATGCATAGGGAAACAAACTGCTATGCAATTCTCTTTCCTTGGAGTGAAGGTGCATTATGAGGGATATACAAGGGAAAGAATTATAGTTGATTGCCTCTGACTGGGTTAAAATACTCAGTGAATCATTGACAGCAGGATGATGATGAAAATGGTGATGATTAAAGTGGAATCTTTTGCCTAGGATTGCCTGGATAGAATAGTTTTAGTAGGGATTTTATACTACTGTCTCTCTTTTGGTTTTCTGGAGATGGTTCTGGATTGAGGATTGAGTTTCAACACATTTTTCCATTTCTTTTCTCTGTTGGAAATTTCTTGCGTTAGAAATACTGGCTTTTCCTCAGCATGTCATCTGTTAGCTGTTAGTAACTAAATTCTCAGTGTTATGACTTCATTTCATTAAACTAAAGGAAGACAAAGAGTTTTGAAATAAGAGAAGTGGTTTCACTCAAGACAGAAAATTTCTGCCTCCCAAGAGGACATAAAATAAAGCTAATCAAAGTCTGGATGAAGTCAGAGTTCAGAGCTGTCAGGTACATTCACATTTGCATCACAAAAGACAGGTCTTGAATACCTGTCAAACGCAAGGACTTTCTCCTTGAATGAAATACCAAACACACAAATCCACACATGACGTTACCAGGTAAATTTACAATTTGACTGTTCTTAAAAAGCAGCTGAATTGACTTGGAACAACTACTGTGTTGATCTAACCAGGCTCGGATCTCAAAAGTGAAACCTCATAATAGTTCCTCGTTAAAATTAATAAGCAAATTCTATCAAATTTATGGGGTTGCCATAAGTTGATGAGTAACACGTGGGTGCAACAATAGAATTATGACAATCAATTGGTGATAACCATTAACAATCAATTTTTATATTATACGTTAACATTTAAGCATACACAACCTAAAGGAGAGCGGTAGCCTAACTGTAGTATCTGTAGCTTTGGAACACTTGGTCTACAGACTCTCAGCCCATTGATCACTACTCACGCAAAGTATTTAATGAACTTGCGCTACCTGTAGTAGGACTCAGATGTATATATTTTATTGGATACTACAGTTAGGCTACTGCTCTCCTTTAGGTTGTGTATGCTTAAACGTTAACGTATACTATAAAAATTGATTGTTAACGGTTATCACCAATTGATTGTCATAATTCTATTGTTGTACTCACGTGTTGCTTAGTCTTAAGGTACTGCAGCTTAACCCACTGTTGTGTAGTATAAGTTGACGAGTGACATGTACACAAACTTTCATACTTTTGAACTTTTATGACTAGTTACTGACATATCAAGTTGTATTATTTTGTTTTCATTCATTTTCCTGAAATATCTCCTTGCAAACAGCATACTGTCCATGTGAGTCTGTTAATATAGGCCCATAGGTGGGTAGGCTTTCCCAAGAGCTTCTAATTTGCTACATGGCTTAGAACAGCACTGTATAAATTAACAGCATTTTGTAAAGTAACTGATTTATCAGAATTAATTAATTAAATTAATAATTTTTATTTTAAAAATATTAACTTCACTGGTTGCAAATACCTGCCCTTAAAGGCCCATAAATGTAAAGCTTATGAAACGCTATTGGCCATATTACAGCTGCTCACAGCTTCAGATCAAAAGTCTGCATTTCAAGCAAAGACAGTGAAAATTGCCCAGCCCTGGAAGAAACAGAAATGTCTTGGGGAAGATAAAAATCAACAGATGGAACATTAGCAAGAGTTCATTTCTTTCATGTTTACTCTGCCTGCTTCTTGCTCATTGTTCTTGATAACATATGTATAATTTATATTCATGACTAACAATGGTACTTTCCTTGAGAAGTACTTGTCACTTGACAGAAATTTACATTTATATTTTTGTCTTTGTATGTGTTGGGGCGGGGGTTTTTTAACAAATAAAACTGAGAGAAAATGCAAAGAAAGCAAATGTGTCACAGTGTTTATGGAACTCTTAACAACTTGACTTGTATTTGAACATCATTAATGCCCTCTCTGCATTATTTAGCATCCATGCAAGTAATGTATGAAGAGGATTACAGTAGTAAAGTTTATTGATTAGTCCACTGTCCATATCAACAGGAAAATACACAAATAGATATTAATCACTGTCTTAAAACTCCTGTAATAGTGAATGTACAGTACATTAAAACACAATTAAAACTTGAATCAAGTTAAAAGTTAAACATAATTAGAAATATCATTGTTAAAATGCCAAGGTAAAACTACATACCAGAGAAATTGAGGATGAAGGTTAAAACAGAGGTTAAAATAGACCAGCTATTTCACAATCCCAATCCAGTTCAGATATCTGCATCACCCCTACAGTTTACCCCAATCGCCTCCAAATACGTAGTTCTCAGCTGCATTGCTTTATTTAGAAAAAGGGCTGTTTGGTGTGTTATTTTAGTATGCTGGCCAGCCATTAATGTAGTTTTAATATGGGGATCCCAGTGAGTCTTCTGTGTAATGAATGGTCCGGGGTATTGATTTCTCTCTTTCTTGTACAAAATACAACTAAACAGTACATCCTTCTACCTGAAGGTACAATGTACAATGGATTTTTATTTATTGTTTTGATTTGTATACCGTCCTTCCGAATTTAGAATAACAACTACTTCAGATCTGGTATTAAAAACAAATAACTTGATGTGTGCTGTAAATTATTTTAATTCTGCCCTCTCTCCTACCTTTGGACCGTTACTTCTCAGAAGCAGTCAGTTGCAACTCCTCCTGAATAGTTGTTTGCCTTTACAGTGAATTTTTTAAGTATCGTATTTTCTGGCATACTAGATGACTTTTTAAACCTGGAAAATCCTCTCAGAAGTCGGGGGTCATCTATAAGCCGGATATAAAATGCATTATATTAAATATTTCGGAAGGGTAGAGTATATGTTGCTTACAGGGTGGGTGCTCACTTCAGCAAGGGTGCCAAACCCAAGCCTCAAGTCTTCCTGGTGGCTTAACCTCCTCCTCTTCCACCAAGGCAGGGAGACTGAAGCCCGACAGAGGAAGCCAAGTGGTGCCGGAGGGGCTCAGCAGCGGCAGCTGCTTTGGGTGCCCTGCTCCAGTGGGGAGGGGGCAGCTGTCCGCCTCCTCTACCCTCAGCGTCCCGAGCAGCACAGTCTGAGCAGGGGAAGAGGGAGGGGAGAGGAGGAGGGCGGGGAGAGGGAGCAAATGGGGAGGAGGAGCGGCAAGCCGCATTGCCATGGAGACCGCTGGGCTGTCACTGCCACAGGCCTGTGCTGGCTTTCCCTCGCTATGAGCCTCCAGCAGAAGTCAACCCTCAAGCCCGGAGAGAAGAAAGCTCTCTCCAGTTACTACAAAAAAGAGGAGTGATCTTTATACAGCGAGTATATCAAACACTCAATTTTAGATGGAAAAATTGGGGGTCGTCTTATATCCCCAGTCATCTATTACGCCAGAAAATATGGTAACTCTTTACATTCCCAGTATGAAATCCTAGAGGCTTCTGCCCTATGATTGTTAAAATGTCTATAAAACAATAACACACTGCAAAAAAAGTTTGACTTTATTTGATATGTTGTATTTGTGATGTAGCCTAATTCGTTATTTGGAAACATAAACTCATTACAAGTAACATGTTATTTTAACTTGTTCTTTACGAGCTCTGACCATTCTCTACTGGATTGAATTAGTAGACCTTGGAGTTCTGCTTTTTTCGAAAAGTAAAATCTTGTCCTAAGTCTTCTATATCCCTTTCAATTTTGATCTAAACCTCTGTGAAATTGAATTGATGTAAAACTGGTGTAAAAAAGAGAAATGTTTTGTGGGAGCCTGTCAGTGACATATGTAGATGAAATTGATTTCTTCAGTGTTAAAAAGGTCAGGTTTTGCTTTGCTTTGCTTTGCTTGTCCGCCTCCTTTTTTAAAAGTATAACTTTTCTGGTTATTGTGCGTATATTCCTTTAAAAAATCAGCATCCCCACTTATGCGAAAAGCTACAAATGCAGTGGTTTTGCTCTTTGTTGCTGAAGGACTATTAAAATGGAGCATGTGTGAGAAAGAGGCTGGGAGTAAGCAATCCCCTCTGTGCTCCCCAGTGGGATTCCTGAGTTCTTGCCCACCCTAAGCTCTCTTCCTCTTAAACCTTATTTTCTTCCTGTGTCTGAAAAGGAAGTGGGATGCATAAACTTCCCCAAAGAACCATTACAAAGCAGCACTTTCAGAACCACAATTCTGTCCACAGAGGGAATGCTTAGCACTTTCCAAACAATTCTCTGAAAGGTGAAGGACAAATGCAATACTCTTCTGAGGTGTGGGGGATCACAGTAGAACTTCTCTGCATTGTTGTATCTGGTGCCAAGAACAACCAAAGAAACATCTTACTACTGTCAGACAAATACAGAATGCTGATTGAAGTGGACTCATAAATGAGAGAAAATAAAGGAAGCCATGGTGTCAGTCAGGATGGGGAAATGTGTCAAACTTAAGTTTTTGCCACATAAGGCATAAAGGATATTGTGTGCATGAAGCAAAAGGGATTCTTGTTCATTTAGCTCATAACAACCAACCTCTGGTCCTCCAGGAGTTGTTGAAATACAGTTCCCATTGCAGTTGGCTCTGCTGGCTAGGGCTAATCAAAATTGCAGCCCCCAAGTTGTCTAGCTTGCTGCCTCCTCATTCACTGCTGTTTTCCCCTCTTGCCAAAAGATGGCCTTGCTAAAGTTCATCAAAAAATTAGTTCCCAGTTGCCAGTGGGAGGGCTGCAGTAAAGAAACAAGTCTGTGCTACTGACCTCCTCCTGGATGTTGATAGCTCAACCCCTCAGAATTGATCTGTTTTTTGTGAGTTTGTGATTGTGCCTACTTAAGGTGACTGCTGCTGAGGGAAAAGACCTGCTACCTACTGCAGGGGCAAAAAAGGCAAGGAGAAGAGAAGACTAATGGCCGCAAAGATGGCGCCCAGTCTTTCGCCCCCATTTGAGCTCTGTGGAGCTGGCGGGGCCTGGCTCTTCTCTCCTCCTCTGCGATTTTGGGCGACGGGCTTCCTGGGGAGATTTTGGAGGGGCAGGAGCTGCAGCGACCCAAGATGGCTCCCAGCTCCTCAGCAGCCTTCTTTGTCGAGCTCGGCTGAGCCTGCTTTGTTACTCCTCCCATGCCATCCCTTCCAAGGCAAACCTTTCCTCTGCTGTCTTCTTCTCGGGAGACACATTGTTACTTGCAGTCCTCCTCGAGCTCGGCTGCTGCGCTCTCCCGCTTGCTGCTCTGTCTCTGAAGAGGGGAGCCTTGGCGCGCGCGCAGATCTTCGACGGAGGAAAGAGCCGGCGCGGAGTTTCCCCACTTCGGCTTCCCCAGAGCCATGTGGAACTGTTCAAGCCTCCCTGCAGTCTGTTGCTGGCGCTCTGGCCTCGACGTCGGGGGAGCGATCTGGGAGCTTCTCTCCGGTGGCCCCTCCTCCTATGGCTGACTGTGCACCGCCCCTTCAGTTGCCTCGGCCTCTCCAGGCTCCTCCTGCTGCCCAGGCCCTCCCACCCTTCCAGCCTCCTGTTTTTCAGCCTCCCTCTGGTGGCCAACCTGCTTCCATGCAGTTCCAGCCTATGTGGCAGAATCCTTTTCAGGGACAGTTGCCTTTCTATTATCCACCCATGCCATGGATGCCTCAGTGTTTTCCTCAGTATGGTTATCCTCAACCTGCTCAGGGCTGTGTGCCGGGGCAAACTGCTGCTAGGCCTGTTGGTATACCGGCTGCGGCACCCTCTACTCCTACACCACTACCCTCGCTGCCAACCTTTCAGAGAGAACCCTCTGGGGCTGAGGGCCTGCTGGACTCTGAGGTGGAGGATGAGATACAGGATTTGGATGTGATTTTTACAGACCCAGAGCCCACCCAATCTGATTATGCTAAGTTTATGGCAGTGCTTACACGCATGATGAGGGCTTTAGATCTCTCTGCACCCAAAGCTGTTGAGACTGTACAGGACCCTATGTTTCGGTCTGCGAGCAAGTGCGCTCCTCCTCTACGGCGGTCCCACCCTCCCTATCTTCTGAAGCTAGGAGAGTTGCCTGATGTACCTCCGTATTCACCGCAGGCGATACCCAAGAGGGTGGAAGCCCTTTACAAAGTGGACCTGTCAGCCCATGAGTGGGCTTTACGACCAACCAAACCGAATACGGTGGTGGTCGATGTGGTGAAAACAAAGCGCCCTAAGGGGAATCTCCTGACTCCTATAGACAAGGAGGGCAAGCGTATGACGCCATGGAAAGAGGGTGCACTTCTCCGCCAGCATCTTCATGCGCATGGCGCATTTTGCAACCTACATGAGCGGATATCAAATGTTCTTGTGGAGCAAGATCCTGCCTGCCCTTGAACTCCTGCCTGTGGAGGAACAGAGATGGCCTCGGGCCTATCATAGC
The DNA here is from genome assembly GCA_030556195.1 of Anolis apletophallus. Taxonomy (NCBI): domain Eukaryota; kingdom Metazoa; phylum Chordata; class Lepidosauria; order Squamata; family Anolidae; genus Anolis; species Anolis apletophallus. The sequence goes on from JARBWK010000001.1 coordinate 78,691,527, forward strand.
AGGCACTGGCCTGGGCGCAGATGCAAAAGACCTGGCGACCCACCTGGCTGAGTCTGCGGGCAGACTGTTTGGAACTGCCACTTCCATAAGGAGACACGCGTGGCTCCGTTCTTCTACACTCTCAGAGAGGAGAGCTCTGGCTGAAGACCTCCCGATGCATTCGGAGGGGCTTTTCCACCCTGAGACCAACACTAATTTGAAGGACAAGCAGGAGTCCCATCAGGTGGCTCAGAAGTTTGGTTTCAAACTCAGACTTACCAACCTAAGCCCTGGTGGCAGGCTCCTTCTACTCCGTTTCGACGGGGTTTTGGCTCTTTCTCTAGGGTTCTAGATATCGCCCCTACAGTAGATTCCAAAATTCAGGTAGGCAGGCTTTTGCTGCCAGAAACCGCCAGCAACCCTACCAGCCGTATCAGTACAGGGCTAGGGGCCAGTCTGGTCCTAAGCGGCGTCTTTAATGTCTCTGAAGGGATGTCAGGCCAACCTTTGGTTGAGGGGATCCAAGTTAATTTTAGGGATAGGCTCCTACCATTCCTCCCGCATGGTCTTCTATTACCACTGATGCGTGGGTTTTGAGGATAATCAGGGAGGATACCACATTGAGTTTTGGAATTCTCCACGGGTTGGCCTAGTTAGAACCACGCCACATTCTGTTGTGTTGGCCTCCCGGAGGTGTCGTCTCTCCTCAAGAAGGGCGCGATCTCCAGAGTTTCCCCAGCCATGTACAATTCTTGCTACTTTTCTAGGTATTTCGTAGTTAACAAGCGGGAGGGGGGGGTTCCGCCCCATTTTGGATCTGAGGGCGTAAATAAATTCATCACCCCAGGAAGTTTAGAATGGTTACTTTGCTGTCCATCCTCCCTCTCCTCAATAAAAATTGTTGGTTTGTAACCATCGATTTGAAGGATGCTGATTTTCATTTGGCTATAGCCCCCCGCGCATCGTAGATTTCTCTCGTTTCGTATTGGCTCACAGGCCTACTGGTTCAATTCCCTCCCTTTTGGCCTGGCCTCTGCACCGCGTGTTTTCACGAAGTGCATGGCCGTTGTGGTGGCTTATTTAAGGACCAAGAGGGTCATTATTTTCCATACATTGATGACTGGCTGATTATGGGGCATTCCCCTGCCCATGTTAGAGATTGTCTTTCTACCACCTTGTCTCTTCTCCAGTCTCTAGGTCTGGTCCTCAACCTGGAGAAATCACAACTAATCCCCACGCCAGATTCAGTTCATCGGTGCCTGGCTGGACTCAGTAGACGAAAAAGCCTCCCTGCCTCCCGGCCGTTTTGCGGCTCTGCAGGTCCTCATCGACGAGGCCTTGCTAAAGACTTCCCTACAGGCAAGACAAGTGCAGGTCCTGTTGGGACATATGGCCTCCACAACGGCTGTGACGCCATATGCCAGGCTGCGCCTCCGACCTCTGCAGGCCTGGTTCCTGTCGGTATTCCACCCTTTGGTGGACAACCCTCATGAGGCGTCTGGTTCTGCCTCAGGAGGTCAAGGACTCTCTGCTGTGGTGGGCGCAGCGGGACAATGTGTGCTCTGGACTCCCTTTTTCTGCCCCTTCCCCGTCCATAACTATTACCACGGACTCCTCCATGAGGGGGGGTGCCCATTCGGGCGACCTGAGGGGGCTCAAGGGCTTTGGGACTCGAGGAGCTAACTTTTCACATAAATGTCCTCGAGCTGTTGGCGGTTATGAAGGCCCTACAATCCTTCGAGAGGGTACTCCTGGGGAGATGTGTGCAAGTGGTCACGGACAACACGACCACTATGTATTACATCAACAAGCAGGGGCGGGACACACTCCAAGACCCTGTTGCTTTTGTCCATTCAGATTTGGGAGTGGTGTCTGGACCGGCAAATCCATCTAGTTGCTCTTTATCTGCCGGGCGAGGAGAACGTTCTGGCCGACGCCCTGAGCAGGTGGTCATTACACCATCGAGAGGTGTTCCGACTGTTTGCGGCATGGGAGAGACCTCAAATAGACCTATTTGCCAGCAGAGACAATGCCAAATGCCCTCTGTTTTGCTCCCGGCTCCAGGGGACCCTTCCTCAGGGTTGTCTAGGGGATGCCTTTCTCCTCCATTGGGGCGATCAGTCGCTGTACGCCTTCCCCCCCCTTCCCTCTTCTTCTGCGGGTAATAGCCAAGATCCAGAGGGACAAAGCAAGGTGCATACTAATAGCCCCCTGGTGGCCCCGCCAGGCTTGGTTTTCCTCACTTCTGACAATGTCCAGGGGGTATTCCACCATCTGCCCAACAGAACGGACCTTTTGTCTACTCAGGGGGGTCAGGTTCTGTACCCCCGACGTCCACCGGCTGAAGTTAACGGCCTGGAGGATCCTTCCCGGTTAACCACCCCTTTTTCTTCCCTGTCTGCCCCGGTCCGAGCTATAGTGGACTCGGCTCTTGAGGATTCCACTAAGGCGTCCTACGCCTTTAAATGGGCTCGGTTTTCTAAGTTTGCCTTAGAGAAGGGAAGCTCCCCCCTGGAAGCTCAACCTCTACTGTTTTGGATTTTCTTGCTTTTCTCTCTGAGGGAGGCCTCTCGTTTTCCTCTGTTAAGTGTTATTTAGCAGCTATCTCTTCTTACAAGAGAGGCTCGGGACGTCCGTCATGTTTTGTTGACCCTATGGTCAAATTATTCCTTAGGGGTTTGTTGCGGGCTAGGCCCCCGGTGGCTCCGGTGGCTCCCTTATGGAGCTTAGAGTTAGTGTTATCTGCATTGACAAAGCCCCCCTTTGAGCCTTTGGCCTCTGTGGACGTTTCCTTCCTTACATGGAAAGTGGCCTTTCTATTGGCAATTACATCGGCCAGGAGGGCTAGCGAGTTGTGTGCTTTACGGGTAGATGCTCCCTATTTAAAATTTTATAAGGATAGGGCAGTGTTGCGTACTGACATTGCGTTTTTTTGCCCAAAGTGGTCTCCCGCTTCCACCTCTCACAAGAGATTTTGGTACCATCATTTTTCCAAAACCCCTCTTCTCAATTGGAACAGGGCTTACATTTGCTAGATGTACGTAGGGCTTTAGCCTTTTATGTTGACAGGACTGCATCTATGCGTAAAACTACTAGGCTTTTTATAAAATATAGGAAGGATGCCAGTGGCCTTCCTGTGTCCCCGCAACGCTTCTCTGCCTGGATTGTTGCGGTGATACGGCTTGCCTACCGGATGTCCGGTAAAGAGCCACCAAAGCAGATTCGAGGACATTCTACGAGATCGGTGTCCACCTCGACTGCGTTTCTGAGGGGCGTTTCCCTGGATGCGGTGTGCCGTGCTGCCACGTGGTCGTCCCCGCTGACGTTCGTCACCAACTACAAGATGGACATCAAGTCCAGAAAGGAGACTGATTTTGGTAGAGCGGTTTTGTGTTCCGCGGTGGCATGACTCCCACCTTCCAAGGTCAGTGGCTTGCTAATCTATCTTTTGTATGCATTCACAGTGACCACGCAAAGGCAAACATGGGTTGCTTACCTGTAACCATGGTTCCTTTAGTGGTCACCTGTGAATGCATACCCCCGCCCGCCTCCTCCTCAGTCATGCCCTCTTTTCTTTCTAAACTGCGTTCGCGCGGTTTGGAGGACTGAGGCTGCAGCCCCTCCCACTGGCTATATATACTCTGGGAGGTGGGCGGGGCTTCAGCACTAATTTTTTGATGAAGGTTTCCGAAGTTAAAGCGCACGCGCTGGAATATATCTTTTGTATGCATTCACAGGTGACCACTAAAGGAACCATGGTTACAGGTAAGCAACCCATGTTTCTTCTACTACAGACGCTGTACAGGCTTCAAACAAAGGATGTACAGTTAACCAATATTATATTTTCTAGCCTGTGAATCTACTTTTTTGACAATTCCACTTTCCACTGAAGAGAAGAAAGTCTCATGTGTGAGATATTTTGAGTTCACCTTCCGTTTTGCTCCATAGTGAGAAGAGAAATAGAATTGAGATTCTCAAGGTCATATCTGATGCTGTGTTGAGAATGAATTTTCATGGTGCTTTGCTTCCAAGGAAGAAGTATAGCTGAGCAAGACTGTACATCTTTCCCACCTAGTGTATGTGTATGTTTTTGTTGGGATGGCAACTGTTGGGGAAAAATTACATAAGTAATGCTATTGTGTAGGGAATTTGGGACATCTATACTCCTGCTCCTTAAAAATGATTCCTTCTCTGCCAGGAGATGGACTGGATAGCCCTTGGAATGCCTTCCAATTCTGTCTTTCTGTGATTTTTTGAAAACTAATCTTTCAGTGGTACCAAGTGACATATTGAAGATTATTTGGTTCTGCCCCCAGTAAATCTCCTGTCTTCAGCTTCCAGACTCAGTCTCCCCACAGAGTTTGGTGTCTCTCGATCTAATCTTATTTGCCTCTGATTGCAAGAATGGGAGTCACCAACAAGTATATCCTGCTGAAGATATTTCTGTTCTTCAATGCAGTAATTTTAAACCACCCAGGGAGAAAGTGTGCTGCATCAAAGAATTTACCTCATTGCATTTTATTTAATTATCAGGCTAAGAAACTAAAGAGTACTTTCTGCGATTCCAAATCTTAACACTGAACTTATATTGTGGATGCCGATCTTTTTAAAAATCTTCTTGAACACACATGCTCTGTCAGCCTGTCAGATCATCTACTCCTAGGCTGACAAAACATTTGCATAAGTAGATAAAGAGTGATACATGTATTGGAAGTGATTAAACCCCTAAGAGTTTCCCAAAAGCATCACTCCAGAAGCTATAGAGCCCAAGGGCTTCATTATTAATTGGGTTTAAGTGTACTTTTATCCAGCTTGTTGCTTTTTAGCTTTGTTTCAGAATTTTATAATGAATTTCATTATATTGAGCATGCACCCTTCATAATACTTTGATTTGCCTTTGGTACATTTAACAACAACAGCAATAATAATATATTTCCCACAAGGTTTGATGCATTGGGTGAAAAATGTATGATGAGAATGAGTTATGGAGTGGGGAACGGAAGGAAAAGAAGGAACTGTAAAGCAAATCTTGGATATTTCCACTGATTTCATCTAATGCTACTTTGTGTTCATTTCCTTTCATTCTATCTTACATATGGTCATATATGGTAGAGTAGTAGCAGTATTGGGAATTTGCATCAGACAATATGTGTGTGACAAGCTAAGAAAGATTGTCTTGTCTGATCTGTAGGTAAGACTCTTAGCTACTGAACTACATCATTACTTTAGAGTTTAATCATTCACATCATTTTGCTCAAATATACACAAGGCGTATGCAAATTTCAAATTTGGTAGCTCATCATTTGGATTTGATTTGCTGAGATCTGAATGTGCATATTTGCACCAGATTTGGCTAAAAGCTAATTATGATCTCTGATTCCTTTAGGGCAGCAGATGGTAGAGGGTAGATTAGGATTTACTAGTAGATCTCTGGGTAATTTGAAGGTGCTTCCTCAGTGATTCTCTGTATTTCAAGAAGAGGAAAACTGCAAGAGGAAAATATGCTCTGCTCCTATTTACTTTACGCTGATTTCTAAAGACTTTCAATAATGTCTGCTGGGCAGTTTTAGAGCATGAGAAGGATACTACAGCTCCCAGGATCCCCCAGGCAGCATGTCCACTAACCCAAATGATTGGAATACATCCCAATGTGTGTTGCTCATTAGTTGGAATATAAAGTAGACTGCCCTCAGAGTCACCTTCTTATGTCCAGTTCTGTTTGATAGATCTCAGCGATCTAGTTTTTTAAAGGACCCTACAAGCCCAGTGACTGACCATTATGGCTTGCTGGACTACCTCAGCACCCCAGTTGCTTTGTCCAAAGTGTTTCCCATTTATTCAGTTTTTTACTTAAAGCTTATAATTCGTTTCTGACATTGACCATTTCTATTCTAGAATCAAGGCATTGCTGTTGAACATTTTTTTAAAAGAAGCAACAGTATGCACAAAATGTGTACCATAGCAGATGTTTAACTGCAATAATGCTATGACATTATGCGGATTCACATGTTACAATACCAGACAAAAGGTGATAATAGCAGAATTATTCTCTGCTGTGTGTGGAATTGTCGCGAGTGAATTGTCCTTGAATATTCAACTCACAGAGGCGCTGTGAGCATTCATAATGCTTCATGGAAATTACATTCAACATATGATTAACTTTCTAGACTTTTAATTTAAATTGTGTCAGTTTTTAGCCACAAATATGTGAAATCATGTTTAGTCATCATACTAGAGAAATTAAATACTCTCAGAGTGCCATGTCTTTTAGCAATATGAGGATGGTGGAAAATACCATCCTCATTCGTAAAATAACATCTGTGGCTTGTCTAGAGGTATTCTCAGGTTTTCCAATAAGCATTGTAACAGGCTTATCACAGGAATTGTGATTACAGTGGTAATATTATAAAGATCAGCTTTGCCAGTGAGTGTACTGAAGTTGATCCTTTATATAAAGTGAACCACAGTTTTAATAGTTTCCTTTTCCCCCCACTGAAAATGGTTTCCCTTTCTACATATTCCCCAAGCGGATCCATGTAACAGCTTTCCTTATGCAGTGAATCAGTTTTTATGTTGCTAGAGAAATTCATAAATGACACTTAATATTTGTTATATGAGAATAAGGTAAAACAGACTGAGCAGAACAGATGATTTATTAAATTGTAAAAAATATCTGTATGCCTTCCCATATTATTTTACATTTATAGGCAATAGTAGGTCTAGTTTGAAAGTCTGAAAGTCTTTTCAATAATTGTAAGTATCAAAAGATACTGTTTAAGCAAAGAGCACTACATCACAGACTGCACACAATTCTATTCCAGGCATTTCATTAGTTCTCAATACAGCAAAACACTCCCTAGAGCACTAGTTCTCAACCTTTGGTCCTCCAAGTGTTTTAAACATCAACTCCCAGAAGCCTAAACTGGAATGTGCAATGGTTGGGGATTCTGGAAAATGAAGGTCAAAATATCAGAAGGACTAAAGTCTGACAACAACTTGTCAAGAGTGATAACTTGCACTTCTTTGTGGAGTTTCTCATAGACTATATAATGATTTCAATAAGAGAGTCTGTTCTGATAATACAGTGATTACATTCCAGGACCTCCCGCAATAAGTGAAAAACTGTGATGTAGGGATGCTATATTTATTTTAATATTTATACATTATTTTAGTAGTTATACACTATTTTAAGTCTTTATAAACTTAAAATAAAGTGAAGGAAAGGAAGGAAAGGCCCTTCAAGGCTGGAGGGAGGGAGGGAGGACTGAGGAGGGAAAGCACCTTGGAGAGCGGCAGCGGCAAAAAACCGTGAAACAGTGAAAATACTGCAATATATATTTTAAATTAATAGTTTTTTAAAACCGCAAAACAGCGAGTGCGCTAAAAGCGAACCGCAAAATAGTGAGGGAACACTGTATATTCAAAACTGCTTTGATAAGAAGAGCTGTTAGAGCCGCTGAAGTAAAGTTGTGTTGCTGTTATGTGCTGAACAACGTTCTCAGCTGTAAGTTTGTCAACAGACTAGGAATCTAAGAAGGGACATTTTTGTGACAAATATTCTTTTCCTATGTAATATTCTGTATTGTACCAGTATTTGAAGCCAAAAATGTTTTGAAAGATAAAATTGCGAAGAAAATAATGCCAAAATCACCTTTTCTATATATATTTTTTTAATTAAGCCAGATACTTTTTTTTTTGCAACCATGGACTTTGAATTCAGAGCTAGATGAACACAAGAACAGTAGTTTATTTTCTCTTTGGTTCATCATACTGTTTCTTACTGCTTTGCTTGGCCATTCTGATGCTGGGATTAGGTGTAATAGAGTTGGCTTCTCTTCTGCAGGACATTTAACTGAACCACTAATCTCACAGTAGCTCAAATCAAACTTCAAACTATAAAGTAGCTCACCACAGTTTGACATATTCCTGGAAATAATGTTGTAGTAGTGAATGGGACTGGATGATGACAACAATATTACAAAATATTTAACAATAGAACAGATCTCTATTTTCTTCAATTCATACATATATTTCAGTTTTGGTTCATAAACCTTTATCATGGACTGGCTTCCAGTTGCCAATCCTAACTAGACTAAACCTACTAAATCAACGAGAAAACTATGTTACCTTGATATAATGGGAATAATCTGGTTGGAACTAGCAATCTTGCATCCCAGTAGAAAGACATTTTGCAAAATTAAAATAAAGTAGGCAGTAATATGGATTATTTTTTACAACAATTCCACTCTATATTGTAGCTTTAAGATGCAGTCCTTAAGAAATGTGCTGGGAAGTAAAAACATTTCAGTAAGACAGTTAAGAATTGTGCCATACATAACACTTAGAAATTGTGGCGTTGAATTAACATCAATGTTAATATGCTGGTTATAGGGGAATAATTGAAGCTTGGGTATGAACTCCTGTAGATTTCTAGTAAATCTGATACATGCTGTATATTCCCATGCATACATTGACCTCATGTATAAGTCTAGGGCAGGTTTGAGGGTAAAATTATGGATTTTAATATTACCAGTGGATATGTTAAGGATCTTTCCTCCAAAGGGGGAAAGCACCTGTGCCACCTTGGGGCCACCCACCCCTGGTTATTTCCATATATCAACCCAAGTTTTGTGGGTTGATTTTTTGATTAAAGTTTCCATATTTATGAGTATATATAATAGTAATGGAGCCAGTGCTATACATCTGTGATTACAATCCATTGTCATGCAAATAATATTGTGATTTCAGACCTGTCAGGCAATCAAATAAATGTTTGATCAACTGGTAGTGAAACATTACTATATAAGCTTTGGTTAGATTTATTCACTACAACAGAAGTCAATTTTGAATTAATGAAGATGGTTTTATCTTCCTTGGCAGCGGAAATTCTTGAATTGGCGGGAAATGCAGCACGGGACAATAAAAAGGGTCGTGTCACACCTAGACATATCCTCTTGGCAGTAGCAAATGATGAAGAATTAAATCAGGTAAAAACAGATCCCCCATTTTTATTTGTTTTTGTCATTTGTACAGATTGTGTAATACAGTTGGGGCAACTTGATGACTTGAATGTTAAACTGTAATTTACACATAAACCCACTTGAATGTACCTTTTGTTGTTCTTCCTTTTTCTTTGAAGCTACTGAAAGGTGTCACCATAGCCAGTGGTGGTGTGTTACCAAATATTCACCCAGAATTGTTGGCAAAGAAGCGGGGGTCGAAAGGAAAACTGGAAGCTATAATTACTCCACCCCCAGCAAAAAAGGCAAAATCCCCTTCTCAGAAGAAAACTACAACAAAGAAAACAGGTGTCAAGAAAGGAGCCAGAAAGTCTAAGGTACTTTTACCTTTGTCATTTGTAATCCATTGCTGCCCATGTTTACTCAGATGCAATGTGCTCACAAGAAATTGTTATAAAATTCATAGGGTTGCCATCGGTCAAAGGCACATGCACACACACACACACACACACACACACGAAATTTGGTCTATCACATCCAGTTGCAGAAGAGGCAGTGGACTATAGACCCCATTATGTTTAGGCGAAAGTCAGCCATAATACAATTTTTGGCGTGACAGATATTGCTAGACTATACCTACCAGTATTATTCACCACTGGCTGTGTTGGCTCAGTGTGATGACTGTTGCAGTTCAGTAACATTTAAAAAGCCACACTTTGCCACATGGCACTGAAATGTCAACAAGGAATAGAGCTTGGGATGCAGCAGTCAAGACTTATTTTTAAGCAGTGTATATACTAGGAGTGTGCAAATCTAAGTTTTTAAATCATAAGCCATATCTAATTCGTAAATTTTGTATATATGAACAAATATTAAAAAAACACAGGGGGCGGGTGCCCACACAAGAATCAAAACTCACCCAATACTTTTTTGAATTCTGGAATGCTCGGAAGTCAGTTTCATGTTCAGTGCAAGCAAGGCAAAGCCAAAAAGGCTGCCACTTGTCTTTAAATTAAGACGAAATTGGCTGCCTCTCGCCTTGAGGAGAGAAAAGCAGCAGGGTGGGATGAGCTGAGTGGGTTGGGAGAGAGACTGAGAGAGCACAGAATTCTGGACAATGTAGTTTGGGAAGGAGAGGAGCCCTATGGCAGACAATTCAAAAAGGCCCTGCCCTAAACATTTCCCAAAATTCTGCTCAGCATCAGAAAGCCCCAATTGGGATAGGGAGAGATTTGTCCCTCTTAGCAGCAGCTAGAGTTGAATCTGCAAATAGGCTGATACTTCAATTCTAGTAAATAAATCTGTGGTGATGGACTGGGAAGAAATCTCTAAATTGAAGTTCTATTGGTTTTGGTTAATCTGTTGTCTTGTCTGTCATATATCAACAGACACAATATGAGTTAACTGCTGTGGTTTTTTTAAAGAAACATTTTTGTCAAAATTTTAAAATTTCACAAAAATCAGTAGATGAATGAATATTTCTGAAACATGAGGGGATAACAGGGGGAATATCCCCTGTTATCTTGTGTCATTGTATAGAAGATGCAAGGAGATAGCTCTTGTAGTTTTTGTTGCTTGTAAATTTTTTGAACATTTCCCAAAAATCAATGGATGAGTAAAACATTCTGAAACTTGGTGGCCTAACAGTGCTAAATGTGTTCTATAATGGTAGCAAGTGTCATTCCAATAGCTCTAACAATGAGGGAGAAAGGGGCCCTGAAGTTTCCCCATTGGCACAATTACTTAATGAAAAGTAACAAAAAAGTAACTAACTCATTACAGTTATGATACCGACCCTGTCAGATTGCGGAAACACTTTAGAAAATATTTTTTCCCCACCCTTTAATTTTGTAATGAGTATGAAAATTTTTTTTTCATTGATTGCACAGGCCTAGTATATACAGTTGCAGAAAATAGATTTGGTTCTCAGAATTGATCGTCTCATCTGTTGTTAGAATGTTTTTCTTCATATATGTAGATACACATGTGGGCCTCAGTCATCCTGGGAGAGCTTCATAGGTTGGTTTCCATGCCTAGTTAGATTACTTTTGGAACCAAAGCAGCCACGAAATGAAGCTTTCATTTTCACCAAAGGCTGAACTCAGCCCTCTTAAGTAATACCCTATAAGCTACCAGCTCTTTCTCTCTGTGTTCATCAGAACTTGGAAGAATAACTTTAGAAAGAAGTAGAATTGCTTCTACTTAAAACAGTTTTGCTCTTGACTTTGAATGTCCTTCTGCAGAGAAGGGAAAGGGCCAGGGCTGCCTCAGGGGGCACCATTTCCCCACTGCCACTAATTTCCCACCCAGACATTCTAAAATGCCAGAAGCACCGAGTATCTCTGTAAGGGGGGGTGGTGTGTGTGCTCCTTTGAGGTTTTCCTGGAACATACTAAGCTCTCACCTTTTGCCACCATATTCAGAAAGGGAGATGGTCCTTTTTTATAAGAGTTAAGGCATAGTGTGTTTGATCCTCATGTTCTCCCCCTTATTTATATGTTAACCCCTAACTGTTTGTCTTATAATATGTGTTTCTCTGTTATTATGTTATAATTCAGCTGTAAACCGCTCCGAGCCTCCGGGGAGTGGTGGTATAAAAGTTTGAATTATAAATAAATTGTTAAATTGACCCAGGTTTGGTCATTTTATTTTTTGACTAACATTTCCAGACTTATATATGAATATATAGGGTAATTATATGTATTGTGCTGTATTTGTTGTTTTTCAAAGCTGGTTTCACTTTTTGATTATTGCGTTGATTTTTCATAACAAGAAACAGGGAGAAGTCAGCAAATCAGCAAGTGCTGACAGTACAACGGAAGGTACTCCAACCGATGGCTTCACTGTTCTATCAACTAAAAGTCTATTCCTTGGGCAAAAGGTAAGTTTGGACATTTCATTCAGAATACTTGTTAGTAAGGAGACATCTTCCTGCCTGCGCAATAGATTAACAAACACCCAACTTTTCATCTCCCCTTCATATACCATGTTGAACATTTGAAAGAATATTTTTTAGGAACAAAGGAATTGTCTCAAGGTGTTTTCTTGAGTATCTTGGAAAACCAGAGTTCAAAGCCCTACTTAGCCAAGGAAACCCTCTGGGTTTTCTTAAGCAAGTTACAATCTCTCAGCCTTTTTAATACTGATTTCTTGCAAACTTTAATAGATAACACACCACATCTTCCAGGGAAATTGCAATTTTTCCCTATGGAAAGGTTAATATTTGTAGATCTGTTGCTAGCTAAAGACCTCAAAGTGATCTTTTCAAAGCCCCTTCATGTCCAGTGTAATCACAGCTCTAACATTCAGAAGGTAAAATGACTTTGTTAATCAAACAAACGATACATAGGAAGCTGAATAAAAATACATATTTATTTAAGTGTGTTAGGGGAACATTTTTGTATACAAATAGATATAGCAAACAAGGAATCTTGTTTTCCCCAAATTTTATTTTTGGATATATATGCCAAGAAGTGTTTTAAATCAAAACACAATTATTCAATAATGTGTCTAGAGGACTTTTTACAGATGCAGCATTTTTGGAATGTTTAAACAATAGAGAAAAATCCCCACCCCTGACTTTTTGGGGAAGTATTGGGAATTGTAATTTTCTACTACAAATGAAAATTGCAATATTAACCACTAAACTCCGTTAGAGATCGAAAATATGTTATCTGAAGAATCTTATTCTCTCTTATCACCCGGCCTGTGCTTTGAGATTTGCAGGGAGACTCTTATTTTTGTCCCACCAGCCTTACATCTGGTGAGAACATGAGAAAGGTCTACCAGCAGGCTTTAGAACTTCCTTCCTAGTTAGACTGCCCCCTTTCCTACTCTCTTTTGTATTTGACAGGCATTTTTGTGTTTTAACAGGCATTTAATAAAGTCCATCTCACCTAAACAACACGCTGGATCTTGATAATTGTCATGCTGGTGTCTGTGTGTGTGTGTGTGTGTCTAATGATGTATGTTTTGATATGAATTAAATTTTTGTATTGTTTAATCTCATTTTAACTTTCATATCATGTGAATATTTAACACTGTGATTCCTTAATTCTTGTCCTGAACTTTAAAAAATGTGAGACACAATTAATAACAATAGGAGCTTTATATTATAAATTGAGATCATAAATTGATATTGAATGAGAAGTTTGTCCAGGCATTATTTGTATCTTGGGACTGGAGAAAGTAGGACACACTGACAATCCCGATGACTTTGGAACCCATTCTCACTGCCCAACTATAATGCTGTTATAATACCACTTTAATTGTCATCTTTCCTTTGTAATCCTGGGATTCGCAGTTTAGGGAAGGACTCAGCCAAATTTTTTCAGTCCTTCTGATCAAACTGCAAAGCCCAGAATTCCATAGGATGGAATGATGGAAGTTAAACTGGAGTGTTACAACTGTGTAATGTGAATTAACCCCTTGTTTTTCTAGTTATATCTCATATATGGAGTCTCAGTGGCAGAGGAGTGTTAGCATTTTGGTCTCCAACTCATGGTGACCCATACACAAGAGCAGGGCCGTAGCCAGAGGCCGGGGTGGGTGGGTGTTAAACCATGCCCTGAAATGTGTCAGGTTTAAAAAAAAACATATTTACTCATAAATTGGTTAACCAGTTAAAATTAATTAATTAAAATGAGTAAACCAGGTTTTGGGGGTTACCGTGTTTCCCCGAAAGTATGACACCCCCGATTGTAAGACGTATCGGGGGTGTCAGAGGGGTCGGCTTATATAAGCCATACCCCGAAAGTAAGACGTACCTCGGGCGGCAGGCATGGCGTGGCTTCCTGGCCGGGCGAAGAGGCTTTCAGAGGGGCTCAAAAGGGGCCCGGAATCCTCCTCCTCTTGCTCTTCTTTCTTCCAGCGGCGCCTTCCATCCTCCTCCTCTTCCTCCCAGCAGCGCCTTTCCCTCTCGCCGGTTCCGCCCCCTCTCTTCAGTGAAGGGAGGGGGGGGCGGAGCCGCCGGCGGCGAGGGAAGAAAGCGCCGGTGGAAGTCCCGCCGGCACGGCGGCTCAGGCGTCTTTCCCCGCCGCCCGCTTGCCCGCGCCCAAACGGGAGCCGGGCGGCGGAGAAAAGCACCTGAGTCGTCCTGAGGCGGGACTTCCGCCGGCGCTCCCCTCTCCCGCCGGCTCGCGCTTTCCCTTGCAACCGGGTCCTCAGAGAAGGGAAGGCAGGCAGGCGCAAAGGGCAGCCCTCTTGTGTTTACCTGCCTTCCCTTCTCTGAGGACCCGGTTGCAAGGGAAAGCGCGAGCCGGCGGCGAAGGGGAGAAGGCGCCGGCGAGATCCCATGGCAACCGGGTCCTCAGAGAAGGGAAAGCAGGCAGGCGCAAGGGCAGCCCTCTTGTGTTTACCTGCTTTCCCTTCTCTGAGGACCCGTTGCCATGGGATCTCGCCGCGCGCTTTCTCCCTTTCGCCGCCGGCTCGCGCTTTCCCATGGCAACCGGGTCCTCAGAGAAGGGAAGGCAGGCAGGCGCAAAAAGGGCAGCCCTCTTGTGTTTACCTGCTTTCCCTTCTGAGGACCCGGTTGCCATGGGATCTCGCCGCGCGCCTTCTCCCTCTCGCCGCCGGCTCGCGCTTTCCCATGGCAACCGGGTCCTCAGAGAAGGGAAGGCAGGTAAACACAAGAGGGCTGCCCTGTTTGTGCCTGCCTGCCTTCCCTTCTCTGAGGACCCGGTTGCCATGGGAAAGCGCGAAATGGGCGGCGAAAGGGGAGAAGGCGCCGGCGAGATCCCATGGCAACCGGGTCCTCAGAGAAGGGAAAGCAGGTAAACACAAGAGGGCTGCCCTTTTGCGCCTGCCTGCTTTCCCTTCTCTGAGGACCCGGTTGCCATGGGATCTCGCTTCGCCTTCTCCCTTCCCGGCTCGCGCTTTCCCTTGCAACCGGGTCCTCAGAGAAGGGAAGGCAGGTAAACACAAGAGGGCTGCCCTTTTTGCGCCTGCCTGCCTTCCCTTCTCTGAGGACCCATTGCAAGGGAAAGCGCGAGCCGGGCGGCGAGGAGAAAGCGCCGGGCGGAAGTCCCGCCTCCAGGACGACTCAGGTGCTTTTTTTCCGCCGCCCGGCTCCCGTTTGGAGCGCGGGCAAGCGGGCGGCGGGGGGGAAAGACGCCTGAGCCGCCGTGCCGGGCGGGACTTCCACCGGCGCTTCTTCCCTCTCGCTCGCCGGCGGCTCCGCCCCCCTCCCTTCACTGAAGAGAGGGGGCGGAACCGCGAGAGGGAAAGGCGCTGCTGGGAGGAAGAGGAGGAGGATGGAAGGCGCCGCTGGAAGAAAGAAGAGCAAGAGGAGGAGGATTCCGGGCCCCTTTTGAGCCCCTCTGAAAGCCTCTTCGCCCGGCCAGGAAGCCACGCCATGCCTGCCGCCCGAGGTAACTCTTGCTTTCATCTTACTTTCGGGTACCCTCGGCTAATGTAAGTCGTACCCCGAAAGTAAGACATAGTGGGGATTTTGGGGGACAAAAGAAAGTAAGACGCTGTCTTACTTTCGGGGAAACACGGTAGAACCCTTTTGGTGGAGTTAGAACACAACCCCACCCCAGCGGCTACAGCCCTGCACAAGAGGAGAGTGGTACATAGGAAGGTGGTGGATGTTATTCATATCCCCGGCCAAAACTATTCAGAGATAGCCACAATAAGCCAGTGTGAGTTGACTACTATTCAGTAAGTGATAAGGAGATTGGGGCATATTAAACAGATTTTTCTCTATGAACTGTGCCAAAAGTAGGTTAGTTATATTTACTCTTGAAGTTATATGCACATCAGTGCAAACGCATGGAAAGGCTCATCAGATCCATCCTCCCTAGAAGCCATGAACAGTAAATGAAATGTATGATGTTAACATGCCCTTAGGTCTTGTGTCAACAGATTAGATGTATGTATTTGGTTATGTGGTTATTTGCAACAACCCCTCCCTGCGAGCTGGCAGAGACATTTACAGTACATTTTTACACTATAATTCTCAGATTCTCCCAACTAGGTTTAGGGAGGATTTGTGACATATTACAACAAAGAAGTTACTTCCCAAAGTTCCAAATGCAGGATGCAAAAAACTTTATATGCCATGCTCTGTGGAGGTTGTGTAGAAGAGGAAGTTTTAGTAAGTACTTCTTGACACACAACCAGGTATATATCACATGTGAAAAATCCCTCTTTCACACAACTATGTAAGGGACAAGAGCCATCTCCGGTTCTCAGGTTGGCAACTAAAACTTTCAGAGAGTAAACCTCAACCCCCCTCATTCCAGGCATTCAAAGTGAGCTAAACTAAGTCTCTGACCTAACTATGCTTCTTTTGCACATGCAGAATTATGTTTGTGTCTTGGGTTTGAAACACATTCTCTTCATTTTGTTCATTTTCCAGGAACCTTCTTTATGACCTGTCATTTGTTTTTGCACATTTGTTTTGCAGTGGTGCCACCCCCATCTGTGTTGCAATTCTTGCTTACTGCAGCTTCTCTGTAATTTCCCAACTGTCCTGTTGTTATTTCCCACCACATGCTTTTCTTTTCAGCTGAACCTTATTCACAGTGAAATCAGTAATTTAGCCGGCTTCGAAGTGGAGGCCATTATCAATCCCACCAATGCTGACATTGACCTTAAAGATGATCTAGGTAAATGGGGAATGGGCTGCCATAACTAACAGTCACATGAAAATTATGGAATCATCATACTATTACCATGTAATAAGGACAGTAAATGTAGAGTGCACTTCTATTCCTGTCTATCTGAAGTAAGTCCCATTGACTTTGGGCTTATTCCTAGGCAAGTGGCTATAGGACTGCAGACGTAATCCCAAAATACATAATGGGAAGATAAGTAGCTGTTCATGCCTAATAGTTGCATGATGACTATTACCTGAGTTCTACTGGCTGTCACTAAAATATTGTTCCATAATAATCAGCTGTGACTGTTGGTTCCTTTGGGAATGTTTCGTTTATGGATTATTTGAGGACTAAAATAATTTTATATCTAGCAATCTTTCTAGTCATCAAATTTCTTTCAAACTGATTGGTGTCTCCATTATGATTATGTTTGTGTTTTGATGTGAATAGGTAGGCATAAAAATGATAGTGAGAGATAGTTAAAGAAAAGACCTTTATCTTTTTCCATGCTTGTTTTTCAGTGCAATTCAACCAACTTCTTGTTCTGCTTTAGGTCAATGCTATTTCAGCAACTGGAGATCTATACTGAATTTATGTTTTAAATTATTGGCATTTTCAAGATGAAAGTTAAGTCACCCAAATGATAGGTTTTTGATAATATTGATATAATGTTTGTATGAAGGTGGTTCTTATTCCATATATGTTACTGTAAATGCATGTAATAGTTTCTTAATGAAACAATGAATTAGTTCTATCAACCAGCTCATTTTTCTGAATGCTAATATATGCATTAGCAGGCCAGACCGGATCTAAAAAGTTTATGGGAGAGTTTCTCTCTGCAGTTACTCTCATATTTAAAAGTGAAAATTATAGAATAGTTATGAAAGGTTAATGACTGTCACAAAGCTTTTAAGTCTTCTATTAGGAAATTATTGCTTTTCATTACAAAGTATAAGTATTATGACAGGCACCATACTTACTTACTTAGGTGATCCCTCATTGTCCGAGTAGGATGGCCTTCAAAGTGTAGTGTCTCGGCGGTGGGTACTTAAGTGACTGTAGAGACCTATTCTTGATCCACATGTTCTTCCGCAGTGAGGACATTGGTTTCCAGATGGAAGGCGGTCCCAGTCAGGGTTGGCTTGATATGTCTTCCTCTTGACACATTTCTCCTTTCCACTCTCTATTTGAGCCACTTTGAATTCTACAGCACTGTTGGAAACGGCTGACCTCCAGTTAGAGGGCTTGAAAGCCAGGGTTTCCCAGTTCTCAGTTTCTATGCTGCAGTTTTTAAGGTTAGCTTTAAGTCCATCTTTAAATCTCGTTTCCTGTCCACCATCCTTCCATTTTCTATTCTTCAGTTGGGAGTAGAATAACTGCTTTGGAGATGGTGATCGGGCATTCGGACAACGTGGCCAGTCCAGCGGAGTTGATGGTGGAGGATCATTGCTTCATTGCTGGTGGCCTTTTCTTCTTCCAATGTGCTGACGTTTGTCTGACTGTCTTCCCAAGATATTTGCAGGATTTTTCGGAGGCAACGCTGATGGAATCGTTCCAGGAGTTGAGTGTGATGTCTCTAGACCAGGGGTGCTCACACTTTTTCAGCATGCAAGCTACTTATAGAACAACCAAGTCAAAATGATCTACCTACCCATATTTTGATAGAAGAAACAAGGGGCATTTATGTGATTTTTTGCAAAAATAAGGGACACTTCATAAAATGCATCCAGACAAGAGTTCCTTTTCCCACCCTGACATCATTCCACAGATATAAACAGGCAGAATGAAAGCAGACAGACCTTTAAGCTGCAAGGCCATTCAATGCTGATCAAAGCTGCTATGCAGATGAACTCTTGGCAGTCGCTCCCTCGTGGCTCGTCTTCGCTGCCGCAGCACGCTCCAGATGTGCGGGCCGGGCGCCCACCCCCTCCTTCCTTTTGCTGCCCTCCTTCTCCCTCCCCCCTCCTCAGGCCACGCTGCGACGGCAGCAGTCGGCACTGAGGATGGAGGAGGGGGAGTTGCGTCAGGGACAGCCTGAGGAAGCCCAGAGGAAGATGCGTGCTGTGCGCAGGACAGAAGCACCCCTCAGAAATCCGGCCTTGGCTGCGCGATTGACCAGTTCCACCTCGCGATCGACCTAATGAGCACCCCTGCTCTAGACAGTCTACGTTTTGTAAGCATATAACAGGGTTTGGAGGATACTAGCTTTTTAAACAAGCATCTTGGTATCCCTAAGAATGTCCCGTTCCTCAAATTTGTCAGGGCATCCACATTTTAGGAGGATGGTCCAGCGAGCACTGTGATTCACTGTGTCGAATGCTTTTGCAAGATCAATGAATGCCATCTATAGCGGTTGATTTTGTTCCCTTCATATTTCTTGGAGTTGTCATGCAGTTAAGATCATATCTACTGTTCCTCTGTAAGGGTGGGATTTGGGGAGGATGTCTTTTGAAATAGGTAGAACGTGGTTTGCAAGGATTTACCTAGTGGAGTTAGAAGAAGTTTCCACAATCTGTTCTTCCTTTTTGAAAAGGGTGATGATGGTGACATTTTTGAAGTCTGCTAGGATTTCCTCGATCACCCACACTTTTTCAATGAGCTGGTGTAGTTGTGTCAACTCAGGTCCACCTTCTTTAAAGATTTCAGCAGGGATCCCATCAGGTCGACTGGCTTTGTTGCTTTTTAGTTGACCGAAGGCTTTGCTTACTTCAAACTAGGCAGTGCTGCAGGTTGATCCCTGTTTCGTTGTGAGAATTGCAAGAGAACCTCTTTGGCCATGTTGAAGCTGTGGTCAATGAGGTTGTAGTAGTGCTCTTTCCAAAATAGTGTGATTGATTTTTTTATCCTTCAGAAGTTTCGTTCCATCTGATGAGCATACAGGTGTATGTCATGCTTTCTTGGACCATGGATGACCTTTGTTGACGTTAAAGAATCCCTGTGCATCATTGATATCAGCAAGGTGTTGGATTTCTTGAGCTTTTTGTCCAACATACGTTCTTGAATTCTCTGGTCCTTCTTTTGACCTCAGCTTTTGTACTGACATAGATCTTTTTCTTAGCAGTGCAGTCAATGTCTCTTTGCCATATTTGGAAGGCTTTCCTTTTCTTATCAAGTCTTGATGTTTCTTAGTTGGTGTCCAATGGTTTCTTCACAGGCTGTGATGATGGAAGTCTTCAGTTTATTCCAACTGAATAATGGCAGAAACCATATAACCAAACTGAAGCATTTTTCATAGTACAGTCATCTACATGGTTATTCTGAATTACTAAAGCAATACTGACCTCATGTCGGCTGGTGAGTAGGTGCTGGATGCCAAGTCTACCCACAGTGGAGAAGACCTCTTGGCAACAACAGAAAGGGGCACACCTACCTCATCAGTACCATTCATCTAAACATTAGGAGTAACTTTTTTGACTACAAGAGCTGTTTGATAGTGGGATAGACTGCTTTGGGAAGTGGTGAGCTCTCCCTTGGATGTCAAAAATAGAGGTTGGTTGGGCATAATTCAGAAATGCTGCACTTGGATATTCTTATATGGCAGGGAGTTGGACTAGATCCTCCTTGTGGTTACTTCCAGCTCTGTGATTCCATGATTCTAGGTCACTGAGTTTGGTGATATTTAACCACACAGCAGGGGGTAAAGGAGAACATCCTGAAATCCCCAGTGAACATTCCAAATATAGCAGGACTTTAAAAATTAGCTGGATTTAGGCATATCCCTGATGTGATAATACCTATGGCAAATTATCAAGAAAATATACAAATAAAGTATGTTAGGAAACAAAATGGAGAAACCAGTTGCTTTGTTGGGCTTGATGATTCAGACATAAGATGTTGTTATAATCATGTTCTGTAAGATTCCCATTTTGCAGGTTTCCACAAAGCCAAGGTGCTATTGCTGTTAATACTTCCTTTCTGGAATTCTTGCAGTGTCTTTGACCTCTTGGTGAATTTCAAAAATTGTTGAATTTGAAGCTTCTGTTCCTCCTGCTTTCACCTCCCTCCCCTTTTGCTCAGCACATATCTGTACATGTATTTTGGGCTTTGTTATGATTTTTTGACACATATTTTCACTCCAGAATGTAGGAAAACAAAAATGTTGGTACTTGCATAAATGTAGATCCTGTTCTGGATCTTTGACCAACATGATTGATACACATTTGTTTACCTGTTGTAGTTGCAAGTTGTTCAGGCTGACATTGCCATGATCGACAGTGATGCTGTCGTTCACCCGACAAACTCTGACTTCTACACCGGTGGTGAAGTAGGTAATGGAGAGTTCAGTGATGCAGAGTTTGTATGTGTATGCATGACTAATCAGCTGCCACCAGCTTGCCCACCCCTTTGCAGATCTGCATTATTTTCTCATTTCCAGCAGTCTTGTCCAATTTCAAATCAATCCAGTACAAAATACTTCTAATCAAGATCTGTACCATATGAAGTAATTTCACTGAAACCTTTGTTCTTTCAGCCACATTGAAATTAATGGTATTATAGGAAAAGCGTACTCACAATTAACATAAAAATGCTAACCTAAACACAATGATGCCTCATAGAGTGAAATCTGAGACATTGGCTTTTGGAGCACCAAATAAAATGTTGGTGGCTCATTTCATTTATTATGATGGCAGTGGTGAATGACCAGTTTAAATACAAAATAGAAACTTTGAAAAATCTGTAAATCACAAATAAATTTCCTAGCAATTTTTGGCATATCTGAGCATGTTTTGAGTGCCACATCTATATCTTCAGCTGCAGTTGGCAGCTATGAATATACAAAATCTCTGTATGGATATTGAGTCACAGCTGTAGTAAGATGTTAGTGGGGGGGGGGGGGACCATTCAATGTCCCCATGCTTTACAGAGGTTTGGAGACAAGCATTTGGAGAATAGTAACAAGCAATTGGATAGCCCCCGACCTGCATAAGGTCAGGAACTACTGTTAAGACTAGAATATAGTAACATAATTTTCTTATATTTTCACTAACTAGACTGTAAGGTGAAAAACAGGATGGAACTGAAACTCTGTGAGAGACAGCTGTCTGGCTCTCACAGGCACATCTTTGGGAAATCTTCCTGCAGATAATTTGCAGCACCAGGAGCAATTTATCATTATCCCGTTTTGGACCATTTCCAACATTGCTCTTTCTTGCAAGTTCTGAAAATATATGAAAAATAACCATAACTGAGTTATGTAAAATAGCACTTGGAGCATCAGATATAAACTGTATCTTGAGATGTCAAAATAGCAAGTAGGATTAAGACGAAATGAGTCATAGTCATTCCTATTGAATTCAGTATTTTAAAAAATAGCTATGTTTTTGTGGAACCTAAAAGTGAGACTTTCTTGGTCTAAACTGCCCATCTTTCTAAAAGAGCATAAGTTTGTCGACTTATAGTAAAATGACACTTTCATTTCAATTTGGTGAAGAACCTGGTTTATTTCACTCATAGGCTACAATGTTTTGTTTGCCAGTGACTGCTGGAAGGAAGAATAGAAATGCATACACGCTTAGCTTCAAATGATTAACTTTTATCCATAGAAAGGCCTTTCTGACTGCAATATGTGCTGGGGGAATATATGGAAAAAATTGCAGGCTTGAATTTTTGCCGAGGCTGTTGTTACCATTACTCCAATGCTTGCTTTGACGGCATGATTGACTTTATTCCGTGGGAGTAACATAACACATATATGTATGACTGCGACAAGCAGAAAAGTACTAAACTGGAGATTGTGACCACAGTCCTTAAATTAAACTAGAGCCCCTTAACTCAGTTTAATATAATACCTCATTTCTTGAGTAATTCTAGTGATGTGGCAGCACAGGTTTGGTGTAACAATACATTTTAAATATATCCATTTTAATATCCCATCAAGTTGAATAATGATAGTAAAATTAGATGTGTCTTTAAATGGCAACAAATTCTAAAACATGCCATTGAAATGATAACCCTCTAGAGAGGACTCTAAAATCGTATGCCTACGGCACCAAAATGCCTTGAACTTTCTCTGATGTTAATATAGATGCACAGGAGAGCAACTTCAGGGAAGAGACATATTTCTTCCAGTCATGCTATGTATCTTGACTTGGTGCCTGTTTTTCATATCCATACTTGTCTACTAAAGTATTTTTATATGAATATAGCTCATAATATTCATCCTCAAAGTTGAAGTAGTTGCCCTTTTTTGGGTGCTTTGGAATCATTAATTAGTCTGATTTCCAGTTCCGTTAAGCAGTTCTATTCAAATTGTCAGCAGAATCTGCCTTTTATGGAACCAGCCTTACAGACTGGGTAGTAGCTTCCCAGGATGTCAAGTACAGATGCTTACTAGCACATTGTGGAGGTCCATAAAAATCTCTGCCACCATAGTCTGAACATGTATCTTGATTACATGCAAACATTTAAATATATTAATAACATATAACTTGTTATTTCTTCAGTAAAGTTAGTTCTCTTGCTCCCATATACTCAGCTGAGGTTTAACAGTGCATTTCTCGGACTGTTTGCCATTACTTCTGTGAATGGATTAGTATCAGAGCACATCATGCAACTGACTTGCAGGGACTAAGAAAGTCAAAGTCTGGTCTCAGCCTAGCTGGGAGACCATGTAAAGAATTCCACCAGGGCCAGATCCTGGATTCCACATTTGCTATAAATAAAAAAATAATTGGCAAATTATCTCTAAAAAGCTACATTCCATTCTATATATTTTCCTAATAAAAAGAGGTGGATTAACATTGTATAAGAAATATGCCACATTTAGTCTGCGAGTATACAGAATACAACTTCAGTTGCTGTTATACTTTTTTTATACACATGGTCTCAGTTGCAAATATATTTCACTGAGCATATGATATGTGCACTTCCCCCAGAAATTGCAGGCCTCTCCTACATATTGCTGAAATAAACCTTATTTCACAAAATATTGGGGCTTTAGTAATAGCAGCCTGATCCTATACCTGATTAATTTGAAGTATGCATTGCTGAGTTGAGTAGTAAATAAATATACATTCCATTGAAATTGAAGCATGATTTACTTCCTAAATAAATAGGTTTAAGATTTGGCTGCAGGAATCAATTTGCAAACCAAGTTTCTCAGCTCAGAATCAATCAAATATCAATAATCCAATTTCATTGCCTTGCTACTTGTATAATCACGAGGCTGAATGCTATGGAAATTTTGGGGTGTTTAGTTTTAGGAATAAGTATTATGGGCTATCTTTTGGTTTCTTCTGCATTTAAGTAAATCTGCAAAATAAGATCTAAACCATTTAGTGGTGGACTGTCTTTGTGCAAACCTCAACCTGTAACTTCAACAATGCAGCTCTCTTCCTCACTTGAGCAGCATTTGTAAATCTTTTGTAGTTGCAGTTGAGCAATGCAGTGGAGGAATATGTTCCCTAGAGAATCTCCTTATTACTGAGGCTCTTCCTCTTGGTTAAAGGTGGTTCAACAAGCCGGGCAATTGTCAAGTAAAGCAGCCCGCTACACTCACAAGACTGTTTCACTCCTGGGGTCCACCTGTTGGGGTCAGGGATGAAGATGAGGTGAGTTTCAAGTTCTTCTTACGGCAAATTTGTCTTTAACACGATCTGTAATAGAAGCAGGATCTTGCCCTCTGAGGAAAAGCGTGGATGCCATTGAATGACCATATTCCCAGGAATGTTTTCTACCTCCTGGTGCAGAGGAAACAGCGAGAAATGCCACCTCTTTGTTGGATGGCAGTGAAACTTGCATTGGAAAATACTTTTCAGATAGATTTTTTAAAAATATGTGGGAGGGTGACTTTAAAAAATAGAGAGGGGGAGTGAATTGTAGAGAGAAAGAGGAAAACATTATTTCTAGACTGGTCCCCAAAGGTTTAGATCTTACTTTGCAGTCCCCCAAATGTTTTGCTCAGAAAAATCTATGGTGTTGTAACTATCAGATGCAATCAAATGCTCTCTCAGATGTGGAACAATCACAAATCTGTCCTTGTGCAGGGGGTGCCTTGGAGAAGAAAGGTGGAAAAGAATTCGTGGAGGCTGTTGTTGAACTTCGGAAAAAGAATGGGCCATTGGACACAGCAGGAGGTGTGGTTTAAATCCAGAAAAACACGCAAGAATAAACATTCACTTATTCCATCAGACTCTAGATTGGTTTAGCTAAAATGTGTTATTTGGTGATTACAAAAGGCTTACTTGTACCAAGCCATTTCTGAGGATTCTGTTGAAAAAATTCTCTGCTGCTTTTTAACTCTCAAAATAACTTAACACAGTGGAAATGAAGACTAGAGACAGAAAAGTGGTATTATGTACAGAGTTTTAACATATGTGCACTGATTCATATTCCAATGTTTATATTTAAGAATGGGGGTTTGAAAACTACTTGTAAGTTAGTCCCATGGATTTCAGTGGGTTTTACACTCCGTAGGTATACAACTGATGTACTGGAATGGGAAATGAGCAAGGAGAGACATTTACACAACTTTTAGTGTTCATCATAACTCATTCCATTTTGCACTCCATTTATTAATTTTTTTCTGAAATATAACATTTTTGCCAGAACATAAAAAATATATTAAAAAGTAAAAATGTTTTCCTGGGAAGTAAATTATTACATACAGGATAACATGAATTCCATGGAAGGAGATAAAATAATAGATAAAGTTAAAGTACTTGTAGATAAAATAAGCATGATATTGAACACAGAATCGAAGAGTAGTCGATAATTGCAAATAAATATATAAAACAATGGTGGTTGGTTGAACTGCAAACTTGAGCAGCATCTGAATTTCATGACTGTAAGCCCTTAGTATTTTGTTTGTTAGATTAAGCAATATTCAGTTGTTCCAGAGATAAACAGCCAAGTATTATAACACAATGAATTACATATTCCTCAAATGTCAATATAGTTAAAAATGTACATTCATATAGTGGTTTGGCTTGAATGTAAAAAAACACAGTATTACTTGCATAGAAATAAAAACTACAGTGTCACTGTGACATCTTAATTGAGGAATTCTCCATAGCTCCTGCTTCTGCATCTGAGGTTGCCAAATAATAATAATACACATGGAAGCAATGATAAGCTTACCCTTTCATTATAATAACCATGGTTTGTTACATCTGTAGCAGTAACGGATTAATCATAGTGGTGGTTTAAGAAAGTGAACATGGAAGATAAATGAAGTTTTCATTTTCCCCAGTTATAATTATTATGTTTATTTATACCCCACTTTTTCTCTTCACAAGGAGACTCTAAAGCGACTAGAGTTACAACACTATTTTGATTTCTGACATGATAAGGAACTGCAGTTCATTGGAAGCAAAAGTTTCCAGTTTCCTCCTCACAGTGGAGAAGTAAAAGGAATAACTCATTAGACTGAAGCTCATTTAATATGACTAAGATGGGGTGGGCACCTTGTCCCTCCAGCTGTTTTTGCAATTACTGCTAAATTTAGCACGCATAGGTGCCTTTCTGATACTAAGATTGAGTTTCAACCACTTCCAGTTTCTCCAAAATGTGGCAAAAAGATATGTGGCCAATGGCCACAGTAGGATATGAACAGCGAAACTGGCCACAGACCTGCCAAAATAGGTTTCCTGTGCCAAGCCAAACACAGCCAAGAGTCAGTTGTGTTTCAGTAATGAATCATATGTATTCTTTACAAGTTTAATCGTGTTTCTCACCCTTTCACTTTTTAAACTCTTACATCACCAAAATTGTCTTTCTTTTTCCAATCAGCTGCTGTCAGTGCGGGCCATGGATTGCCTGCTAAGTTTGTGATCCATTGCAATAGCCCTAGCTGGGGCGCAGACAAATGTGAGGAGATGTTGGAGAAGACAGTAAAAAACTGCTTAGCACTGGCAGATGAGAAGAAGCTGAAATCAATTGCATTTCCTTCCATTGGAAGTGGCAGGTAGGCTGTCCTTAAAAACCTTTTTTTTAAAAGACTGTTGAAATTTGTTTCTAGTGCTTTGTTTTGTGATACTCCTTTTGTTCACATATGTCATTGATGTCACATTGACTAGTTCTTGCTTTCATTCTCTGGTTGCCTCATTCCTGCAATGTATTTTTGCTTGTAGAGCAGGTATGGGCAAACATCAGCCCTCCGGGTGTTTTGGACTTCAACTCAGACAATTCCTGGCCTCAAGCCCTTTCCTTTTCCCCTCAGCTATTTAAGCGGCTAAGGGGGAAAAGGAAGGGACCTGAGACCAAATTTTGCCCATATCTGTTGTAGAGGCACTCTCTCGGGTTGCTGACTTCCCAAACAAGCAGTGGCTACAGGCCTTTCCTAGTACATGCCTCATGCCATGAAGGGAAGTCAGTGCTGGCACTAATTTTTGCCACTCATGATCCTGGGTTCTGGGATGTCCTCCTGGAGTTCAGTGCAAATACCAGTAGCAAAAGTTGAATACATGTCTTGTTGAAAAGCAGTGTTTAAGGTAGCCATTTTCTGAAAGAGATGGTGCTTTCGACCATTTACTACAGTGGTAGGCAAGGTACAGCCCTGGAGTGCAGTTGTAACCAAACAGGGCCCCTTTTTGAGAGGGCTGTTTACAATTTTCCAGACTCCATGAACAGGTTTTTTGGTTTGGGGGGGGGGGGGTGCTTCCACTTGCCCCAAAACTGAAGGATTACATTTTCTGGAAACTTCCAGAAACAGGGATTCACCTTTTTAATTGGTTGCAATGTATCCCAAATTCTTTAACATTGTTATTTTTTCTTAACAAGAAAGGGATTCCTGGGCATTTTGGTGGACTCCATTTGACTTCCAGGAAATTCCTGGGGCAAAAAAATTTCCCCCTCACCAGCTGTAGTTGCCTACCTGTTTTGAGGGCTCTGAAACAAGGCCTCGTGTCTGAGGTAGTTTTAATTACCTTTTACAACAGGCAGCTTGTGGTCAAAGGAAATGCCTGTTACTGCAAAATTGTGTTATGAAAATATGTGTCTGTAAAATGTCAGAACAGTTAAGGAACCCAAGTCCTTATTGAGATGCTTGTGGTGACATACAAGTGTTCTGTCATTCTAAAGGTGAGGAAATCTTATGTTGTGTTCTCATATTTCAGTTTGGCATAGATCATGTGCTTGCTGTGAAATACCACTATATCTGTTCAGACAGTGATGAAAATGGATTGCATTCACATTTCTGACACAGTCCAGACTTCACATAATATTTTGACAGCATTCCTTATTGTACATATGCATTCCCAAGGCCAACCGTAGCCTGATGGCTGAGCCGTATAAGTTTAAGGCCACAGTAATGGGATATTATTGGAGTGTATATGGATAGAAGTAAACCTGATGCAAAGCACATTTGTACGGGCCACTGTATCTTTGCGATTGTAGAGATCACAGTGTTATACTGTTTCCTTGATATCTGGTACTCAAGCTGTCATTCCTAAGCGAAGCTTAGATAGCCTTGTTGCCGCCGTCTTTACGGAGACATCTGAGAAACCGTAACAAGTATGGAAAGTCAGGAAAGTCTCAACTTTCATAAATAATAAAGCAGAGAAAGGGGAAAGGGTTTTCAGCATTTGATAGAACTGCACTGTGTGTGGCAACGGAGGAGCCAAAAGGCATTTGAATCAGGGTAGTGCTTTAAGTAAAAAAAATCTTTCTTTGAAGCAGAACTTACTCATCCCACCAATTCAGTTTGTAAGTACTGGGAGAGTTTTTAAAAAACAGCCTTAGAACATGAAATGTTTTTAAGGCATTTTTTTTAGCTCCAAGACATGTACACAGCTGTTGCGGGACAGGCATCTGTCAGGCAGACACTATGCATTAAACCTACATAAATAGCTTCATTCTCTTTTATGACTGAAGAATGGGGTTACATGGGGTTGATTGTATGTGTGTGTGTAATTATTTTCAAGGGGGCAAGGGGAGCAGTTGCCCATGTTCAGAATTTAGCATGCCAGATGGCCTCACAAATCTAAATTCTAAAATCCAAATAAAAAATGCTGCAAATTCTATGCATCAGGTCTTAAAGCAACAGTTATTGCTAGCTCAGATGTCAACGTCAAACTTCATCCTGGTGTTGTATTTTACTGTTGCAGATCTGGCTTTTATTTGAGTGCTCGAAGAAATCCAAGAAAAACTCAAATTACACTCCAAACATTCAGTGCCATGGGAATCGCTGTCTTCTTATTATCAAATACATGCCCTCTTATTAATTGATTATATTTGAGACATTTCCACACTAAGTTATTGAAGCACTTTTATTCCACCAACTGCCAGGGCTGCATCCTATGGCATGCTGGGATTTGTAATTTGATCAAAGACACCAGAGGAGCCCTTTGATTGAGAATTCTAAATAGCCCTGCTTCTCAACCTAGGATCTATTCACATTACATAATTATAGTACTATATTCCACTTTTCTTGGAATCCTGGGATTTGGAGTTAAGTCCTTTGGAATCCTCAGCAAGAAGAGCTTCCTTGGTGCCTCCACAAACTAGAAATCCCAGGGATCCATCGTTAAAGTGGAATAGTGGCATATAATTGTGTAATGTCAGTGTTCTTAACCTAGAGCATAACATTGAACAATTTCATCAGGTTAAAAACATTTAATATGATGTTTTCTGAATTGCAACCTTTGACACAGCTTAACTTTGTTTTCAGCAACTGAAGAAGGCAGAAATCATGTTTTGTTTATTAGCTGTATTTGTGAGTTATGTTTGCTGATCACTTTAACTAGTACAGACATGCAAACTTTGTAACATTTTTCATACAAATGAAACTTGTCAGTGGGTAATACTAACCTTTTTTCCTCTCCCTCTGTATTTTGCTGCAGGAATAGTTTCCCAAAACAGACTGCTGCCCAGCTGATTCTGAAAGCCATTTCCAGCTATTTTGTGTCAACAATGTCCTCTTCAATCAAAACAGTGTATTTTGTGCTCTTTGACAGTGAGAGTATAGGGATTTATGTGCAAGAAATGGCCAAGTTAGATGCCAACTAAGCCTAGAAAGTAAACAACACCTGCCTCGTCCATCCCTCTCCCCCTCAAATTCTTGATTCCACATTGTGAAACAGAGCGCCCCTTATTTTGGATTTTTGCTCATCTAGGGGAAACAAATGTGGGGCTTTTTTAATTTTGAAAATGTTTTCATGTTGGCACTGATAGTTGGCATCACTGCTGTTAAAGCACTGTATTCCAGGCATTGTCTGAATTTAGTGTAATCTAGGAGATTTTATAGTCTTATTTTAATGAAGTATGGATTAATGCGGAAAGTTGTTAGCATAGTCTTTTATTTGTGAAAGAAACTGGCAGACCCTATTTTGTAATTGTGTTGTGGTGCTTTTATTAAGTGATGTTCCTTTCTCATTTTTCTTTTTAAAGAAGGAGAGAGAAAAAAAGATGTTACACATTTAATTTGTGTTTACTTCTTGTCTTAATGATAAATCTGAGGAGAAAAGATCCCTGTTGCCCTGAATTATATTTGGAATTTGTGTGAATTGATTTAGTAAAATGTTTGAAATGGTCTAGTTGGTGTGTGTTTTGAGTTAATGGTTCGTGATTATCTCATAAATATGCTTCAGTGTTTTTCAGAGGTCACCTTTTGTAACCTCAGAAGATACCTGCATTAAGATGTAATGAATGCCTAATCAAACATGATTTTTCTTTGTAGTTTCTGTGAATGCACACATGTGGAGTGACTGTGCCTGTGCAGGCCCCAACGGAAACTTCCCAAGTTTAAACTTTTCAAGTTTTGGCGATAACCCCGCCCAGTCCCCAGCAGGGCATAAAAGGCACCCGCGCGCACACTCTGCAATGCCTTTTCTTCTGCCGCAAGGCTCGCATCGGAATTTCCTCACTATGTCAATGACTCGTTTTAAACACTGTACGTAGAGTTATGGGAAGATCCCTGATTTGGATAAGCACTCTTTTGCCTCGGCGAGGCTCATATTGCCGCTTCTTGCCTTCATTGCCAGGCGCTGGCAACCCAATCCCATAAAAATCGGGCTCATCGGCTGAGGTATCTCCTGTACCAGCAGTCCTTGGCCCCTTCATCATCAATGTTGACGGCTCCTCCTTCGGCATCAACCTCAGCGGGTCCATCCTCAACAGATCCCCTCTTGGCATCTACCTCGGCAGCACCGGCTTCTTCGGCGCGCTCCACCAAGACCTCAATCGACAATGTCGACAGCGTTGAAGTGTTTGAGGCAAATGAGACAATCCAAGCAGCCTTGCACTGTGATGACAGAAACTGTGCGGGCTCAACACTCATTCACCACAAGCTCAATGGCTTCCACTCACTCGACTTGCTCCATGAGGCTACGGCGCCATCTTCTACAGCTATGTGCATTGCATTCAAAAGAGCGCATGAAGAATCCCACCGAGTGAGGGCGACATCACCTGCGGTTCCACTGACACCATGGAAGTCCCTACCGGCGCCAATCTCTTCACAACTGCCTGTGAAGAAGAGAGCAGTGCCGCAATCTTCCTTCTCGACTTCGTCAAGAGTTATTACAACCGCCTCGAAGGCCACCTCGTCAGCACACTCTTCCCCGATCCTGCTGGCTCAGCCGTCTCCTCCATCTCAGCCATCTCCTCCGGTACAGCTCTCTCAGGCGGACCAGGCAGCCGAGTGCATCCTCCCAGGAGCCTCTTGGCTCTCCAGGGGTGTCGGTCGAGACTGTGGTGCAGGTTCACCGGCAACCTCCACCGAATATATCTGCCAGACAGGAGCTCTTCCAGGTGACATCTACCCTGGAAAAATGGAGGCAGACAGCGCATTTGGCCCAGGTGGCTCAGGTCTCGGAATCGAAACAACCGCCGATGCCATCTTCTCGCCCACCGCCACCTCCTCCACCTTCTGTGTCTCCCTCCTCAACTGCCCAGTCCGAGGCCAGCGAAGGTGAAAACGAGGCACATGAATCCGTCCATTCAGGTTTGATACTGTCCCTTGGTATCGACAAGTCACCAACCCATAATGCGTATGAGGCACACCCTCCATCACTGACCGACAACGTGCGGCCATTTGCCGATCAAATAGCTCGCATGGTGGATGCACTGGGCCTGGAAATTAAGCAGACTTCCAAAGCCATGACCAACCCTGTCTTTAGACGGGTCCAGTCAGAGGCCTCACCGGTCTCGTTCCTGCCATAGCTCCTTGATGTTATCCAGGCCTCCTGGAAAACCCCATCGTCTATATCGCCCACCTCAAAAAAGATTGAGGCCTGATATCGTACTGATGACAAAGGCTTGGAATGGCTGAAGCACCATCCCGACCGAAACTCGGTGGTCATGAAAGCAGCACAGTCCTCCGGTCGGCAGTCTTCGATGCTTGACGACTCATCAACTCAGATGTGTGGGTGCTCAAGCTTGTCTAAGACGGCTATGCGTTAGAGGTCGAAGAGCTCCCCCTGACGGGTCTTATCATCGATACCGAGCCTTCTTTGCCAGTCATGAAAGAGGTCGACACCTTGCTTCAAAAAGGAGCAATTTCTCCCTCCAGTATGCTGCAATGAGCAGGCGTTCTTTTCACGGTACTTCACCGTTTTGAATCCCGGCGGCTCTCTCTCCATGATTCTCAGCTCTCAGAGCTATCCGATGACTGGGGCTGACCGAATGTCGACCTCTTTGCCTTGCCGATGAATGCCCAGTTCCCTCGGTACGGAGCTTGCCTATCCCCAGATACTGCATCGGGCTGTCTCGGGGATGACCTACTTTTGGACTGGTCCAAGGGATTCCTCTACCTCTTCCCTCCGTTTCCTCTCATCCTCACGTTGGTTGAGAGGATCCAATTGTTCCGGGCCAATTGCATCCTGGTGGCCTCGGCGTGGCCAAGGCAAGTGTGGTATCCTATCCTCCTGCAGATTTCCAACAGTCGGTACCGTCCGTTTCCATGTCGTGGTCTTCTGGTAATATGTACTTATGGTAATATCTGCGGGGACGCAGAGCAAACGGAACCTTCTGGAAAGATAAAATGACACATCAGCGGTGGCCCCGCCCCTCCGTATATAAGCCTGCCCTGAGGGGCTATCAGGCCAGTTCTCTTATTCCGCGCGAGCAATAGGAGAACCTTCGTTAGCTCTTCATAGATCTCTACTTGACTGACTACTTCCCTGGATTTTGACTCGGATTGGACTGACTATTCTTAGGATCATCTCTGAAATATCTCTGCTGCCTCCTGACCCGGTCTGTTGGAAATAGTTATTGCCTCGCAGTCTTTGCTATGGTGACATCCTCCTTTAAAAAATGCGCCTAATGTCCTTCCGGACTCGGACGCCCACCATCTCTGCTTAGAATGCCTGGGCGAGGGTCATTTGACCCAGAAATGTGCCATCTGCAGGGGTTTCTCCTCCCAGACGAGGAAGAACCGGGATGCCAGATTGAGGGTGGCTATCTACGAAAAAACTATGCTCTCCCCCCAGGGCACCCTGGTGATTCTGGGCAACTTACCACCTTCTGTTGTGCCCTCCGGTTCCAAGGTGGCTTCTGGGGCTTCTCTCCCCAAGAAGAAGGCAAAAAAATCGGCTCCGGTGAATGGCCAAGTCGCCTCACAAAACGACAGCAAAAAAGGCGCGAATGCCTGGGGACGCCATTGCTGTCACCAAAGAGGGACCTTCTTCTTCTTCTGTCAGAACTGTCCCCCAGGATGAGTCTGTCCCCCTGTTGGCAGAGATGGGCACCAACGAGCAGCCAAATATGGCTATGGCGCAAGGGGACGGGGCCCCGCCTCCCGCGCATGCGCAGATGGCAGATGCTGTATTGGAAGAAGCCCTCTTCTCACAGCCGCCGATGTCGATGACGTCAGAGCCAGCTCAGCCGCTTCAGTCTGTTCCCCATGTCGAGGAGGCGCAGGAGGACACTCAAGCCCCGCAGACGCCTCCTCTCCATGAGCTTCACTCCCCCTCCCTGCAGGAGGGCGGAGCTTCAGCTCCAGTGCCGCCCATTCTATCGGGCCCATATCGGCCGGCGTCGCTCTCCCCCATATCGGAGAGCATTCAGAGAGCGAGGGGACGAGCTCCTTCAAGTTCTCGTTCAGGCAGGAAACGTCAGCGCCGCTCTCCTTCCTCTTCTTCCTCTTCATCCTCTTCCTCATCATCCTCTTCTTCCCCTTCACCTCAACGCCACCGGCGCAGAAGGAAGAGGTCCCATCGCAGCAGGAGATCACACACCAGGCGTCATTCCCCGGCTTGCCTTCCATCCCAGCAGCAGCCCTTGTGGAAGCTTACAGCTGAAGGCTTTGTTTATGTTGGGCCTCCACCTCCTGTCATTCCATCGACAGCGGAGCCTGCCTTCCAGCCTCCTCCTCCACAACCCATACGGAGGCCAGTGCCAGCCCCCTCGACATCGGAGCCTGTCCTCCACCCACCTCCAGCGCAGCCCATGCTGAGACAAGCGCCAGTACATCGCCCTGCTGTCCCCGCTCGGGTGCGCCCGATTGCGGCCCCCTTGGAGACAATTGAGGAGGAAGAGCGCACGGAGATTCCTCGATCTGATTCCTCTGGGGAGGAGCAGGACCCTGCCCTGCAGGAACTAGGGGCTGACATTGACCAACTTTCTGCTGTTGATTTGAACAATTTTGTGTTAATGATGGGCAGATTGATGAGATCCCTTAACTTGCCAGCACCCAAGGCCCCTGACTCTGTCGATGACCCCATGTGGACATCGGCCGAACAACACGTTCCGTCCCCGCAAGCTGTTCCCCCGCTCCCATTTATCCTTAAATTGACTACACTCCCAGATACCTCCCCCGCATTAGCCTCGGCTGTCCCTAAGAGGGTGGATGCGCTATACAGGGTGGACCTGTCTTCCGCGCCATGGGTGGCCAAACCCACCAAGCCTAACACGGTGGTGTTGGAGATGGCTAAGTCCCGTAATGCGAGGGGTCCGTTGGCCACGCCAGCTGATAAGGAGAGCAAAAAACTAGACGCCATGGGACGTAAGGTCCACATGACGGCAGGGTTGTTCGCCCGTATGGCTCATTACGCCACGTATCTCAGTGGCTATCAAGCCTTTCTGTGGTCCAGAATACTCCCTTATTTAGAGTTACTGCCACCTGAGCGCCAGCATCTCCCGAAGGCCCTTCAAGTGGAAGCTTTAGCGCTTACTAAATTCCAGAAGGAGTTTGGGAGGCACATAGCCGAGGGAGCGGGACGGCTTTTCGCCTCTGCCACCTCCATTAGAAGGCACGCTTGGCTGCGTTCTTCTTCGCTCTCGGAAGAGGCTAGAATACTGGCGGAGGACATGCCGATGCATGACCGGGGGCTTTTCAACCCGGAGGTGGATGATAGTATAAAAGCCAAGCAAGATGTGTGCCAGGCTGCGGGCAAATTCAGTCATCCATACCAACCCAACTATAGCAGGCAGAAACAATCCACGTCCCCTACGCCTTACTTCAGGAGGAACTTCAATTCGTACCCTCCGAGAGGAGGCTACAATAATAGGCCTCAGAATAATAACAGGTTTGGCCAAGGTAAATGGCAAGGATTTAATTTTAAACCCCGCAACTCCCCTTTCCAGGGTAGGAACAAGTTCCAAGGGTTCAACAAGAAGCGTTACTGATGGTAGCCTTTCTTTGTCCCTTTTCTATGTCTACTGCAGGTGGCACCTCTACGGTTCACTTACCAGAGCCCTCTCCAAGTTTGCCCATCCCGCACACCACAGGTGCACGCATGTTCCTAGACAGGCTCGTGCCATTTTACCACTCCTGGTCAGATATAACCTCGGATAAGTGGGTGTTACAAACAGTGGCTTGCGGTTATTTCTTAGAGTTCTTGTCCTTGCCCCCGTTGGGGCACGTTGTCAATACACTGTCTTCACAGCCACTTTTAGAGGAAATTTCCAAGTTATTGTCCAAAGGAGCGGTCTCTCCTCTTTCTGATGTTGATATCCCCAGATGTTTCTTTTCTAGATACTTTTTGATCTCTAAGAGGGGCGGTGGAGTTAGAGCCATTCTAGACCTGAGGGAAATCAATCTTTATGTTAGGCCTCGCAGGTTTAAGATGGTGACGCTAGCCTCCATTCTGCCATTGTTAAATAAATCTGATTATTTTGTTACGATTGACCTCCAAGATGCCTACTTCCACATCAGTATAGCTCCCGAGCACAGGCCTTACCTTGCTTTCATGGTGGGAGGCCGGGCATTCCAATTTAATGTCCTCCCCTTTGGGTTAAGCTCCGCCCCTAGGACTTTCACCAAGTGTATGGCGGCCGTGGCGGCCCACCTGAGGACAAGGGGGGTCATAGTTTATCCATATCTGGATGACTGGCTACTAGCGGCCCCATCCAGAAACAGGTTACTACAAGATCTTTCCCTTACTCTATCTCTCCTTCAGACTCTCGGCCTCATTCTCAACTTGGAGAAATCCAACTTAGTGCCGTCTCAGAGGATACTTTTCATCGGGGCAATCCTGGACTCCCTCCAACAGAAAGTCTTCCTACCAGACGACCGCTTTGCAGCACTCCGTCCCTTAGTCATACACTTAATAAGAGCCCCTTATGCTACGGCACATCAGATTCAGGTTGTCCTCGGTCACATGGCCTCCACGACAATGGTGACCCCACATGCCAGACTTCGGTTTCGACCTCTGCAAGCCTGGTTCATTTCGGTCTTCGACCCGCTACGGGACAGCCCGCATCTGCGGCTGTGCATTCCGAAATCGGTCCGCAGCTCCCTGCAATGGTGGCTACTCCCCGGCAATGTATGCTGCGGCCTCCCGTTTCTCCCCCCCCGACCCGTCCAGGGTAGTGACGACAGATTCCTCACTAACAGGGTGGGGGGCGCATTCAGGCAGCCTCACAGCCCAGGGACTCTGGTCCGGGGCAGACACTCAGAACCACATCAACTACCTGGAGTTGTTGGCGGTCCAGAAGGCCCTAGAATCCTTCCAACGTGTGTTGTACTCCCGTAGTCCTTATCCAGACAGACAACACCACTGTTATGTTCTACCTGAACAAACAGGGTGGAACTCACTCCTTTCAGCTACTACACCTTACGATGAGAATATGGGAATGGTGCATTGCCAGGGACATTCACCTGGTGGCAATCCACCTCCCGGGAGAGGACAACATGGTAGCGGATGCTCTGAGCAGGCCCCTCTCAGCCACCACGAGTGGTCGCTCTGCCAGGAGGAAGCTCGCCACCTCTTCGACGGGTGGGGATTTCCACAAGTGGACCTCTTTGCGTCTCCACGGAACGCCAAGTGTCCCATGTTTTGTGCACGACAGAAAGGGGCTCCATCACAGGGTTGTTTAGGAGATGCGTTCCTCTTTCGGTGGACGCAGCACTTCCTGTACGCATTTCCTCCTTTCCCTCTTCTTCTTCGGGTAGTGTCCAGAATGAAGAGGGTAGGGGTGAATTGCATCCTGATAACCCCATGGTGGCCTTGCCAGCCATGGTTCGCCCCACTGCTGCATCTCTCCAAGGGAGAATTCATCAGGCTCCCCAGCAGACCGGACCTACTCCTGTCGCAGGGGGATCAGGTGCTATACTCGGAAGTCTCCAAGCTACGTCTGACTGCATGGCGCATCAGGCCGCTGAGGTGAACCCTCTATCTCGCCTATCTCTCTCTGCCCTACGTTATATGGAGGCTGCCCAGAGGGAATCCACCAAGAAATCATACACCTATAAGTGGGCTAAATTTTCCAAGTTCTCCAAACAGAAAGGGGTGGAGCCCTTGGCGGCTTCTATTCCATTAACATTAGACTTTCTGGCATCCCTAGCAGACGCCGGGATGGCACTATCATCTATTAAGTGCTATCTCGCAGCGTTATCATGGTATAGGAAGAAGGCGGGGTTAATCTCTTGCTTCTCGGACCCGTGGGTAAAAGTGTTCCTTAAGGGATTCACTAATATTAAGCCTTCGGTGGCCCCGCTGGCCCCTGCATGGGATTTGGGGCTCGTCCTTAACGTCCTCTCCAAACCTCCCTTTGAACCACTTGCAAAGGCGCACTTGTCCCATCTCACTTGGAAAGTGGCCTTTTTAGTTGCCGTCACATCGGCCAGGAGGGCGAGTGAACTGTGCGCCTTAAGGGCGGACCAGCCTTACATTAGATTTCACAGCGATAAGGTAGTGCTACGCACGGATATCTCCTTCCTACCTAAGGTGGTGACGTATTACCATATGTCGCAGGAAATAGTCCTACCTGCCCTCTTTCAAAATCCCTCTTCATCCCTTGAGAGAGCTCTGCATGCCCTAGATGTTAGGAGGGCCCTAGCATTCTATTTAGATAGAACTTCTACCTTTAGAAGAACAAATAGGCTGTTTGTTAGATATAGGGAGGATTCCATGGGCCTGCCAATTTCGTCTCAGCAGATTTCGGCATGGATTGTCGCAGCCATCCGTCTGGCCTATCAGCTAGCCAAGAAAGACCCTCCGTCTTCCCTGAGAGGACATTCCACTCATGCAGTTTCCACCTCTACTGCATTTCTGAAGGGTGTTCCACTGGACGCTATCTGTCGAGCGGCTGTATGGAAGAATCCTTCTACCTTTGTGGCGCACTACAAGGTCGACGCAGTATCCAGGAAGGATGCGCAATTTGGAAGAGCGATACTGTTTTCAGCGGTGGCATGACGCCCACCGGCCAAGGTGGGTAGCTTGGTAGTCTACTACCATAAGTACATATTACCAGAAGACCACGACATGGAATTATTAGTTGCTTACCTGTAACTGTAGTTCCATGAGTGTCTTCTGGTAATATGTACGAACCCACCCTTCCTCCCCTCGGGTCATGCCTTTTCCTTCTGTATGCCTTGCGCGCGGAAGAGAACTGGCCTGATAGCCCCTCAGGGCGGGCTTATATACGGAGGGGCGGGGCCACCGCTGATGTGTCATTTTATCTTTCCAGAAGGTTCCGTTTGCTCTGCGTCCCCGCAGATATTACCATAAGTACATATTACCAGAAGACATTCATGGAACTACAGTTACAGGTAAGCAACTAAGAATTCCTCCACGGCACGATCTCCTCACAAGGGAACAAGATCTTCTCCACCTCCACTCCCTTCATCTGACAGCTTGGAGAATCCAACTCTGATGTCGCTGCAGCCAGCAGTGCGCTCCATCATGGCAGCTGCCCACAAACCAGCGATGGTCAAGGCCTATGTCTCATGCTTCGCTCGGTTCCAGAGGTTTCTTCAAGATCGAGGCGACAAAATATTTCCATCTTTGATACCGACAGTCCTCGATTTCCTGCTTTCCCTGTCTGAGCGCAACCTGTCCCTGTCATCGCTAAAGTCCGTTCAATTAGAGAGTTGCCTGCCTTTCGGAAGGCCTGTAAAACAACTCTCTTTCGGCAAGCTTTCAATCTCTAGTCACAAAATCCTAGTTGCTGTTACATTCATCACTGTTTTATTGTCTTATTGTTATGTTTTTATTGTAATTTTTATCTAATGAAATGTTTTATATGCTGTAAACCACCCTGAGCCTATTGGGAAGGGCGGTATACAAATTGAAATAATTAAATAAATAAATAAATAAAGTACTACTTGACGACCATCTCGTGGCACATCCAGCAGTGCGGAGGGACGTCCTTGTTCTACAGTACCATGGTAAAGACGTTCCTGAAGGGGTACACCAATTTGCACCCTCCAGTCCACTCTCTGACCCCTGACTGGAGCCTCAATCTGGTCCTTTCCTGGCTGGTGGCACTGCCCTTTGAGCCTTTGGCAACTATCGACCTTCGCCTTCTCTCATGGAACGCGGTCTTCTGGGTAGCGATCAACTCTGCCCGCCGGCCTTCTGAGCTCCCCGCATTGTGGGTTGATGAGCCATATTTGCTGTTCCATTCGGACAGAGCGGTTCTCTGCATGAACATTTCTTTTCTACCGAAGGTGTGCTCTCCTTTTCTTGTTAATGAGGACATTGTCCTTCCATCGTTTTTTCTGGCCCCATCCACTCAGACGGAAAGGAGACTGCATCTCCTCGATGTCCGTAGGGCCCTGTTGTTTTATCGAGACAGAACCTCTCAATCCCGTAGAACTCCAAG
This sequence comes from Anolis apletophallus, assembly GCA_030556195.1. Classification (NCBI taxonomy): domain Eukaryota; kingdom Metazoa; phylum Chordata; class Lepidosauria; order Squamata; family Anolidae; genus Anolis; species Anolis apletophallus. The sequence goes on from JARBWK010000001.1 coordinate 78,730,990, forward strand.
ACTGTTTGTGGCCTATGCTCAGGACAAGCTGAGTCTACCAGTTTCGTCCCGGTGATTGTCTAATTGGATTGCCTCGACCATTGAACTATGTTACGAGCTGGCCCACCACCTGCCTCCGCCGGTAGTGTAGGCCCGGTCGACAAGAGCCATGGCAGCCTCAACTGCTTTTCCTAAAGGCATCCATTTGGACTCTATCTGCAAAGCAGCTATTTGGTCCAGCCCCTTGGCTTTTGTTTCACACTAAGAACAGGAAAGACACGGCTTTTGGCCGGTCAGTTCTTTCATCTTGCCCTCCGTGAGCATGGTTCCCTGTGGGGAATGCCTTTCTTTAGCATTCCTGTTGTACCTGGATTATCAACACATCACTGTACCCTCACTGGTTATCCTTGTTAATGAAGTCATTTACTCCTGTTGTGGGTTTTCTCTATGTCTGCCCCCCCACTTCTTTTCATAACGGGGCATAGCGTGGGCATCCCATACCCGAGAGCTTCCTTCTATTTTTTGTAACGTTTCTTGTTTCAACTGTCCTAATGTTTGTTCGTAAATAACATTGTGATTCCATGCTTTCTGAATGTATATGCTTGTCGGTACCGTGCCCAAACCACGGGCACTGCTGCGTTTTCAAGTGTGATGTTTACACAAGTTTGCTACCTCAATGTTGTGTGGGTATACTTCTGTTCATGTTGAACTGATTGCCCTCTTGGGCTTCAGGGTGCTTTGCCCCATTAACATTGGGACGGTATGTCCTGTTATTTATTGTTGCTGGGTTTTGTTTTGGTTTTTTTTTTTGCAATAAATCAAGTTTTTGGTCCTTGGATAATGGTCGGTTTGTTCTTCCCGCTTCCAGGACTTTAGCTTGCTAGTCTCCACATGTGTGCATTCACAGAGACCACGAAGAAAAATGGTAGGTTACATACCTGTGACCATCTTTCTTTGAGTGGTGCTCTGTGAATTCACACAACCCCGCCCAGCCTCCCCTCTTACAAACCTCCTTTCTCGCTGCCTTGCGGCATAGGAACTGCGGAATGTGTGCACGGGGCGCCTTTTATGCCCTGCCGGGGACTGGGCAGGGTTACCACCAAAACTTGGGAAGTTTCCGTTGGGGCCTGCACAGACGCAGTCACTCCACATGTGTGAGAATTCACAGAGCACCACTTGAAGAAAGATGGTCACAGGTATGTAACCTACCATTATTGACTAAGTATCTCTAACAGGGTAATCCTAAAGTGGGTAAGAGGTATGTGGCAGAGGAATCCTCATTTAACAAGGCTACTGTGTTCTTAGTATTGCTGCTCTTTTTCCCCTGCCTCCCACCCCTACCCTAAGAAACATGCAATCTCATAGGGTCATACAGTTGGAAGAGACCACAAGGCCATCCAGTCCAACCTCATTCTGCCTTGTAGGTACACAATCAAAGCACCTCCAACAGATGGTCATCCAGCCTCTGCTTAAAAACCTCCAGAGAAGGACACTCCACCACACTCCGAGGAAGAATATTCCTCTGCCAAACAGCTCTTACCACCAGAATGTTCTTCCTAATGTTTGGGGAGAGTCTCTTAAACTTGACCCTGTTGGAATATTATTGAATAGTTCATGTACAAATTATAACTTCAAAGATGTAGATGTTAATCATGCCTGTTTCATTGGAACAGATTCCAAATGACTTCTCTACATTAATCATTCACATTTTAAAGTTCGAGCATGCATTATGAAGGTGCATTCTGTTCAAACTCCACTAGATGTCACTGAAATGATTGCAAGACTGGAGAAAGGCTCAAGTCATCGCTTTGGAATTTTCCCTGCAAGAGGCAAAGTTTGGTTTGGTTTGTCAGCACTTTTCCTAGGGATGCTGCATCTGTGATCTTTGCATATAAATGGAGCCTTAGATGTCCTGGATGCTATTTGCAAGGAATATGCTGTGGGCGTGAGAATTTGAAACTACAACATGCTATCAGATGTCAGAATTGTGAAATAACTGAAAACCATGTTGCATCATTTTCAGACACGAAAATGAAAAGCAAATGTTCTTACCCAGCCAAGTTCTGCAACTGCAGTTCAAAGAGAATAAAAAGCAACATACAGCATAAATCATCCTTCATGGTGCAAAAAGCATTTGACAAACATATGCCTTTTGTGTTTTATGGTGAGATGGACTGCAGTGTCAGTACTGATTCTCAGACATAAAAAAACAACAGTTTTAAATTGGCACGTGTTTCATGCAAAATAACTCCATACCCAGATTCTATACTTGTATTAATTTCCATCCCTAATTCAGCCAACCCTCCGGATTTGCTGGTGTTAGAAGTACAGAACCCCATTGAAAAACTGCCCAAAAAACAGCTTTTTTAAAAGCTGAGAAGTACCCCCTCAGGAATTTCTAGGTCATAGAATCACAGAGTTGAAAGAGACCTCATGGGCCATCTAGTACAACTACCTGCCAAGAAACAGGAAAATTGCATTCAAGGCACCTCTGTTTAAAAACCTCCAAAGAAGGAGCCTCCACCACACTCCAGGGCAGAGAATTCCACTGCTGAATTCTCTCACAGTTAGGAAGCTCTTCCTAATGTTCAGGTGGAATCTCCTTTAATGTAGTTTGAAGCCATTGTTCTACGTCCTAATCTCCAGAGCAGCAGAAAACAAGCTTGCTCTCTCCTCCGTATGCCTTCCTCTCACATATTTATACATGGCCATCATGGCTCTTCTCAGCCTTCTCTTATGCAGGCTAAACATGCCCAGTTCTTTAAGCCACTTCTCATAAGGCTTGTTCTCCAGACCCTTGAACATTTTAGTTGCCCATCTTTGGACACATTCCAGCTTGTCAACATCTCCCTTCAATTGTGGTGCCCAGAATTGGACACAGTGTGATTCCAGGTGTGATCTGACCAAGGCAGAATAGAGAGGTAGCATGACTTCCCTGGATCTAGACACTATACTCCTATTTATTTGTTTTTGTTAGCAGCAGCAAGAAGCAGTTGTTTTTCCCTTCCAAGTTGCCTTAAGCAAGGGAAGGGGTGGGGCTTGCTACAGCAGCTCCCAGCTGACTCACATCCTGCCAGGTGGGAGGAGTTAGCCTAGTTTCTGTTTTAGGTCTTTGTTAGCAGCAGCAAGAAGCAGTTGTTTTTCCCTTCCAAGTTGCCTTAAGCAAGGGAAGGGGTGGGGCTTGCTACAGCAGCTCCCAGCTGACTCACATCCTGCCAGGTGGGAGGAGTTAGCCTAGTTTCTGTTTTAGGTCTTTGTTAGCAGCAGCAAGAAGCAGTTGTTTTCCCTTCCAAGTTGCCTTAAGCAAGGGAAGGGGTGGGGCTTGCTACAGCAGCTCCCAGCTGACTCACATCCTGCCAGGTGGGAGGAGTTAGCCTAGTTTCTGTTTTAGGTCTTTGTTAGCAGCAGCAAGAAGCAGTTGTTTTCCCTTCCAAGTTGCCTTAAGCAAGGGAAGGGGTGGGGCTGTTTTTCCCTTCCAAGTTGCAACAGCTCCCAGCTGACTCACATCCTGCCAGGTGGGAGGAGTTAGCCTAGTTTCTGTTTTAGGTCTTTGTTAGCAGCAGCAAGAAGCAGTTGTTTTTCCCTTCCAAGTTGCCTTAAGCAAGGGAAGGGGTGGGGCTTGCTACAGCAGCTCCCAGCTGACTCACATCCTGCCAGGTGGGAGGAGTTAGCCTAGTTTCTGTTTTAGGTCTTTGTTAGCAGCAAGAAGCAGTTGTTTTCCCTTCCAAGTTGCCTTAAGCAAGGGAAGGGGTGGGGCTTGCTACAGCAGCTCCCAGCTGACTCACATCCTGCCAGGTGGGAGGAGTTAGCCTAGTTTCTGTTTTAGGTCTTTGTTAGCAGCAGCAAGAAGCAGTTGTTTTTCCCTTCCAAGTTGCCTTAAGCAAGGGAAGGGGTGGGGCTTGCTACAGCAGCTCCCAGCTGACTCACATCCTGCCAGGTGGGAGGAGTTAGCCTAGTTTCTGTTTTAGGTCTTTGTTAGCAGCAGCAAGAAGCAGTTGTTTTTCCCTTCCAAGTTGCCTTAAGCAAGGGAAGGGGTGGGGCTTGCTACAGCAGCTCCCAGCTGACTCACATCCTGCCAGGTGGGAGGAGTTAGCCTAGTTTCTGTTTTAGGTCTTTGTTAGCAGCAGCAAGAAGCAGTTGTTTTTCCCTTCCAAGTTGCCTTAAGCAAGGGAAGGGGTGGGGGCTTGCTACAGCAGCTCCCAGCTGACTCACATCCTGCCAGGTGGGAGGAGTTAGCCTAGTTTCTGTTTTAGGTCTTTGTTAGCAGCAGCAAGAAGCAGTTGTTTTTCCCTTCCAAGTTGCCTTAAGCAAAGGGGTGGGGCTTGCCAGCTCCCAGCTGACTCACATCCTGCCAGGTGGGAGGAGTTAGCCTAGTTTCTGTTTTAGGTCTTTGTTAGCAGCAGCAAGAAGCAGTTGTTTTCCCTTCCAAGTTGCCTTAAGCAAGGAAGGGGTGGGCTGCTACAGCAGCTCCCAGCTGACTCACATCCTGCCAGGTGGGAGGAGTTAGCCTAGTTTCTGTTTTAGGTCTTTGTTAGCAGCAGCAAGAAGCAGTTGTTTTTCCCTCCCAAGTTGCGTTGCAAGGGAAGGGGTGGGGCTTGCTACAGCAGCTCCCAGCTGACTCACATCCTGCCAGGTGGGAGGAGTTAGCCTAGTTTCTGTTTTAGGTCTTTGTTAGCAGCAGCAAGAAGCAGTTGTTTTTCCCTTCCAAGTTGCCTTGCCAAGGGAAGGGGTGGGGCAGCAGCAAGAAGCAGTTGTTTTCTACAGCAGCTCCCAGCTGACTCACATCCTGCCAGGTGGGAGGAGTTAGCCTAGTTTCTGTTTTAGGTCTTGTTAGCAGCAGCAAGAAGCAGTTGTTTTTCCCTTCCAAGTTGCCTTAAGCAAGGGAAGGGGTGGGGCTTTTTAGGTCTTTTGTTAGCAGCGGCAGCAGCTCCCAGCTGACTCACATCCTGCCAGGTGGGAGGAGTTAGCCTAGTTTCTGTTTTAGGTCTTTGTTAGCAGCAGCAAGAAGCAGTTGTTTTTCCTTCCAAGTTGCCTTAAGCCAGGGAAGGGGTGGGGCTTGCCACAGCAGCTCCCAGCTGACTCACATCCTGCCAGGTGGGAGGAGTTAGCCTAGTTTCTGTTTTAGGTCTTTTGTTAGCAGCAGCAAGAAGCAGTTGTTTTTCCCTTCCAAGTTGCCTTAAGCAAGGGAAGGGGTGGGGCTTGCTACAGCAGCTCCCAGCTGACTCACATCCTGCCAGGTGGGAGGAGTTAGCCTAGTTTCTGTTTTAGGTCTTTGTTAGCAGCCGGTGCCTTATCGGGCGTTAGCGATAGAGCATAAACTTGTAACAAGTCGGAAAAGAAATATCCAAAGACTTGTAAAAAAAAATTAAATTAAGTAAATTAAGACCACAACAAACAGTTAATCTACAAAAAAACCCATATTAATAAGAAATGGAGGTAGTCAGCCAGCAGCGGGAGGGGGGGTTCCCAGTTTTTTGCATCGAGTGTCACATGTATGACTATCTGCCTGCCGGGCAGAAGTCTTGGGTGTGCGTCGCTGCCGCGAGCGCCTGGCTCTCAGGGAACGTGTTTCTTCCTTGAAGCCAAGGTAGCAGACCTGGAGAAGCACAGAGAGGAAGTGAGGCTGGAGGATAAGATCTCCAGAGATGCAATAGGAGCATCCCACTCCGTGCCGAGCAGCCCTCCAGCTGCCTTGGAAAATGGGGGTCTTGGGCAGGGAGAACATCAGTCTGAGGAAGAGGGATCGGCTCCCTTAGTTGGGACCCCTTCCTCAGAGGCTGTGCCCATATCTTCGGTGCACCAAGATACTTCTCGACGGGTGGTGGGAGGGGGCTTCTTGTAGTGGGTGATTCGATTGTCCGGAACATAGAAAGCTGGGTTTGTGATGGACGGATGACCGCATGGTAAATTGCCTGCCGGGTGCAAAGGTCGCGGACATCACGAGGCATCTAGATAGGCTGGTGGATAGTGCTGGGGTGGAGCCAGTGGTCGTGGTACACGTTGTACCAATGACATTGGGAAGGCTAAGCGGATGGTCCTGGAAGCCAAATTCAGGTTGCTAGGTAGAAGATTAAGGTCCAGGACCTCAAAGGTAGCATTCTCGGAAATGCTACCTGTTCCACGCGCAGGGACAGCCAGACAGGCAGAGCTCAGGAGCTTCAATGCGTGGATGAGGCAGTGGTGTCGAGAGGAAGGATTTAGATTTGTTAGGAACTGGGGAACATTTTCAGGAAAGCCAGACCTGTACAAAAGGGACAGGTTACACTTGAACGAAAATGGAACCAGACTGCTGGCAAATAATATTAAAAAGGCTTCAGAGCAGCTTTTAAACTGATTCCTAGGGGAAGTCGACAGGAGCTGGCCAGCTTCCGGTTCGAGAGGGTGAAACGCCAAGTATGGAGGATGAAATTTACGCACAAATGGCTGAGTCAACAGAAAAGATAGAAAGTAGTCAAGAGGTAGGACATGGTAGGCCTTCTACAAATTCTCATAAACAGCCAAAGTTGAAAGGGCACCAGAGCAATAAATATAAATGTCTGTACGCAAACGCTAGAAGCCTTCGAACAAAAATAGGGGAGTTGGAATGTTTGGCAAAAGAAAAAAATATTGATATTATTGGCATAACAGAAACCTGGTGGACAGAGGAAAACAATTGGGACACAAAAATTCCAGGTTATAAACTGTACAGGACGCCCTCCCAACCAAACTCAGAGGCAGACTGCTATCTGGAAAATGAAATTAAACAGGCCTCAAAAAGCAATAAATTAGTCATAATGGGGACTTCAACTATCCCCGAATAGATTGGCTAAATTCTTGTTCTACACATGAAAAGAGAGACAAGGTTCCTCGACATGCTAGCTGATTATTCCCTTGAGCAGATGGTCATGGAACCAACCAGGGAAAGGGATCCTGGACTTGGTGCTAACAAATGAACAAGATCTCGTTCAAGATGTCCTTGTAACTGAGCCCATAGGTACCAGTGACCACAACACAATAACCTTCAACTTAAGTTTGGATAGCAAACTGTCAGTGAAAACTAACACAGAGACCTTAAATTTTCACAAAGGGAATTTCACCAAAATGAGAAAAATAGTAAAGAACAAACTAAAAGGAACAGTAAAAAAAATCAAATCCCTCAAAATGCTTGGAAACTGTTTAAAAATACTATAAAACAAGCCGAACTAAAATGCATTCCTAAAATAAGAAAGAGGCTGGGAAAGTCCAAGAGGACATCAGTATGGCTTACAAATGAAGTAAAATGTGTGATTGGAAAGAAGAAAAACTCATTTAAGAAATGGAAGGCTCTTCCTACTGAGGAGAACAGAAAGGAACACAAGCTCTGGCAAACTAAATGCAAAGCAACCGTCAGGAAAGCCAAGAGAGATTTTGAGGCACATATAGCTAAGAACATTAAAAAAAAATAGCAAAAACTTCTTTAAGTACATCAGAAGCAGGAACCCAACTAGAAAAGCAGTTGGGCCACTTGACGAAAATGGTAAGAAAGGGACGATAAGTGAAGACAAGGAGATTGCTGAGCGGCTAAACGACTTCTTTGCCTCCGTTTTCACACAGGAGGACAGACAACATATGCCTGCAGCTGAGTCAGTTTTTCAGGGAGGAATTAAATGAATTAAACCAGATAGAGATAAACAAGGAAGATGTTCTCACATGCCTTACTAAACTAAATGTCAACAAATCACCAGGGCCAGATGGCATCCACCCCAGAGTTCTTAAGGAACTCAAGTGTGAAATTGCTGAAATTCTAGCCAAAATATATAACCTTTCTCTAAGATCAGGCACTGTACCCGAGGACTGGAAGGAGGCAAATGTAACTCCGATCTTCAAGAAAGGATCCAGGGGTGATCCAGGAAATTATAGGCCAGTTAGTCTAACCTCAGTTCCAGGCAAAGTGATGGAAACCATTATTAAAGAAAAAATTACTAAGCACATAGAAGAACAGGCATTGCTGAAGGAAAATCAACATGGTTTCTGCAAAGGCAAATCATGTCTTACTAACTTGATAGAATTCTTTGAGGGTGTAAATAAACACATAGATAAAGGGGACCCAGTCGACATTGTTTACCTTGACTTTCAAAAGGCTTTTGACAAAGTCCCTCACCAAAGGCTCTAAATAAGCTCTTCAGCCATGGAATCAGGGGACAGGTCTTGTCCTGGATTGGAACCTGGCTAAACTGTAGGAAACAAAGGGTGGTAATAAATGGACACTTCTCTGGGTGGAAAGAGGTGAGAAGTGGCGTACCCCAAGGTTCAGTTTTAGGACCGTTACTTTTTAATTTATTCATAAACGATCTGGATGTAGATGTAAATTGTGAGGTAGCAAAGTTTGCAGATGACACTAAACTGTTCAGGGTAGTTAAAAATGAAACTGACTGTAAAGAGCTCCAGAAAGATCTCTCGAAATTGAGTGAATGGGCAACAAAGTGGCAAATGCATTTTAACCTAAACAAGTGTAAAGTCATGCACATCGGGGAAAAGAACCCCAAATACACTTATCAACTGATGGGATCAAAGCTTTCTGAGACAAACCAGGAAAGGGATCTTGGGGTTTTGGTGGACAGCTCAATGAAGGTGTCAACCCAGTGCGCTGCAGCAGTGAAAAAAGCAAATTCTATGCTTGGCATGATCAGGAAGGGAATCGAAAATAGGTCGGCAAATGTTGTATTGCCTCTCTACAAATCTATGGTGAGGCCACATCTGGAGTACTGTGTACAATTCTGGTCACCGCACCTCAAGAAGGATATAACGGAACTGGAAAAGGTACAAAGAAGGGCAACAAATATGATCCAAGGGATGGAGCAGCTCCCTTATGAAACCAGGTTGCAACGCCTTGGTCTTTTCAGCCTTGAAAGACGGCGTTTAAGAGGTGACTTGATCGAAGTGTATAAAATCATGCATGGGATAGAAAAGGTGAATAAAGAAAAATTATTTTCTCTGTCACACAATACTAGGACTAGGGGCACTCCTAAAGCTCCAAGGTAGGAAAGTTAGGACTAATAAAGGGAAATATTTCTTCACCCAGAGGGTCATTGGGTTATGGAACTCACTTCCAGAGGAGGTTGTGACAGCTGTCAGCCTGGACAGCTTCAAGGCAGGATTAGACAGATTCATGGATACCAAGGGAATCAGTAGCTACTGAAATGGACATCCAAGTGCCACCTCTGTGTTGATGGCGAGATCCCTGTGTACAACTAGTGGGCCACTGTGTGACACAGAATGCTGGACTAGATGGGCTGAGGCCCGATTCAGCATGGCTCTTCTTATGTTCTTATGTTCTTATTTATTTATTTATTTATTTATTTATTTATGGAGTACTGACTTTTTTAGCTGCAGCATCATTGGCTCATGTTTAACTTGTTTTCCATGAAGACTCAAAAGATCATTTTCACACATACTGCTATCCAAATTAACTCTATGGTCACCTACTGGCTCAATGCTGTTGAATCATGGGAGTTATAGTTTGGTGAGATACCAGCACCCTTTAGCACAGAATGCTAAAGTTCTTGTAAAACTACAGTTCCCATTATTCCATTGAGGTATGACAGTTATAGTGGTGTCAAACTGCATTAATTCTACAGTATAGATGCACCATTAGTGAATCCCTATGTTTAAGAAAAGCTCTCACTTGGAACTGAAGAATAGGGTTTTCAAGCTTTCGTTGAAGTAGGGCTTTCACTTTCTCTCTTACCAGCCATGTTCTCTTTTTAATGGTTACAAAATAGATGGAAGAAAAATGTCTCCACAAATCTTGTGTTTTGCTATTGGGATCATTTTGTTGTCCCACTCAGTTGTAATTTTGCCCAAAAAATGCTCCCTCCTGGTTGAAATGTGATGCAGAGAAGATGAGTAATAGCATCTTTCCCTGGTCAAGGGCAGGAGGGAAACATACGTAATCTCACTGAATCCTGTCCAGGAAGCGTCAAACAGATATGCTGGTGTGGTGTTATGGCAGTCAGGGACCTGTTGCAAATATCCATAGGCAGTTTGCTACAAAGCAGCCATAGACAACATTGAGGAATGCCTAGGGTCAAAGAAGAATGCATAGAAATACTGCTAGAAAACTGTAAACCACTTGTCACAAAAAGCATAAAGTCACTGGTAACTGGCTGCTTTTCAGGACATGTGGGCTTTGTATGGTGAACCACTTTGAATATGGTACACACCAGGCATAAATCTAACTCTGGGTGAAGAGGTAAAATGCCTATCCTGGGCATGAGAATTTGAAACTACAACATGCTGTCAGAAATGTGAAATGACTGAAAACCATTCAATTACTGATGGTGCTTTTCGGTGTTAACCTGGCATGATGTGAGTTGTAGTTAATCCACAACCTTGTGCTTTTTGTACAATTAAAATTGACTTTTTCAAATAACCCGGGCAGCACCAGGTACCCAAGCTAGTTTCATAAAAAGGGGCTCTTAGCCTCTGGAAGGAGTCATTTCACCCAGTGTGTGTGACTGGGTTGCCCACTTACACTGACAAACGCCTGCCTCCACAAAGTTATAGCTCCTACTACTCAGGAGTCACTAATGGCCTTCCCTTCAATGGCATTGCAGGTTATAGAGAGGGTCGTAAACATGTAAAAGAGCCCTACCAATGTCCACCAACACAATCCTGCCCAGCACCCAAGTGAAAGCTTTAATCCGGAAACAATTTCATCCTATATTTTATGTGTTTCTTCCACCACGGACATCCCAGTGTTACTTACTTTCTCAATTGGTGTTGAATTTGCATGACCCCATCAACTGCCTCTCTCATAACCCTTGCCTATTCTTTCCTATGGCGTATAGGAAGCGGAGGAATTGATCAGCAACTGAACATGCTAGAGAGGTTTGAGGAGAATGCACCATGATTTATAGGAGTTGTACGTACTGGAATGTATAGTTCACCATCAATCATTGAGCACTTTGAACTCCACCAATGATGGACCTGGAACTAATTTGACACAAAGAACTCCCATGACCAACAAAAAGTACTGGAAGTCTTTGGAGGGATTTATAGGAGTTGTAAGTTCACCTACATCCAGAGCACACTATAAACCCAAACAATGGTGGATCTAGGTGAAACTCGGCATGCATACCTGATGTGCCCAAATGTGAATGCTGGTGGATTTTGAGGGGAATTAGCCTGGACAGTTTGGAGTTGTAGGTACTGGGATTTATAGTTCACCTGCAATCAATGAGCCCTCTGAATTCCACCAAAAATGGACCTGGACCAAATTTGGCACACAGTACCCCCATGACTAACCCAACCTACTGGAGAGGTTTGAGGGGATTGACTCACCATAGTGGTAGTTGTAGTTTACCCTGCAGCCAGAAATCACACCGAACCCCACTGATTATGCATATAGAGCAAACTTGCCCAACATAACAAACTTTAATTACTGATGGTGTATTTTGGGGTTAACAACAAACAAGGAGAGAACCACGAAAGCGATGCTACAGGCTCAGTGGTAATGAGAACGCAACATCCAAATGGCATGAATCAATACACAAAAATATATAGAGTAATGAGTATCAAACATATGAAAATCTATTAGCATATGCATGAAGATATGCGTCACACGGTTACATAAGCATGCACAACTCTCTAGTACATACAGAGTCACAGGCAGTTAAAGATTTTCAATGCATACAAGGTTCATATCATTTCAAAGGATAACACAGGGCAAATGAAAGTCCATAAGGAGGGGAGGTGATTCCACCATAAATGATAATTCAAAAAATGTTTACTAAGGCGGCATGGATGAAACAGTCCCCCCGCAATGTTGCGCGGCGAGGAGACTCGAGCGGCGGCGCTTGGTGGAGAGAGCCGCGCTTGGGGAAGAGCCTGCCGGAGAAGCCGGAAAGTAGGCAGCGAAGCAAAAGCAGATGACGTGAGCGACCTGTCGTGCCATGGGGGGCTCTGGTTGTCCTTTGATCCCTTCATTACTCCTTGTAATGTTATGTTATGTAACCCGCACTGGCCAGCTTGGCATTAGTATTTTATTATAATTACATTGTATTATTATAGATTGTATTGGAAATAGCGACGCGCCCCGAAGAAGCGTCTACGGACGCGAAAACAGCAGACCAACCTTGGCGCCAGGAGAACAATTAGCCATTCGGCCCTGTCCCGGCTCTCCTTCCCAGTGGTGGGTCCAACCGCGCTCTTAACTGTGTGACGCATATCTTCATGCATATGCTAATAGATTCTTTCATACGTTTGATACTCATTGCTCTATATATTTTTGTGTATTGATTCATGCCATTTGAATGTTGCGTTCTCATTACCACTGAGCCTGTAGCATCGCTTTCGTGGTTCTCTCCTTGTTTGTTGCTAGTTTAGAGCAATCCCCACCTTTTCTTGTGTTTGCCCCGTTTTTTGGGGTTAACCTGGCATGATGTGAGTTATAGTTAATCCACAACTTTGTGCTTTTTGTACAATTAAAATTGACTTTTTCAAATAACCCAGGCAGCACCGGGTACCCAAGCTAGTTTCATAAAAAGGAGCTCTTAGCCTCTGGAAGGAGACATTTTTGTGGACAGTTGGTATACCACAAACTCTCCTGCTTGGTTACAATATGGCGAACAGTAACACTAGCTGAACCGTTTTTCCACAATACAAAAAGTTGGATTTTTTTTAAACTGGCAGATTTTGGTTAAAATGTTTGCTAAGCAAAGTTCTAACATACATGGGAATCATTCAGCAAAATGTACCCATTTCTTCTGCCACAGGGCAGTGGTTTGGCAAATTGGCAGAGGATGACATGTGGGAAATGTGCTTGCCAGGATCAGTACAACATCAAAGTGACATGTGCTTCAGTTGTCTGAAGTTTAACTGGTACAAAGAACTTCCCTTAGCAGAGAATACTGTGGAATATCATGCCATTACTGCAAATAATACATACAGAATCCTAGGTCAGCTACTTAGTTAAGAAGAGAAAACAAAGGCTGGATTTATACTGCCATATTCAAAGTGCTGGCCTTTGAATATCTATATATATAAATTTGCTCAGTCCGTTTAATGTCGTATATAGACAAAGAAACTATGGCTCGCAGAAACACCAAACTTTACAACCGACTGGACCATTACACTGGCTACAGACAACGCCAAAAAACCGACCCTACGTACCTCCCAACACCCCAAAAAACGATCCCCAAAAAATTGCCAACGGAACTCCCACCCCAGCCTCTCCGCTGCCAGCGAGAACTTTTAGAATGTTGAGGGCCGAGGGAGGGGGCCGGGCCGGGAGAAGGAGCAGCCTCCCTTGCTCCTTAGCCCCTCCTCCTCAGCGGCTCCTCCTCTTTCCCCCGCCGCCGCCGCCGCCGCCGCCACTGGATCGCGAACGGCGGGGACAAAGACGGAAGGAGCTGCTGAGGAGGAGCAAAGGACCCCCCCTCCTCAGCCACTCCTCCTTCCCGCCGCCACAGCTGCCGCTAGGATTGAGGGGGGGGGGGTTCCTTCAAGCAGTCTACCCGCAAAACAATCGCCCCAAACACGCAGGCCCACCAAAACAAACATTCACGTTCCTCCCACATCCTTTCCCCAAAACAATCACCCCTCTCCTCCTTCAAGCAGTCTACCCGCAAAACAATCGCCCCAAACACGCAGGCCACAAACATTCATCACAAACTTTCCATTCCTTCCACAGCATAAGCACGTGCTACTGGAGAGGAGCCCCAGCTGTGGATGCAGCCATAGCCACCTTCTTTCCTCCCTCTCTCTCTCTCTCCGGCAGGGACAGGAGGGGCTCTGGCGGCGCTTTGCCTCATTAAAAAGCCAGGCAGCGCTTTTCCCTCCCTGGTGAGTGTGTGTGTGTGAGAGAGAGGGAGAGGGAGGGAGAGCCATACAGCCCGGGCCTTGGGAAAGGAGAGCTCCGAGGAGGCAAGGGCAGAAGAGGAGGAGGAGGAGAGAGAGAGACAGCGAGAGAAGGCCAAAACAGAGGGAGGGAGGCCACACTCTCTGCACACACACTCAGTCTCTTCATCCCACACACACTCCCAGAGCACAAGGGAAGGAGGCAGGTGCCAGGGTGGGGTCATAGGGGTTGCAATCCAACTCACATTACTTGCAAAAGAGCCCAACCTCATGGGCCAGAAAGACACCATCAAAGCCCTCACAACAGATGGCTAACCAATTGAAGGGAGCCCTAAAGCCCATCCACTCCAACCCTCTCCTTCCCTCCCTCCTTCTTTCCCTTCCTCCATTTCTCTACTTCCCTTCTCCTTCCTTTACTTCTTTCCCTCCTTCCTGTCCTTTTCTCCATCACTCCTCCCTCCCTTTCCTTCCTTTCTTTCCTCCCCCCCCCCCTCACCAATTGTATGAAAATAATAATAATGAAGATGATGTATAATAATAAAATAGTAACTCCCATCTTCCTACCTGCCATAAAAAGGGGGGCAGGACTAGATGACCTTTGGGAGTCCCTTTAAAATTAGTCCAATAAAAATAATAATAATGTATAATAATAATGTATAATTATAAAATAGTAACTCTATATTCCTGCCTGGCATAAAGGAGGGGGCTGGGCTCGATGAGCTTTGAGAGTCCCAACTGAGAATAATAATAATAAAAAAATTATAATAGTAAAATAGTAACTCAATCTTTGTGACTTGCATAAAAAGAAGGGCTGGACTAGATGAGCTTTGGGAGTCCCTTTCAACTGACTCAAAAATATTAATAATCAATACTAATAAAATAGTAACTCAATATTTCTGCCTCTCATAAAGGAGGGGCTGGACTAGAAGACCTTTGGGAGTCCCTTCCAACTGAGTCTAATACCACTACTTTCTCAGGACTTCACTTTGGAAACCACCACAGTCAGCCACAGCAAAGCGTGGCCGGGTACAGCTAGTGGCCTATAAAGCCCTAAACGGTTCTGGCACAACTTACCTGTCCGAACGCATCTCCCTTTACAAACCATTGAGGATTTTAAGATCGTCTGTGGAGGCCCTGCTCTTGGTCCTGCCTTCGTCACAAGTACATCTGGTGGGGACGAGAGAGAGGGCCTTCTTAGCGGTAGCCCCTCGGCTGTGGAACGCCCTCCCTAGGAAGATCAGATTGGCTTCTTCGTTCTTAACATTTTTTTAAAACTCAAAACGGCTTTTCGAGCAAGCATTTGCAAATATTAAGTAAAGGACATAGGAAAATGGAATAACTACGATGGGACTGGACAATGTTTTTAATGAGGATTTATTGACTTTGTTTTATTGCTGTTATTTTACTGATGTTAATGTTTTTAAATTGTACTTCTGTTTTGTGGCATTGAATTTTGCCTTGTAAACTGCCTCAAGTCGTTGGAAGGCTGAGGGGCAGTATACAAATATAGTAAGTAAATAAATAAATATAATGCAGCTTGGAACTGCATTGTATGTTTCTACACTCACCATATAATGCTGTTCCAAACTGCATTTTATAGTAGTGTAGATCCAGCCTATGGATGACCATCTGGCCTAGTCACTTACTTTCATCCCACTTTGAGAGGCAACTTCTAGGTTTACACACACACACCCTCAACCAGGACTTCCAACAGGAGTCCTGCTTCTGATGGCTGCAACCTCACTCACTTAAGGGAAGATGGATTAAAATGTCATCTTTCTTTCATCCTGATTGCAAGCTGAACAAACCTCCCTTCACTCAATCGGGCTACTGACTGTTAAGGTGGGCATGGATTGCATTTGTGTAGGTTCGTTTCAAGCTATGTAGTCCTACTGAACATAGATTAGTGAGAGATCTGTAACTGTCGGTTATAAATTCACAACTGCAATATTGGACCTCAGCCCATGTTCTTCAGAACATCTACCTGTTCTGACTTACATACAAATTCAACTTAAGAACAAACCTACACAACCTAACTTAGGGGGTTCCTATATTGTGGAATCCCCTCTGTTTCACACTGGGCATGGGAACTGTTGTCCTCCTGATGATGAACTACAGTTCCCAGCATTCCTCACCATTGGCTAGAAATGTCAGCAGTTTGCAGTTCAACAACATCTGGAGGACCACAATTTTTTTCATCAGAAAACACATGTGGGTCGATGTATTTTTGTCTCTTGGGATATTTTGGAATTCCCATAGGATCAGAAAATACTTCAGAACCTACTGTCTAATTTTTTATCCAACTGAACAAGGTCAAAAAGGGTTGATTCAAGCATGGATCCCCGGATTTTGATCCTGTTACTGTTCATTATGTTTTTATACTGAGTTAAAATAAGATGAATTGGGAAAGTGGTATAAAAAATATCTGATTGAGCTGACAGAAACAAAACATGTATGAATCTCCAAAATAAAATCAGAAAGAACAGGAACTAAATCAGGGACTTTATGGTCTTTTCAGTCACTGCAGATCACTAAAATATTAACACATAGGTTAAATCATGTGGAAGCTGGGGTTTTTTTTTGAGGAATGAGATCAAATAAATAACAGAAGACTGTCAAATTATGGATGGCGGAGATAAAGAAGAGAGAGTGAAACATCTTCCACTGCTTCTAACAAGAAAACAAAATGTGATGAAAATGATTGTCAGTAAGCTCAAGGAAATCTCTTCCTGTAAGTTCTAACCAACATAAAATTAACTGCCTGAATGGCTGCTATTTTTGAATGATCTTTTTAAAAACCTAGGCTTCAAGCCAATACAGATGATTAAATCCTTCATGGAAAAAAGCAGACTGTTTCCTAGACCTAGATGCTGCTATGGAAAAGAGGCCATTAAGGCCTTGACATCCAGATCCTGCTCATGAACTGAGAGCAGAGACATCTTGTTGAAGCAATACATATATGCATACATTTTTTTCAAAACCCCACTGCTGGACAGAACCCAAAATTACTTAATGATGGCTCATTAATGATTCAGCATGTTCCAGAGTTAACAACACTTCCTGCAGGAGCTGAAAAATCTCAACCATACAGAACTCTACAACTTTCTTCATGAATAAAAACTTCTCAAACATGGCATTTGTGTAACGGCTGATATAGTGGGTTAAGCAAGTGAAATCAAAACATTGGAACCAACAATTGCACAACGATGAAAAAAAACCCGTTTCTGCCAGTTGCAATACCCCCTACCAACCTCAGAGATCACTCCGCTCAAAAGACCTAAATCTACTGGAAGTACCCAGTTTTAAGACCATCCGTTTAACATCTACTAGGTGTAGAGCTTACTCTATTGTGATGCCATCTCTCTGGAATGCCTTGCCAGCTGAAGTCCGTGCCCTGCGAGATTTGTTGACCTTTCACAGGGCATGTAAAACTCATTTGTTCCGGCTTGCATTCGAATCTTAAATTCTGTGTATTAACCATTCTAAATCGTTATTTTATGTGTTTTATATTGCTATGGTGTCTATATTGTTGTGTTGTGAGCCGCTCCGAGCCCTCGGGGAGTGGCGGCATACAAGACCGAATAATAAATAAATAAATACGATTAGACACAACCCCTCAGTTTCTCAACTGGGAGGCTGATTTCCACACTTTTATTAAAATCTGCCATAGTGAATATTTAGAATGCCCCCCTCCCCACTTTTTGGAAATGCATACTTACAGCAATACCCCATTTATAATGGGCAAACACATCCAAACACATGTATGAGTTGTTTATAAAATGACTGTGGACATGCACACTGACAGGATAAAATTAATTTTGGGGTCAACCCATAAGTCACAAAATAACCAGTAGTATTATGATGCTTTTTCATGCTAGGCAAACCAAAATATAAACAATGGGCCAGAAGGGCGGTTGTGGCAAACCAGAAAAGTCCCTTTGGCTCACAATGCAGTTTCCGATATGTAGAAAATATAGTATTTATTTATTTACTGCATTCCCATGCTGCCTCTCTCAGCCCATGCATTTCTCGTGCATTTCTAAGTATGGAGTACATAGTGGTACATAGTGTGGTGAACTTCTGTTACAGGCACCCACAAAATGATATTTCACCCCTGTCAAAAGTTATCAACCATGGAATATTTTTTTTACTACATTCTTTGGTTTAAAGAAAAGAGCGAGAAAAATAAGCTCTCATTCTTCATAACATCTTTGCATGCCAGAGCAAAATTATTGATATTGACTTCTCTGGCTTTGCAATAACAGCTATTGACATGCATAGAACAAGGCAGGTAAGAACTCTTGTTGATGACGATGAAAGAGTCTGCCTGCCTACAAGAGAGGTTATTCATACCAAACTGATCAAATAGCTGCCTTCATCGTTCAACAGTTTCTGGAGACAATTGGCCAGAATCCAATATAGCAGTAACAAAAAATCTGGAGGGTCACCTATATTTCAAATCATTCCCCCCTCTAACCTAAATTTCCCTACACTATCATTCACACTGTGCCAAGGAAGGAGGATTATTTTGTGACGTCTTCTGTGTTGACTTTCAATATCAGCTAAGCTCAGAAATGTTAGGCTCCATCAATTGGATTAACTTATTTATATGCTGCATGTTGTATGGTTTATGGTATTGGTATACACTAGAGCTTATAAACAGCAATGTATCAGGCTACATACTCAGAAATGAGGAAAAAGAGAAAACACAGTGTGTTTCCTGGCATCTAAAGGTTGCTTTTGGAACCACTGACAGACTTTTAAACAGAAGCTGGATGGTCATCTGCCAGGGGTGCTTCGATTGTGCTTTTCCTGCATAGCAGGGGGTTGGACTGGATGGCTATGTGGTTTCTTGCAACTCTATTATTCTAGATCTGCTCAGAAGAAAAGTTTCCATGTGTTTCTCCTAAACACCCAATGAAGATGTATAGGAAAAAAGAAGCATTGACTGATGAAGCCATTGGCCATGCCACTGAGTGATAGGAGTCACTTTCCTTACAATCATGAGCTTACAATCATTAGGAAGAACATATAAGATGATGCAGTACAGGCTGTACTATATCAATGCTTTTCAAAGTAACACAGTTCAGGTGTTTGTGCAAAGAGAGCACAGTCACTGGCTTTTCCAGGTCATGTTCTAGCAGAGGTAGCCCGGATTTCCCATTAAATGCATGAAGACTTTTCATCTGAACGGCATTATTACTTTCTCACCTCACCAAGCATATAGTAAATCAAGACGTAATACAAGAATAAATAAACCAAATCATATAGTTAAGTTTACAGTGTAGACTATACACATATGTAAATTCAATATTTTCAATGAGCTTACTGTATTTCATGACTAGAAATTGGATTTAGGCTCAGCTATCATGTCACTGAGAACACTGTGTATATCTGAATTATCTATTTGAATGAGTTCCCATGAACATAATGCAGAGATAGGCTAGAATACATTTTCAGAATATGTATTTTCTTCAGAACGTTTTCTTTTTAAATGTTTATTAAATTCCACTTTGAAAGCAAAAGCAGGAAGTTACATTTATAGTTTTGTTGTAAATGAGACTTATTCTCACACCTATTTTTTCTGTCCTGAGAGGCATGCTAGTTGTGATAACTGGAGACATTATTGGAAAAGGGTAATCCGATCTCTCATTTACAAATAGCTACTACTATTCGCTCTTAACCCAAAGCACAGCCTGAAAAAATGGCCATGCAACTGGGATCTTCTAGGAGTTGTGTGTGGTCCAGAAAAGTAAATTTCTGATCTCTGACCCAAAATGAAGCCCCCTATCTTTCCTCTCAGTTTGAGATGATTAGAGACATCTATGTTACTTTTTAAGTCCCTAATTTAAAGGAAGTGAAAGTGTGATGCTTACTTCTATTCTTCTGAATTTAAATGTAGACTTGCCATTTATTAACATTGGCTCGTTTTTTCTTGTCCTTGATACCTAATGTTGAATAGTCCATATGGGTGCCTATTTAAATTTGTTGTTGTGTGCTTTCAAGTCATTTTCTGATGCATACAAGGTCAGCAGGTGGGATTTCATGGGAATTGAACCCTGGTCCCCAAAGCTGTAGTTCAACGCTCAAACTACAACGCCACACTGGCTTTTGTCTAATGAAATACATATACTATTTATGTATTTATGTATGTAATATTAAACTGTTATTACAAAGAGCTCCTGGATGTTACTTATGAGCCCCCCTTTGGGGGGAGAAGGGTGGGATATAAATATAGGAAATACATACATACATACATACATACATACATACATAATGCTATTGCTGGTGAGAAATCATGGACTGGGATTTATCCAGTAAGATTTTCCAGTTGTGTCATCTTGGGAACTTTGTGAGTCCAAAGAATCTTCCCTTTTCAGAAAAATAAATGATGATCTTGATTACTTCAATGGGAAGAGCTTGTGTTGCTCATAACCAAACTCCATATAACAAAAATACATTTTATTTTAAAATACTTTCTCTTCAGAAAACATAGTGCACTGAAATTCCACAGCACTCTTTTCTTTTGAAATATTAAGCTGATGATTGTTTTGGATTGTAGCCTTGAGTGGGAGCTGTTATAACATTCAAGAATGAGACCCGGTGCCTCTACTAACTAGCCTTATATTTTGTTCTGTATGTCCTTTGCAGAGGGCCATAATACCTCAAGTGGTAACTGCAACTCAAAGGCAGCAGCATAATTGATAGGCTTGAAGAGCGCAGGTAAGTAGAAGGATTGCATTTACATTCCTGGCCTCAAACCCACAGGGAACTAGGCTAGTGCACACTGGCTAAAAGTCTTGAAAATTGCCACCAGTTCCTGTGTTCCGTTCTTCAGAGATTTAGTTCATTCCTCCAAAGAATCCAACTTAATGCCTTCACAACTCATGTTTAACCATTATCACTAGCAACTGGTTCACAAATGTCTTTGCTCTTTGCTGGTGCTCACAAATAGGAATCAAGGAGAGATGATATTTGCTGTTTTCTAATAGCAAACAAATAGTGACAACATTTCAGAGCGGAGCCTATGAAATCCCAACTCTGCCACATGTGTTTTTGCACCAGCCCAGTTAACACAGGAAATTTGATATTTCTGTACCTTGAAATGACTAGGCTTCTTAGGCTTAGGAGAATAAATTAAAGTTGAGCCAAAGTATGCCTCAGCTGCAGTGGATGGGCAGATTGATTTGCTTTCCATCTGGGAGATTAAACTCTACTGCCAAAAAATGGCACCAGCATAATTAGCTGTCAGTCAAGCTGCAAAGAGACAGACTATGTGGGATAATTGAAAGCCCTGCAGCTTCTCATTACTTACTACAGTAGCTCTATTTGCAAATTTCCACCTTGAGGTGGTTCTCAGAATGTTGTCAGAAATCGTACTTATCCCTGCTGGCACATTCTTCCCAATGCAAAATGAGAATATTGGGCAAAGTGTGGATTAATGTTAAGTAACTTTCACTTAACCCAACTTTGTTGTAATATATTTGTCAACAGACACTGACAGCTCCACCAGGCCTTAATTACAAGCATCCCCACACACTGAGGAGGAAATGGAGAGCCTTTCACCAGGTTGTATCCCAGAGGCATTCTGCAGGCATATAAATCTCCTTGTTTGGGAAGGGGGCAGAAATGATACCATCTAATGTATTTCATTGTTTGGTGTGTAAGTGTGTAGCACCTGTGGTTAAAATAGCTGATGTAAAACAAACCATGGAGTTCTGCATGCATTGATGATAAAATCAATTCTCATATATATATTACTGCAAAACTGCAAGCTAAACCAACCCCTATATATATATATTCTCATATATATATTCTCATATATATATTATATATATATATATATATATATATATAGACACACACACACACACACACAACATTCAAAGTAGGATTACAAATACAAATACAAATTAAAATAACACATCATTCAAAACCAAAGCATACGTATCTTAAAAACAAAAAAAAGAGGGAAAGACAAGTGACTTCCAATGTTCTGGCTAATGGTTATAGAAAGTTCCAGGATATTTTACCTTTTCTAAATTATATTAAAAATGGAATTCCACATATCATTAAACACTACAGTTTTTCAAATTTTAGTAATGATAATTTTCCCCCATAGTGTTGTGAATGAGCCTTTAGTTGCTACAGGTAGTAACATGGAGGGAGGTGTGGAGACAGTAACATCAAGCAATAGCTCAGTTTGGGGCGCGGCTCTGAACGACCAGGCTCCTACAGCTGGAGTAAAGAGGGTGGCTAGTGACTCGAGCATTAATGAAGACAATGAACAAAGGAGGAAAATCCAGCATTTACTTAGGGAGCCTTCTGAGTCTGGCTCTTTTGAGGGTTTCACAGGGAATGCAGAATTGCAGTCAGAGGAAAGTGATACCGGCCTTGGTGCAGGAGGTGAGGGATGTATGTAATGCGGACTCAAGGACCAGCACGTTTCTGGGGTTCCAGACGGACCGGGACTGGCTGTCTTCGCATTCTGAGGCTGAGGGGGTCCCTTTAAGCCAAGAAGAGCTTTGGCTGGCTTGGAGATCTGGGCCTGATGCTACAGCTGCAGGGAATAGGAATGCTGATGCTTTGGAGCTGGGTGGGGTCTCCGAGGACTCTGATTGAAAGTCCTATAAGAATTATGAGTATTTGGCTTGATCCCTGCGGTGGTCAAGGAGTTATTACTGTTCTAGCTCATGCATCCTGGTTCCTGGTATTCTTGTTCCTGATTTCCAAGACTACTCCTACTGCCGTGTGCCTCTTGATCCTCGTGTGAATACTCTCCTGTTCGACCCGGTGACGTCTCCTCCTTATCCTGATTGATTTTCTCCTACCTGACAACCTCGGACCGGTGACTGACTTCACTTCTTGAACATTCCTCTACTAGAGACGACAGACGGACGTCTGCTATTTGCTTTGAAGTTCTTTTATCTCCGGCATTTTTTTGGTTTGTGGGTCCTGGGTTTAGTGTGGGTTTTTCTCCAGCCGACGAAAGGCTATTTTTTGTTAGCCCAACTCCCATGTCTTGTTAAATAAACATTTGTTATCCTTTTCTACTCCCGGACTTTATTGCTGCCATAGCTGGGTCACAACACATAGTCCCTCAAACTTCTCCAGATCAGAGCCATCAATCTGCCTAACTTGGCAAAGTCATACAATTGATTTCACCATTTCATTTTTACATATACAACAGTTTAACAACCGTATGTTCATATACTACATCAGAGCTTTTCAAAACGTGTGTTGCGACACGTTAGTATGTCAGCCTCAGTGTGTAGATGTGTCGAACAAACGGAATGAGAAATCTCTGAGTCTAAGTGAAATAAGCAATAAATCATACGTTTTTAAAAATATAAAGGAAAGGATTTCATTAGATATGTTGTATCTCCATACATTTAATTATTACAGTTTATGTATCTGTTGATATCTCTTATAAGGGGATGGTTTAGCTTGCAGTTTTGCAGTAAAATTATTCTAGTAAAACTGTGTTGCAAAGTCTAAAAAGTGTGTCACCAACATGAAATGTTTGGAAAGTTTTGTACTACATTATTCTCACATATTGGCTAGAATAATATGTCAGGAACTTCAATGCTTTCCAGTAAAGACACTACAGAACTGCTGCTTCTTCCAGTGGTAGTTTATTGAAGACACAAAACCTATAAAGCTGAAGCACCCGCTTCCCATCACCACAATCCTTATATACTAATCCCTCCCCCATGCAATGCCTGGAGAGGGTTGCATCCTGACTCAGCAATCCCAGTGAGCCTTTGCATTACCCAGCGTTCCCTGGGTATTACATCATACCCCAGAGTCTAATCTAGACCAAAGGTCATAGTCCCAGTATATTCAACTGCAAAGAAATAGAGCAAAGTTCATGGTTGAGTCATCTCTCTCTGACTCAGCAACTCAGGTGAAAGTAGTAGGCTCATGGCAGGCTGGAATCTGTCTCTGGCCCCAGGCATAGAGATTCTAGCCCTGACATAACGCCTTCCTCCACCTTCTCCTCCTCCCCCTGAGGAAGACAAAGCAACATTCAAAATTTTGGCATAATTGGGTTAACATATCGTTTTAACAAGTTGCAATGAAACACAGAATAAATTTTCCTCAAGGCCCTTGGCAATATCAATCGGTACGTCACCTCATTCACTCGCTCAGCCACTCTGAATACTTTGGGCCCAATTTTCGAGAAGATAACCCCAACTTTAAATTCTGAGTGGATAACCATACCAAATCCCCTTCCTTATACACATCACCTTCCTGTCGGTTTTTGTCACCAAATCGCTTGTGCAACCCCTGTGCCTTATGCAACGCCTCAGTTACCTCCTTCCACTCTTCTCGAGCTCTATTGTACCATTTCTC